>CAWUFW010001023.1:1200000-2400000 GCA_963921515.1 Calotriton arnoldi | reverse complement strand
CTTTCATGGATCAGGCGGTGGTTCAATTTTTTGCTTACTTTTTCAAATCTAGTTCTACAAAAATGTTCCAGCTCTGTGTATTTATCGAAAAAAGGGGACCCCCTGCTATAAATAACAGTTCCTATGGCAAGAAAAATATCAACATTGCAAAGAAAAACCCCACCAACCTTTCTGATTCATTAATAACTTCATCCAAACTTTATGGCTCAGAGAAAGTAAATCTTCTTTATATTTATATCTTTATTGACAATCGACAAATAGAAAAATTCCTAAACATAAGTATTCTCATTTTTATATATCAACAGCACTGTCTCGTAGATCAATATTGCACATTACTCTAAAAATTCAAATACATATTAGACCGACAAAATTCACACCAAACATACCAACTATCATACCTTTATATTCAATTTAACATCCTAATTCTTCAATAAAATTATGTGACACCTAGCAAGATAACAGTACAGATAGGCCTTAAATATACCAGCATCAATAATTTTCTATCTTCAGTCAATTTTTAGTGACACAAGTTATCTTTATGTGCCTTTGGTATACAATATATTTATTTCCAGATATGATTCTAGAATATCTGAAAGAGACAATTAGTTATGGATTCCTCACCTTAGCATTACCCCCAGGCGTCAGACTGGATCCAGAGATTTTTTCTTCAGCAGTACCCCTGCGCGTCGGTAGGTGGCGTCGGTGGACTCCGCGTTCGTCGTTGGCGTCGTGGTCGCCGGAATGACGTCGCGGTATCTACTTAGACGCTGCCCCTGCTAGCTGACGTCAGTTCTTTCTTTTTCCGCGCCAGCCAGCGCAGATCCGGAGAGAGCGGTACCTCGAGACAATTTTTGACTCTCTTTTTGCGACTTTTTGTCGACCTCTTTTCTAGTCGTTCGACTCCTGGTGCACGCAGGAATTCCCGTCCTCGAACCGGCTTCAAGGCTTGCGGCGACTCTGTCTCAAATTGATGTCGGCAACGGACCCCCACCTTGTGTGCCTTTGGTGTTTGGAGCGCAACCGCGACCCGAAGTTGTGCTCCGACTGCCGGGCCATGAACCCGAAGTCTTTGTGGGAGTGGTCCCGAAAGCTTCTCGAAGCCCGGCAGTCCGCTCGGCGCCGCTCGAGGTCTTGGTTGAGAGGGAGGTCGCGGGACCGGTCTCAGAGCCATCACCACCACTCGTCGAAGTCTTCGTCTTCGGGTAAGTCAAAGCACAAAAAGAAGGCGAAGAAGCATTGTCGCTCTTCGCGCTTTCCCCGTCTGTCGGTCGACGCGACGCGGGTTGAGGAAGATAGTCATCCGGCTCCGCCCGCGGAGCCTGCTGGGTCGACCCTGAGCCTTCCTCCTTTTCCGGGAGCCGGGACGACCCCTGCCCAATTCGTAGTTTTTACGAAGCCCTCCACTCGATCTTTGGGCAGCCCGACTCCACCGGTGCACCTTCGGGCCCCGCGGACTCGGCTGGGGGCTCTAGGCCTTCGATGCCGGCGACTTCGGCTCCTGCGCCGCAGGGATCCAGGCCTGGATCTGGATAGTCGCCGGTCGACCTCATGACACCTCTGGCGCCGAATCCAGTGGCGACACCTCTGCCTCCTCCAACACCGGTTGTGTCCCCAGCCGACATCGACCCCAGCCTCCCCCTCGATGTGGACACAGAGCCAGACCTGCGTCGACCGACGTCGGGACTGGCGCCGACCGGTACTTTTGTACCACTGTTCTCCCCTGGTGTTCCCTATCGCCCTGAGTGGCTACCAGAGGAGAGTGAGGAGGACTGGGAGGGGTCTGTGGACCCTCTAGTAGACCAGTTAGAAGAACCGGACTGGAGAGAGGAGTTTGGTGAGGCCAGAGGTCTGGACACCTCCCCAGACCTTGGCATGCTATCTCCTCCTACTGTGGCTACGGAGGAGGGTGCGTCATACGCAGTGATGTTGCGTAGGGCGGCTGAGGCTTTAAACCTTGAGCTTCCTACGGTGGCGGTCAGGACTAACCTCCTGACCGAGGTGCTTCAACCGGCAGCGGCCTCCTCGGAGCCCCTGCTACCGTTTAATGAGGCCCTCACCGACATCCTTTTGGGCACTTGGTCCAATAGGATAGGATGATTGCCCGACGCCACACCCCGGCCGACCCCATTTTCCTCTCCCAACACCCCACCCCTGAGAGCTTGGTGGTCCAAGCCTCGACTTCTATGGGTGCATTCCCTACCGCTCCACCTGATAGGGAATCCAAAAAGCTGGACCACCTTGGGAAGAAGATGTTTTCTTCCTCCAGCTTATCACTGCGGTCGGTGAACACCGCATGTCTCTTGGGCCGTTACTCCCACTCGGTGTGGGACACAGTCACGCTGCTGCTGCCACAGTGCCCGGAGGAGGCCCGGGCCGTGCTCTCCCGTGCAGTTGCCGAAGGGAGAGACGCAGCGAAGTTCGCCATAAGATGTGGGCTGGACACCGCCGACTAACTAGGCAGGACTATTTCAACGTCCGTAGCACTGAGACACTACGCCTGTTTGAGGTCCACTGGCTTTTCGGGTGATGTCCAAGCTACACTTTTGGACATGCCCTTTGATGGCCGTCGCTTGTTTGGCGACAAGGCAGACAACCCGCTCGAGCGCTTTAAGGACTCCAGGGCTACTACCAGATCATTGGGCCTCGCTTCCACCTCCCGCCCAGCGCAGTCTACTTTTCGCCCTTTTTGTGGCTACGGAAGGGGTGCCCCGCCACGTTCCGCCCAGAGCCACAGGCCTGCGCAAGCTGTCCAGCCTCTGCGCGGCCGGGGACGTGGAGCCCACCGTCGTGGGTCCGGGGGCCAGCGGGCGGGCCAGTCCACCAGTGCCCCCTCTGCAGCAGCCTCCAAGCCCTCCTAGTCCGACCTTTCAGGGCCACCTTTTGCCAGTGGGCGGCAGGATTCGCCATCACCTCCCTCACTGGCTCACCATCACGTTGAACAGGTGGGTTTTGCAGATAGTCCGAAGGGGCTACTCCCTCCCCTTCGAGACTACCCCTCCATCCATGCCACCTCAATTCCATTGCATGTCGGAGGATCACTTGGCCCTTCTCCAACAGAAAGTTACGGCTCTCTTGGCCAAGGGAGCCATCGAGCGAGTTCCTGCCCCATAAGTAGGTTGTGGTTGTTATTCCCACTACTTTCTGGTGCCCAAGAAGCATAAGGGCCTGCGTCCTATCTTGGATCTCAGGATCGTCAACCGCTTCCTCCGGAAGGAGAAGTTCAAAATGTTGACACTGGCTCAGGTCCTGTCTGCCCTCGACCCTGGAGACTGGATGGTAGCGTTGGACTTGCAGGACGCTTATTTTCACATCCCCGTCCTGCCGGCCCATCGGCGTTACCTACCGGTTCACAGTAGGCCATGAGCGCTTTCAGTTTACCGTGCTCCCATTTAGCATTACCAGCGCCCCTTGGGTGTTCACAAAAGTGATGGCGGTGGTCGCAGCTCATCTGCGCAGATCAGGGGTTCCAGTCTTCCCCTATCTCGACGACCGGCTGTTGAAGGCGGGCTCGCCCCAGGCTGTCGTCTCCCACCTCCAGACTACGGCCGACCTCCTGCATTCGCTGGGGTTCACCATCAACATGCCGAAGTCACATCGGATTCCCTCTCAGAAGCTACTTTTCATCGGAGCGGTTCTGGACACAGCGCAGTTTCGGGCTTATCCTCCCGAGCAGCGAGTCTGGGATATTCGGGCTATGATTCCGATCTTTCAGCCTCTATCCCGTTTTTCGGTCAGAATGACCCTGAGGCTACTGGGCCTCATGGCCTCCTGCATCCTGCTGGTGGACTATGCCAGGTGGCATATGCGGGCTCTGCAGTGGGACCTGAAGTTCCAGTGGGCACAGCATCAGGGGAATCTTTCCGATTGCGTTCAGGTCTCGGAAGGCACTGCACGCCAATTGCAGTGGTGGCTAACGAACCAGGATTACGTCAACGGCAGGACCCTCTCCCTTCCCCAGCCAGAGTTCACAGTGGTGACGGATGCATCACTTCTAGGGTGGGGCGGACACATGGGAGAGGCGGAGATCAGAGGCCTCTGGTCTCCGGCGGAGTCCGGGCTCCACATCAACCTTCTGGAGCTGCGGGCTATCCGTCTTGCACTGAAGGCATTCCTTCCTTCTGTCAAAGGGAGAGTAGTGCAGGTGTTCACGGACAACACCACCGCCATGTGGTTCTGCAACAAACAGGGCGGGGTGGGGTCGTGGACCCTATGTCAGGAGGCACTTTGTCTCTGGAAGTGGCTGGAACATCAGGGCATGTCCCTGGTGGTTCAGCACCTGGCAGGTTCTCTGAACGCCAGGGTGGACGAACTCAGCCGCCGGTGCATGATGGATCACGAACAGGGCCGGACTGGGAACCGAAACCGGCCCTGGCAAACTGCTCGGCCGGCGCCCCCTGGGGTGAGGGGGGGGTGCAGCCGAGCACTTTGCGAGGGCCGGTTTCGGCCGATTTTGTTACAGGGGGGCGAAAATGCCGACCCCCGGTAACAAAAACGGCCCCCAGGGGCCCAAAACCGGCCCCCACCCTAGCGGCCCACCGGGGAAACGCCCGGTGCCCGCTACGGCCAGTCCGGCCCTGATCACGAATGGCGTCTTCACTCGGAGGTGGTGCAAGGTCTCTTTCAGCGGTGGGGAGAGCCTTGGTTAGATCTATTCGCCACCGAAGAGAACGTGCAATGTCAGCAGTTCTGCGCGTTGGAATTTCCAAGGCGGCACTCGCTCGGCGACGCTTTTCGTCGCGAGTGGAGTTGCGGTCTTCTATACGCCTTTCCACCTATACCACTTCTGCCCAGAGTGCTGAAGAAGCTCAAGCGCGACCGGGCCCCAAGTCATTCTTGTGGCCCCGGACTGGGCCTGAAGAGTCTGGTATCCCGAGCTCTTGCACATGGCCATCGATCCTCCGATCAGACTGCCCATTCGGGAGGATCTTCTGTCGCTGCAGCAGGGGACGGTCCTCCACCTGAACCTGTCCAGCCTCCACCTCCTTAAGTGGAGATTGAGCGGCGACAGTTGACACCTTTCGACCTTCCTCCCAAAGTCTGTAACGTTATCTTGGCAGCCAGGTGCCCCTCCACCAAAACTGTATACGTCTGTAGATGGAACAAGTTTGTGGCTTGGTGCGCAGCAAAGGCTGTGGATCCCCTTCCTGCCCCCCTTTCAGAGGTTCTCCTCTTCATTCTTTCTTTGGCCCTGCAGGGCTCTGCTCTGGGCACTCTAAAAGGCTATCTTTCGGCCATTTCAGCCTTCCTTCGGCTTCCTGACCAGCCTTCTCTTTTCCAAGTCCCCTATTGTAAATCGCTTCCTTAAGGGTATTACTCACTTGTTTCCTCCAATTCCTTTCGTAATGCCCCAGTGGGACTTGAACCTGGTTCTGACCTATCTTATGTGCGCTCCTTTCGAGCCGCTACATAACTGTCCTCTCAGACTTCTGACACTTAAAACTTGCCTTTCTGGTTGCCATCACCTCTGCTCGCAGGGTGAGTGAGCTTCAGGCTCTTTCTTCCACACCTCCTTTCCTGGCTGTTCATCCGGACAAGGTTGTCCTTCGCACTAGACCTTCTTTCCTTCCCAAAGTGGTTACCTCTACCACATAGGACAGACCATCACTTTGCCCACCTTCTTTCCGCCCCGCATCCTTCCAAGGAGGAAGAGAGGCTCCACTGTCTGGATCCAAAATGTTCGCTTTCATTCTATCTGGATCGCATAAAACCATTCCGGGTGGATGACAAGCTCTTGGTTGGCTATGTGGGCACCAAGAAAGGTCGGGCCGTGCAAAAACGAACCATCTCCCGATGGGTCATTATTTGCATCAAAATCTGCTATTCCTTAGCGAAAAAGGAACCTCCAGGGGGGTTGCGCGCCCATTCCACCAGGACGGCAGCCACTACTGCTTTGGGACGTGGGGTCCCCCTTTATGACATCTGCCAGGCAGCTACGTGGGCTTCCTTGCAAACGTTTACTAAACGCTACTGCCTGGACAGCCAAGTCCGGAGAGACGGCTTCTTTGGCCGTTCAGTTCTCCAGGACTTCCTGGTGTGAACTTGGTTCGCAGACGCACCTCCGGGGTTGGTATTGCTGGGGTATCCATTCTAAGGTGAGGATTCCATAACTAATTGTCTCTTTCAGATGAACAAGTTACTTACCTTCGGTAACGATATATCTGTAAGAGCCATAGATTAGTTATGGATTCCTCACCGCCCCACCCATCCTCCCCGTTCTGCGAACTGACTTCTAGGGTAAGGGACTTCCCTTCAGGGCCCTAGTTTTGTGCACCAGTGGTCAGTGTCTTGCATGGCTCTGCGCTTCTGGCGTGGAATGTCGTGTAAAGAACAGACGTCAGCGCGCAGGGGCGGCGTCTAAATAGATACAGCGACGTCATTCCGGCGATCCCGATGCCAACGACAAACGCGGAGTCGACCGACTCCACCTACCGACGCGCAGGGGTACTGCTGAAGAAAAAATCTCCGGATCCTGTCTGACGCCTGGGGGTAATTCTAAGGAGAGGAATCCATAACTAATCTGTCTCTTACAGATATATTGTTACCAAAGGTAAGTAATTTGTTCGTTTAATCAGTGTGGCTCATATTCTTTATCTTTTATCTAGGATCTAGACACTGCTGTTAATATATAACAAGCATTGGCATAGCCAATAGGTCTCGCTTTTGGGACCTTATAAGTATTTAGTTATGCAGCACAATATCCTTGGTGCAACATCAACTGTTGCATGGCTAAACACTTATAAGGTCCCAAAGGCGAGACCTATTGGCTATGTCAATGCTTGTTACTCATGGTAACACTGTCTGGGCATAGGTTTCATCTCATTAGTACCAGTTTCACAATCAAATATGGCAATAACCAACTGAAAGATAACTGGTCTAATTTTGCGACTGGCCTTTCACTGCATGGGAACACCAAACACAATATTTTGAGTAACTTTTGATATATTTGAGCTAGAAACAAAATCTTATTTTGTTAACATCTACAGATTATGCAGCAAATGAAGGCTTGCATGGCAAAAGCGGCAAATCCATACTTCTGCGAAAAACACAGCACAACAGAATCGCATAATTGCAGTAGCCTGGCGCTAGGCAAGTCCGACCCCGATTGTGTATATTTGTTCCATCACTTAAATAATTATTACTTTTGTGGTGAATCTGCTCCTTAATGGAGACATTATGCACAATTAGGGTTTAGGACAGCTCCTGTCAGCTCTATTGAAGGGGGTGGCAAGGAGGGTGGCCCGGAAGCAGTCGTCCATAATATACCTTCTGCTACCCTCTCACATCAGGGACAGATGCAGCACAGTGGCGACATGCACGTCCAAGAATTATGTGTTGCTGGATCCAGCTGATGGTGTCTGCTTCCAGAGGAGTGGTTGTCAGTCGTATGATAGTCAGGACACCAGCAGTGAGCTTTCACAAACATTTCTCTGCTATACTTCAACCTTGAAAACGCTTGAAGATGTACTACCATCATCCATCTTTAAGATGCGAATGGGAGACCTAACACTCTCAGGCTGAGCAGGGTATATGGGAAAAATTTGCTCTATAGAGAAAAATATTTTTCCATCGGGAAACAAAAAGTTCCGAAATACATATGAACTTTTAAGACACTCTTCTGCACCAGAGAACTTTCAGTAGTCTTTCTGGAATCTTTTGTGAATTGCTCAGATTACAAATGTACTCTGTACATCGGCATACAACTCTGTGAGTAAATAACAGCTTTGTGAGTTAGGCCCTTAAAGAACAAGAACACCCATTGCTTGCAAAGCAAAGGGTAGAAAAGGTGCAATGGTATGTGGGCATGTAAGATCTATTTTATGTTGGGCAGATGCAAGTCCAGCACCGGGGATGCTGGAGACAGTCGAAAGAGACCAGGCCATATATGCGCATATGTGTAGTATTTATGTTTGTGGTGGCCAGCATCACTATCTCGTTTTATATCACTTTGCCAATGACTCCTGCCCTCACTGATTTCGTTGCTTCTTTAAGAGGACCGCCCACTGTAGGTAAGGATAGAATGTGATGGATGGGGACATATACAATATCAATTTGTTCATGGTTAATCAGCAACAAAGAGATATTTTCCAACACAGAATCCTGAATGCCTTGATGTAGACTCCAACAGTGTCTTGGTGTTTATGCTGTCAAACCGGGACGTGGTTAGCTGTTGGTGTGTGCGCCATATGCAATTCTATATAACCTCCGCCTTTCATGAACACTATAGGAAATACAACAAGCAATGGCCGCGGAGAAGGGAGGGGGGAAAGGGGGAGGGGATTCACGCGAAAGTGAAAGCAATGACGCTGACGAGGAGGGTGTGGGAGAAGGGAGGGGGAGGGGGAGGGGGAAACGTTTATTTAAAGTGTACAGGGTCTTTTTTTATTTAAACAAATCTAATAAGCATTTAAAGTCTGTAATAGCTGTGTGGGTTTAAAGAATGTCTATGAAGACTGGTTGAACAATACTTTTCAAGATGTGTTTAGCGCATCGGCGAATGAAGGCATCGGCGCTATGGCTCGCGTTCAGACAAGCATTGGCCGCGCACGAGGAACAGAGCCCGGGAGTTGTGTGTGTGTGTGCGCGCTAAAAGAAACGCGAGTGGTGCGCGCGAAAGAAGGAGAGGCATAGCTGTGCACGTCGCGCGCGCTTGTGCGCGTAACAGCAAGCTGGTGGCCGGCAAAAGCTGTGGGTAGCACTTTTAAAACCCAGCTACTAAATGTCTCGCCAGAGCAGCGCATGCGCTGGCTCAGGCGAGACTTAAAAAGCAACAAAGAGAGACAGAGTTATTAAGAGAAAGATTGAGTTTGAGAAAGAGTAAGTGAGACTATAATGGGAAATGTGGGTGACAGAATGCGAGCAATTAATGATTTAAGTAGAAAGGAAGTATGATAGGGTGAACACTGAAGCAAGAGTGCAAGTGAGGGGAGGTATGTTAAAGTCAGAGAGAAACGGAAAGAGAGTGTGCTGGGAGGCATGGGAAAGTACAAAGGTAGAACAAGAGCGAAGACATGACAGTAGGTGACAGAGAGGTAATCTATTGGGGGCAACTCTTGGGTCAGGAATATTTTTAGTGATACTTCTAATGTACAGGATACCTTACAGGTTGTGCATCTCTAGGCATAGTATACAAATGACCGATATCCTTTGGTACAAAGTAGTGCAGGCATTTTCTTGTAAAGTAATAAATGAGCCAGCAATGTAAATGGTGCCATGCTCTGCCGCCACCTTACCTAGGGCAAAGGACACAGTGAAATTCAGATTAACAAAACAAATTGCATGCATTCAGATGCACATACCTGGTGAAGTTAATATTATGGCTATTTTATCTCCTGCTACAGAAAGTATTATGGCTGATGCTTTTAATGGCACATAAACCCAGACTATGAACATCTGTGCCGTTTAAGGTGGTCTACAAATATGTTCTATGGTGTTTCTGACAAATATGCGACTTTTTACAAGTAAAACTTTTTCACTCAGATGAGTGAGTTTTCTGAGAAAATTGTGAAGAGTTTTGTATGAGAGCATGAGCTCCCATTCAGAGCAACTATTAAAATTTAGGGTGATCACCTCCCTCTAGACCATTACGGACACCATTTCCAGTCCTGTACTTCCCTATACCAGTATGTTATGGAAAACAAAAATGACAAACAGATCAAACAAAAAAATGAAATCAAAGATTTGTAGGTGAAAAGATCAGGATTGAAGTGGGTGTCCATAAAGGCCTGGAGTGATGGGGCACACTAAAAAGAGTGTCTTTTAAGCCGATAGAGTTGGAAAATATGCCTGAAAGTTACAATTCATAAAATAAAAGATCTTAGACTATCCCTCTTCGTAATATTCACTTAGAAATGATACCTTGCTCCCGCTGCTTACCTCAGCGTGCTGCTGTGCACACAGCAATGAACGGGTGCATACAAACATTGCATTTCAGCGCACAGAAGAAAAATATGGGAGGGAACATTGCACGTAAGTACCTTTGTGAATCAGGCCCTTCTAGCGCAGTATACACTGGTCGCCTCTTAGGCGCTGGCTGTAGTAGCTCTTTGCCGTATTTAATTCACATGGTTAAGCTTGTTACTACCAGAGAACGTGAACCAGCCACATAACACTCACTCTTGATTTTCTGTCAAAATGCAATCTTTGGTGGTCGTAAACGGTTCTTGTGGTAGCAATCCTTTTTGCAAAGAAAAGTGCCTAGCAATGAGCAAAAGAACACATTAATTGACGTTTTAATGATTGTATCTGGTTAGTAATCTGTACACGCAGGTTTGGGATCGGAATCATTTAGTAGCCCCCGCCGTATTGAGAAGCACCCGGGTAGTTCATTGCCTCAGTCACCGCAGCTTCCCAGCAGTGTGCAGCGGCTGGGGAGCCGTGCGAGCGGAGGGCTATGGAGCCGCTTAGTTTGAATAACAGGGCGTCGGCTCATCTCAGCCCAGGAAGAGGACATGCTGGACGGGAGGGGATTTGGCAGGCAGAGAAAAAACAGTTTAGCAGCATTTGCTCCTCGGAATAAGCTCCCAGCAAGTATGCGGACAGCCGTGGCTGCTTACATGCCCTTTTACAAGCCCTAGAGAAGGAAAATATGGTGCAGGAGTGGTGGGGGCAAAGCAAAGCAGATGCTGCTCGCAGACAGAGAGAACAAGCATTGGCCGCGCGGCCGTGCGAGACGCGCTCTGTGGTGGGGGTGGGGGGAGGAGCGGGAGAGCAAGTGACGCGCGGCCGTGAAAGTGACACGGCCGCGCGGCCCCGAGAAGCGCTCTGTGGTGGGGGAGGGGGAGGAGCAATTGAGAGGAAAGACATCTGGCGCCTGGAGCATGCGAGGAATGCGCGTTACTGTGCGCGTACTCGCATGCTCTAGGCCAGCCAAAAGTTGTGGTCGCATTTCTGCAAGCCCACTACAAAATGTCTCGCCCAGAGCCAGCGCTTCAGGGCGAGACCTAAAAATGAGAATATTTATGTTTAGGAATTTTTCTATTTGTCGATTGTCAAGAAAGATATGAATATAAAGATTTACTTTCTCTGAGCCATAAATTTTGGATGAAGTTATAAATGAATGAGTAAGGTTGCTGGGGTTTTTCTTTGCAAAGCCAGCTCGGTGTTTTGCCATAATGTATGAATCTATCCACATACTTTCACAGAGCACCTAACACATCTGCCCGAACATCTATCACAAAATGTATGTAATCGAACAAGGTTTAATTAAGTTGATATTCTGAATAATATTGTATTCTTCTTAGATTATAACTCACAGGGAGCGAATGCATTGATTAATTTGTTTCCATTCCTCATCTGAAAATTCAATCCCTATTATTTCAGCCCATCGTATATAATTTTTGAATAATCTGTCTTCGTTAATAAATTAAATAGCTCATACACACTTATACAAGGTCCATGTTGTGCCCCTCAAAAAGTGTGTAGTTTGCCAAATGATGCTTTTTCTTTCCAACTGCAGGCCTTTAAATTGCCTGGCTCAGTCTTGCAGTGCCATACACCAGGGCCCAGGAACAACTATAAAGATGCTGTGGACCGATTCATACAACACCAGCAAAGCTTGCATAACACAAAGAATGAGGTGATATTGACACAGGTCGAAGAGAGGCTGGCCCAGCTCAGCACAGAAGACACAAAGACGCAAGATGAGGATTGCGCATTATCAGACTCCACAGGAAATCAGCCCCTGTCATCTGTTCACACTCAAAAGTTGATCGATCTTTTCAGCTGTGTGACGACGTTGACAGCTAAAGAGGAACTCTTACAGACTTTGCGGTGGGCCATTTTATATCTATTCTAACTATATAAGAGCATCCATTTCTTTTCCCAAATCTTGTTCAAAGTTTTAGGTACTTTTGTTTCTCATGTGACATCCATCTACATCATTTAGTTATTTAGAATTCATGATCAAGACGACAATGACTTGCTATTTAAGTATAACTACACACAAAAGCATCAATTCTCTCTCATGCAGTACTCAGATGAACTGAATTGTATCTCTCAAATGCTGAAAACATTAGGAGTTGGAAGTGTGCGGAGCTTTATATTAGGATGCGCAGACCAAAGTTTTGCAAACTGATTGCAGGGTGTGCATTGCCAATGAGGTGTAATTTATCTTATTTTGAATCATGTATTCATTCCAAACACTTTGCATCAAAGAAAGATGAAAATATCTATAAAGAGTTGTTGGAGCTCGTTTTAGCCCCGCCTGGAAGATTTGAAATTTTCATAATATTTTAAAGAATCCTTTTGATGTGCTTTTATTCAGTTTGTGAAGGTGGTTTTCTTATATTTCAAAGATCAACATCGGAAAGATTGTCAACGGGTCATTAAAGATATCTAAAAAAATTCTTGGGCTTTAGGTGTTTACTGCAGCAGGTGGTTGAAGAAAACAAACATATACTTGGTGCTCTTTGTACTAGAAGTCAAAGTACTTAAGTAATGAGACTCAGTATGACATAGAATTTAATGGCATGCGGTGGCCCTCAAGCTGCCCATTCCCTGTCTGGTCTTCATGCCAAGGGAGCTTTTGTGCCTGACCCCGACACAGCCACTGCTAAGGACGAACATCCGCTAATTGCAAGAGCAACCTTGTGTATCTGCTGTATTGTGTATGCCATTTCTTAGGAGCTCCTGGTTAGCATGCTTCTAGTCATGATTATTTTGTTATATAATTTCATATATTGTATCATATTATTTATACATGCCTTAATATTCCAGGACTCACCTAATCCTCCACACAGCCAGAACTCATGGATATTCCAAGGTGATGATGGGAGACAGCTGCACGCGCCTTGCCATCAAGTCAATGACCAACCTCTCCCTGGGCCGTGGCGCCTTTCTTGCCACAGACACTGTAAGACTTGCAGGCTATGGTAGGGGGGAACGGGAGAAATGAATGCATAGATGTTGTTGGCCATTGATCACATATCCCTTCAGAACATTGGATCTGTTTTTGTCTTACATTTCTTTGTAGTGTCAAAAGGAGATTATACCCACTCTTGCCAGTGTACCTTCCACTCTCTGAACCTGTATCCCCTATTCTTCCCCATTTCTTACTTGTGCCCAACATACTTTGCAAATTTCTATTCTGTGCTGCGTGACTCCATGCCACTCACTTCTGTGCCTATGTAGCCTGTTGTGTGCCTGCCACTGGATTCAAGCTAGCCTGGCTGATGAAGGGTGACATACCCTGAAACCGGTCCCAGGATGCTTGTTTGCGGTCCAGGGAGGACCTGACTTGGCAGTTCGGTCTGGACTGTTCCCATGAGGCACAGGGTCAAGACTGATTTGCATATGGCTGGGTCCAAACTGGGGTGGCGTATTGGGCAAAAGAACGATGGATTTAACCCAGATCTCTTGACTGGGGGAGAATGTTTGAATCATTCAGCATTCCGTCCATCATTTGTTGCAGTTAGACCTGTCAAGCTGTCTCTCCATGCTTGCATCATTCTGCATCTGTCTCCCTGTATGTGACTATGGAACTTCCCTTCAGACTTCCTCGTACCCATGCCGTGTGCGCCTCAATTCCCTTCTTACTCTATGCCAGTGTACCCACCTAATCCATGCCCAAGCACCTGTACCCCCAGTGTCACACACCTTGCAGTAAGCGCTGCTGCACGGGCTGCTGTGTTCCGCATATTCATTTATGTATCAGATAATGTGACTTCTTTATTTTTGTAAACTATGACTTTATTTTTTGAAGTGGAAAGCAATCATTGTGTCGCTAAATTATAAAAATTTAAAAAGCAAGATTGGCTATTTTTTTCATGTTTGATCCTGCGTTTTTTTCTTAAATCAGAAAATCTTTCTGTATTTCCTTGTCTTTGGAGTAAAGGCAGGCTCGCTTTTCTTCAGACATTTAACCCTGTATTTGAAAGGTATTTCCTTTATCACCGTGGATGCATTCTAAGCTTCAAAGCAGTGGTAAATACATATGGAGACCATTTTATGTAAATACATATGGAGAACATTTCTGCTGTTCTGTTTGTGGTCCGAGCCTAAGGTATTTTTGATCCACCACAGGTAAAATGTGTATTTCTTCTCATGGTAGCAGGACTCATTACCATTTATTTCACCTTTGTAAGGGTTTTTACCGTAACGTAATGGGGTAAGGTAGCTCGGTGTGCAAGTAATTGCTTTAAAGGGCTAGATCTAACCTACTGATGATCGGTTCAAATACTGGCACTTAGTATCCCTGATTTCTGTAACCACTTTTAGCTAAAAAAAAAAATGTAAAAAAAGTTTCAAGAGAAAACTTGTTATTGGTATGCAGAATGCATAGCTAATGATATTAGAATTCGTACTTTAGCAGTCACAGTGAACCATGAGTTTCTTTATCGAAGAATTTATTGTTAATGGCTAGTGATTTCATTATGTTTCAACTTGAGTTGACTTGATTAGTTTTTGTTGGGTGTGTCACAGGTACATAAATCTGGTTGTGTTGCTGTATATCTAATATTTGTTTGGTGGGCAACTGCCGCTGATGTGTTGCCTTGTCTAGAAATATTTGCAAGCTGTTGTATGCATATGTGATTAGAAAAATACTTGATTTATGGCAGCGGTCTCCAACCTTTTCTGTAGTGAGAGCTACTTCTGATCAGTAAAAGCCAACATGAGCTACTACAGGCCAAGCAACTCGTTCATTGCTCCAAGAGAGCCCCCCCACAAGCCTCTTCATTGACTTTACGGGTTATTTCCATATGTACGGTTCCTTACATCACATCCATCTGAGAATGTCATCATGATTAGTATATGTATCGCATTAAGATTTATGTTCTGAGGCTGTTCACTAGACCATATCACAGTCATTTGGGAACATTTCTGAGGAATATAACTGTGGCAGCATCTCTTGTCATGAAATATATTGAAGCCACCGTCAGCCCGAGCGAAGAAATTCCGGTGTGTACATTGGAAATACCCAAAGGGAAAGCTCGGAGCCTGTGGTTGCAATCTCTTCGAATGGTGCATGCTGAGGGCTCACAGGTGTCCTGCAGTGGATTCTGGCAGTCTCAGTCTCTAATCTAGAAAGAGGCGAACCCAGACTGAAACGTGTATAGTGGATAAGGAGGTTTCATGTGGGCATTTGAAGATAATAAATCAAAACGTTTTCATCTCATTCTCCAGTGAGTTAAAAACGGAACCACTTGTTGGTAGTTTTATTTAGCATGACCTCGACCCGAAGGTATTGTAATGCTTTCTTTGAGCAACAGGTACATTGCGCATGGTCACATTAATTTTTAAATTATTTTTTTTCACGCACAAGGAATCACGGAGGTTGAGCCTACACTGAGACTCAAACCTGGTTCTCCAGTTCCAAAGTCAGCAGCCCCTGACCATAGCGCCACATCCTATATTTTTCAAACTCACTCTTTCTCAATTTGCAGGGCAAGAATTAACACGTACCGGAAATTCACAGAAATCAATGTTCGCTTCCAGCGTGAAAAAGCTGAATAAACAAATAAAACAAGCATTGGCATAGCCAATAGGTCTCGCCTTTGGGACCTTATAAGTGTTTAGCCATGCAACAGTTGCATAACTAAATACTTGTAAGGTCCCAAAAGCGAGACTTATTGGCTATGCCAATGCTTGTTGTTTTTTGCCTTATTGTCTTGCACACCTTGCTTGGCTTTCCCCAGATGGCACTGTATTGTTTCGTTGCATTTTTGTCTTTATCAATAAAAAGATTTAGACGTAAACTGCAATCCATGTTGTAAAGTAGCTAGCACCACTGTGCAACATGTTTTAAAAATGAATGTGTCGTTGTGTAATTTAAGTGGTGCTTATGTAAAGCACTCCAATACCTTCGAGATCGAGTTTGCGCTACATAAATGCTGCAAAGAAGGTAATTAAATAAAAATCAAAGTGCCTGAAAGGACATGAGAGTGGGTGTGACGAGGAAGGTCGCGAAAGCAAGAAAGAGGATGTGGTGGGTTAAAAGGAAGGGGTCATTCAAAACAACAGAAGGGGGTGGTGGGGTCACTGAGTGTCCCTGTGAAATGTAAGTGGTGCTCACGTGAAGCTCTCCAATACCTTCGGGTCATGTTTGCGCTACATAAATGCACCAACATAATAAATAAATACGAATAAAAGCCCCTGAATGGCAATGTGGTGCAGGGTGCAGCGTTTTTTAAAAACTGTAAGCCATAATGTACGGCAGATAACGCCGCTGTGCAACATGTTTTAAAAATGAAAGTGTTCCTGTGTAATGTGAGTGGTGCTTATGTAAAGCACTCCAATACCTTTTAGATCGAAGTTGTGCTACAAAAATGTGGCAAAAAAATGTATTAAATAAAAATCAAAGTGTCTGGAAGGCCATAAGGGAGGAGGGTGGGTGTCACGAGGGAGGTTGCGAGAGCAGGGAAGAGGACATAGTGAGTTAAAAGGGAAGGGGTCGTTCAAAACAACAAAGGGGGTGGTGAATCGCTGAGTGTCCCTGTGAATTGTAAGGGGTACTCATGTAAAGCACTTCAACACCTTCGGGTCATGTCTGCGCAACATAAATGCGCCAACATATTAAAAAAAATACGACTAAAAGCCCCTGAATGGCAATGTGGTGCAGGGTGCAGCATTTGTTTTTTAAACTGCAAGCCAACTTGTACAGCAGCTAACGCCGCTGTGCAACATGCTTTCAAAATGAAAGTGTTCCTGTGTAAGGTAAGTGGTGCTCATGTAAAGGACTCCAATACCATCGGAATCGGGTTTGCGCTACATAATTGCAGCAAAAAAATGTGAGAAAATAAAAAGTCAAAGTGCCTGTATGGAAATGAAAAGGACTTGAGAGAGGAGGGTGGCCATGAGGCTAGTCGCGGGAGCTTAGAGGAGGACGTGATGGGTTAAAAGCAGGGGGGGGGGGAGGAAGGTCGTTCAAAAAAACATCGGTGGGTGAAAAGCACTCCAATACTCTCGGCTCATGTTTGCTCTTCATAAAAGACCCAACATAATAAATAAATACAAAGAAAAGCCTCCTGAATGGCAATACGGTGCAGGGAGAAGACAAACACATGCACTCGTATGGAGGGCTCATTCGGAAATGTAAACAAGCATTGGCCGCGCGGCCGTGAAAGTAATCGCGAGCGATGAAAGCCGCTGCGAGTGTAAGGGTGGGAAGCCAGATGGCGAGGGAAGCCAGATGGCGCCTAATGAAGCTGACAAAAAGGGAGGGGGCGAAGGGAGGGGGAGTGCGAGCAGAGGAGCCTGATTACAGCAACACAGATGGCAGCTGTGCACGTGCATGCGATCGTGAACGCAAGCTGGAGGCCAGCAAAAGCCTGTGGGTAGCACTCTGAAAAGCCACCTACTAAATGTCTCGCAGAGCAGCGCATGCGCTGGCTCAGGCGAGACCTAAAAAGGAGGCTGTTCAATGCATCGATATGCCGGTACAGCTGATAGAACTAAAAGTGTGAATTATATATTAGAACATTGGAAGGTGGAGCACCCCATTGAATACAATGAAGTGCTCCGTGCTTCTACGGGCTGATAAAAGCCCACAGAGCAACATTCCACGTTGTGTTTGTTCATAGCTGTTGCTGTGAACAAAGACCTCTCGGAGCACGAGGGGATTTAAACCTCCTCGGCCTCCGAAAGGCCTTTGTTAGAATGTTCTAATAGCCTTGTAGCCCTCCGTAGATGGGCTATACCGGCCATTAAAGTCCTGCTCCCTTGTTAAAGGCCCTCGCCTTCGGCTCGGGCCTTTAACGCTGGGGCGGGCCTTGTATAGCCCGCTACAGTGGGCTATAAGGCTATATTAGAACATTGGAATGTTGGGAGCTCCATTGAAGACAATGGAGTTCTCCAGGCTTCTAATGGCTGGTAAAAGCCCATAGCTCCAGCATTCCAATCTTTGTTGTTCACAGGTTGCTGTGAACAAAGGCCATCAGTCTCACTGAGGTCTTTGTTTTATTTGTTAGAACATTCTGCCCTCTGGTGGCGGAATGTTCTAATAGCATTACAGCCCGCTGTAGCTGGGCTATACCTGCCATTAAAGGCCCGCTCACTTGTTAAAGGCTAGAGCGGGCCTTTAATGGCCGGTATAGCCCGCTACAGCGGACTTTAAGGCTATAATAAGCTCTGACGTTGAGCAGGGAGTTCAGTAGTTCCTACGATTACCACTTATCCAAGTGTTTGTCAGAATAATTCGCATCACATCACACCAAGAGGTAGGTATCTGATTGGGGAAGACCATTCCCAGCCATACATGCCAATAGACCCAATTCAGGCATGAGACTCACGAGTTTTGATGAAAAAAATGGCTTTATTTTGGCTGTCTCCTGTTTGAAATTGCCTCTCCTTCAATTGAAGTCACTGGGGAAAATATATTTTCCTGATTTTATTTTTTTGGAATCTCCCACTTTCCTCTTCTAAAATATTGGCATGTATGTTCCCAGCGATTTTAATAAAAAAAAAAAAAAAGCAGACCGATAATTGGCGAAGAGCAAATACACGAGCCAGAGGATGATTCGAGTGAAGGGTCTAGTGACGCTGCTTTAATTTAATCATTCCGAGTAGGACCTATTCCGAAGTATGAGATCCAGCAAATTTCTCTGCTTGTGTTCTGGCAGACATGTTACCGAAAGTAGGGTTGCAGATGCCACAGAGATGTGACTTAGATTGTTAGGGGCTGATGTATTACATACCTCTCCTAGTTAAGGTATTCACAAGACAATGTTTGATATTAAAGGGGTTGTTAAGTTGGAGATGCAAGTGGTTTTTATTCAGTTTTAAATGCCCCAGTCATGTTCGGTGGAAGTGAATACTCCTGACTTGTCAACCCAGAGATAAGATGCCAAGATAGACATAATTGCTCAGGTCTGAAATACCCTTTCAGGTTCACCATTGAGTGAATGCTCATGCTCAGTTCCACCTTACATATATGTAGAAGTGATTTTACTTTATGCCTAAGCACCCTGGTAGGTTTCTGGGGTGTGAGGCTGCATGTAGGGTTGATCCAGATGAAAGATGTAGAGGGACTGAGAATTACTGAGGCCTGTATGCCACGAACTATCCATAAAGATGTAAGTGCAGAGGTTAAGGGTTACGTGTGCCTTAATATCCCTGTTATATACCCCATATATTCGATTCCATGGTATCTAAGCAATAATGTGGTCTAAATAACCCCAGATACGTCCACCAATCTGAACCGTTGGCTGAAAATTATGTGGACATAAAATCCCCAGTAAAGTTAATCTAGATGTGAGATACAGAGATACCTCAGTCAGATGGTTATGCATGGGGGCAAATGCCCCACTTGGTCCACCCAGATCTTGGGTACAAAGATAGATCAGAATTAGCTAGGTTTCAGTACTCTAGTTAGATCCATCCAGATGGGAGAAGGCTAGTTAGCTGAGAATTAATGAGGCAGCCGGGCTGTAAAGCTGTAGAAGTCGCCAGTCGTGCTTGTGCCCTTCAGGGTGTGACTGCTCAGATTTGCCTCTTCAATTCTTGGTGTCTTGTCATTCAGCTGTGGCTTCACTGGCACCTGGTCTTTGAGTTTGTGCTACTGTTGGTGATTGCCAATGCTTGCACCACTTTGCGTATGTTGCTTTTACCCACTGGTACCTGGGGAGAAAGGTGGGAGGCATGTGCTGGAGTGTTGTTGTGGTCCGTTGGGTGGATACACTGATGGTCCTGTTGGTGGTGGTGTCAGTGTTGTTGCGACCGTTCAAGGCTGTATGTGCAGGTTAACAGATGGTGAGTGGTGCAGCTTGTGGCTTACTGCTGTTTCTCTGACCAAGCGCGTATAGTCTTGCAGTCTGGTTATGAAGCTGAGAAAGGCCATTCTTCGTTGTTGGGTGTTGCTCACTGCCTGGTGTAGCGGATGGGCACTGATATCCATTGCTACAACCTCAATGACACTTCCAGTAATAGTTTTGGCATATGATTAGGACAGAAGGGGAGACTGCAGTGGTGTAGAGCAACTTGTCAACCTTCTAGTCCTTTCAGTGAAGATAAGGTAAGAGGATGACAGACTGGTCATGGGAAGTACCTAGTAAGTACACAACACAAGAAATTGCGAGGCATAAATCTGTGAGGTAAGACATTGAAACCTCATTTATTTTGGATATACCTGGTTTGCTGATAAATGTATAAGTGATAAGTTCCTCAACCCTATAAAGGTTCACATTATTGCTGGCAAATGCTGGGTACTTGTGGCAACTTTAAGGAGCGATTTCTCAAAACTGAAGTTTGGCGGTACGATGGCACAGCAACGTGTCCTCTCCTCTTCTCTCCTCTCTTCTTTTCCGGAAGGGGAGGTCAACGAGACACAAGGGAGAGCTCCTGATTGCGCAGTGCCAGAGCGCCTGCCCGTCTACTCCTTCCCATGAAGCATCTCCGCACTCATCTCGGGCTACGTGCCATGACAGTCTCTCGGACGGCGCAGTGAGGGCTTCCAGAAACAATCTTTCTGACCGCTGCGGGTCCCTAACTCAGTCTGCATTCATGCGAGTTCACCAGATTCCAACAAAACATTGGAATCCATACAATTGACACATTCTCCACACGGAAAGTAGTGCATACCTTTTATTACCACCTACACATCATTATTAAACAGTAACCAAGAAAAAGCCTGCATCTGGCTGCTGAGCAGCAAAGACAGAGGGAGGGCTTTTTCTTGAAGACTGGTTCAGCCCTGACATTGAATTTATAGCAGTCCCCCAAATGTATATTATTTCCATCCTTATTAAAGGGTCAGAAAATTATATTGAAACCAGTATTTACCAGACTGCATGTTACCACCATAAAATATACCCTGTTTCAGTGTGGCACAGGTAATGATGGGCATATGATAGGTTGTGTAACTAAATTTATAGATAGTGCTGCCCAAGTCAGAGAGTGCCGCTCCTGTCTTACACTCAACTTTTTCGGTGCTGTCTACAGTAATGTTTGATTAAAGATTTTAACTGTTTTATAATAACAAATTTACTTCTAAAATATTTGTGCTTCATCTTGTTAAGAAGGGCAGAACACTGTCCTAGAAGAGTAATTACATTTTGATGGTGATCAGTTTTAAAATGAAAAGGTATTGAGGATCCACTCTTGTGATAGTGTTGTGGTGAATGATCAAAATACACGATTATTAAACAAGTAGGAGGAAGAAAGTGTCCTATTTATACTTTTTTCTGTCATGGATTTTAGTATACATTGTTTACATGCATTGCTTTCGTGTGATTCTTTGTCTTTTATGGATTGTTATACATATATTGTGATAGTTTTAGTTAATTAACAATAAATGAAGACGTAAAATGATTAGGCCTAAAAGCCCCAGTCTACTTCACCCTGACCAAATGCAGGGGTGGCTGCAAATTGAACAGCCTGAGCTCTGCTTATGATAGATTGCTTTAATCTGTAAGCTTCAATTACCTGTTCTTTGCACATGCTGTTGAGATATCACAGCAAGTAAAACACTCTGCCCATGTATCCACTTAAAGTGCAGTCCACAGGCCTGATCCACAACCGAGCCAATCTAGTGCTCCAGCCTGTGTGGCTGGTTTGCCGAGCCCCACCAAACTCGGTCTAATAGCACCAGCCATTCACAGCACATAAAAGGCAAACTACGACAGCAAGCATGATAAAAAAACACGTTTTTATAGATCAATCCAAATGTTTCTGCCCCTTGATAATTTTAAAATGGGGATATATTCTGCAGTAAGACCATGGCATCCAATCTTACTCCTTCCTTTCTTTGATTGCAGGGCTTTTCCGATGAGCGCCATGGAGACGTGGTGGTGGTGCGTCCCATGAGGGACTACTCACTGAAGGAGATCTCCTACTACAACCACATGTTTGGTGTGCAGAGTACCTTTATCCCAGGTCTGGACACGAAGGTGAGAACGAACAGTTGGACTTTCAACACAAGTCTTTCTCAAACGCATACGTAGATGTATGTCTGCCTGTCAGTGCATGCATGTGTTGTGTCTTGACTGGAGCTTCAGTCGCTGCTAGTCTGGATAACCAGCTAGACCGCTTATTTCACAGTCTGTGGAAACCACAACTTGGACAAAGTGTGGTGTAGTAATAATACATTTTGTAACTTGTCATATGCTCACTGCTTGTTGAAGGGAGCAAGCTTTTTGTTCATTGGCCATGTCAGGATGTGCAAGCCTTTAATTTGTTTTCTTAAAAGTGTAGTGCTGTTCCTGCTTCCCATTTCTAATTTAGATCTTAAATGCCGTCCCCATAAAAAGGGATACAAGCATCTGACACACAAGAGGTAGACACCAGCTACAGAGTAAAACATGAGAGAGGCATCTCACTAACAGGGTGCAGACAAAACACAAGCATGCTATGGACACAAGATGGACTTGCAAACATGAGAGAAACAGACCAGCACCAGTGAAGAAAGACTGATCGCAAACACTAAACAGAAGTGCAAGACCGATGCACAAACACAAGACTCAGGGCGGCTAGATCGGCAAGATGAACAGACATTCAATCATGTAAGCTTATGATTGCTTTTACAACGGTGCTGCCGGGTGTGTCAAAGTGGCCTGCAGTCTAACTCATTTCCAGCAATAATGACAGTGTCTACCCCAACTCCAGGAATGGAACGATGAATAGGGCTAGGGTAACTACTGAGCTGTGAATGGCAGGGCTCAAGGATCATACAACTGAACCTCACCTCTGCAGCAGCTCCAGTTGCTAAATTTGGGTTGGTTTCTGTGACTGCAGTACTCCTTTACCAACCGGTGAGGAGGAATGATGAGGAGATGTCTGGCTTGAGCAGCGTTTACATATTTGTGTCAAAGCAGCTTTGGTGATTTAAGGGTCAATGAAAGCCAGTGTATAGCCATAGTGTTTGTGTTCTGTGCTCTTCTCTTAACTTTATTTCAGTTGGTTAATCAGAGATGGGGGCACTGGTCTAGTAACTTAGGGTCTGATTACGATGGCAGTGGGGCCGCCACCATCCGGCCGTCTGAGTCGGTCCCACCGCCATCGGCACCTGCAGGACCGCCCGCCGCATTAGGATGCGGCAGGTGGAGGCATCTGACTGAAGGACCATCCGCCACGCATCCGACGGGCTCAAGGAGCCCATCGGACCGTCGGAGGGGGCAGTAATCCCCACTATAGGGGCGGTGCCTGCTCAGGCCCTGCCGTAGGGATTACAATGTCCCTTTCCGCCTGCAAATTCATGACGGTCCGCCCGCCATGAAAAGGCAGGCGGAAAGTGACTTTGGGTCCCATAGGGGGCCCCCCTTCATCCCTGGCCTTCAGCTATGGGTTCTGGGAAGCACCTATGGTGCCTCCCTAAACATCCTTGCACCCTGTGGCAGGCACCGCATGGTGCCTTTCACAAGGTGCAGGGATGTGTGCATAAATGCCTCTTAGCAGTGAGGCTTGTGCTGCAGCCCTTTTTCGGGCTGCAGCACAAACCTCAATGCTAAGAGGCATGTTTCCGACCACCTCCATGGCGGTCGGATTGTAATTTGTCTGGCGGGACCACCGACTCCCTGTCCCCAAGTCCCGTTCCCAAAAGGATGGTGGTTGAACGCTCGTCCTACTGGGTTTATATTGGGTCCTAAATTCTGGTTTGTGAAAATGGAAGCACTGGTTTTCGATACAGACTTGCAGCCCTAGCCATGCTATGAGAGAAAGGGTAAAATAATATCCTCTTTTTTTCAATTTGCATATATTTCCAAAAAATGGGAAGTGCTATACAATATTGGATGTTTAAATCCATGGTTCATCCTACTTGGAATTGTGGGCACCATTTGGACAGCATTTACAAATATAGGGGAGAGAGAGCAGACATAGATTCCCTGTTTAACATGCGATTGAGGGTGTTTATATACCAATACCTAGTGTTTGCTGCACCTTTTTAAAAAAAATGTTTTTAAGTAAATCCACAGAGGAGCTTTCAGCCTCTTGTTATGTCCAACAGAGAATTTTTCCGTACATGGTCTGAAGGCCGAGAGTTCCAGAGTCGTTCTATTGCTTTCCCGTTAGCAGGTAATAATTGTGTTTTTCTTTCTGTGTGTCCTTCTCAGGCGTCTGCCAAGGCGAGTGTACACCGACTGACCGAGGATTTCATGACCAAGCTTCAGGCAGACTTCCCATCCACCGTGAGCACCGTGTACAGGTAACGCAAGACCTTGACACCTCACAGCGCGAGACAACTTTATTAGCGGGTGACTTCAGTTCAGTTTACACATAAGCGCATTCAGGATATAATACATTATTTTAGGTTACCAAGAAATTAGATCTGTGGAGCAAGAGGTATTTTATTCAGTAAAAGAACATCCTGTGTACATCCCACCACAACGTTCAACCAACTTGCGTTCATGCTTCATCTACAGTTTATTTAGTGTGCGTGACATAGGCAGTTTGCAGTTTTCCCTGTAGTCATGCTGATATGTGCGATGGGTGAGATTTATACTCTGGATGACTGTCTCCTTGCACATTTATGTAGTCATTATAATTGATGAAAAAAATAAGAGTATTGGCCAGTCTCTTCGAAAGAAAGAAAAACAATTCAAACCCTCCCATTGCCTCACATTTAACGGGGCAATCACTAGATCAAATCTCATCTTACTTAATGATATCAAAGTGGTAGTGACTACCAGTATCTGTGCCTTTTCATGCCAGAACAGTTCGGCGAAATTGTTGAGTTTTCAGTGCATTTGCTGCCCATCTCATGCTGTCTTTGACATTGAAACGTTGATCACATAACATTTCTGTTTTCGCTGATCTGAGTGAAATTATATGAGCTGTGTAGCTAGCAGCTGCCACCAGCCTATCTATCTGAGAACATATCCAGACCATTTCCCATGTCTTATGACCCTTTTAATACTTGCACACATTAATCCGGTCCCTTCTCCCTAGTTATAACCGACGATTGATGTGTTGACAGCAAGATTTATTGATGGAGATGTCTTGGAAAAGGATAATGTGGCGGAACAGAATAAGAGCAGTGCCGAACAGAAACAGTGCAAGTAAAGTGGTGACGGAGTTAGAGTACAGGCATTTACCTCTAGGAAAGGAAAAAGGTCATTGTTGAGCGAATGGTTGACCAGAAGTAAATAGGTCCTGAAGCACTGATCCCTCATTAAGAAATTAAAGCTCATGCAGCTCTCTTCACCTTTTAAGCTGAATACATGTAGGTTTTCTTAAAAATCTTTTATCAGGGAGCACTTCTCTTTCAAACCCCTTCATGCATAATACATCAAATTCTACTACTTTAATCTTTTGCCTCCATGTGTCAAACCAAGACTACTTCAGTACACTGTCTGTTTACTCGCACCCCGAAAGTCTCTTCCTCTATATCCTGTTCACTGCGCCTGTAAAACTCATGTGTTGCCCTTTCTATACCCTATTTGATAACATCATCTAATATGTCCCTGTAATCATTGTGGGTCCATGCAAGTGATGAGCTACTGCTGGCAAGGAATCATTAGCACTAGACAATCTTGAATCTGTTTGACACTTCTGTAGTACTTTTGATCTTCTGCTGGTTCAGCAGCTGGTAACTGAGATTAGGCTGTCTGGGAAAGCAAACATGTGGCTGCTGTTCTTGGTGTAAGAGACCAATTTAATCTTCTGGTAAAACGTGACTGTTTTCCAGCTAAAGTACTCTTTCTTTTTTGTGGTATGCTAGAGATGCTGGTTCTCTCATCTGTCCCGTTTAAAGTGTTCATGCGTTTGCTTGCCAGCATCCTTCAAGCACATCATCTGCATTTTTTTAATGTGTGGGTGACATTCAACTTGTGTGCCAGATGGACAAAGACAACAGAGAAGAACCATGTTTCACGACTTGTGTAAGACTTCATAAAATCAGAGCAAACTCAAACACAGTGGGGCTAAAAATAAAGTTTTGGCACACTGGTGTTGTTCTCGGCTCCTCCCCTGCATGTAGTCAACAATAACTCAAAGACAATACTATCTGTACCCCAGAAATCAAGAAATTAATCTGATTGTTTTTTAAGATCCCTTCCTCAAGTAACATATTAAGGTTTTTAAACTCTGTAGTTCCCATCTGCAGATAGCCAAAAATATTACATCTTTCTAGGTGGCACAGAACATAACTGTGCTGATTAGGCCTACAATTGTTTTCATAATGGACTATACAAATTCATAATATGTTAAGATGCTTTACTATGATATCAGTCGATTGCACACGATTCTTAACAGTAGGGCCTGAGCCATCTCCAATCCAGCCCAAGAAAGACACCATACCGCTTCCATGTTCATTAGGTACACTGATTGCCAAAGAGGTTAGGCGTATCTAGGTTCAGATCTTCCCATTTATACGAAGAGCATTCTGAGGAAAGCTCTAATTTATCTTCGTAACTCATTTGCTAGATACGACTACTGCGGTAACGCTATACTTGTTGTAAACGTTCAGGTTTGTTGCCTGATTTTGTCAGCTTTCATTTATAGCTTCTGGAATGAGCTATAGCAGGAAATCGGATCGGAAAGGTCCTTGTTTGTTACTACCTGCTTTCCTTAGGAATACTACTTAACAGCTCCCCCTTCAAGGCCTCCTGAATAAAACCCCAGGGTGGCACTGCATGCCCTGAGAATTAGTCCATGGAGCTTGCCTTGTTTATGGTAGCATACAGCATTTTCTGTCTTGCCACAAAAAGCAATACTAGCGAACTTCTGTGGTGCTTGCAAAGTCCATGTTGAACCTAAGGAGGCATTATAAAGACACTGAAGAATTGGGTGTGGGATGGAGGGAATCTGCATTGCCTTTAGCAGCCAGGTGATTGTATGTTTTGGGGTAACTCATAAGCCGCTCTGGAGACTGCCACCCTTCAGTGAGAGACAAAGGCACCACTATAGGTTAGGTCCTTGCAACCTCCCTGCATGGTTGTGCAATTTACAGCTGCTTCTGACACATATTGGCTCTTCATCACAACATGCATTCATTACATATCTTTTGAACCAGAATTGGGACTTATTCCTTGAGATGTTGCTGCTTGTCAACTGATCACAGAAGTGAGGTGATAAGCGAAGAGCAGTATTATGCAGTAAGCAAAAAGGCCAGTACTGTCTAAGAAGACTAGATCTCTTGTGTGATAGAAACTAGTTCGGAAAAGGCCAGCTTCTCCTGTTTAAGTTTAACCTGTTCTTTATTCTTTGCTTTCCTTTCAGGACTAGTGAGAAGCTAGGTGTCACTCCCAGAGGACCAGATGCCTCTGCTGATGTAGTGGACCGTTGTCTTCTTTGCAAGTGTTCTCTGGACACTCATTTTGGTATGTATGTATTTTCATCTTCTGCTCTATACCGTGCTCTCCTTAAGCTACCCATGTCCTATGTCTCGTGATAGGATTCAACAAATATATTATGATCCTTTGTATTAAGCACATCTGGTATTATATTGCAACATTAATGTTGGCTTATGTTTGTTTATTTTATAAAGTGCATCTATCACACCACTGGAGTATCATGGTGCTGAAAATGTCATAAATAGACTGGTAGCTGCTATTTGGATTTTCTTCAGTTAGATCTAGGGAAAAGCCAGGTCTTCAGCCTTCACCTAAATTTCAGATTACGGAAATTGCTCTGCCACCAACTGACTTACGGTTAACTTTGGGGACTATCAGGTTTATCTTTGAGGCTGAGCTCAGCAAGCGTGTGGGACAATATAGTTTAAAGTGGGCTCTGAGGGTTCAAAGACTTGGTTGGTAAATAACTTTACGTACTGAGCAGAGATATTTAAACAGAACTTACCTTTATGGCAGACAAATAAGTTTTGCCAACACTGGAGAAATGTGGAAGCTGCTCTGTGCCCTAGTAGTCAGTCTTGCTGTGAAATTCTGGATAAATTGTAGTTTTCTAACAAGATAAGCTACTAGGCCCAGGTAAATAGAATTACAGTAATCCAAACGAGATGATACAAATGCATTTAAAATGGTGATCCCTGGAGCTGGGGTAAACCGATGGAGCACTTGTTTAAGTGAGTGTAGTTGAAATAGGCAGGTTTTAGTTACCATGGATATTTGTTCTAATAGTCATTGCAGAATCGTTTTTAACACCCAAGTTCTTAACTATTGGCCCCAACACCAGAGGAGGTCCTAGACTCTCTGGCCAAATAATAGATTGTAGGGGTCTCATCAGTTTCACAGTTTTTATTTTGTTTTGTTTGTGAGCCATTAAGCTTTAGATCGTTTCAACTCATCCAGCATTGCACTTTCACTCGATTGTGTAGCAGGTTTAATGACTCTTCACAATCGCCCTTTCTAAAGGTAGCTATTATCTGCGTGTCCTCTGCATGTAGGAGAAACTTTAGACTAAAAGATTAATTTAGCTGGCCTAGTGGAGTTAAGTAAAAATTAAAGTTCAACAGTGATACTGACATAAATCAACAACTGATACCGCCCTTCATTTTCGATTCGTAATATTTAATGTTGTCGAAGAATTCTGTGTTTTATGTTGCAATCCTTCTCAGAAAAATGGGGCCCCCATAATGATCTGTTCACGGAAGTCGATCATATGTATTCAGAAATTCCATGTATTTTGTTACTTCCATTGCTGATGGTTCGCCAAAATGGATGTTCAAATTCTCTAAACGCATCAGCCATACATTTGTGGTCAATGTTTCATTTATGGTGGCTGATAAACAAAATCTAAAGCTTCCATTGAGGCATTAGGTTGGTGATAAGTGACTACACAACTCCAAGTTATGCCCGTTGGGTCCTTAAATTTTATGACCAAGTAGTTTAAAAGGGGGCGTAGCAAGGGAAAGGTTTTTTCGCTTGCCTCATGTTCTTTATAGTTCATGCCAACTCTACTTCCCTTTTTGTAGCACAGTGTACTGAGAGTATGCAATAGTTTAAATGGGTTACTTCTTTTCATATATCGTTTTTTATGTCGGAGAACCAAATTTCCCATATGGCTAACAGATCCAAATCTAGGATTCTGTTTTTATTCAGACATGCATTTTTCTTTTTACCCCTGAATGAGCGTTTATTAGAAAACATTTAATGTCGGACTTAAGGTTCAGCTGTCCCGTAGGTGGAAATGGGTCGTCTTGTTTTGCTGAATAGACTTCCATAGTTTCCAGCATTTTGGTTTTAAAGGGATTTATAATCTACTAATTGTAGTCCTTTCTTCTTACCATTTTCGGTAGTCCACGTAAAGCGTTTCAGGCTGCTGGTTGCGATCATGGTGCAGATAGGCTTGCCTTTGGTACACTTTTGGCATGCCATCAGCACATCCGCTGCGCACATGCACAGTGGGCCTCATTAAGTAGTGTATTGTGTGTGGAAACACTAATCTGTCAAACAAGATGGTGACTACTCTGCGTTACCACTTGTGAGACTAAAAAGGTAGTCGTCCGATAAAAGAAAAATAGCTTTTTGGATTTCCTCAAAAGTGCCCAAATTTCATATTTTCGAAAAAATTGCCAACAACAAATTTGTCTCCTATCTCCACCAGATTCTTCTTGTCGTTATCTTTTTTCACTAAAAATGCTTTCCCCATCGAAACGAATCCAGTCAGTATTTTAAAAGCAAAGAACTAAAAGTCAAGTGCAGATAGCAGTAAACAGTTTTATGAGGTGTCTATGCGATTAGCTTTTTTAGTCATATAACCACTGCAAACTTTGTTTTTACCTGAATTGAGGCGCAGCCTTATTAAAGTAGCTTATTGAGTGTGGAAACACTAGACCGCCACCCAGGGTATTTCTTAATATCTGTGTGGGACACTGAAGCGCTTGAGGGCTGCATGCTACACTTCGGAGGGTGTGTGGTTGGAAGAGTGTTGTCTTTCTGTTGGTTCAATGTGGGAAGTGTTTTCATGTTGTGTATGAGGTTCACTTAGGTGCAGTTATCGTGTCATGGGCTCAAGGCTAAACACTCTGTTGGATGAACAAATGGAGAGATAGACGGGCAGTTTATGGTTTTCAGTAAACTGGTATCTTTGAGCAGATCAGCCTGTCCCTTTATGCTATTTCTTGTGATCATAGTCCACTAAGGTAGTTACTGCAGTCTGTTGTCCATTCTACAATATTTTGTTTAACATTTATTGTCCTGAGCTGTACGACTCCCAGTCCATGTTTAAGTTGTACATTAGTATGGTCTTGTAACTTTGTAGGTTCTTAGGGGGGGTGTTATCTCAATTACCAGGGTTTAGTTGCACACCAGGGTCTGATTTATCATAAGGTTATATTTATCATACATTGTGCTCTGGTCCATACCCGAGAGTGCAATGCACCCTTTGTCAGTATAGTGATACAGTTGCTTAAGAGCATTGAGACGCTGCAAATCTAGCATCTTTAGTTACCTCTGCATTTTCTATTTACTTGTAAGTGATGTTATGTAGAACTGGACATTAAACTTCTTAGTGCCGATGATTAAAATGGAGCCACTGGCAGCAAATGTTTTTATTTTCAGCTTATAGAAGCTATATGCAATTTAAAGTCTTCTCTCTCCACTTCCAATCAGCACCAGATCCAAAAGTCAACTAGACTAGTGCAGCAAACTCTGTTCCTTTGACTTTTTCTAATTAGCTGGTTTAGGAGAGTTAATCCAAAGAAGTAGCCTGAATAGTGGACCCTCTTTCGTTGGGATCAGCAAGTGACCAGCTTTCCTTTCCGCAGAGTAGCCTTTAGAGTCTGCAACTCAAGGGAAAGCTTCAAGGGGTGGGAACAGTAGTTTACAGGATTGACCCAGCAGTGACGAGCTTAATTCCCTAAACTTCGGACAAGAAATTTCTTACACAGTCTCCACCTATAGTTTTTAGCATTATGACTCCTGCAATAGGACACCCCCATACATTCACCCCACACCAACATACAACATAAACAGAATTTATAACGCCCAGGGAACACATCCAGATCAGCAAGCAAGCGATATCGGGGCTCTACAGAATTACACAAAGCCTTCAGTTAAGGCACACATCCAAACTTAATGAGGAGTATGCATGCCAAGTAACCCAATTAGTAAATCCAAATCTTTGATAGACCTCTGGCCACACAGAGCAAACTTACAACACCTGCATTATCAATATGAAAACATCAGCTGTTTTCAAACTGTTGCCTACAGTTTACAATTTGCAAACATTACATTCAGGTCTGGAAATCCTTAAAACCGTCTCAAGAAGGTACTGAACGTTTTGGGTGCTGCAGTGCCATATTTGTGACAAATGCCTGGCATTGAACTACCTATAAATGGTGGCCTTTAAAAAAAAAATACGCTAAACATAAAACGATTTGCAAAATCTGTTCAGCATTTGGGAACCTTTGACCCGCCAGATACCGGGCGGGTCTGGGATTCATTTGCCTTCTCTTAACATTCAAAGCAAAGTCTTAATGTAATTGGCTGCTGTTTGCTCTTGTCTTATAGTTGAACGTCAAAACTGTGTCTCTCCCCGAGATGCTCCACAGGTTCATCCAACAATTCACATAAAATATTAATTCACACACACCCAAAACCCCTCAGATAATCCTGAAGGGTATGTCATGGGGCCCCTGCAACACTCAACAATAACTCGACCTCCTTCGGAACATTTTAAAAAGGGCTCTATGCAAACGAGAAACACAGCACTGACATGATGTGTAATTGGGTATTAAAGTGCTCACAACCGCACTGGCCACCAACACGTACCACAAACTACTTAAAACAGCACATATCCAGAACGAGCTTTGAATACAGCCCTGATATACGTTTAACTGGATATTGAGGCAAACAGCACTTGCTTCCGTCAGCTATTAATGAGCATTCGGCCAGGCAATGTGTATTAGTACCATCTGAGGAGCTATGAAAGCATTTTGATAAAGCCCTTTAGACTCACTCACCAAAAGGCCCACAACTAATTAAAGCTGACATCCTCACCATGCACAAATCTATAAAAACAAGTCGGGCTCTTGGTTGTGATGAAAATGTTTGGCGAGACTTCTGCGTGGAACCAAACATTTTAGCTTATGCCCTGTAGAAGTGCTAAAGAACAGTGCTAATCTGCAACTGGGCGCCCTTATAGAATCCAGACTAGCCCACGGTTTGATTCTTCAGCAGTTCAAGCATGACCATTGTTGAACAGTGAAATCAGGCTGATCCATGAAAGAGGGGCTCAGTGAGCCATTAGGCTGGCAATTTTGTATGATTACGGTATAAACAAATGTCTACGTATTTGGAAATTATGCACATGGGCCTCATGGTGACCAAGCATATGGGTCAGCATTACTGTTATTGATGCCATGCAATGTGGTCCCACATTTGGCCAAAACAAAGTAGGAGAATGCATGTCTGAAAGCGCACAACTTCTTGTTTAATCATTTACTTTTAATTGCTGCAAAGATATATTTTGGTGGGAGAATGTATAGCAAAGTCAGCATTCAAAGAACCTCGAGGTTGCTTTGCTTTTAAAAGAGATTATTTGCCTGGTTTTGTATTGGACAGGATTGCTATGCAACTGAAGAAAGACTACTGTTTACACAAATTGGTGAGTTGCTCAGTCCATATGATATCAACATGAAATACAGAATGCAGGTGGCGTTAAGAGCCTTGATTGAGCCCACTTGGAGCATTGAACAGAATACTGTGGTTGTGTGTATACAGCAAGGTGCCTCAGTAAAGTATTTTAACATGCATGAAGGAGCTATAAAATACTGTGTTTAAGGTCATTGGGAAGCTGCCTGAAATCACATGATAGGGTCATAAAGTATCATGTGAATAGATAACTAACAGAAATCTTGCCCGCCTTTTATTTTATTATCTGAAAGACACGTTAGTGACAGATTCCTTACCTTCGAATATCCCCAGGCGTCAGGCTGGATCCGGAAAGTTTTCTGCGTAGCAGTACCCTTGCGCGTCGGTAGGCGGCGTTGTGCGGCTCCGCGTCCGTCGTCGGCGTCGTGATCGCCGGGATGACGTCGCGGGCAGTACTTAGACGCCGCCCCTGCGCGCTGACGTCAGTTCTTCTTTTTCCGCGCCAGTAAGCGCAGATCCGGGAAGAGCAGTGCCCTAGTCACTTTTTGACTATCTTTTTTGTGAATTTTTTCACTGTTTCTTCAACGAGTCTTCACGACTCCTAAGGTGTCGTAGGGATGCCCGGCTTTAAGCCCTGCGAGGAATGTTGTCGCATGATGTCGATCACGGACCCGCATCTCGAGTGTCTCTTCTGTCTCGGCCGAGACCACGACACGAAGTCGTGCCCTGACTGCCGGAAACTTAATCCGAAGGCTTTGCGAGAGCGGTCTCGAAAGCTCCTCGAGGTCCGGCAGTCGGCTCCGCGCCGCGCCAAGCCCCGGTCCCGGGAGAGGTCGAGGGGCCGGACGCGGAGTCCCCGCCGTTCGTCGGAATCCAAGTCTTCGCGCTCCTCCGGTAAGTCGAAGCACAAGAAGTCTAAGCGGCATCATCGCTCTAAGACTTCGCCTCGCCGGTCTCGCGACTCGGCTGAGGTCCCTGTCGGCACCGTCCCCGCGGCCCCGGACGTGCCTGTCGAGTTACCCCCGCATTACCCGTCCTTCCCGGGTTCGGGGCGACTCAGGCCCAAATACAGGAGTTCCTGTCGGCCATGGCCCGCCTCTTCGGGCCTCAAGGTCCCTCCGGTGCGCCTTCGGGCCCCGCGGGCCCTGATGGGGTTGCTCCGGCGTCGCCGTCGACTCCGGTCCCGGCGTCGCCTGTCCCACCGGCCTTCATCCCGGCCTCGGCTCTGGCCCCGGCCTCGATCCCGGCTCCGGTGGTGCCGCAACCCCCATCGACGCCGGTTGACCTAACCACGCCTCCGCCGATGTCCCCGGTGCCGTTCCTGACGCCGTCCGGGGCTCTGGACGGCGTCGTTCCCCGGCTCTCTTCGGCTCCGGACATGGAGCCGGACCGACGTCGCCCGACGCCGGTTCCGGCGCCGATGAGACCTTGGGTCCCTAATGTCCCTCCTCCTCCATATTATGAACCTGAGGAGTACCAGGAGAGCTGGGAGGGGTCAGAGGGCCCTCTCACACAACAGGGCGTGTTTGACCCGGACTGGGTTGAGGAACTTGGGGATGCCAGTGGTCTGGACACCTCCCCTGACTCTGGCATGCTGTCTCCTCCCGTGGCTACGGAGGAGGGGGCTAATTTTGCAACGGTGTTGCGTAGAGCTGCTGGAGCCTTGAATCTCCAGTTGCCTACAGTGGCCGTCAGGACTAACCTCCTGTCAGAAGTGCTTCAGCCGGCGGCCTCCTCTTCGGAGACTGTGCTGCCGTTCAATGATGCACTCACTGACGTTCTTTTGGGTGCTTGGTCCAAGCCCACCACAGGGGCTCCTGTGGATAGGAACGTGGCCCGACGCCATCGCCCTGCTCCGGGCGACCCCCTGTTTCTCTCCCAACACCCCACCCCTGAGAGCTTGGTTGTCCAAGCCTCTGCCTCCCAAACCGCCTTCCCTACCGCCCCTCCGGATAGGGAATCCAAGCGCCTGGATCACTTTGGGAAGAAGGCTTTCTCTTCCTCCAGTGCTGGCTTGCGGTCCGTTAACACCGCTTGCCTCTTGGGCCGATATACCCACTCTCTGTGGGACTCGGTGGCGACTGTTTTGCCGCAGTGTTCTGAGGAGGTCCAGACACTGCTTACCCGCGCCATTGCGGAAGGGCGAGATGTGGCTAAATACACCATACGTTGTGGCCTTGATACCGCCGACTCGCTGGGCAGATTGCTTGCAACGACGGTGGCGCTGCGTCGCCACGCCTGGCTGAAGACCACTGGTTTTTCGGGTGATGTCCAGAATACACTCATGGACATGCCCTTTGATGGAGTCGGTCTTTTTGGATCAAAAGCAGACCATGCGCTGGAGCGTTTCAAGGACTCGAGGGCTACTGCAAAGTCCCTGGGCCTTGCTGTTGTGCGCCCTCCGCTCACATCTGCTTTTCGCCCCTTTCGTGGCCACGGGAGGGGCGCCCAGTCACGTCAGCAGCCCGGCCAACGGCCCGCGCAGCAAGCGCCTTCGCGTGGCCGAGGACGTGGATACCGCCGTGGCGGTTCGGGCAACCAGCGTGCGGGTCAGGCCACCACCTCCAACCCGTCCGCGGCCTCCAAGCCCTCCTAGTCCCTCCTTTCAGGTGCACGGCACGCCAGTAGGGGGCAGGGTCCGCCATCCCCTTCACCACTGGCGTCCCATCACCTCGGACAGGTGGGTCTTGGACATTGTCCGAAGGGGCTACTCCCTCCCCTTCGAGACCACCCCCCCCAGCCATGCCACCTCAATTCCACCGCATGTCAGGGGATCACTTGGCGCTTCTACAGAAGGAAGTCACGGCCCTCTTGGCCAAGAGGGCCGTCGAACATGTTCCGACCCCAGAAGTAGGACGTGGTTGCTACTCCCACTACTTTCTGGTGCCCAAAAAGGACAAGGAGGACATGCGTCCTATCTTGGACCTCCGGAACGTCAATCGCTTCCTCCGGAAGGAGAAGTTCAAGATGCTCACCATAGCTCAGGTCTTCACTGCCCTCGACCCTGGAGACTGGTTGGTAGCGTTGGACTTGCAGGACGCTTATTTCCACATCCCCGTCCTGCCGGCCCACCGGCGTTACCTACGGTTCACGGTAGGCCTCGAGCATTTTCAGTTCACCGTGCTCCCCTTTGGCCTTACCAGTGCCCCTCGGGTGTTCACGAAAGTGATGGCGGTGGTCGCAGCTCATCTGCGCCGAGCTGGGGTTTCAGTCTTCCCCTACCTCGACGACTGGCTGCTGAAGGCGGGCTCGTCCCAGGCAGTCGTCTCCCACCTCCAGACTACGGCCGAACTCCTGCACTCGCTGGGGTTCTCCATCAATGTGCCGAAGTCGCATCTGATTCCTTCTCCACAGCTCCTTTTCATCGGAGCAGTTCTGGACACGACGCAGTTTCGGGCCTATCCTCCCGAACGGCGAGTCCGGGATATTCAGGCTATGATTCCGATCTTTCAGCCTTTATCCTGGGTTTCGGTACGGATGACCCTGAGGCTGCTGGGCCTCATGGCCTCCTGCATCCTGTTGGTCAATCATGCCAGGTGGCATATGCGGGCTCTGCAGTGGGACCTGAAGTTCCAGTGGGCGCAGCACCAGGGCAACCTGTCCGATCACGTCCAGATCTCGGAGGGGACTGCAAAACAGTTGCAGTGGTGGCTCACGGACCGGCAATGGGTCATGGGCAGATCCCTCTCCCTTCCCCAGCCAGAGCACACAGTTGTGACGGACGCGTCCCTTCTGGGATGGGGCGGTCACATGGGAGAGGCGGAGATCAGAGGCCTCTGGTCTCCGGGCGGAGTCCCGGCTCCATATCAACCTTCTGGAGCTCCGGGCGATCCGACTTGCACTCAAGGCATTCCTTCCCTCTGTCAAAGGGAAGGTAGTGCAGGTGTTCACAGACAACACCACCGCCATGTGGTACTGCAACAAACAAGGCAGGGTGGGGTCGTGGACCCTTTGTCAGGAGGCTCTGCGCCTCTGGACATGGCTGGAACATCAGGGCATGTTCCTGATGGTTCAACACCTGGCTGGTTCCCTGAACGCCAGGGCGGACGAACTCAGCCGCAGGTGCATGATGGATCACGAATGGCGTCTTCACTCGGAAGTGGCGCAAGGACTCTTTCTACAGTGGGGAGAGCCTTGGTTAGATCTATTCGCCACCGAAGAGAACGCGCAATGTCATCAGTTCTGCGCGTTGGAATTTCCAAGGCGGCACTCGCTCGGCGACGCTTTTCGTCGCGAGTGGAGTTGCGGTCTGTTGTACGCCTTTCCGCCTATACCACTTCTACCCAGAGTGTTGAAGAAGATTCGGCACGACCGGGCCCAAGTCATTCTTGTGGCTCCGGACTGAGCTCAAAGAGTTTGGTATCCCGAGCTACTCAGTATGAGCGTAGATCCCCCGATCCGTCTGCCTCTTCGGGAGGATCTTCTGTCGCAGCAGCAGGGGACGGTCCTCCACCCGAACCTGTCCAGCCTCCACCTGCTTGCGTGGAGATTGAGCGGCGGCAGTTGATTCCTTTCGACTTGCCTCCTGAAGTTTGCGATGTGATTCTGGCAGCCAGGCGTCCCTCCACTAAGGTGGTATACGCCTGCAGGTGGAACAAATGTGTGGCATGGTGCACAGCAAAGGCTGTGAACCCCCTTTCTGCCCCTCTTTCTGAGGTCCTTCTGTTCCTTCTTTCTCTGGCCCAACAGGGTTCTGCCCTGGGTACCATCAAGGGTTATCTCTGTGCTATCTCGGCCTTCCTCAGGCTCCCTGATCAGCCCTCCCTTTTCAAGTCCCCTGTTGTTAACAGGTTCTTAAAAGGCATTACACACCTCTTCCCTCCTGTTCCGTTTGTGATGCCTCAGTGGGACTTGAACTTGGTTCTTACCTTTTTAATGTGCGCTCCCTTTGAGCCTCTACATAACTGTCCTCTTCGTCTTCTGACTCTGAAGACTGCCTTTCTGGGGGCCATCACCTCCGCTCGGCGGGTGAGTGAGCTCCAGGCTCTATCATGCAAACCTCCCTTTCTGTCTGTCCATCCAGACAAGGTTGTTCTTAGGACGCGTCCGTCCTTCTTGCCAAAGGTGGTTACTGCCTTCCACATTGGGCAGACCATCACTTTGCCTACCTTCTTTCCGCCTCCGCATCCTTCCAGAGAGGAAGAGAGGCTCCACCGTCTGGACCCAAAACGTGCGCTCTCCTTCTATATCGACCGCACAAAACACTTCCGGGTGGATGACCAGCTCTTTGTTGGCTACGTGGGCGCCAAAAAAGGTCGGGCGGTGCACAAACGAACCATCTCCCGCTGGGTTACCTTGTGCATCAAGGCCTGCTACTCTTTGGCTAACAAGGAGCCTCCTGTTGGGCTGCGTGCCCATTCCACCATGGCAACGGCTGCTACCACGGCCTTAGGCCGCGGTGTTCCGCTGCAGGATATATGTCAGGCAGCTACGTGGGCCTCGCTGCACACGTTTACAAAGCATTACTGCCTTGACAGTCCGGTCCGGAGGGACGGCTTCTTTGGCCGTTCTGTCCTCCGGGACTTCCTTGTCTGATCTTTGTTCGCAGACCCACCACCGGGGTTGGTATTGCTGGGGTATCTATTCTAAGGTAAGGAATCTGTCACTAAAGTGTCTCTTGCAGATGCACAAGTTACTAACTCGTGTAACGATATATCTGTAAGAGACAGTAGTTAGTGACAGATTCCTTACCGCCCCACCCATCCTCCCCGTTCTGCGAACTGATTTCTAGGGTTAAGGACATCCCTTTCAGGGCCCTAGTATTTTTCAGACACCTATGTCAGCTTCTTGCATGGCTCTGCGTTCCTGGCGCGGAAAGTCGTGTACAGAACTGATGTCAGCGTGCAGGGGCGGCGTCTAAGTACTGCCCGCGATGTCATCCCGGCGATCACGACGCCGACGACGGACGCGGAGCCGCACGACGCCGCCTACCGACGCGCAAGGGTACTGCTACGCAGAAAACTTTCCGGATCCAGCCTGGGGATATTCTAAGGTAAGGAATCTGTCACTAACTACTGTCTCTTACAGATATATCGTTACACAAGTTAGTAACTTGTGCATCACTGTAAGTCCCAAATCCTATCCTTTCCCTATGCATAGGTTCCCAGTAGCAATTTACATGTACAGAAGTCACATTACAATACATTTGACCCAACAATAGCCATCCGTCTCAGAACAAAGTGTCAAAAATAAGCTTGTAACTAACAGACGAATGAGGTTGCTCAAATCTCTTTAAAGCAATTGGTATATTTCTCATAACTGTGTATGATTTGAATCTTCTTTTGTGAAGTTTCAGATGTATTTAGTAATATGACTAATGATCGAACAAGGATCCATATTTATAGGATCCTTTTTTTAACCAGTGATTACTTTTTATAGTGTGTTTGGACGTTTTTTAAAAAGATAAGGCCTGTTTCTGTAGTTTTGTAGTAAGTATTGTAAGGTTGCTGAACTCATCTGATGTATTGGATTTTTGATATTATTGATTGCATGTTTTGAAAATGAATTGAATTTGTAAAAATATATTTTAAAACGTTTTCCTTGTTGTTTACTGATGTGTAGGAAATTGATCAATTTTGGAACTTGTAGTTCTAGAAACAAAAAGGTTGGGCAATAGTTTTGTTTTTTGTTCATTTATATCGATACCCCATCTTGCCGCTGTTAGAGTTCCCTTGAGTTTTGCTGTTATGCACGAGGTATCATACTAAAGTCCACATCTTGGTTTTTAACTGCGGTGCTCTAGTTCGAGTGTGCACATGAAGTACACCGTGCTGGCATGAGGTCGTATGCTCCAGACCATATGTTGTAGGCATGAGGTAATGTGTTTGAGTTCCTGTAGTGTAGGCATGAAGTGCTGTACTGGAGTCCGTATGTTAATGGCATAAGGAACATTTCCACGAGGACGGGTATGAACTTCCTTTTTTATGGACATGCAGAGGACATTTCTCGGAAGTGATTTTACATTATCATGTGTTTTAAGCGCACTACCTTCCAGTCACCAAGCTGATGATGAAGTGTGTGCAGTTGACTCAAACCACATCCCGCCACTGCTTTTTCTTGGATGGGCTGTACTGCGGGTCTGACCTGAAGATTAAATATTGGTGAACTCCTGCTGAAACAAGATCGTCTTTAAGCCCTTTTTAATACTCTGCTGGTCTTCTGCCTTTGAACAGGAAGAATGTTTTGTAAAAGAGTACTGTGTGCTCCTAGAGTCTTTTCTACTAAATACTGGAGTGACCAACAGGCCTCCACAACAGTATTCCTACTTGTGAGTAGTTCAGAACCAGCTATTTGACCTGCATCCAGAACTCGATATGTGTGTGCCTCCTATTAACTAACAAGGGGGCTGTTGTGAAAGACACTTTGCTCTCCTCACTACCGGAGAGCAAGCTGCTGATCGTCTGACTTTTGGCAGCGAGGAGGTTCCTTACATGACCAATCTTGTTCCGGCCTCCGGTGATGGATGCATTCAACAGCAACAACAAAAGAAGAGGTATGCCTGAGAGTAGACTTTGCTGTTCTTAAGGCACTTGGGTAAATTTGCAGTTTTGCTCAAACATTTGTAATGTTTAAGTCACACAATAGAAACAGTTCTCATACGTTTGTGTAAAATTACATTTCAGGAGCATGAGCTGAATAATATTGGCTAAGTCATGCTGAAGAAAAATACCTCTCGCCTGCCATAAAGAATGTCAGTATATGTTAATTCTAGTGACCTTCATTTATCATCGCAAATAACCAGGTACAATTTCAGTAAAAACTCAGCCTCTTTAGAAATCTGTTTTCTTCTTGGCATTCGCCAATGATGTAAGAAATAGTTGTCTAAATTGGCAAATAACAATGACAGTAATTTGGAGGTCTCTTGAGTCTGAGTGACATCATTCACAATCAACACCTGCCTCATTTTGGGTAGTTACCTTCTCTTGTATGCTTTTTGTTGATTGCATGGGCAGAAAACCTCAAGAAACATTTATAAAATTCACACCGGTCTTCATTTTGGTATTTCGATGTCTGAGAACAGTGTGAAGTTTGTAAAACGTTTGTCCCCTTTCATACCATTTGCCCATTTTCTAATTAGCTTGCACATATGAAATACCCTTTGATGATCTATCAACACAAAACTTCAATTGCCCACTTATCCTATGTGTCGCCTTTAGCCAGTCCTGTCCATTTTGCCAGCAGACTATTTCATTTCTTCTCGTATACGTAGCTGCACTTTTCACATTATAAATATGGGCGTAGAAGTGCCAGCAACAAAAGTGTGGTTGATTTATTTATTTATTTATGCCCATGGCTGTCACACATTGCATGGGCCTCCTGGGTAGCTGTGCTCAGAGCACTCTGTCCTAGTGCAACTTGTTTGTCGAAAATACCCTTTGGTATGTTTATAGTTCACAAATCATATTGGTTGCACTTCTGACAGAGGGGTTGAAACTCTCTATTTTTGAAGAACATTTTCCTTTAGCAAAAGTGGTGAATAATTCATAGTATAGCAATGCTTCCTGCCCTATTAATAATTGCTGGGTCATTCACAACCTAATTCCTCCATACATTCTGACCTTCCCTTTCTTTACCGTAACCAGTACAGTCGCCTCTACCAGTTCGTTCACCAGTCCTTACAATAGCATCAGTCTGCTGTTCTTTCCTATTGCTTCTAAAAAAGCCCTCTCAGTGACCCCCTAGCGGGTTCTTTATGCATGACAATGTTATTGTGGACGTTATTTAAATCAAGTTTTACTTGAATTCTCAACTTTTTCATAAGAATCTTCAAAAGTTTCTATTTTGTTGTCAGTAGGTTCTTGGGTGTTGGCATATCTGTTCTCATTGGGGGTGCTTTTTTAATTAACGTCAAAAGAATAAAATAATCCATTACCCAAGTTGGTGGTTCTGATTTTATTGGAAAGTTGAAAGGTTGAGTGTATCTGCTGGGGCTTCCAACCTTTGAGCAATATGTACCACACATCGCAGCAGACGGAGGCTTATCTTGTAGAGCCTGTTGGCTGGCTATAAATCATGAATTGATGCCAAAGGTACCAGAATGGCCCATCACCATGTCCTGAAAAACCCTTCTGGTCTCTCGTCTGGTACGGCATTCAGCAGTAATTCTTTGCGAACACTTTTTTGCATTTTACATCAATGATGTTTCATCCTGACATGTTTATGACTCCAGATACGTATATATAACTGGTTCCCTTTTTAGGTCTGGCTTGACAGCGCAGTAGCGTTTACCCATTGTTACCAATTTTTTAAAATGTTGCTAGAGGGGGCTTTGGGTTTGCCCAGAAGAGTATTTGAGTCTCACTGATGCTATTGGCTACTTGATGTAGGTTTCTGCCTCCTCTGAAGAGTTTTCATTAAATTCCATGTGTGCCTATTTTGCATCTCAAAAGTACATTGACCCATCACTCATTTTATTTCATGCATGTATTGTATACAGAAAATAATCCCTTTTTTTGTTTTTCTTTGCAGCATTTATTTTTATATTGGTCAGGAATTGTGTGCGAGTCACAAACACATCTATGTTTACAAACTCACATACGGGCACACAAACCAGCTGCTTCAAAACATAACTAGTATTGCCAGCAAATAGATCTGGCTTTAATGTGGTCACATACAAACCACATTAAAGTCTGACCTACTGTCTTTGTTTGTTCTTTGTTATCTTGTTTATTTAGCAGTGTACTATATAATGAAGGTATCCCTTTGTTCCTCCCCATGGTGCACCACAATCATTGGTCGCTAACCTTTGAATTTGTTCTCTCTGCTTTTGTTGTCAGATGAACGGCCTTGCATTCACTGTCCTCGCGCACAGGCAGTAGCCTTATGGATATTGCCACAGTAGCCTGATCATTGTCCTCTTGAGCCACCCCCCATGTGCATTGTGATAGGTATATGTTGCTATGAGTAATTCAACAGGCAGACTGCAGCATAACCAACTGGTCTCTCTACATACTGTGGGTCAGTTCTATACATTTCTTCCCACACACAAAAGGCAAAATGAACGTAACTCTGAGCTTGCAAAATACTGTGCATCATTGAGGTGTACTCACAGTAGTGACAGTTAGCCCGACCTTAAGCTAGTGCCACTATGTGCAGGCATCTCATGACACTGAAGTAGAGTCCCTCTAGGATCTTTTACCTCTATACTAACATACCACCGCCTTCCTCGCAGACTTCCTTTGTTCACCACACCACTCTAACTTTTGCACACTAAAGAAAAGCGTGCTGGACCTACAGTACCGGGCTAGTTGGCTATGGTGGTTATAATAAGCAAGGGCACTGACCGACACGTAAACCTGAGCACCACTGTGACAAAGAGTAGTAAGGAAACTGTTACAGAGTAATAAGGCAATATTGGTGTGATATCGCTTGTGGCATTGGTGAGGTCGCGTACGCAGTGTCCTGCTAGGTAAACCTAAGCAGTTCAGTCAAGAGGATGGTGTGGTTCTATCTGAACATAACATTGCCATTTCCTGAGGTCATGTGGTTTTATAGGGAAAGCATAACTTTTCTTTAAAATGTTTAAAATGACTTACACATGCTTGCAGTTTGCACTTGGTATGTTCGCTTTTATTGCCATATACTTAACATCTAAAACTTTAATTGTACATCTAAAAAAATACTGCAGCAAGTGACCCAGGGTAAAAGACCATTACCAGCCATAGGCCTTCCTCATCCATGCACTTTCAGGGCCCACAAATAACATATCCCAGTGTACTTTTCTGACCTTAGTGATGATGCTTTTTTTTTTCCTTTGGACGCGCAAATACTAATAAACTCACTTCCCCTCTTTGTTTTACCCTACAGCGGAAGCCTCTGCTTTCCACGCTACCTTGGTGTCTGAGCAGTTCTCGAAGAAGACCAAACCTGAACTCTCAACTGCTGGGAAGACATGCTGCATGAAGGCTGGAGACGGTGCTGGACAGTGTGAAAATCCGTCCAAAGACTGTATATCAGTTCAGAGGTAAGCAAAGCACTCCTAGTGCCCCCTTTCCTCAGATAAGCATAGTATTACTTTTTGTGGATCCTGCTCCAGGGGAATCCAGATATGTGGCCCATATCATTTGAAAAGTGAAAACAGGAGTAGTATCACAAGCTAGATTTTGCTCCTTCTGTTCCTATGGTAGTTTTTGTGCAAAAGAGATGAGTCTCTTAGTTCCTTGCTTTCTCGAGTAGAGGGGATGTGTAGCCAATTGAGCTAAGCTGTTTGTGGAAGACCGGGCCTTGGCTGATCAGTGTATATAGTGTTGAACCTCTCTGCAGTGGCAGAGATAAGCTAAAGTAAAGATGTTCCTTAGATGTTGTAACCTTCTCTTGGCTGTACGACTTCTTAAAGGCTTCAGCCATTGCAGTTTTATGATTCACAGTCATAAACCACCACTGAGGCGGAGAACTGGAGAAGCCCAGCAAGACCATCTGATCTCATGCTGTGATTAAACTAGCATCGTTCAGTGTACTCTACAACGCCGTTGACTTAAAATGTTCTGATTGGATGATGTGTTGTCTAATTAATTGATTTTCTCTTCTTTCAGTGGTGATGGGAAGTCTACTTTTCTCAGACTTCTCTGCTATGGCTGTAGGTTGACAGTAAAGGATATGGTAAGTTTTACTTTAATGTGAAAAGATCTTCTTAATATCTTGAATATATATCTCATTGGTTTACTCCTTTCTGCAGTAACTTCAGTTTCACCCAGTTTGTATGTCACAGCCTACCAGACAGCGACATCTTGGGGACATTCAGAAAGTTGACCTAGGAATGCATTCTGCCTGTTGCTTACCATTGACTTTGTGGTTTGTAACTCACGTTTTTAGGTCGAGCCTCGAGTAGCGCGCAAGCGCTGCTTAGAGGCGAAGACTTAATGTAAGTGAGTTTTCAAAGCAGTCCAAGAAACGCTCGTGCGTCGTGGCTGGCCTTTTTGAGATGGGTACGCGCGGCAAACATGTGTTTCCAATTATCGTGCCCAGACGCGGGCGCGATAAGTGGAAACACATGTCTGCCGCGCGTACTCATCCAAAGGCCAGCCACAACGCACGAGCGTTTTTGGGACTGCTTTGCAGGCTGCCGCGCTCGCTCGCCCCCGCTCCTCCGTGCTTGTTTTTTTGCACTAAGTGTACTTACTCTGCGTTAAAATGGTTTAATTAATGTGGTTAGATGTAGACATGCTGCGTCTATTTTAATATTCAGGCATATCTGGCAGAACATCTACTAACCCAAGTACATGGCAGGCTGGTGGACAGACAGGCACACACGCAGAAATGTGCAGACGGGACTACAAAGAGTGGGCTTGCATGCGTGTTCGTTATTGATTTGTCTGCGTACGTCTGCCTGCTCCCCTGTGCGCCCGATAAGTCTGTTTACATCCATCTGCCCAGCAGCCCGAGGGTCTCCCGGCCCCCGCTCGGGACACATGTGCTGCTCCTCGGTGATGTCAGGGTCCTGGGTTCCCATCCCATTACATCACCCTCTGCAGTGTGAGAACCGATTGCTCAATTTAAACCCTCCCCGGAAACTGACGTCCAATGGGAGCAGCGAGAGGAAGCCGGCACTGCAGGGTTAACCCTTACCGCTCCGTTCTGTATTGGGTATTCTGTGCGCAGCATCTGAGGTAAAACACTGCAGCAAACAGCCCAGAACAAGGACAACAGACTTTCACCCCCTCCTTTCGGCTCTCCCTCTGAATCTCAAGCGTCACACAACGTGCAGATACTGCAACAGAACTAAGCAACTGGCGTCCCTCGGCACGCACCGTGTACTCTGAGGACCACACGAGAAATGCGTGGCAGCCGTGACGTGCACTGTCAGATGTGTGCGTCGTGCTTCAGTCCTGGGTCGCTGAAGGGCATGACTGAGGTGCGCTCTCAGAGCTACTTGAGTCCCCAGTGCTGGAGTAAGGGGCTGGTGAATGACAGCCTCGTGGTGAAACAGCAGGAGGGGCTGAAGGTGAGGGTGGAGGTGCACTGGCAGAGCTGGGGCTCTGGGAGTACCGAATGTTAGGTTTGAGACGCATTGCCAGTCTCGGTGTATTTGTAGTGCAAGAGTAGGGACTAGTGAAGAGCACCGACAGAGCTGTGCGAAAGAACTAGAACAGCGGCAGGGGCACCGAGGAGGATCTATGTGGGTTCCTGTGCAGCGGAGATTGCGGTGCCCCCTGACACTGGCTTTCTGTGGCTCAATAACAGAGTGGCAGGAGTGCAGGTTCCCAGGCGAGGCTCTGCGTGGTTCTCAACACTGGTACAGCTGGAGTAGTGTCACTTTTGTGTATCAGTGCTATAAAGTGGGGACGTTAAAGGGTTTTATTAAAGTGTTTGGTCTCAGAACTAGAAACGCAGGGAATGCCAAAGGGCTTGGTGGAGTTGCCTGGCACGCTTGAATTACAAGGGTTGACGAAGGTCCAGGCTGAGGTGCATTGGCAGAGCTCGGTCTGGTTCCCACACTAGAGAGGCAGCAGGTGCTTCAGGCCAGGGCGGCAGCGCTGTCGGTGATGGCATGGAGGCAGCGCCTCGACCCGTGTAGCTCCGCGGGCACTGTGCCCCACAAGCACACAGACTCACTATCTCTACTTTCCACCGCCTGACACTATCACAAGGTCTGCTTCCTCACAAACATCCTCTTTCACAAGACAGGCCTTGCAGCACTGGAAGGGCGGGGTGATGAGGCATGGGGACACGGGAGGAAACGGGTTGAGGAGACTAGAGACACACCCAGGGCTTCACCTCACCCTGAACCCCACGCTGTGTAAGTGGGCCGGTCAAACTGTACAGTTTCCGGAAACACCTCAAGACTGCCGGGAGCACCCTCACTCTATCAGCAGGTGTCACACTGGAATAGTCTCTCTCTCCGCGGATAGGAACCTCACACCTTGGAGCAAGCTAATGGATTGTGGCTAGCTTTACCCTTTTATGAGCCCAGGCTCACTTATTTCACTTTATGAAACAGAACCTCACTCATTAGATCGGAGTCTCACTCAGTGACACGCAATCCCACTCATTTGGTGTGTCTCACTTCATTAACCACACTCGCTCATTAAGAGAGATTCTCACTCTGTGAAGGATTATGTCACTCCTCTGAGTGTGTCTCACTTTATGAAGCAGAATCTCACTCATTAGACCGAAGTCTTACTCAGTGATGCACAATCCCACTCATTAGGTGTGAGTCTCATTCTTTGACACATAATTTTATTCACCTGGGTGCGTCTCCCTCCATGAAGCACAATATCACTCACCTGGTGTGTTGCTCTGTGAAGCACATGCTCACTTATTAGATCAGACTCTCACTCCATGAAGTAGATTCCCACAGCATTCCATGATACACAATTTTATTCATTCAGTGACAGTGGCGACTTGGAGCACCCTCTCCCGCGTTAAATGTTAAGGACACCTCACAGCACAGTGTCACTCTTAGCTAATCTCAAGAGCAAAATAATGTGGCATGAAAGAAAATAATGCCAGACAAAGGTAAAATGAAAGTTGACTAAACGCGCTATGCTAAATAAATAACAAAGCATTGGTACAGCCAGTAGGTCTCACCCTTGGGGTCTACTGGCTTTGCCAATGCTTTTTGGTAATGCTGAACAGAATTGGTAACAAGCATTGGCATAGCCAATAGGTCTCGCCTTTGGGACCTTTATAAGTGTTTAACCATGCAAAAGTTAATGTTGTTGCACCAAGGATATTGTGCTGCATAACTAAATACTTATAAGGTCCCAAAAGCGAGACCTATTGGCTATGCCAATGCTTGTTTTGCTTTGTTTGCTGGCTTTATTTGTTTTAGGCTGTCCAGCTTGAGTTTGTACCTTCCCATGCCCAAACTTTATTTACATATCCTTACGAGTGCTCCCTTTCTGTAAACAGGCCTGTATTTCTTGTCTTATCTCGTAACATTTGCTGTGCATTAAAAGACCACTGTCAAATGTCAGGCGTTGTCTTCTGAGAGCGCTTGTTTACTTGTCTTTGTCTGATTTCAAAGTGAGAGGATTTATGTGACAATCTTGCTGGATACTGGGGGGTATGAAAGAGTTTTTTTTCTTGCAAACAACAACATTTAAATGAACTCTTAAGTATTTCAGAAGTAGGAACACAAAGCACATTTTTTGTTATTTCTGAAGTGGTTTGGAAACAAATACTTTATAATGATCAAAACAAATCATTACACTAGGTGATGCAATTTCCACACATTTCCGTTTCTGCACTGTATAATTTTATTAGTAAAACTGTATGTCTGTGCAAATGTCATGGTCATTTCAATTGAAAATTTGTTGTCTATAATGGCAGTGTGCTACTACTCCATGAATACTTCACTCTGCGTCACTCCACTCTACTCTGCACCACTCCACTTTACACCACTCCACTGCAGTCTGCGTCACTCCACTCTACCACTCTACTCTGTGCCAATGCACTCTTCGCCACTGCACCCTACACCACTTCAGTCTGGGCCACACCCTAATCAATTTTGCACAATTCCACTCTACGCCACTGCACTCTATGCCAATACACTCTACGGCAATGCACTTTACTCTGTAACACTCAACTCTATGCCCTTGCACACTATGCTAATCCACTATACGCCACTCTAATCTACTCTGCGCCACTGCACTTCTATGCCACTGCACTCTACATCACTATACTCTATTCCATTACACTCTGTGCAACTGCACTCTGCCCTGCACCACTCCACTCTGCGTACCTCTACTCTATGCCATTGCACTCTATTACACTCTACTCTACTGCACTCTGCCAATCTACTCTGTGCCAATCACACCACTGCACTCTACACCACTCTAATCTACGCCACTGTGTTCTACGACGCTGCATTGTATGCCCCTAAATTGTATGCCACTATACTCAGCAACACTCTACACCTGTCCACTCTACGCCACTCCAGTGTATGCCACTCTACTCGACTCCACACTATGCCACTCCAATACATGACACACTCTGCCACTCCACTCTATTAACACTATACTCTTCGCCCTTCCACTCTGACACTCCACGCCACTCTCCTGTACGCTAACTTTTCGCCATACTGAGCAGCAGCCACACTGGTGTACAACATGGCTAAAACACATTGGCAAAGCCAATAGCTCTTGCATAGGCGAAATTTAATGGCTTGGCCAATGCTTGTTCTTTGTGTGCCCATCCCACAGTTCTCTGGACGTATGCCATATTTTGTGTGCACTTACTCCCGCTGTAAAGTCCACTGTTACCTCACTATATAAAGTCGCCCTACTCCTCTTGCCTTTCTGAAAATCTCATCTTTTTTCTCTCCACCTCTTGGGATAGCCAGAGGCTATGGGACAGTATCAATCATAGGGATCAGCGCACTGTTGTACTTGACATTGGATAGACTGTCATTCCAGTGATAGCTTCGTTTAGCAGCATAGATCGTGGTGGGAGGGGTTTGACACCGATCTAGCACACCATAAAATCAGTGTTTGTTAGAGCAACATGTTCTAAAAAGAGTAGGCTTTACTTTCTGCACTTTGAAGTTAGGGCAGTTAAAATAATGTGCTCCCAAAGAAACCAGGCTGCCACACTACCTGCTGGGGTTTGGATATGACCTCAAATACTATTAAAGGGCTTATGAGAAAAGGCATTGATCCGTCAACATGTTGGCCGATGATATAAGTAAACGGAGCGGGCCCTTAAGAGTCTGTAGACTTGGGATTCCTTCGGGTCTCATACGGCGTCAACTAGTTTTGCTTTCTGTGCTATGAACGGAATGTTACAATGTTTCTTCAAGGGCCCTGGTCTGTCCCTTGCCCTATTTTTTTTCTGCAGCCTCCAGCTTAAGAGAGGATAGTTCAGTGTTCTGAGCCAATGCTGCATGAATTATGCCAAAAGCTACTTGAGATGACATTTAAACTGAAAATGGTGCTACTGGTTAGCAAGAGGTACTGAACACTATGAGGTGTCTGGTTTAAGGGTTTTGTGCTGTAATGTGGTAACTTGACCTAATTCCTGAGCCCAGATATGGCTCTAGTTGGTCTCCCATAATGTTCAGGGTGTGAGAGGTTCATTATAAACGGTATGGACCTTGAGGATGGTACCCAGGAGTCACATCTTCAGGAGCCTGCTTCTCTTACACGGTAGATCATGGACACAATTTGTTTGTGGTAGCAAAATTCACAGGCATAGGGGTGTCCACTGAACTATTTTTTATCCACTGACAAGCAGGGACGCTTATCCCAGTTTATGCTTAGGTAGCCATCGAAACTTTAACCCCTGACAGTTCTGGGATGCATATATTGTAGATGTTTGTTCAAATTGCACAAATACTTGCCGGTGCCTTTTGAGCTCATCCCAGAGGGTTACAGGAAAGCCACCAGGCTCAGAAAATGGCAATACAAGCTCCCACAAACTCAAAGGAGTTTCTGCCTCCTTAAGGCCACACCACTCGGTCGCAGGCCCAGGTACCGACTACTGGACTGAAGAGCGGGAGGTTTATGGTCGGTGGAGGAGGCTTCATCTGTTGGATTCTCTGGCCTGTCTTTGTCTAATTACCTCATAAAATAACGGGATATTCTTGGCTCACAGGTTAAGTCAAAGAGTGGGGGGAATTGGGGTTCTGGTAGTCACAAGGTGGCGCTCTTCAGACCCATGAGGGACACCTCTTTATACTGTTGGCTGATATATGTCCATGGCAAGGTGTCACTGCCAGCATATTCCCCATTAATTCATCTGTGGCAGGCGGCGGCACTCCACAGGGTTGTCCATAATCATGGGGTCCAGAGCTGGCGGGAAGCGGGGCTCACATATATGGGGGACCTGTATGGAGAGGAGTTGTTTCTCTCTTTTCAGGACCTCAGAGGCCCCAGAGGCATTGCCGCCGGACACCTTTACAAAAGGGGATGATGGACGGAACGTTTGAGCCAATCAAACACTCACCCCCAGTCAACTGATCTGGGTTTAATCCATCATCATTCTTTAGCTCACTCCACCACCCCAGTTCAGACATGGCCATATGCAAATCAGTCTGACCCTGTGCCTCATGGGAACAGTCCAGCCCGAACTGCCAAGCCATGTCTTCCCTGGACCGGGTTGTCCATAATCATGGGGTCCAGAGCTGGCGGGAAGCGGGGCTCACATATATGGGGGACCTGTATGGAGAGGAGTTGTTTCTCTCTTTTCAGGACCTCAGAGGCCCCAGAGGCATTGCCGCCGGACACCTTTTTGACATATCACGCGATATTCGGAGCAGTAGCATCACACTGGGGGCGGGGGCGAGCAGAACCTCCCACAGCTCCCCCGTTACACACAGCCCTCACACATGGGGGTGCGCTCAGGCTTATAACCGCCCTTTACACAACCTTACTAATCTACAACTATCAGCCAGACACTAAGGTGTGGTAACGTTGGGCATGCAATCTACACGCGCCATTATCAGAAAAGCAATAGGCCAAGGCCCTGGAACAGGTTTGCTGCGTGTTGCATAATCCACTCTTTCTCTACACGCAATTTAATTATGTGCACCAGACCTATCTTACACCCCGATGGATCGCACACATGTTCCCAGCTGCCTCATTGGCTTGTCCCAGATGTGGGACTATGGATGCGGGGTTCATACACATGGTGTGGGAATGCCCAGTGCTGGCGAATGCCTGGGCTGAGATAGTAACAATAGCATCTGCATTGGTTGACACGGCGCTCCCAACCACACGCAAGTCCTGTTTACTGGGATTATATACAAGGGCAAAGGGGGACAAGTATTTACACCAGTTTGTTGATCTGCCGTTTGTATTGTTTAAACGGTTAATTGCCATGTCCTGGAAATCACAAGCCCAACCTAAAAAGTTGTGCTGGCTCCGTGTCCTGCATAAATGGGCGCGTGCGAAAGCTGATGTCCTCGCGGAAATCCGCAGTCGTGGGAGTGATGGGACAAGGGGTGCGATCTGGGGTACATATGTCCAGAACCTGGAGGCAAGGGATGCCCTGGCCCTCCTTGAGCGCATATCCTGTTGTTCTTTAATTGCATATGTAAACACGGTTTGACTGATGTTGCTGTGCTGTTTTGACGTTCGGATTGCCCCACCTAGCAATCTGTGAGTAGGAACCCCTGTGATGACTAATATTTATATAATGGCATGTGCTTTAATTGCAGCCCAAAGTGGGCTTAATGACTCCTTATGGGATTGTAGCTCATCCTGTATTACTTTTCATTTTTTTCCTTTCTGTTTATTGTTTACTGTTTGTTTCTGCATATATACAATAAAAATATGTAAACAAAAATCAAAGGGGGAACAGTAACATGGGGTGTCGTGGTAGATCATTATTTTCTGGGTTTGCACTGCCAGTCATTAGGATGAAGGCCACGTCATCACATGGACTGATTCCAGAGGGTTGTGACTTATTCAAACCAAGGAGTTGTCTGTAAACCGTAATTCGGGTTTCACTTTCGCTTTTCAGCCTCTCCTCTTCCAACAGTGTAAATGTCCCTTGTGTCTGATCCCAAACTCGCTCCTTCTTAGAGTTCCACATCCACTCATTCCATCACAAAACTCCCAAGAATAAGATTCACCTTACTGCTCTCTTTAATCTGATTCAATCCATCTGAAGGTTCCACAATCCCCTGCTTTGGACTTTCACTATCTTCCTGACCCATCATCTGTCTTGTGCGTGCGTATTCCCTTAAAGGCCCTGCTCTCCCTTGTTATCGTGAGGGTACTGTAATTTACATCACCACCCCTAGCTGCACTAGCTTTACTTGTACTGCATTGACTGGTGCTTGTCAGGGGCAGGAAGTATTACCTGTTTTTCTACAGTGGGTGACTGTCACGCTACATTTGCTGGCAAAGGATCCTTGCATTAGTATGCTAGGACGGCTGAAGTGGTATTACTGCTGTCTTTACTGTGAGGATTGTGATCTATTATTCATATCCATGCAGTAGCACGTGTTAAAGGTTGATTGTGTTGCTGGTTTCCCATCCAATGGCAACAATAGAAAGCTGGGGCTTTGATGGAACACAGTTGTTTAAGTGGATTGCAGCTTTCTCATGAACATGGCATGTTGAGTTTATTTTTCCACACAGTGAAAAAAGAGAGTGGATGTCTACGGGAAAGAAAGGGGATAAGGTGTGCCTGATTTCCCTGAAGTGTTAGCTTTGGTAGGGTGGGCGACCAGTTATTAGGAGAATTCGAATACCTTGCAAGGATTAGAGTTATCACCTGATTCTTATGTCTTTACATTAGAAGAAACCAGCTTCTTTTAAAGGTATTGCCATGCTGCGGTTAGGAGGAAGGGCCTGTTTTTTTTTTTTGCCTCTTTGTCCGTGTTTGGAGCCCTCCGCATAGCATCTTGATCTGTCTCGTTAGAAACATAGTGTCTATGCATGCATTATGCCAAAGAGATGGAGGAAGGAAGAGTCTGTGACAGGAAGCAAGGAATGAGAGCTGCAGTATACCTACTTCTAACCCAGCTAAACTCCCAGTTTTCTGCATGAGCCAAACATTTGAGAGGAGTGTGTATCCAAAGTACAGGCTGGGTGTAAGACTTAACATCAGGGTTAACATGTTTCTAACCACTCTCTTTTGGTAGGTCATTACTCTGGGTAAATAATGTTAACCAAGCTGTAAACTCTGATGCACAGTGGAGATGTCCAGTATAGGAAAGAAACTCTTGTCCTCTTGTTCCCCAACCATTAACTCGTCCACCAGACCATCTCACCTTTACATCACAGTAATGGTTCTCTGTAGTCTGTGTTCAGCTGTGGGTAAAACTCTGTGCCCAGTTCTGTTTCACTGGAGTGAGGAGAATCTGATAACACTACCTTTGCTTGTGAGTTGATCATTGACAGAGTCGGCCTTAAGCATTATCATTTTGTGAATTTGTCATTCTGGTCCATCCATTGATGTTTCTTCTAATCCTTTGACACATTATTTGTTTTCTCTCTTTCGAGCCTGATTCCCTCTTGTAGCCAATTGCCATTTACCCTGTGTCCAATGTAATCTTACCTTTTGAGAAGATTTCACAGTAATTAGAACAGAAGAAGTGAGTGCGCCGTCATAATTGCACAACAGTAAGGGTAGAAGTGTTAGCGGAAAGAAATTACTTAGAAAATTGCATTTACTCTCATCACTTGGAAAACTGTTGTTAGAACTGCTCCCATCCTGCTAATGTAACTGCAGTTTCTTGCTGACTTCTAACTGTGCTTGTTCTTTCTGTTTTTTCTGCAGAGGTCCCTGGATATGTTGCCTCCCTATATCCTTTTACAGGCAGAGCAGCACAATCGCAGGTATGTAGCGATAACATATTACCTTTCTAAAAAAAAACTTTAAAATGAGCACAGTACTCTAGATGCTAGAATACTAGTATCTAGAGTATACTAGAATACTAGTTTGTAAGGCAGCAGACTTGTTGACTAGAGTGCCCTGTGCACAGAGTACCCTATTAACTGACCCAGGCTTCTGCTCCCTGTGGAACCTGCCTAGAGCACGCCGTTTCCGATAGAAAAGGCCCGAGCACTGCTGAACCTACCTTAGGAAACTATTCATAAAACAGAAGACCTGCACACAGATTCACTCCTTGCAGTGTAGACCACCAATAGAGCATTGCACTGCTAGTCAACACACCCAAGGACAATCTGCTCCTTACAGGACACCCATTACTAGGAACTCTGCCTTACCACCCTGAAGATGAATGCACAGACTGATACATTACAGTTTTCTTACCCAGCACTCTGTTGCTCCTCAGTGCTTGGTTACTTCCTAGCTAGGTTTGCACTGTGTAAGTACAAACTACAGACATGTAGTGCTCAAGGAGCAGTGTGTTACTGGAAAATAGACTCAAGCAGAGTTTAACTACATTTACTACAGTTGCCCCATGAGCACTGCTTTTATAAGAAGGGGAACCAAGGACGTGCCCCGACCCTTCCCACAGTGCACTGCACGGTTGCACCACTAACCAGCTGCCCTTCTCCTTCTGCACCCGTTTGTTTTGTTGCAGTGTTGCATGTGTTCCTGGCCCCTGTGCCTCTTTTTCGGCTCGCACCCTATCACGATTGCAACCTACAAACGTTCGCTTTACTAAAGTCCCAGGATTGCAGAAGTAAATCAAAGGTGTATACAGTTGTTTTGTAAAAGTCGCCATCATTGGAGGTTTCACGCACAGCCACTGACTCTGATGTCTACTGATGTAAATGTAGATGCAATGAATCTAGTTTACTTCTCCAACATTGATTCACATGTTTAAATCATTCCCGGTAAGTTACAGAATCCCGGGTGCATTAAAAACATCACTATTACTCTACATGGATGTAATGTAGCTCTGTGGGAAACACCCACATCATTGTAAAAGACTTGAACTCTAGCTAATGAGAAGAATGTGTTCTGAACTTAAACGCCCTCAGATGCTACCATTTTCCAGATTTTCTTCTGCATTCATTTAGACTTAGAACCTTTCTTTTCTACTGGCAATTCATGTCTGGAAGAATGATGGAGACAGATACCTGCTTGTTCGCAGATGAGACGTTCTTTCTTTATTAACATCATTTTGTTCCTCCTTCAGAGTTTGACTTTCAAGCCTAGCTGCAGCAAAGGCATTCTCTCTGGGTATTTCAGCTGGAGCTGTGGGTCAGGGGAACAACAAATGCAGCATCCGCTTGCTTTCAATAAATGTGACCGTCATGCAAAGAGTATCTCGAGATGGCATCCATGAGGACCTACACTGAAGAATAACAAAGGCTGGACAGAGGCAGGTGCAGGTGGTAGAGCAAGAGTTCCTGCAGTTCAAAAGACTCTTTCCCTTGCATGATATACAAAATTTTCATGACTTTGAAGGGTGTGTGTTAATTGTGCCAGGAGCTCTTGCTAAGGAGCGGAAATCTTTGTTTTCAAGCAGAAATGCCAGCACACCCGACATATGGCAAAAAAGAAGAGCATCGGCTCAGTCACGGACCCACCTCTCCATTTAGAAAACGACTCTGCTGCTTCCTAGTTCTCACCTGCAGGCATGGAATTCAACATAACCGGTGGGTGCTGGCTATCGCTGTTATGGCCATACCCCACAATTTCTGCAGAACCTCCAACTACACACAAGAAAAGCACCAATGTCTACCTGAAGGAAATGGGTAAAGAGAACCTTTACATGCTCCTGAGAGGAGCCGTAGGAAGACTTCCGTATGGTGGAGGACTATCCTGTCCCTTCAGCACCTTTTTAAGTATCTCAAGACACAACTGTTCAGTATGGAAACCCTCCAGGATGACATCTTCCTCATAGCCAAGGAGGAGGTCTTTCTTTCAATTGCCCTTTAGGACATCTGCTTTTATGTTCCAATTTATCAAAAGCATTATTTGCAAATATCATTTAAGGAAGGAAGGTGACCCCGGGTTCTGGTAGCTATTAGTTGAAGCTCAAAAACGTGGCAAGTACTCTGTGGAAAAGTGTTTTTATCAATGTGGAGAATCTGACAGGGAAGACCAAAAACCTGGATGGGTCCCTCAGAAGGAGCAATAGTTCCTGCTACATGACTTGTGTTCTACAAATACGGCTCCTTGACTCTTCATGACTGCCTCCAGCACCAAATGCCAGTGCTATGCTATCGGACAATGGGAACCATAGACATCAAGAGGAGGCTTTTTTAATTTTGTTGGTTCCGTGTCTTTGTCCATGCAGTTCCACTGTTTTACGTCATCCCTAGGGATCTAGCCATGCTCTAGAGCATGGGTACTCACAAACTTTCTCTCGGGGGCCAAATTTACAGTGTGGTTTGTGGCCGAGGGCCGCACCGGTGGGGGCGGGGTCAGTGGGGGAGGGGGCGGGGCTAGAGCAAAAAAAAAAAATATGACCATGAGGTTGAACACAGGCCCCTGCAGCGGACTCCTTCGTCCACTGAGCTACCAGACCCGGCATACACACATCTCTCTCTCTCTATCTCTCTGTCTCCTTCCCTCTCTCCATCTCTCCCTCCCTCTATCTCTCCCTCCCTCTCCCTCTCTCTCCCTCTCTCTCTCTCCCTCCCTCTCTCACTCACTCTGTTTGTCTCTCTCTCTCTGTCTCCCTCCCTCTCTCTCCCTCCCTCTCTGTCTCCCTCCCTCTCTCTCTGTCTCCCTCCCTCTCTCTGTCTCCCTCCCTTTCCCTCCGTCTGTCTCCCTCCCTCTGTCTGTCTCCCTCTGTCTGTCTCCCTCCCTCTCTGTCTCCCTCTCTCGGTCTCCCTCCCTCCCTCTGTCTCCCTCTCCCTGTCTCCCTGTCTCCCTCCCTCCCTCTGTCTGTCTCCCTCCCTCTGTCTGTCTCCCTCCCTCTGTCTGTCTCCCTCCCTCTGTCTGTCTCCCTCCCTCTGTCTGTCTCCCTCCCTCTGTCTGTCTCCCTCCCTCTGTCTGTCTCCCTCCCTCTGTCTGTCTCCCTCCCTCTGTCTGTCTCCCTCCCTCTGTCTGTCTCCCTCCCTCTGTCTGTCTCCCTCCCTCTGTCTGTCTGTCTCCCTCCCTCTGTCTGTCTCCCTCCCTCTGTCTGTCTCCCTCCCTCTGTCTGTCTCCCTCCCTCCCTCTGTCTGTCTCCCTCCCTCTGTCTGTCTCCCTCCCTCTGTCTGTCTCCCTCCCTCTGTCTGTCTCCCTCCCTCTGTCTGTCTCCCTCCCTCTGTCTGTCTCCTCCCTCTGTCTGTCTCCCTCCCTCTGTCTGTCTGTCTCCCTCCCTCTGTCTGTCTGTCTCCCTCCCTCTGTCTGTCTGTCTCCCTCCCTCTGTCTGTCTGTCTCCCTCCCTCTGTCTGTCTCCCTCCCTCTGTCTGTCTCCCTCCCTCTGTCTGTCTCCCTCCCTCTGTCTGTCTCCCTCCCTCTGTCTGTCTCCCTCCCTCTGTCTGTCTGTCTCCCTCCCTCTGTCTGTCTCCCTCCCTCTGTCTGTCTCCCTCCCTCTGTCTCCCTCCCTCTGTCTGTCTCCCTCCCTCTGTCTGTCTCCCTCCCTCTGTCTGTCTCCCTCCCTCTGTCTGTCTCCCTCCCTCCCTCTGTCTGTCTCCCTCCCTCCCTCTGTCTGTCTCCCTCCCTCCCTCTGTCTGTCTCCCTCCCTCCCTCCCTCTGTCTCCCTCCCTCTGTCTGTCTCCGTCTGTCTGTCTCCCTCCGTCTGTCTCCCTCCCTCCGTCTGTCTCCCTCCCTCCGTCTGTCTCCCTCCCTCCGTCTGTCTCCCTCCGTCCGTCTGTCTCCCTCCCTCCGTCTGTCTCCCTCCGTCTGTCTCCCTCCCTCCGTCTGTCTCCCTCCGTCTGTCTCCCTCCGTCCGTCCGTCTCCCTCCGTCCGTCTGTCTCCCTCCGTCTGTCTGTCTCCCTCCGTCTGTCTGTCTCCCTCCGTCTGTCTGTCTCCCTCCGTCTGTCTGTCTCCCTCCGTCTGTCTGTCTCCCTCCGTCTGTCTGTCTCCCTCCGTCTGTCTGTCTCCCTCCGTCTGTCTGTCTCCCTCCGTCTCCCTCCCTCCGTCTGTCTGTCTCCCTCCCTCCGTCTGTCTGTCTCCCTCCCTCCGTCTGTCTGTCTCCCTCCCTCTGTCTGTCTCCCTCCGTCTGTCTCCCTCCCTCTCTCCGTCTGTCTCCCTCCCTCTCTCCGTCTGTCTCCCTCCCTCTCTCTGTCTGTCTCCCTCCCTCTCTCTGTCTCCCTCCCTCTCTGTCTCCCTCTCCCTCCCTCTGTCTCCCTCCCTCTGTCTCCCTCCCTCTGTCTCCCTCCCTCTGTCTCCCTCCCTCTGTCTCCCCCTCTCTGTCTCCCTCCCTCTGTCTCCCCCTCTCTGTCTCCCCCTCTCTGTCTCCCCCTCTCTGTCTCCCTCTCTCACCTCACCCCGCGTGTGTGTCAGCCGGGGCTGAGACAGCTTCCCGGGAACACACACAGCCGCACCCGAGTACTTCACAGGTCTTTAAAAGACCATTTGGCCAGTTACTGCCTAGACCCCCTCTTCCTATGACCACCAGCTCATACTAGTGTTGGGACGTTTTACTTATTGTTTTGAGGTTTTACTTCCACCCGTCCACCATCCCACCAAGAGATGAAATCATTGTACCCAACTCGAGGCTTTTGGATTAGGGGTCGTAAACCCCCGGCCGTATTTTTATTAAAAATTAAAGTTAAAACATTAAACAATTCTTATCATAATTACATTATTTATACAATACGCAGAAAGTCCATTACTTCACTTTGATTACATTGATAGGTACAGTGTCATATTGGCTAACCTTAACATATCTCTAATACATAGCCATTCCTATCCGAATCTAGACATTACATAATCAAATACCTTTTAAAAAAAAATGGCGAGGCTATTCAGGGTACCTCATCTACAGACAATTGCACATGGGTGCATCAGGGGGGAGCCGTGCTTCTTAAAAGACGGCGTCCATTTGTCTAAAGTAGGGAATGAGATCTTCATGGAGAATATCATGGCTTGGCTGGCTGGGCAGGAGGATAGGGCATGACCTTTCGGGGAACTGTCTCGGGGGGGGGGGGGGCCTGATAGTCGGGCAACTATGCAGGCCTGTGGCGGTAAGGTCATGATTGGTGAGCAGTAAATTTAAGGTCCTTAGAGGGCGGCGCCATTCTTGAATGGGGTCGCCCAAGGGGGAGGGACAAGTGGTCTCTCACGGAACTACAGGGGAAGTTTCAGCCGGTTGGCTGCAAGGGTGCGGGGGGAGGGAAGTTACGCTTTCCAGTAGGCTGGTTGGCCACCCCGCACGCGCACAAGGGCGCAAGTAAACGGCGCGTAACTGCAAGGGCCCCTTATGGAGTTAACCTGGGGGGCGTATGGGGGTGCTCGGGGGGGGGGGGGAAGTACCTCCCGGGGAACGGGCCCCCTGCGCATGCGCACTCCGGTTGGAGGGCGGGCACAGTTTTGATCAGGATCTGGCACCAGACATTGACCTTGCCGTAGGCTCAAAAAGGGATACGCAGAAAGTAAAAGGTATTTGATTATGTAATGTCTAGATTCGGATAGGAATGGCTATGTATTAGAGATATGTTAAGGTTAGCCAATATGACACTGTACCTATCAATGTAATCAAAGTGAAGTAATGGACTTTCTGCGTATTGTATAAATAATGTAATGATGATAAGAATTGTTTAATGTTTTAACTTTAATTTTTAATAAATACGGCCGGGGGTTTACGACCCCTAATCCAGAGCCTCCTAGCGAGGCTCGACGGGGATATTAACCCGTTGTGGGAGCAGCGTGGCAAGAGGCAGCTAACGTCGCCCCCAGCCTTTTAAATGCCCTCCAGTAGCCAGTTCTAACCGGCCACTGTCGCTTGCCCTACGCGCGCCCCGGAAGTGATTCGAATCACTTCCGGGGCGCGAACACAGTGACCAATAGCAGATGCATGTGCGCCCGCCGCGTCACTGCTGCGCGTGACGGGCACACCCCTACGTCATCGGGGGCCGGCATGACCGCCATACATGCGGCGTGTCCGATGCCGGCCCCTGCCTTACTATTCACTTGTTAATGAGGCTTTGTTGTATTTCACCTCTTCTTAGCGCCCCTGCATCTCCACTCTCAGAGAGGAGATGCAGGGGCGCTAAGAAGAGGTGAGATACAACAAAGCCTCATTAACAAGTGAATGGTCTTTTAAAGAATCGCCCGGCCCCCATAGAGCGGTGTTTGCTGACGCTTTAAAAAAAAACAAAAAAAACACAGGTACGATGTCTTCAAGGTCCGCGGGCCGCCAAGGAAGGCTTGCCGGGCCGCTGGCGGCCCGCGGGCCGTACTATGAGTACCCGTGCTCTAGAGGGAGCCCCAACTTGGGTTCACTAGAATGGGTAATGGACTTCCTTTAGGGTTCAGTAGGCGATCCATGCATCTTCAAAGTGTTCAAAGTGCCTCCAATACTCCTCATGAAGATCAGCTGCAAGGTTCTTCATCACGATCAAGCCTCCTTTGCCAACCTCGGTCTGAACAAGTAGAGTTGAGCTTTCTAAGCATTTCAGCCGAATGCTGACAGATTGTTAAAGCAACAAGACCCCCTTCCAAAATTAACACATTCCATGAATTCCTAAAGATTATGTATATAGTGCAAGTGAAAGAGTCTGCAAACTGTTGCGGCTGAACTGCGTGAAAACTTGCCCTAACTCCTGCACTAGCCTGGCATTTGTGTTTCTTCAGTGTAGGTCCTCATGGCTGCTATCTCGAGGTACAGGTAGGGATCCCATCCTTGTTCTCACTCCACCTCAGTCAGCTACAACATAGGAGCTGAGTACAGTTCATTTAAACTCTTCCTTCGGGCAAATGCATAAAGCGGACATTGTGTACTTTTTCAAGGAAATTGAATGCCAGCCATTTCATCTGCCAGATGCATGGGTTGGATACATCTGTTGTCAAATTAAGAAGCACACCTCTGTTTCCTTAACAACCGAGTTACACTGAACCCCAATCTGAAGTTTATCCTGAAAGTTCCGCCCCGAGTACATCTCAACAAGCCTTTTTTCCATCCCATGATCTTTACAAACATGATTTAAGCAGCGAAGAGGACTTTGAATCTCTTGACTGCTTTAACTTTTAGTAAAACTGATCCAAGTTGTTCAGAAAGACAGAATAGTTTTTTGTAGTCTTTAGGAAAGTGAACAAAGGCCATATTGATTCCATATAAGAAGCAGCCAGATGGATAGTCGCCTGTATCTTTCTGCTATGCCAAAGCAGACAGACCACTTCCAGCAGAGTTGTAGCTCACAAGGGGTGATGACGGCAACTCTCTGCAGGATTTCCCCTCTTGGACATCCATAAAGTGGTGACATGGTAAACATGCCATACCTTTCCCATTAGTCTGGTTATTCAGTCAAGAATTGATCCCACAGTGAGATGAGTGGAGCTTCAGCATCTTTTTCAGTTATTTGAGCCTCTTTACTTGACCATTTCTTTTGCTTGCTAGTCATGATTCAGGCATGTGACTCAGTGAAAGAACCAATAGTGAAGAATAAAAAATTACTTGGCTGAATTACAATTCTCCAATGTGGGTATCTTTCTTAGATTCACATGCATGGCTTCCTTCACCACGTTTTGAGGCTCATTCAGTGCTTTTCATACTTGTGTAAAAGGAGATTCTGAAGTTTGGTAGCATCTTTCGATATGTAGTTCAGAGCACATCCTCCTCTCAAGCTGAAGTTTCCAGCCTTTTGCAAGGATTTGGGTATGCACTCTTTTGTAGGATGCATGTTAATATTGCTCCTGTTTTAAATGTACATTGGATTCCCAATCAGATGGATCTTTGAAAGATGCCTGTGCTGGAGAACTGTAGTTGCATGGAACACATTTTAAATGTTCTGAAAATGTGGCCAAACTCAGGTCCTGGTATAAATGGTGGTCGTCTGTAAAACAGACGATGGCCAGCATCATACCCTGCAGGGTAGGGCATCCAGAGGTATTGCTCAATGATAAAACAATCTTATAGATTGTTCTTCTGCTCTGCAATTTCGAACCATAAGGGGCACAAGAATAAAACCCATACCCAAATATTGTTCTTCAGGTAAGTTTTTTTTTTTTTTTTTTTTAGAACTCTTTTTATTAGCTCTCCCCAAACAGAACGTTGCATGTACAACCTCTTGCGAAAAACAACATTGCAGCTGACCACCAGGGACATCTCTGCCCTAACTAACCCCCAATGTACATAGGATTTTTGTCTTTCTTTCTTTCACCACCCATCCCACTCCCCACCTCCCATGTCTGCATTCCCTGTCCACAACTATCCCCTCGTGTTCCTCCGTGGGGCCCAGATTTTCTTGTATTTCGCTGGGCATCCTCGTCTGAAGTACACTTTTTTTTCTTCCTTCACTGCACAGAAGTCCATTGCCCGAGTCCAGTCTCCAATGGCCGGGATCTCCACCGAACTCCAATATCCTGCTATCTCCCTTTTTGCAATCATCAGTCTAAGTGCAACTAGTTTCTTCCCTGCCCAGTTCCCTTCCCAGCCCGACATTATCCCCAATAGAGCCATTCGTGGGTGGCCTCAATAGGTAAGCCTACCACTTCAGCTAGTCAAGCTTGTATCCTTGTCCAATATCTGGATATTTCTGGGCACCCACATACCTTGTGCAGAAATATACCCTCAGCCTCGTCATCAGCCTGCACCAGATGTGGGGAGTCCTCCTCATATGATCTAGACGCTTTGGTGAAAAATATACTGTATGAAAATAATTGAACTGAATGAGACAAAGCCTCACCAGCTCTTTTGCAGCCATTCAGCTCCACCCGATCCTCTTCCTCCAATGGGCCCACATCCCTTTCCCACCGTTCCCTAAGCGTCTGTATGGGGTCCAGCATATTGACTATTAGCGCCCTGTAGAGAAAAAGGAGATGGCCTTTTTCCCCTGCCATTCCATGAACAGTTTAGATTCCAACAGGTTAAATTCCAGGACCCCCTGGAGGCGTACAGTTGACTTCTCCAGAGCGTGCCGGACCTGAAGGTATAGAAAAAACTGTGTTTTGTGGACAGCATATTCTCTCTCTAGTTGGCCAAAGGATTTAATATGTTATGTCTCCCAGATATCGCCTATTTTGGAGATCCTGTTGGTATCCCACCCCTCAAATCCACCTAGCTGTGGAACCTCAGGCAGCTATGTCACTCGCCTAAAAGGCATCTGCTGAGTGAGCCTCCCATGCCATTTAATGTCTCGTAGTGCTTTATGCCAGCACACTATTGTGTTGCAGGTAACCTCGGGCATATCTTGGTGCACCCTATATCCATATAGGTGCTTGATCAGCATCGGCACGCCTACCCAAATCAACTCTAACCTGGCGGCTGAGTCTGACCTGTCCATGTACAGCCAGTCATTTATAGGTAGAAGCTGTGAGGCCTGATAATATTGTTGCATGTCCACCAGCCCACCAGTGAATGTAGTGTTCGAGGCATATGAGCTGTAGTTCTTATGCTGTGCATAGATCGCCATCTAGTGTTGGGTCCGGATGTTTGCACTTTGTTTTTCTTCGAAGAAGTATTTTCCAGTCACGAGGTAGGTGACTCCTCCTTTCGGTGATAGTGCGCATGGGCATCGATTCCATTGTTAGATTGTTTTTTTCCGCCATCAGATTCGGATGTGAATTGTTGCGCTCCGGTTCGGCACGTTCTTCGGGCCCCCTTCGACGCACAATCCACTACCCTCGACGGTATTGTTTATCGATCGCGTTTCCCATTCTCCGCGTATTGTTTACACTCAAAAACCTTCAACCGGAAGATTCGTGGAAGGCCGTTGGGCCTACCCGCGCCGGGGTCGGTAGCAGTCGATGGAACGGACTCCATTCAAGTTCTGTCCAGGGTGTCGCGCTAAGTTTCTGCGCACCGATTTGCGCGAAGTAGGCAACCTTTGCCTATCCCCGGAACACGACGAGAAGGACTGTGACGTGTGTCGGTCGTTTCGATTGAAGAAGACGCTCCGTGACTGTCGGGCTCGACGTCACGAAATGTACCAGCAAAGTGGCTCTGCGCTGGATCTCCTCGGAGACGAGTCCGAACAAGAAGAATCACAAGCGCAGGAAGCCGAAATGGAGGAGCAACACATCTCCGTGTCTGAAGCCGACGCCGAAGACCTCACACCGGGACAACGGATCGTGAGTAAAGAGACTTCCTTCCCCTACCATCTCCCCCATAAAAAGGCTCTAGTCCCTCCTCTGCCTTCGGGCCAAGGTCGGCACCGAGAAAAGGTTTCGAGCGCCCCGCCTTCGAGTTCGGCGCTGAAACATAAACAGCCTTCCGGCTCGGGCTCTACTCGTCCCCACGCCGGTGCCGACCCGAAACCTTCGGCGTCAAATCCAAACACCTTCTGGTTTCCGTGCCACCGGTGCATAAGGCTAAATCTTTGGAGCCGATAACTTCGGAGCCGAAACCTTCGGAGCCGAAACTTTCGACACCAAAACCGTCTAAAGAAAGTACTTCAACTAAAGAGCCTCGGACCGATATTCCACCTTTGGATCCGAAACAGAAGGAGATTGTGATTCATCCAGAAACTGGACATATTCATGCCAAACTTCCTGAGAAGAGGAAAATGGGCTTACAAGAAGACTACCACATTCCTCTAAAAAGGAAAAATGTTGGTACTAACCCTTCTCCACCATACATTCCACCTTTTTCACCCATTGATCCAAATTTACTCATTACACCTACACATTCTCCTCCACCACCATCACCTGGCCCACAGGATACAGGGGATAGGGATATAGATGACTACACACCACAGGATACTGACCCATGGGATAATTATAATGCTGACCCTCAACCAGATAATGACCCCGACCTATATCCATCCAGACCTTCTCCTCCAGATGATGACATTGGTTATATTGAGCTCGTTAACAGAGCTGCACAATATCGTGGAGTAGAGCTTCATAAAGATACTTTAGAGGAGGATTTTCTGTTTGACACACTAAGTTCATCTCAAAGGGCTACACAAACATTACCAATGTTAAAGGGTATGCTTAAACATACTGATGACATCTTTAAAGACCCTGTAAGAGCTAGAATCATCACTCCCAGGGTAGAGAGAAAAAGTACAAATCTGCACCTAATGACCCTGTATATATCAAAGGCCAGTTCCCCTTGGACTCTCTGGTAGTTTCCAATGCTCGTAAAAGAGCTAATTCGCAAACAGGGGAAGCCCCTCCTCCCAATGAAGAGTCCAAACTAATTGACGCTTCGGGCAAAAGGGTAGTGCCACAAGCAGCTAATCATTGGCGCATTGCCAATGCTCAAGCACTACTGGCAAGGTATGATAGAGCTCATTATGATGAGCTTGAAAAGCTCATTGAATTTCTTCCTGGTGAGCATAAGTCTAGAGCTAGTGCCCTTATTCAAGAGGGTAAATTAATAACTAATACCTCTATCAGGTGTGCTCTAGATCAGGCAGACACAGCAGCTCGGGCAGTAAACACTAGTGTACTGCTCCGTAGACATGCTTGGTTAAGAATTTCAGGATTCAAGCCTGAAGTACAAGCCTCTATTCTTAATCAACCCTTTGACAAAGAACACCTCTTTGGTCCAGCTGTCGATACATCACTAGAAAAGATGAAAAAGGATACTGAAGTTGCTAAGTCCATGGGGGCCTTACAATCACCTTCCAACAGAGGATCCTTTCGTCGCTCATTTTACAGAGGCGGCTCCAAATATGTGTCTACAGACAATCCCTCCTCCTCTTACAAGGGCAACAATCAGTCGCCCTCTTCAAGAGGTTATTTTAGAGGTGGATATAGAGGAAACAACGGCAAGGGAAGAGGCCGAGGTAACTCAACACGCACTTCCCCTGCAAACACCAAACAGTGACTTCCTTTCCATACCCCCCGACCATTCCACTCCTGTCCGGGGACGTCTTTCCCAATTTCTACCCATTTGGAATACGATTACATCAGACAAATGGGTTCTACAAATTATCCAATCTGGTTATTGCCTGGAGCTTACAAGCACTCCACCAAACATTCCTCCAAGGTCACACCTCATGTCACAAGAACATCTCACCCTTCTAGAGAAAGAGGTTCTCTCTTTGTTGCAGAAAGGTACAATAGAACTAGTCCCTTTAACATACCAGGGAACAGGGGTGTACTCCCTCTACTTTCTAATTCCCAAAAAGGACGGCTCTCTCAGGCCTATATTAGACCTCGAAGAACTAAATCTATACATTCAGTCGGACCATTTTCATATGGTAACACTCCAACAAGTGCTTCCCTTTCTTCAGCAAGGCGACTTTCTCTCCACTCTGGATTTAAAGGATGCTTACTTTCATATTCCAATACACCCTGCGCATCGCAAATACCTCAGGTTTGTGGTAGCAGGTCAGCACTATCAATTCAAAGTCCTCCCATTCGGAGTAACAACCGCACCCAGGGTTTTCACAAAATGCTTGGCAGTAGTCGCAGTCCATCTAAGAAGACAACACATTCATGTCTTCCCATACTTAGACGACTGGCTCATAAAGGCCAGCTCGCACAACAACTGTCTACGCCACACACAAAAAACTGTGCAATTGCTCCACGAGCTAGGATTCACAGCAAATCTGTCCAAATCCCATCTCCAACCATCCACGTCTCAAGCATATCTAGGAGCTACTATAAACGCACAAAAAGCTCTAGCATACCCAACTCCAGCCAGAGTCCGGAATATGCAAACCCTGATGTCTCAGTTTCAGCCTCAACACTCCTTACCAGCTCGAGTGTTCATGCAGTTACTGGGAATGATGGCGTCTTGCATTTTTTTATAGTCCCCTACGCAAGACTTCAAATGCGTCCCCTACAGGAATGCTTAGCACGTCAGTGGAACCAAGCTCACGGTCCGTTATCAGATCTAGTGTTGGTAGACGGCCGCACCCATCGCTCTCTGCAGTGGTGGAACACACAAAACCTTTTAAAAGGGCGGCCCTTCAGCGACACGGTTCCACAGATAGTACTGACAGCAGACGCATCACTGACAGGTTGGGGAGCGCATCTCCAAACCCACACAATTCAGGGCATTTGGAGCTTGCAGCAGAAACAGCTTCATATAAATCATCTAGAGCTGCTAGCGATTTTTCTGGCGCTGAAAGCATTTCAAGTTCAGCTAGTATGCAAGACTGTCCTAATTCGTACAGACAACATGACAGCCATGTACTACATACAAAAACAGGGAGGAACATACTCTCTCCAGCTGTCACAGCTAGCACAGACCATCTGGAAATGGGCCATACATCACAAAATATATCTCCTAGCAGAACACCTTCCAGGAGTAGACAATCAGATGGCAGATTTGCTCAGTCGTCAGACACAGCAAATCCACGAATGGGAAATACACCCTCAAGTTCTCCTCCCATTCTTCCAAATGTGGGGATTCCCACACATTAGACCTGTTCGCCACACATCTATACGCAAAATGCCCAAACTTCGCGTCCAGGTATCCACACCCATTGTCCAAAGGCAATGCACTTTGGATGAATTAGTCAGGGATATTTGCTTACGCTTTTCCGCCACTCCCACTCATTCCATTAGTGGTTCAGAAACTCAAACAAGCGTCCCGGACACTAATCTTAGTTGATCACACATGGGCACGTCAACCTTGGTTCACAACCCTATTGGAACTCTCAGTAGTTCCTCACCAAAAACTACGTCTTACACCTAGTCTCCTCACACAGAGCCATGGAGACATAAGACATACAGACCCCAGTCAACTCAATCGGACGATCTGGCTCCTGAAGTCTTAGAGTTTGGCTATCTTAATCTACCGCCAGACTGCATGAATATTATCAAAGGGGCTAGACGTCCTACCACAAGAGCCTGCTATGCAGCAAAGTGGAAGCAGTTTGTGATATACTGTAATAACAACCACATCACCCCGCTTGATGCTTCTGTACAAAACATTATATGTTATTTGTTACATCTATAACGTTCCAATTTAGTGTACACGTCCATACGCTTACATCTGGCTGCAATAGCTGCATACCTCCAGAATAGACAACATCTATCTCTTTTTGGAGTGCCTGTTATCAAAACCTTTATGGAGGGACTCGAGTCATTCCCCCGAGACGTCCACCTGCTCCAGTGTGGAATCTCAACATTGTTCTTACCAGACTAATGGGTCCACCCTTTGAGCCATTGCACAATTGTGAACTGCAATTTCTCACATGGAAAGTTGCTTTCCTCTTTGCTATCACATCACTCAGAAGAATGGGTGAGCTTCAGGCATTAACTATAGAAGAACCCTTTTTACAAATGCACCAAAATAAAGTGGTTCTTCGGACTAATCCTAAATTCCTTCCTAAAGTCATTTCTGCTTTTCAAATCAATCAATCTGTTGAGTTACCTGTGTTCTTTCCTCAACCAGATTCAGTGGCAGAACGTGCCCTACACAAGTTAGATGTGAAGAGAGCATTGCTTTATTACATAGAAAGGATAAAACCTTTCCGTAACACAAATCAACTATTTGTCGCTTTTGCTCCACCACACAAAGGCAATCCCAGATCAAAATCTGGTATTGCAAGGTGGATAGTCAAGTGCATTCAAATATGCTACGCAAAAGCAAAACAAACGTTAACAGTTCCACCTAGAGCGCACACTACACGCAAACTGGGGGCTTCTATGGCATTCTTAGGAAATATACCCATAGATAACCTATGCAAAGCTGCAACATGGGCTACACCTCACACATTCACAAAACACTATTGTGTAGATGTGTTAGCAAGACAACAAGCTAGAGTGGGCCAGGCAGTTTTACGTACACTATTTCAGACCACTGCAACAGATACAGGTTAGCCACTGCTTTGGGAGATAACTGCTATGTAGTCTATGCACGGCATATGATCTACAGCTCATAGGCCTCGAACGGAAAATGCTACTTACCCAGTATGCATCTGTTCTTGGCATTTAGAGCTGTAGTCATATGTGCCCACCCGCCTCCCCGGGTACCTATACCTGTTGCAGTAACATCTTACTTGGATACATGCATTCATGGACATCTCCTTTTACTACTCTTGCTATCTCCATTATCACCCTCTGCGGGAAAACAATCTAACAATGGAGTCGATGCCCATGCGCACTATCACTGAAAGGAGGAGTCACCTACCTCGTGACTGGAAAAGACTTCTTCGAAGAAAAACAAAGTGCAAACATCCGGACCCAACACTAGATGGCGATCTATGCACAGCATATGACTCTACAGCTCTATATGCCAAGAACAGATGCATACTGGGTAAGTATCATTTTCCTTGCACACATTTATTAAATGCCACTCTAGGGGCCCTCCACACACCCCATATGTATTGAGTGATAGAGGATTGGCGCAAAGTGAAGAATCCCCTGGGAAGGGTGTAGGGATAATTCTGGAGAAAGTACAACCATTGGGACAAGCAATCATTTTGAAAAGGGCCACATGGCCCATCACCAAAATTGTCAGTTTGCCCCATGCATCGAGCTGGGATCGAAGCTGGCAGATCATCAAGTCTATATTGAGTTCCCAGCTATGCGCCGGGTCAAAAGTAATATGTATTTCCAGTTATTTAAAGGTAAAGGCCATTTGAAGAGGGCTTAATGTTGAAGCTCATAAACGTGGCAAGTGCTGTGTGGAAAAGTGTCTTTATCGACGTGGAGAATCTGACAGGAAAGACCAAAAACCTGGCAGGGTCCCTCAGAAGGAGCAATAGTTCCTGCCACATGCCTTGTGTTCTACAAATATGGCTCCTTGACTCTTCATGACTGCCCCAGCACCTAATGCCAGTGCTTCGCTATCGTACAGTGGAAACAATAGACCTAGCAGGAGGTGATGGTGAGCTCTACCGGGGAATGATCACATCACAAAGGCCTGCAACCATGTTCCCAAGGTGGATCTCCTAGTGTTCGGATTAGGGTTAAGGGGAGTCCAGCCTAGCATTTACAATAAATTAAGGTCTCCACCCAATAGTACTACACCTGTGTGTAATTTATGTAGTACATCTAAGAGGTCATTCAGGGTAGTCTCGATCATTGTGGGTGGGATATTTGCACTGGCTATGGACCCTGTTCTGCCGCCCAGCTCCCCAGTGAAAAGCACCCGGCGCCCCAGAGGGGTCATGAGAGATCTTTCTCACCTCCAGGGGAAAGGTGCGATGGAGGGTTGCAAAGGCCCTGGTATCTGTTGTATAGCCTGCGTGGAAGACTGAGGTGTATCCATGTCTTCGCAGGAACTGACAGCACATACCCAGGAGGTGTCTCCTGCAGCAAGAGCACATCTGGCACCCATTTCTTGGCTTGCAAAAGTATTGCCCCCCTTTTTATTTTGTTGTTCAACCTGTTTATGTTCCAGGGGACCACCTTATATTGGGTACATGTCGCCTCCCTAGCCATAGGTGTGTGTCAGTAAAGGAAGGTAGTCGTGCATTCTCAAGTCCCTGTGGCAAGCTGCAGTTCAACATGTAAACAAAACCTGGAAAATTCCCCAACATCCCGCCAACCCCATACTTTGAAACATGAAGCATCTTTCGCCCATTCAACAAACTAATATAGAGCTAACTGAGGATAAACCAAAGAGATCGTCTTGTCGTGTGTGTAGATTGTTAATCAGAGGCTAGAGGTTATGCAATACAGTCTTTCATCAGACCGTGGGCCGCACAGGCCCACATGACAGCAGTTCAGTTGTAGAGCCCTCATGGCATAATTCGGGCCAGGCTAAGCCAGTGTCTGGCTCAGAAGAGGACTGGGCACCCATACTCCCCGCAGACCTCCCTGTCTATGAGGCAGAGTCCTCTTTTCTTTGAGGTTGGAAGTGGTCAATCGTGAGTGTTCCTCTTGGTTCCTCCCCATGCGATGATCGACCTGGGGGATTGTCTGCGGCTGGAGAGGTCTCCGCTTATCCGACTCCCATGCTGCCTTTAGAGTGTCAAAGAATAGTGATTTTCCTGCGAACCTCACTTTCAGCTTGGCAGAGAATATCCGCATGTATGGAATTTGCATTGCCCTGAGTTTCTGCATGACCCCCAGAAGGGATCAGCACATTTGCTGAACTTTCATGGTATAGTCTGGGAACAGGAAAAATTTGGTGAACTCACGCGTCAATTCTTTCCGCTGTCTAGTGGAGCGCAAGCTAAAGTCCTTGTCAGCATGGTTGAGAATCCACATAATAATGAGGTGTGGGGCCCTGGGCAGAGGGCGGGATGCCAGGGATCTATGGGCCCTCTCCAGAGTGAAATACGATGATGGGCCTACCTCAGGGCGGCAGACTTGCAGCCAGGTGGTGAGAAATTGTTCGGGTCTGGTGCCCTCAGCTCCTTCTGGGATCCCCTCCAACCACAGGTTATTCCTCCTGGAGTGGCCCTCTGCTTCTTCTGCCATCTTTTCCAGACCCACTGTCAAGTGTTGCAGCTGCCTAACCTCTTTATAAAGGGAGGTCATTTTGTCTTCTATCGTGGAGACTCTGGTTTGAATCTTCGCCGTACGCTTCACAAGCTTTTGCAGGTCCTGACGGAGTAGGCAGACCTCAACTGCTCCCCATCCCAGATCTTGTCGCACTGAGCAAGTTTAGAGTCTTCGATCACTTGAAGGATGAGGGTGGGCGTGGCGGTGTCCCACGAGTCTACATTAGGGTCCCTATGGGCATTATCAACCCCTGGCTCGGGGTTCTGGTGGGCTTAGTGAACTAGTCTATTTTCTCTTGAACCAGCTTTGCCTGGGTCTTATCTTTACCCATTGTGATTGTCTAGTGGACATACAAGGCCATAGAGGACCGTCGGCACACAATAGCGACTCTGGGCTTTATTGAATCTCCGCTGGATTGGGCCTTATGTCTGCCAGTCTCCGAATAGAAGGACGTGGGAGTGCTTCCTGTGACCCTGCTCTTTGTGGTGCGCCACCTCTAGCATAGGGGGTTCAGCATCCGGGGGGTGGGTGGGAGAGGACCATATGGGTATCTCCTGGCTTGTTCCTTACTTCGATACCCTTGGTCTGTACCCCACGTGGAGTCTCCTTGCAGCTCACTCACGCATGGCCCCCATGTGCCAGTCACACACCTTCCTGATCAACAGCAATGCTTTTCGCCATGGGTGACTTCAGGCAGTCAATTCCCACCAGGGCAGTAGGCCCTGGTGTCCACTTGCATTCCTGTGGTATTTCTCTCATTTCCTGGGCCGTGGCAGCAGCATCAGGGGGGCACCGAGTCGGCCATTCCCCCCCCCCCCCTCCCCCCTCCCCCCAACAGGACGGTATTTACCACTGGGGCTTCTCCCAGCTCAGAAAGTGTCCTTCCTCAGGGTCCGATTGACCACCTAGTGCCAGCAGAAGGTCTCCGCTTGCCTCGCTATGGGCTTCAGCTCCGACCTTAGTCCTCAGGTCTCTTGCTGTCAGTGGTGCTGGGGGGGAGGGGGGTGAGAAGAGGGGTTGGGGGGGAAGAGGTGGACATAGATGTTAAAGAGCATGGGGCTGAGGACGGATCCCTGCAGGACTCCCGAGGCAAGTGAGTGTGGGCTAGAGACTGCATTTGATGAGCAGACCTGAAAAGTGCCGTCCGTCAAGAAGGAGGATAGCCATGCAAGCGCCCTATCTTGGAGGCCTAGATGGATCAGCCTTTCAGCAAGAATGTCATGGGACACAGTATCGAAGGCCGCACTGAGATCTAATAGAATCAGTGCTGCTGTGCCACCCGAATCCAGGAGCTGCCTTAGATGTTCTGTGACTCCTAGAAGGGTGGATTCGGTACTGTGCCCGGCTCTGAAGCCTGACTGGGAGGGTTGGAGGGCATCCTGGGTCTCCATAAATGAGGTCAGCTGGGCATTTACATGTTTTTCTAAAATCATTGACAAGATAGAAAGCAAAGAAATGGGCCTAAAATTGGACCTGTTGTCTGAGTCCAAGTGAGGTTTCTTTAGCAAGGGAAGAACCATAGCATGCTTCCATGCTTTGGGCAGATTCCCCTTGTGTACAGAGGAGTTTAAAAGTTCTACTACCAACTACAAGAGATGCGTGCTCAGTAAGCTCAATTTGGCCATGGGGGGAGAGGGTCTAGCAGTGAGCCTGATTTGAGTGACAGCAATAGGTCCAGAAGATGAGGATAATCCAAGGGAATCAAAGATTGCAATCTTGTGGGCGAGGCGCCAAAGGAGTTACTTCCCTGTTGGAACATACAGTGGATTTAGGTCTTGGACTGTTGCTCCTTGACTGGGTGTTGTCATTCTTAGTTACAACCAGGGTAAGCTGAATATCTGTCCCCTTCTTAACAAAGAAGTCAGCAAGCTCCTCGCATTGAGTTTGTGACGAGGATATGAAAGCTCTTGGACCACTTTAAAAAGTGTTTAGGGCAGTTTTGTGCTTGATAGGTTTCTTTTTGAATAGAACAAAGGTCGCGCATTTCTGCAGTGCACCTGGTACTGACTCAAGGTTATTTTGTATTTCTTTTTTGAGTTTGTTGTATAGCTTCCTCCAAACTCTTTCTAATCGCATGCAGAGTTTCTTTTCTGCCTGTAGAGATTCGTTAAACCAGAGGGCAGGTGCATGTTGCCTGGACAAGGATTTAGGTTTGGCTGGTAGGATTGTATCTAGAGAGTCTCTGAGCCAGTTGTCGATCATAGGTTGATCTAGTTCAACCTTTTGTGCTAGCCGAGGTAGGGTACTCAACAAGCACGTGTTGAGTGCAGAGGTGTCAAGTTTGGCCCAGTTTCTGGCCATGGCTTTGGGCCCGACTGCAGCCGGAGTGGGTGAGGAATGAAAAGGTATAGAAAAGCATACTGCAAAGTGGTCAGACCAGAGTAGCGGAATGGGAGAATCCATGGTGAGGTCTGTAATATTAGACAAGCATTGGCATAGCCAATAGGTCTCGCCTTTAGGGCTATATAAGTGTTTAGCCATGCAGCAGATTAACCTGGGTGCTACAACATCTATTGTTACTTAATGAGCAGCACATTATCCAATGTGTGTGTGTTAGGGTGCACTATTCCAGTGTGTGTGGCCTATCCCTGACCGCTCTAAGAGCACCCTATGAATAATGCATTGTTTACAGTCTGTGTTTGGCTGTACTGAACAGAACAGATGTAGAGAAAAGATATCAAAAAGTGAGTACTGTCAAATTCACTCTCATTTAACAAATGCAGCTTGTATTACACAACTGCCTGGAAGCTGATGCTATACGTTACTGTTAGGACATAACCACTAACATACAAACTCTGTATAGTCCCATCACCACCACTCTTCAGAAGATGTAAATGCTTAAAATAGCTCTACCATTCACGGATCCACAATATTATTCGCTGTTTCAAGTCAGCCTTTGTGCATTTGCAGTGGAGCAGCAACGGTGCCATGCGCCTTAATGCAAGCAAGGAATTCCCCCCACCATCATCTGGCGTGGCCGGGAGTAAAACACTACTTTAACTGTAGTAGAGGGGGCCCTCACACTGCTAGGCCTGGTTCCACTGTACCTGCTGCACTTTGGATAACTACAAACAGTGCATTTGTAGTCCCGGACTGCGCAAGGACAGCCCCTAAGAGCACTGTGCGGATTCCCAAATTGCACAGAAAGAATGGCTTTAACATGCCTCGTATAAATCTATAACGTCTTCAAACGGAACACCTTAAAATGAAAACGGCAGTGAAGACCAGCATTGCCCATGGAGCAACTGCCTGGCGCTTCCCTTATGCATGGATCGATGGTACCATTGACTCTTGAACCAGGGGTGGCCCCCAAGTCCACAGTAAGTCTTTATTAGGAACAGTAGGTTTGTCCTCAAAACAGCTTAAGCTGTCTATAGGTGAGACGGATAAAGGGGGCTCACATTTTTAGACCAAACATCTTGGTCTTAGTGACTGCTAGAAATAAATGAAGTAAACGACTAATGCAGCACAGTACAAAGCAAGAATGCATTTAAGACGAGAAAAGGGTCCCAAACTGAATAATAAGAACAGAAGAGGCCAAACTGGGTGATTTAATAAGAACAGGAGAAGTCATTGGGGTCAGACCCAAGATTTGGTGGCGGAGTCCCCAGAAAAGTAGAGCAGTATAGAATTAACATTTCCTGCCTGCTTCTCTAAAAGCATCAGAGGCATGCAGGCAGATTAAAACTGGTCATTTAAGTGATGCTCAAAGCCCAGCTGAGGCGTTCCTGAAACATGCATGGCCGACACTGAGAGTAAAAATAGGTACAGACACCCCTGCTTCTAACTATAGCCAAGTCCAAGAAAGCTTCTTTTAAGGGCAGTCACTAAATACCTGCATTTTATGCATGGTTTTCTGGTTGCCTGCTCTCTACATTGTACTCAGATTACGCATTTCTCGGCACATAAAGAGTGTTAAGGCCAGGCACATTTCTCGGCACATAAAGGGTGTTAAGGCCAGGCAGGTGATAGTGGGACAATCCGATGCTCGCTAATGGCAACCAGTATCTCACACGAGCGGGAGGCAGGAGCGCCTTCCGGGAGATGCGGAAGCAGGAGTGTGCAGGGTCGTCAAATGTAAATAATCGCCAGGGCAGAAGGTGAAATCATGACCTGTCAGAAAATGAGCAGAGAAGGATCAACAAGCGTGCAGCTGCTGAGAAAAAGAAAGGGGAAAACCTCCTGTTGAGGTGTCTGCTCATACTGATGACATCTTGAAAATGCAAATGACATAGGCAAAAGAATTAAAAAAACAAGCGCGGTGAAAGCGGCCCGCGCGGCCAATCAATTAATCAAGTGCGGTACCTAAAGTGCGCGAAAATATAAATAAATAAAGTGAGCGCGGTGTCCCTAGTGCTGCGCTCATTAAAGTAATTAAAACAAGCCTGAAAGACCGCTGCGAGTGGTGTGCGCGCACGCGCGCGATATAAGGGAAAACAAAAAGCGAAAGCGAGAACAGTCTTCACTTTTCAAGCACTGCACTCGTGCTTGTGGCGCGCCCCTGCTCGCTCCCGCAAGGTGGATGCCGCCACAAGCATGAGTGCAGTGCTTGGAAAAAGTGAAGACCGACGGCTAAAGGTCCTCCTAGAGCAGCGCTTGCGCGCTGCCTAGACGAGACCTAAAAAATGGGGTCTAGCAAATGACCTGCATTATGAGTGGGGGAGGAATTTATTAACTTAACGTTCAAAGCGCCCAGGTTGTCTATAGACGCTTGACTAAGTGTGTAGGTGAGATCTTCTAAGTGCATATTTAGGTCACCAAGTAGAGTGAAATTGGCGCTTTTAAGTATGACATAAGAGATTGCGTTGAGGGTTGTAGAGCTCCAATTCCCAGTGTAGCCGGGAGGCTGGTAGATGAGGGCGCCAGAGATCGTGAAGTGAACAGAGCAGAGCTTCACAAGCCAAAGAAAGATGTCTCTCAACATACACTTCCCACTCATTGGGCTGACAGACACATTAGACCAACATGAATATCTTAATTAATAATTTGTTGGCCAACCACTCACTGTGGCTGATGGTTGGACCTGAAATGATACATTGGAAAGACAGCAGCAAGTTAACACTTGTCATCAGTTACGCAAGCAACCAGAGAACAAAAAGGCGAAAGGTAGACACACCTTAGCTCCGGACTCTGTGATTTATCTCCTTGCTCTTCTTCGCGGCTCAGTCCTAACACCGCCTCCTCTCTTCATAGCTTAACAATGGTCTAATGCCCTCACAGGATCTGGCTAGCGCCTCAACTAGGAACAAGTACTGTGAAGTTGTAACCACTATATGCATTGAGATCTGGTGGGAGTAGATGTCAAATGGGGAATGGGGCTGAAAACCTTTTCTGTTTCAATCTCTACAATGAGCCAAGCAGCACCATTTTTTCCACTTTCTTTGGTAAATTCACTCTTTCCTTTTGTACTTTTAGGGCTGAGATGAAGAAGGAAATCCAGGAATTTCTACTGTGCGAGGATGAGACCAGCGATCCACTGACAACATGACAAAGCGGGTCTCTTTACATCAGTCTCCTAGAGACCTGATTAGCTTTAAGTTCATACCAAGACTATCTGTCATTAGTGGAGCTATAAGAGGGAGCCAAATAATTCAGTATACCCTTACAATCGGCTCTCCAGGACACATTGATTACAGAGCAGCAAGGGGTCTGTGGGGATTGCGTGCTGTCGGGACAGAGATAATCTGAACAAATTTCTGCCCGGATGCTGAGGTGTAGCTTCAAAACTTTTTTTGTATTACATCACACATTTTCTCTTCTGCTTTAAATAAGTACTCAGAAACAAAATGTCTTTGTTTTAAATATTATAAATAAATTATTTTTTTAAATACCTTTTCATGCTCCCATTGTTTCTAATTAATTATTGGTGGTTGGAAGCCTTTATTCTTGCTCTGTCTTCCTTTCACGAATATTTTTTTCTATGCATCTATTTACTCTGATCCTTAGTTTGTGGGTATAAATATACTTTTTTTGTCCCCCTCCACTGCCCTGTTCTTATTTGTTAACGTATTGCGGAGTTTTATATAGCCATACATGCTACCTTTTGCTTTCTTCAGAGCGCTAACAGGTACAAATTACAGTTTGAGTGCTGGAAGTGGAAATTAGCCTTCATTTCAGAAGGGTGAGTAACCATGTCCAATTTTCTTCAACACAACCCTTGTTCCTAGATGAAGGCCAACTCTGTTTTCAAGAGTTTTCTGAACCTTGCATTGTTTGGTTGAGCTGTTGTGCTTGGTTTAAGGGTGTTCCCTTCTCGATCCTTACGCACAGAGATATTTGCCACTGTGTCCACTTGTTTGAAGGCTTTCAGGTTAATCCACTGGGTTGACCGGGAACGAGGATCTCTGGTAGGGATGTAGTGAGGTGTCCGCTTCTTCAGCAGGATCTTTGTCTCTGTACACTCTGTGGGTGGCGTGTAGGACCTTGAATTTCATCCTTGTGCCTTCTGGCAGCCAGTAGAGCTTTTTTAATAGCAGGTTTGGTGTGGCTTCACTTTCTGAGGTTCAGACACATTCTGGCTGCCTGGTTCGGGAGTTCTTGGAACCTGTGAGTTTCTTAGGGATCCCTGAGTAAGTGATTTTGCAGTAGTCACGGCTGACTAGGCCTCTGGTTTGCCCAGTTGTGTGTTCAGATTGAAGGAGCGGAAGGATTTTTCTGTTGAAGGGAAAGATGCATGTCGCACCGTTTGCTGCTGCATTGACCTGTGGAGGAAAGATGAGGCTGGTGTTGGAGAATATTACCAATGTTTGGAAATCCAAAGCCCATTTTGCTGCAGTTGGCCTGGCCCACAGTTAAGATATCAAGCTTTAGCACAGGTCTGTTTTCAAGGTGGAAGTGGGTTTCATCATTGTCAATGTACATTTGGATGTTCACTGGGTACTGCTGAAGATGGCCTTCCATAGATGTTAAGGGGAATAGAGGCGAGATCCTTTAGGAAAGCTGCATATCTATCACTGGGCGAGGGGGCAGTTCGATTGATCCACTTATAGGACATTTTGTCTATATCTGGTGAGGAATGATTTGGGGCAGTGCAGTATTGGTCTAGAGACCCCTGTCCAAAACCCCAGGTATTTTGAGAGGCCCGCTCTGTCATAGGCTGCTGACATGACAAAAAGGATCAAGGCCGTTTTCTTTTCCAAATCTATCAGGGGAGGAGCTCTTCCAGGATGTCAGTCATTGCAGTTTCAGTGCCTCACGTGGGGGCAAATCCAATTTGGTGATCGGGAAGAACTTGGTTGAGTTCAACATATTCCTAAAGGCGTCTTTCACTTCTCTTTCCATAATTTTACTGAGCAACAGAAGTTTAGGACAGTAGTTAGACAGAACTTTCTTGCACTTGGTAACCTAAGCAGTAAGGCAGAATCCGTATTACTGTCAGAATGGCAAGAAAAGGGTGTGCTGCGCCTGGCCTTGGCCTTAACCCAAACAGTTTAGCGAAGCCAGATCCATCCCTTATTTCCAACATATCCACATGGAATAATTCCGTGTTTATTTATCCTGGAACTAGGCTGAACTGACTAGACAATGATTTGGACATTCTTTGTCAGTCTCAAAGTTGGTTTGACAATGCCTCGGATTTTCACATTGATCTACCAGCCGCGAATAGCTTTAAATGTACTGAAGCTCATTCGTGGGATAATTCCCGTTGAGATGTAGATACTGGTTTTGCAGCATGAACGGTATTTCGCATATTAGGTAAGCAATTAATGCCACCTAGTGGTTACAGTCAGAAAGTACAGCTTGTATTTCTAAGCTTTTACATTCACAAACTGAAGTTTTTATGTTCGAGGTATGCAGGCAGCCGGGGCATATCTTGAATACCAACTACAAAACAAACATTGGCAAAGCCAGTAGGTCTCGCCTATGCGAAAGCTGTTGACCTTACCAATGGTTTTTTGCCATGTTGTGGAGCCGCGTGGCTGAAAGTAAAACAAGCATTTGCAATGCAATAGGTCTCGCATTTGCGAGAGTTTCAGCTATTGGCATTGTAAACGACAATGCCTTTTATTTATCTGTTTTAAAAACCAACACTTAAATAAAATGCATTATTACTTACAATACTAATAGCTCAAACACTCGCAAATGCGAGACCTATTGCATTGCAGATGCTTGTTATTAATTGTAAATAGCACTTCCTTAGTGCACACCAATAATAAGGACTTGCAAAAATAGTGCGTGGAAGTCTGTCATGAACCATGTCAAGTCCTAGATTATGCTGTGTTACGACCGTTCAGTGGAAGATTTACTTAAATACAACAATTAACATAACTTCATACTGTTTCTGACACCCTGCCAGAGCCTTCCGATGCAGGATGTCCGACAGGTGCTTCTGTTCTGTCTGTGTTCAAAGAGAGCAATTACAAAGCTTCACAATGGCTGTCACTCAGTCATGCTGACAGGTGTCTTGGAGAGCGTGCCCCCGGATCTATGAATAACAAGCATGCTGATGATAACGCAGACCAGCTTCCTCTGCGGCTTGAAGGAAACTTTTTTTTACATTATTTGTCCCACGTCTTTCTCACATGTTCTGAAGAAATATTTGCCAGCCAACTTCCCTCTCCATTTTCCATCTGTTCTGGGCATCCATGTAACCTCTGTGTCTGTTTCCTCTGCAAAAGAGGATTGGGTTCTGCTGAATTCGTCGTTTTTTCTTTCACGGAAATAAATAATGCTGAAGAGCAATACAGCCAAGATGTGTCGCTCTCTCTGATTGGCTAAGTTCATTTATTTAGCGCACTCTCACAACAAAAAGGCTTTTCAGCGCTCTGTTCCTTCAATATACTCTAATTTCAAAGGAATATACTATTCATTTCTGTTTTTGATATTTTCTGTTCTTTTGCTTCTATTGCAAATTCTAAAATATGGCGCCATTTGAGCCGATGACCGCACTGAATATCCTGAACTGCGTCATGAACAATGTGCGCCTGTGCTAAACTTGACTTGCTTGCGCCTCGGTTTGCACATGTGCGGGCACGTTTCCCTAGATTATGTAGCTTGTAATCATTTAGCCCACATGCCATCTGTTGTAATTAGAGTAGATACATATTAATTGTTTTGTCTGTTAGTGCACATCTTATGAAGTTTTTCCATAATAAGAATATGGCAAAAACATGATATTCACTACTTTAAAGAAATGCTTTTCAGTCAGGTAAAATTATGAATGTTACAGTGCCCAGAAACATTTTTTTATCCTGAATGTAAAGAATCAAAATTATGGTTATAGTAAAATAAATGTTGAAGTATTCTGTGCGTAGACCAGTAGATCGCAGAATATAAATAAAAAATGTTCCATTTATTTATTTGGTTATTGTTGAAAAACTGTTGCAGAAATAATAGCGCATTAGACCACAAACAGAAACAAATTAGAGGCGATGCAATAATTGATTGGTGAGTGATGGTAGGAGAAAGAGAAAACAATAAAAAAAATCTAGAGGTAATTACTTGCCAATGGTTTCTAGCGATGCTCCCAAATGCTGTGCAGCACAGCTAAAGAGTAAACAAAAACAAGATAACCAGCGCTGACCGCCATCTGTTTCCAATTAACGTGACCGCGGGCTCGATAATTGGAAACAGATGGCGCTACTGTTCGCTCCCGAGCACCCTAGGCCAGGGGACAGAGTAGGCAGGACATGCACCCGCCTTGGACCAATTGCGTGCTGTCTTTCTTAGAAAGACGCATGCAAAGGCCAATTGCGGGTGATAAAAAAAAGCACACGCACGAGCGTGTGTTTAGAGTTTAAAAGCCTCGCAGAGCAACGCATGCGCGCTGGCTCAGGCGAGACCTAAAAATAAAAATGGTATGACGCGGTCAGCGCTAGCCGAGTCATAGCATTTTTTTTTATCCTGCAGCCTTGGCGCACGTGCTGCTTGCTGTACAACATGGCTAAAACAAAAAACATTGGCATAGCTCTTGCATAGTCGAAATCTATTGTCAATATTCTTTCTTTCCTGATAGGATGGAACAAGTAACAACGGGGGAGGGCTTTGAGTGGAAGGTGGCAAACAACGCGGGAAGGGAATAGGGTAAGCAACGGGGCACACAACAACGCTGGACAACTGGGGAGACAGCCTGCAAACACATGCACTGCTGCAACCAGGGCAGGACTGGGAACGGCAACCAGCCCTTTCAGATTGCTGCTCGACCGGGGAGGGGGTGGAGTGGAGTGGGGGGGGGATGGTCTTGTAAAAAGCTCCGCTCCTGCTTTTGTTACTGGGGCCCAATATTGCAGCACTGCTACAATACCGGCCCCCACGGCCAGAAAACTGGCCCCCACCCCTCGGGCCCACCGGGGAAGCGCCTGGTGCCCGCTACGGCCAGCCCGGCCCTGGCTGCAACTAAAAGAAAAAAAAGTACCTCCGAAGTCCGTCCAGCAGTGGAAGGACACACAGTGGGCAAGGAAGCAGTACTTTGGGCCATGCTCCACGGGAGGGAGAAACACAAGAAGTGAAGCCTGCACGTGCTGAGAAAAAAGAAGCAAGGAAAAGAGTGACGATGAAGACAACTAATGGTAAGCAGTGGGTGGGCTCTAAGCCCCCTGTAAGTAAACAAACTGTATTACAAGCGACAGCACATGCGCCTTCTCAGGCGAGACCTAATTAAGATTTTTAGGTCTGGCTTGACAGTGCAGCTTCGTCATACTTTATTTGATCAACAGAAAAATACTTTACAAAGTGGCTTTGGCTCTGCTAAAATGTTGATTACCTTGAGTACACATGTTGATTGTGAAGACGTTGTGCACATCCTCATTAAAAGAGTACTTGTATTTGATTTTATGCCATGTGCCAATGCTTTAGGTTTAATGCAGCAGGACTGTGTTTGTTATGGTGACAAGCCAATGTTTAGGCTATAAGCTTAATCTGTTTATTGTGAAAAGTTATGTCCGAGGCCATGGGTCCTATATTTTTATTATGGAAATCTAGAAAAAATGTGGTAGGCCTGATTTATTTATTGTGAAAATAATATTTTAAAGCTAACAGGGTCTGAAGGGTGGATAGTTATTACACTGTTAAAACTTGAAGACTGGTATAGTGTGTGTGGAGTTTCACAGATTCCAGTTGTAGGCAAGGGTTTTGGTGTTGGGGACCTCCCCGCACTTCTCCCTCTGATAAACCCTTTTGGTAGAAAATTTGCACTTTGATACTCATTGTTTATCCTTTTAGGAGGGGTTGAATATTGTTTTGCCAACTGTAATTTTGGTATATTTATAATTGTATGCCTGAGGGCTGACTTGTGGTAAAATGTATTCAGAGTTGAGTAGGCCCGACTTGGTTACGGTGACATGCTAGTGATTCAAGCTATTGGCCTGATTGGTTATTTGGGAATAATTATATTGGATGTCACAGGTCTGAAATGTTTATTATGAGAAGTTATGACAACGGTTGTAGGCCTGACAAATTTATAGTGAAATGTATTTATTAAATCAAGAAGCGTTTAAGGGTCGACTATTGTTAAACTGTTGAAGGCTGTAGACTGCTGTTTTTTTGCATGACATCTCACAGATTAGCATAGCTGGCAAGGGTTTTGGTTACCCCATCTGAGAAAGGAAGGAGTTTAATATTTGCAGGGTGGTAATCCTTGCTAGGCCATTTTCAGAGGAGTTGTGTATTGTTTTTCCAGTTGTAATTGTGTACATATTTGCCATATTATTAGTGTCTCTGTTGACTGTCAGCTTAGGTGCAATACTGGAGCTGGTTATGACGACAAGCAGTAATAAAGGCAATAGGCCTGACTGGATCATAGAGAAAAATGTCAGTTGCCATGGGTCTGTTTTGTTTATTATGAAACGTTATGACAAAAGCAGTAGGCATGGTGCATTTCTTGTGAAAATCATGTGTTAAAGTCAATTGGCGTTTAAGGATGGATTGTTATTACGTGTTAAAGCCAGAGTTATTGTTTTACACAGATTCTCATAGATCACTCTAGTAGGCAAGGGACCTGGTGTTGGTTACCTCTCTCACGAGACCCTGCGAGTCGAAGATATACAGTGGGAGAATCTTTAATAGACCCCCTTAAGAGTTGTATATTTTTACCACCTCAAATTTTGTACCCATTTCTAATTTTATGACATGATGGTTGCCTTGTAGGAAAGCTTCTACTCATTCTAGTAGACCTGAGTTATTTAAGGTGATGGGTTTGTTAGGAAACCTTATTTGTAATAGAGACTTGTGACTGCAGATTCCTCACCTTAGAATATTTCCCAGGCATCAGACTTGGATCAGGACAATCTTGAGCAGTACCGCTGCGTGCCAGTAGGTGGCAACTGGTGGCTCCGCATCGATGTAGTCCACGTCAGAAGGGACATGAGCGCTGCCTATATAGGTGCCACCCTGGCTTACTAACATGAGTTCTTTTCATTCTGACCCAACAGACGATCCGGAAAACTACTTCAGTCATTTTTGACTACTTAATAAAAAATTTGGTTGCCTCTTTTTGAGCTGTGCTCCTAGTGTGATGAGGACATATCTCCCAATAAACCCACGGCGTTTAAACCATGTGAAGAATGTCACAGACAGATAGATGTCTGTCTCTGACCCACACTGGGTTTGCCTGGCGTCGGGCCATAACCCAAGGCCTGTACCGACTGCAAGTTCAGGCTTCTGAAGGCAATTCTAGAGTGCACAATGAAGCTCTTGGTGTCGCAGCAGAAGAAGGCTCTGTGCCAATCCCATGGCACATTTCAGGCCCATTCTTGGAGCCGATCCTGCAGATGATAATCATCCCGCTCCAAGACGGCATCCTCCACGTCTGGTGAGACCAAGTAGCACAAGAAGAAGTCGCTGAAGTGTTCTTCAACTTCTCCTAGCAAGAGCCGTGCTTCTAGGCGCTGCTCTCGCACTGCACTCACCGAGCCGGCGACCGGGTCTGCTTCACGCTTCCCCCGAGTTCAGGAGAGCTGGAGTGACTACTGCCCAACTCAAGGAGTTCTATGGTGCCATGCAATCTATCTTTGGGCCAACAGCTTCCTCTGGTGCGCCTTCAAGACCGACGGAGCCGAGAGGTGCTCCTTCTGGATTACCGTTGGCGGGCCCCCCTGGATGCCAGCCTGGGCCCTCTGGATCTCTCCAGACTCTGGCCCAATTTCTCCCCCAGGCCCTGACACGGAGGAAGACGCATCTTTTGCAGTAGTGATGTGCTAGGCAGCGGAGGTCCTTGACCTACAGCTGCCCTCCATAAAGGTCAATATCAATGTCTTGACAGAGGTGCTTCAACCAGGGGTAAGCTCTGCTGAGCCCCTGCTCCCCTTTAACGAGACCCTCACCAGTGTTCTGGGGGACTGGGCCAAACCCTGCACAGGGGCTCCCGTTAACAGAATGGTTGGCCACCTACATCACCCCACCCTCAGAGACTTAGCCTTCCTTTCCCAGCATCCCTCTCCTGAGAGCCTTGTGGTGCATTCCTCAACAGACAAGCTAAACCCAAGCACTTTCCCTACGAATCCCACTTGATAGGGAATCCAGAGGCTGGATACCTTTGGAAAGAGGATAGTCTCATCCACCAACTTGACACTGCGGTCGGTGAACACCGCATGTCTCTGGGGCCGATACACTCACCTTGTGGGATGCGGTTGCCAGGCATTGGCCAGGACGCAGCGAAGTTCGCCATTCGGTGTGGGCTGGATACCACTGACTCACTAGGCAGGGCTATAGCCTCTACGGTGGCACTCCGTCGCCATGCCTGATTGAGGTCCACTGGGTTTTCAGGGGATGTCCAATAATCTCTGGACATGCCCTTTGATGGCTCCCACCTGTTTGCCACAAGGCTGACATGGCGCTCGAGCGCTTCAAGGAGAGCCAGGTCATTACCAGATCCCTGGGCCTTTCCTTTGGTTCCTGGCAAGAGCAATAGTCCTTTCGCCCCTTCCATGGCCTTGGCCGGAGCTCCCATGGGTGTCTGCAATGCCACCCTTACTCCCTAGCCCAGCAAGCTTCCAAGTCCACTTGTGGTCGGGGACGCGGATCCCACACAGAATGCGGTGCCCACACCCAGCATACTGTCCAATCCCCTGCCACTCTGGCTGCTGCAGCATCCAAACCTCTTTAATGAACCCTCAAGGCAGCACAACCATCCTATTGGCAGCAGGAACAGGCACCACCTTCCCCAGTTGCAGGTGTTAACACATGGGTGCACCAAATAGTGCTGCAGGGCTATGCACTCCATTGCTGGAAACCCCGACACCCCTGCCACCATCCCCAGAACAGCTGACTGAGGACCATCGATTCTTGCTCCGCCAGGAAATTGGGTGGCGCAAAATCTCTGCTGGCCAAAGGAGCCATCACAAGGGTGCCAGCATCAGAAGTAGGGTGTGGTTGTTATTCCTGCTACTTTCTGGTGCCGAAAAAGGAGGGAGGCTTCCGTCCTATCCTGGATCTTCGCCCTCTCAATGCCTTTCTTCGGAAAGAGAAATTCAAGATCTCCACTTTGACTCGGGTCCTGTCCTTGGACCCTGAAGGCTGAATGGTAGTACTGGGCCTCCAGAACGTTTATTTCCACATCCCACAGTGTTACCTGCACTTCTCAGGGGGCCAGGAGCATTTCCAGTTTGCTGTGCTCCCCTTTGGCCTCACCAGTGTCCCTCGGGTGTTCACAAAAGTGATGGTGGTTGCATCTCATCTGCGGAGCTCAAGTGTTCTAGTCTTCCCCTACCTTGACGACTGGCTGTTTAAGACGGGCTCGCCCCAGTCAGTTGTCACCTGCCTCCAGACTACAGCGAACCTTCTGGATTTCACTATTAACATGCTGAACTCAACCTGACTCCTTTTCAGATGCTCCTTTTCATCCCTTTCATCAGAGCCATTCTGGACATGGTGCAGTTTTGAGCTCTATTCTTCAGCAGAGCGGAGAGGCCAGAACATTTTGGCAATAATCCAGATGTTTCAGCCTTAGTCCTGGATTTTGGTGAGACTGACTGAGGCTCTGGGATTGATGGCCTCCTACATACTGCTGGTGACACATACCAGATGGCATATGCAGACTGTGCAGTGGGAGATGAAGTCCCAGTGGGCACAGCATCAGGGGAATCTTTCCAATCTGGACCACGATTGGGTCACCGACAGACCCCTTTCCCACCGAGAATTGACGGTGGTTACCAATTCTTCTCTGCTGACAATGAGGTGGCCATCGTGGGGGGGTGGAGATCAGAGGACTCTGTCCTCTGGCGGAGAAGATGCTGCAAGTGATTTGCTTTGTGTTAAAGGACTTCCTCCCATCCATCACGGGAAGGCTGGTTCAGGTGTTTACAGACAACTCTACCACCATGTGGTACTGCAAGGGCGGGGGGGTGGCCCTGTTCCTGGAGGCTCTGCGCCTCTGGTCTTGGCTGGAGCGCTAGGACATCTTCTTTGATGTACAGCAGCTAGCAGGATCTCTAAACACCAGAGCAAACTAACTCCATGATCAATGCCTTGTAGATCACAAATGGCATCTACATCAGGAGGTGGAGCAAGGTCTTTTCTGTGAATGGGGAGAACCTTGTCTTGATCAATTTGCCACCTCTGAGAACGCGCAGTGTCAGTGCTTCGGCGCTTTGGAGCTTCCAAAGCGGCTCTCGCTCGGAGACACATTCTGATTAGGCTGGCACCCGCGACTCCTGTACACCTTTCTGCGGATACCACTTCTGCCCCACATTCTCAAGAAGATCAGGGCCGACAAGGCCCAAGTAATCCTGGTGGCTCTGGACTGGGCAAGGAGGGTTTAGTATTCTGAACTCATGAACATTAGCTTCTGTCCTCCGATCAGGCTCCTCTTTCTGGAGGACCTCCTTTTGCAGCAACGGGCAGTGTTCTGCACCCGAACCTGAGCACGCTCCACCTTCATGCAGGCTATTGAGCAGCGACTGTTGAAAGTTTAAAAAATAAATAAATAATTTATTGGCATATGTTCACGTATGAAGGCAATCACTTCGTTACAACGTATTTTGAGAATATACATAGTTGTTATCCATATTACATATTTGATATAGACACAACTTAACAGAATAACTTCAATGCCATTCTATATGGTCATTATATACATAACAGAAAGATATGATTCATGATTTCTACATATTCTCTTCATGGAATATGTCTGTTCTGTGCATCATAAGATCTGATTTCAGAGTCTATCACATCAGACAGTGTCACCAGTGCCGGCAGGACCAGCCCGTGATAGTCCGCCCATGTTTGCCATATTTTAGAATGTTTCTGTGGGCAGCCGCGGGCTTGGAAGACTGAGATCTCCAGGCCCATACAGAATTCCATACCATTTTTCCATGCCCTAATCGCAGGTCGGGTTATCTGATTTCCAGGTCCTGGCAATGTCGCGTTTGGCGATGGTGAGGCCAAGCCAGAGGAGATGGCGTTTGTACTTATTGCCGCCTATTGTGTCTGTAATGTGAAGCAGAGCCAGTCTAGGGGATCTAGGTATTTCCCATCCGAGAACTTCGGCCATGCATGTCAGCACCCCGTTCCAAAATCTGTCTAGAGCCATGCATGTCAAAACGGTATGTATGAAAGTGCCTTCATCAGATTGACACCGCAGGCACACAGGAGACGCAATCATATTTGCTTTCCATAATCCATGACGCGTATAGTACGCCCTGTGCATGTATTTCAACTGAATAAGACGTAGTCGGGAGGAGATAGCAGCTCCACGGGGAGATTCCAAGGCCTCAGTCCAGTCGTCAGCGTCTAGGGGACCAATATCGACTTGCCATGTTTCTTTGAGTTTTTCGAGTGTAGTGGCATTGTGTGTGATAAGGGATTGATATATCTTGGAGATCTTATGTTCTCCTAAGTCACCCATGAGGAGTTTACCCTCTAACGGACTGAATTCTGGAAATGAGTCAACTTTATCAATGTGTGGTGTAATAGCATGCCGAAACTGCAAATATTTATAGAACTGGGAATTGTGTAAGGAAAATTCATCTTTAAGAGTCTGGTACGATTTAAGGACAGTGCCTTGTATGACGTTGCCGATAGATGAGATGCCTATGTGATCCCATTCTCGGAACCCCTGGAGCCCGGCCAAGTGAGATAAGAGGTGGTTATTCCACAGCGGTGTTTCCCGGGTAAGGCGACCCCACCACCCCATTCGCTGCAGGGACTGCCGCCAGGTGAGCAACACCACTCTAGTGGCGGGTAATAGGGAGTGATGATGTGAATTACTATATAGGTGAGATATAAGGGTCCGTCGTTGAGTATACATCGTTCGATTGCGTATGCTGGGTCGTCGCTGCGCCCATAGCGCCAATCATTAATTACCTGAAGTTGCAAGGCAGCATAATAGGCCTGCATATCTGCGGCTGCAATTCCCCCACTATACGTGGATTGGAAGCACGTACGGAGTGCAACTCAGGACGTGCCACCCCCCGTAGGAACAGTCCCAGAGTAGCATTGATAAGTTTAAACCAAGAAGACTGGATCGGATACGGGTGATTCTGTAGATGGTAGAGCTGCTGTGGCAGGGAGACCATTTTGAAAATAGCGGATCTCCCATATAATGATAGGGGCAGTCCCGACCATGGCCTGATGCAAGAGTGTACCTTTTCGGTAGTCATACCAAGGTTCCTGTCCTACGAGATTTGGGGAGACTCTGACAGTAACACCCCCAGATAGGGTAGCCCATCCTTTGCCAACTGAAGGTTCTCGGCCCACCTATTAGGCCCCAAGGTACCACGTAGTAGCCATATGGTAGATTTGCGGGGATTCATGTACAAGCCAGACATTCACCGAAAATCCGCATAATCTGCAGAATTCTGGGACCCGTTTTGCTTGGGTCTGCGAGGAAAAAGAGTATATCGTCTGCACTGTTGAAAGTTTTTGACCATCCTCCTGAGATCTGTGATGTCATCTTGGCAGCTTATGATCCCTCTAGTAAACCTGTACATGCCTGCCGCTGGGACAAAGTTGTGGCTTGGTGTTCCTCCTGTAACGTTGATCCACTTTGTCTCCTTGTCAGAGGTGCTGTTGTTTGTTCTGTCGTTAGCCCAGCAAGGCCTTGCCAAAGGCACCATTAAAGGTTATAGTTCCACAATCTCTGCTTTTTTGCGGCTACTGGATCAGCCCTTACTGTTCAAGTCACCCGTTTCCTTGCCTCCTTTCTTGGGAAAGTGGTGACTCCTTTCCACATTGGCCATAGCATCATGCTACTAAACTCAGTGACTGAAGAGGCTTTTTCAGTTATAATCCAGTCTTATTGGAATTGCCAATGTTCGTTTTTTGTGGGGGCTCCATCCCCCCCCCAAAATCATTTACAAAAAAGCTTTCTATTCTAATGTAGAGACCTGTACCTTTTTGTCAGCAAAAAGCTTTAAACTATAGCAATTACAATCTACAAAATATAATACAATTGGTCTAGAATGTCATTATTACACGAACAAAACATGAAAGTTTATATTTAAAATCTAAAACAAGTATAAAGCAGCTCTTTGAATCCCTTTCCTAGTAATCAACCATTCTGACCAAAAATGTGATTGATGGGTAGATCAAGCTGAATCAGTCCTATGACAGACTTCCATTCCTACTTCATAACATGAAATTCCTGCACTTTTAAACAGCGGCAATATTTTGTTCCTTCCAAGTTCAACTGTTTTTGTACGAAGTAGCATAAAATGTGTAGTGCTTTCTATACCACCCATTTCAGTCACCAAGACTCGTAAACCAAATTGCCATGCTAACATGCTCTGGTAACACCCTAAGCCTGAATTTTAATTATCAATTGGGTCTCAGGCGAAATTTAATCACGGCATAGTTCATTGCATCTTAGCTGGAAGGTATCCAGGTAGCAGAGTCCCCGTGCACTGCTTAAAGCCAATTCTTGAAGTCTAGCAACTTTCTTTAATGGGTGCAACAGAACGTGCTTTCCATAGCATACTTTAGTGTCCTCCCTATGTGTGACCACCCCATGTGCAAACCAAGCACATTTCGTGTAATTACCCTTCTCTCTAACATCACCCATAGCTCTTTTATACAGAACTGCACAAGGATTCACATACAACCTTTCCCAGAATGCGCGGCGGCATAACAATCACATCTGTGATGAAGTTTACGCCTAGTGCTTGTCTCAAATCATGTAATGGGGCACCAAGTGCAGGAGTGCTCTACAATATGGTTCTCTGCTCTGTGGATATCCATAGGATCACAGTAGCCAACAGTTCTATGCATAAAGTGCTGCCCTAGCAGCTTTCATTTCATGCACTTGGCACATCGTGTTTAGACAATCGGAGCTATTCATGCTCTTACGATGCAGAACTGCACCTTTTGCTGATTCCAGGGTAGCTTGCTGTTAGTTCTGTTACCCAAGTAACCAAACCAACAAACTCATTCTAATTGCTTGCCCTTAATAGGATGAAGTGCATCTTGCACTCTATAGCTCCTAGCCTTTAATCTAAGCAGAAAGCGCTTCCCGAGTAACCCCAGGCAACTGTTTCCCAGAATATTGTTGATGCCTTTAGCCAGAAAAGAAGTCATCAAGATATCCTAAACTTTATGAAATGCCTCCCTCTTTTTAGGCTCTGCTGGTTTCTGATGCTCTCTTTGCCAGTCCCTCACTGGTGGTTCCCTATCCAGTCTGGAATGTTATAGCCTCAGTACTCTATTTAGCTCAGTTTAAGCTACTTTTATTATTTTTCGCATTTTTAGGTTGTTTGGTTGTTACAAAATCTTGGAGAAATATTTTCTATTAAACATTTGAAGACCACAGTCACTTCTCGCCCTTTTTAAGTCGCCTTCAGTCACCACCTCCGTAAACTAGAACACCTCAAATTTAAGCAGCAATCGTAGTATAATTTCAATTTTTTCCTATGGTGGATTTTATAACATTAGTCAGAAGTAATTGTGCTGCTGCTGCCAAGGGTTCAAATACTATAGCAGCCTGCAGAAAGCTTGGGAGCTTTTATGTAGTTATAAAGGAGTCATGGTCACTTTCTGCCCATTGGACTTTTTCCATACCCATTACTATTGACCATGTTTCCAAATTAATAAAGACATGCTCAGTTGGGTTGGATCCGCATCCCTCCCTGAAATTTTTCCAAGCTGGCATCTCAGACCGTGTTCAGATATTTAGGGTGCATACACCATCATCTACCAACTTAGCAATAAGCGAGGTTCCTTCCTTATGATATCAGACCCATTCGGCATCAGCCTCCAGTATAGCCCTTGCACAGTCTTCCTTTTAGTTCTTCTCTAACCATCCCTTGTGCTGGCTCACACTGAAGCATATGCAGATCAAAAATGTGCTTCCATTCTACTCAAATAGATCATTCTTTAAATAGAGGGCTTCTTCCTCAAGTGCCATCGAAAGAGGGTCTCCCTCTTTACAACTACAACATGTTCAATACACATTTAAGACATTCATTTATGCTCCACGACCCTCCCTTTTCTTGAAAGCAAATCTTTCTTTGAGGTTTGACATCCCTTCTTCGGCATTAGATTGGTGCTTAGTGACGTAATAAACAATTCTACTCGTGACTTCACCAGAGATTACGGTCCGTACATATATAGTCAGAGTGTTGGGGTATAGTGCATTCAAGTGGCGACAAATCTGTATGCCCCCATTCAAAAACTTTTCTGAGTACTACTAAACTTGCTAATGATGGAGTAGCTCAGTTTGCCATGATTCCTCTAGGTCTTTGTCCCTCCTGACCAAAACCTTACCTGAAATCATGTTGTCAGGTGTGCAAGGTCCAGAATTGCTTTCATGAGTCTCGGAATATTACTCTTGTTCAAGTATATCAGGGGGGCAGTGTGAATTATACAATGGCTTAAAAACAATCGCTAGATTGGAATTCTCATCTTGCTTACTTACACTCGCTTCTCGGCCTCAATTTGTTAATCTTCTCTGAAGTCATTCTGAGTCACGCCATGCTTCTCAGTTCGTGGTGCTAGTCCTACATTTTCAAGTGAGCTAGAGTTCCCTCTTACCTCCCTCTAGCTGACTTTTGAGATGTAAGTTTCCATTTCTCCTCTTGTAGTTGGTGTATCTGTTGGATTTGGGGCGATGTCTTCCTTGGTCAAAGATTGTACCTTAAATTCTAAAGCATCTGGTCCTGGAGAGCACTAACATTACATTGCTTTTTTAAATTTAAGAATTAATGCTATAGCCGGGCAGTTGAGCGCCTTGGTGCTTCACTTTTATTTGCCAGATGTTAAAACAGAACCTGTAGAATCAATAATGTCTGATGTGATCTCTTGTGTTCCTGTTGCAACTCTTTATACGAGTGTGCAACTCACACGTAGCTTTACACAATACCTACTTGTCTGTCGTCCTGATTTGTCGCCTGGGTGTTTGAGGTTTCACATGCTTGCTCACCCATACAGGTATTCCTACAAGGCTCTTGGTGCCTCCCTGTTCTTTCACTTGGCCTTACATCTTTTGGGCCTCTCGCCCAGCAATGTTCTTTTTGGCAGTTTACTCTGAGCTGAATCTGTAAATTCAACAAGGTTTTGGTGGTACTCTACCTCTACAGGAGTACCCTCAGAGCTGTATTCCCCAGGGTCCATAAACACTGCTGAATATTGACTTGGGCTTTGCGGGACATTCTTTGGAAGGAGAGTATAAGGAAGGGCGCTCATGGTGGTGCCTCTTGCAATCGCTGACCAATCACAGGTGTGCATCTTCACAGGATCATGCTAAGACTTAACTTTTCTCAAGGTTTTAAAGCCCATTGGTATCATGTCCTTTAGGAGCTGTAGGTTCGGGGAACTAAGTGAATTTAACGCAATATTTTCAATTAGCTCAGAATGCTGCCTGGCCCACTGTGCCTTTGCTTTCGAGAAAACCAGCTACCAAACATGTATATTAAATTATTGTTGGTGTTGTGATCCGATTTTCTTCATCATTGTGGTTTCGATTCAAACAGCATGCCTCCAGACAATCTTTATCCTTTGTGTTTTTCCGATGTGGGAGAGTAGTTGATTTAATCATTTTGTGGTGAGATGCATGCTTGGGAGAAGATTTTTTTAGTTATTTCATTTGGATGAATTTGGCTACTTATCGCTCAATTGAGGCTTAGACTAGTGTTTCAAATCACTCTAGGGTGACTTACTTTGAATTTGATGGTGCAGTTCAGGCAAGAAATATGTATGTAGGGGCCTTCAGATTGAGGCTGTTGTGGTCCGTGTAGGTTTTGAGGGGCAATTACATGCAAGCAAGGACTTGTTTACCCTATTGCCTTCTGTAGGACGCTGGCTCTTTGTATAGTATACCAAAAAGAGGTATACTGTGCAAAGAGTCCAGGTTTTCCCTTATAAGTGGACTGGGCTTGCTCTAGCAATCCCGAGGTGCTCTTCTAGGGGGTAGTGTGGTCAAGCAGTCTTAGGCTTATCAGAGAGGAGTGTTAGACATCTGCAAATACACACACAGCCAATAAATGATGCACACGACTCAGTAAGGAGATCCACACCAATTTATAAAAAAAATGACATATCTTTATATATATTTAGGCACCAGAATCGACATGATCAGGTAAGTAGGTTTCAACACTTTTGGGAGCTTATTTACAAGCCCCTTGCGCTTCTGGAACGTCACTTTTTCCCATATTAAAAGTGACACACCGGCAGCGCAAGGGGCTTGTAAATAAGCCTCTTATTTTTCAAAAGTTGACACTTGCAGTGCAATTTTCAGAGGTAGCCATGTTATCCTATGGAGGAAAAACAAATACTGCAAACAGTTACTTCACAGCGACTTACAGGACCAATCTCCTAGACTTAAGGTAAAAAAAGGGCAAGGTCGAAGGCAGCACCAAGAGGTCACACCGGGCGGCCTGGTGAGGAGGTGCAATACAGTGTCGGGTGCCGAATGTTAGTCAATGGAGATTGGTCCATTCGGGAAGAGGCTGCAGGTTTGAACTGGGAGGCCAGTGGGTCTGAACTAACGGGGGCTCATGCCGAACGATGCTCGGGGACGTGGGGACACCTTCGATCCACTTCCACTCAGGCCAGGGGCGAGTGGTGCAGAGTTGTCTAGAAGCGTCTGATTTTTCACAGCAGAGTCACTCAGGATCAGGGGGTGGCTGCACAAAGGTGGGGTGGAGTAGACTTCTCCTGCCAAACCTAAGATGGGCTTCTTCTCTGGAGGGCTGGGGGAACTACGCTGGCACCATTAACCCACTTCAACTCAGGCTTGGAGTTTCTGGTGCAGTGGTGCTGGCCGGTGTCTGGTTTTTGAGGTCCGGAGGCCTCTCAGTTCTTTCTTTGGTACCTGCAGGCAGCAGGGGAACAGCTCCGCTGCTCCGTGGAAGTTCCTAAGTCTTGGCAGAAGTGCTGGCAGTTCTCCCAGGCTTTTGGAGGCTCAGCAGCTTGCAGGGTGAGTCGACTTTGGTGCAGTTGTCTGGAGTAGCAAACAGGACGGCAGAGTTGGTGCCAAGTCAGTTGCTTCCTCCACAGTACTTGCTTTTCACAGCTCTTCAGTCCTTATTCTTTTAGGTCAGCAGGATCTGATTTCCTGGTGCCAGGGGCTCCCCTAAATACTGGATTTAGGGATGTAAGGGGAGTGTAGGGTAGTAGCCAACCGGCTACCTACCCCGGGGGTCACTGCCCCCTATATGACCACTTCTTGTGGGAAGTGGGCATAACCCTGTTCCAGAAGTTCCAAGTTTACCATCACAAAGATGGCAGACTTCTGATTTTATTATTTACTTCAGGTAGCCTACCTTAGGGGTGGAACTAGCCTGAAGGTCAACATGCCTTCTCTGACTACTAATTTTCCCGCCTGTCCAGGCACCAAATGGGCCCTGGACATGGGGGTCGACATCCTCTCCTGTGAGGGAAGCCAGATTTGCAAACCAAAGGCCGTGGGCTCTGTGAAGCTCCCTGCCTTGGAATGCTAATTCGCAGGTCATCCTGTGGGAGGGGGTGTAAACACCCTCTGCCCGAGCAGGCTTTGTTCCTGACCTCCTGAGAGCAAAGACCCTCACCCCTGGGGCTCAGAAACTAGTCTTTGATTTCAGGCTGGAGAGGACCAGTCAGTCAGCACACTGGTAATTGGTAGGTTTTCAGGGGGCACCTCTAAGGTGCCCTATGGGTGCATGTATTAATAAATGCATCACTGGAATCCGTGTGGGTTTATTAATACGAGATGTTTGATACCAAACATCTTGGGTTTCAGTGAAGCCATCATGTAGCTGGGGAACTTGTTTTCACCAGTGTCCAGCACATATTCTTAAAATGGCTTTCCTGGTCACTTGCACTGGCAGCAATTGAACTGACCAGCACAGGGGCATATCTGCTCATGCAGATATGTCCAAAAAAGCAGTATGGTGCGCCCTGCCTTAGGGCTGTAAGGCCTGCTGTAGGTGTGACGTACCCAGGCTGCATGCAGTGTCTATAGGCATGGCACACATCCCTGTGTGCCATGTCATGTTTTCACTTTTGTCTGCACCAAGGCACACAGTCTGCAATGGTAGTCTGCCTGTGCTTGGTGAGGTGTCCCTTAGGGTGGCACAATTCATGCTGCAGCCCTTAGGTACCCTCTTTAGTACCCCAGGCCCTAGGTACCAGGGGTACCATTTACTAGGAACTTAAAGGGGGTGCTAAAGGTATTGCCAATTGAGGTACAATTGCACAGTTTTAGTGAAAGAGATCTGGTGCTGGAGACATGATTAGCAAGAACCCAGTGCACTTCCAGTCGAAATTGCATAGAATACCAGGCAAAAAGTGGGGATGACCATGTCAAAAAGGGACACCCCCCCCAATGAACGAGACTAACCTTTCCCAAGAGAGTTTTCATGGCCTAAGTGGAAAAACCTGGAAAGGCCATTTGCATTGACATGGTCAGTCCCAGGTCTGTGTTCCACTGTAAAGTCCATACCCTGTAGGGAGATGGACCATCGCAACCGTTTGGGGTGTTTACCTTTCATTTGCATCAGCCATCTGAGAGGCCTGTGGTCAGTTTGAACAAGGAAGTGAGAACCAAACAAGTATGGTCTCACCTTTTTCAGGAACCAAACCACAGCAAAGGCTTCCCTCTCAATGGCACTCCAACGCTGCTTCCTGGGGAGTAATATCCTGCTTATGAAAGCAACAGGCTGGTGATGGCTATCATCGTTGGTTTGGGATAGGACCGCTCCTATCCCAAGTTCAGAGGCATAGGTCTGCACTATGAACTGCTTAGAATAATCTAGAGCTTTCAGAATGGGTGCTGAACACATTGCTTCCTTCAGAGTGTTTAAAGACTTTTGACAGCACACTGTCCAGTTTACCTTCCATGGCATCTTCTTGGAGGTCAATTCTGTGAGGGGTGCCACAATAGAACCATACCCCTTCACAAACCTCCTGTAATACCAAGTCAAGCCAAGGAATGCCCTGTCTTGAGTAGGGATAGTTGAAGCTACCCAGTTCACAACTGTCTGGATCTTGGGTTGGTCCTAATTGAAACTGCCATGCGCTCAAGACTGTGAACGGCTAGGCCTACTTTCGGCCTTTGCGTTCCTTGCAACGTTATGTGTGATTTTACTGTGTCAAGCGGCGTGATCCCCTAGACAGGGAGGCTTCACACTTATTGGATTTACCGCCTGTTCACTAAAACAGGCTGTCACTGCCCTTTCCAGAGTCCCGCATCGTCATGCTGGGGATCTTACTCGGGTATTCCCTGCTTTTTTTAAATCAACTCGCAGCAGTTGCCCCGATGCTCACAAAATGGCGACCGCATCACTTTACCTTTTCCAATGATTAATGGCCTGCTCTCAGCCTGCTGTTTAGGCAGGAAAAGACACCGATCTTTCCCCGGAAGCAGATCACAGAGGAAGGGGATAAGGTCAAAGCACCCTGTTCACTTATAGAAATTGAAACAGGACTACGCCTTTATGGCCCAGCTAATTGAAAGAGGGATAGGACTACCTTCCTGGCTCTGATTATCACTCCTAATGATGCGGCCATCTTAGACCGACTCCCTCACACTGGATTAGCCCCTAGACATCGCTAGATAACAGTCTCCGGTTTCCCTCGCCACATGTACACAGATGAGAATTTCTATTCCGTCCTAGGCCCTCATCTATCCTCTCACCACCACCACACTCCTCTCACCACCAGACACGGGAAGTCTAAAAGGAGCTCACGGTGTAGCGCTGGGCTCTACAAATATCCTGTTGCAGCTGGGAGTCCTCAATCTGTTCGTTATCACACACGGGGTTAAAAAGCTCTGCTCAGCCCCTATATCTCTGACGATTTCCTGCCTATGTGGATGTAAATATGCAGGAAACTGACACAGCACTGAACACATGGGTCACGCACATTACACTTAACACTAGCTTTGTAACTGGGAAAAGAAAGGAAACCTCGCCCTGCTTTGCGCACTGCATGCACGCAGTGCAATATCCCTTGACTCTGAAGTGCACTGAGTGAGAAATGAAGCCTCTGCTAGACCCGTGACTTTAAAGGGGAAAAATACTTCCGCTTCCTAACTTCCTAAAGCCCACTGTCCCCAGATAGCACGTCTACTGGGGCAGGTGAGATACTGAGCCCAACACCTTATTGAGATACTGAGCTCAACACTGCCTATGTATCTGTTCTGCGAATCTTATGTGACCCTTCCTGCATTCCCTTTCCAACTCTGAACCTCCTCGCCCTCGCAAGTATTGTTGTTGTTTCTATTGATCTGTCTACTCTATCCTCTTACTCTAATTTTTTACCGCTTATTACTTTGCTTTGCGTCAGGTATTCCCTTTCTAACTGTTTCTATTGATTATTGACTCTGTTCTTCTTACTCTAACTTTTTTCCGCTTAATATTTCTTTGGCTCATTGATTTATCTTCATGCCTCTCTAACTCTTTCTATATTTTTAATCCTGTATTACTCTCTCTTACGGCATTCCCTCTCTAATTTAGACATTCCACGCCCTCCCAAGTATTGTTGTTGTCCTCTACTGATTTGCGCATACTTGCCGAATGTTTAACTATTTGTTTTGCACACCCTGCTGCTGGTATATTGATTTGCTCCTTTTGTTATCTTCTATTGGTCTGTTCGTATTTGCCGATTGTTTAACTATTTGTTTGCAGACCCTGCTGCGGGTTTACTGATCTGCTCCATTTGTGCCGACAGCTTATATATTGATATGCTCTATGTTGTCGATAAAATTTGTTTATTTATTTGTTCTGTTCCTTTTTGCCGATTCATAATTCCCCGCCTGTCTACCATATTTCTTTGTCTGGCCCCCATATTTCTACCCCCACTCTCCTAGAGCCCCCCTTAGTTCCCAATCCTCATCTCCTGTTCTTCCCCCCCATTTTCTTAACTCCCCTCTCTCCACTCTCTCTTCCTATCACGTCTATCCAACATGCCCCCCTCAGCATTAACCATCACCCCCAGGACCCCACTCTCTCCAAACATGGCCCCAACTCATGGACCATTCTTTACCCCCAATCTCTCCAAACATGCCAAGAAAAACTTCAAACATAAACTCCTTATCCTTAACCCTGAAACACTCATTGTTGACAACTACCTCAGCCTCACCTCCACCATTATAACCAACTACATCTTTTACTCCAAACGTCCTTCCAAATGGAAAAGCATCTTCCTACAACACCTCCCAATCTCTAACTCAACCAAAATACCATATGGATTTAAAATATCCACCACTCCCTCCCCAGCCTTTCTGGGTGCTATTGATATCTCCATCTTCAAAACAGGTAACATCCTCATACAAGCCACGGTAGCCCACCTTTCCATCTTCGAACACCACTTCAGCATTATGTCTCTCCTCCTCGACCACTCTGCACCTTCCACTCCTTCTCCCCTACTGAATAACGCCCTCAAACCCCCTTTCCCCCTCACTCACCACCTCCACCCCAAACCATCCAGCTAACACCATCCTCCAACAATCGACTTCACCATCACCCTCCCTAGTCCTCTCAACAGCAAATGACATCCCCCAACCACCGCTACCTATTTCTCATCCCCCTCCTATTTCCCTCTCTCCTCTGAACACCCGATACTCACACCCTTCGGACCCCTCCACCAAAATAGGTTGCCCCCAATCCCTGCCATCTACTTATCATTCCCCTCCCATAACCTCGCCTCTGCCTGTCCCCACAACCTCCCTCCCCAACTACTCACGTACTCCACCGTCCTTGCCACTCAATCCCCTAACACAACTCCTCACCCCCCTCCTCCTAATCATCCCGTACACCCGTCTCTCCTCCCCATCCCCCTTATCCTACCCCTTCAGGCACTCCTAACTCCGCCTCCCAATCCTTTATCCCAACCCCCGATAAATACACAACCCCTCCACCCTAATATATCTGCTCTCCACTCACTCTTCTCCCTTCTATCCTCTCTGACCACATCTCCTGAAGTTCTTAACCTCATGTCTAACCTAACCCAACCCCTCACACCTTTCAGCACCGACACCCCCTCACTCCACACCCACTACCCTATCTCCCCCTCACACCTTATCCCACACTCCGCAACTAACCCAGACCACTCTCTACCCCCATATCTTTCCCTACCCCCCGCCCACGCCCTTTCATTACCCCCTTCCACCCTAATTGACAAGAGCCTACATAACACTGAACCTGACCCATCCAATTTGATTGCCGAACCCCTCACACCTAACAGCCCCGTCACCCCTCATTCCACACCCTCCTTCTTATCTCCCCCTCACACATCAGTCCACCCTCAGCAACTAACCCATATCTTTCCCTACCCCCCGCCCACGCCCCTTCATTACCCCCTTCCACCCCAATTGACACGAGCCTACTCAACACTGAACCTGACCTACCCAATTTGATTACCGAACCCCTCACACCTAACAGCCCCGTCACCCCTCATTCCACACCCGCTTCACTATCTCCCCCCACACATCAGCCCACCCTCCGTAACTAACCCAGACCACCCCCCCTCGATATCTCCCCTCACACTAATTGCCCAAAGCCTACACAACATTGAACTTGACCTATCTAATCTGATTACTAAACTCTTCTCAATTCAGGAAAGACTTTTATCTTCCACAGCTCCAGAACCCTCCCCCACCATAAAATACCCACACACCCCTGCCCAAAAATCCCCCCCAAAAACTTCCCCCGAAAATCCCCAACACCAAAAACAATCAATGGAGATCGACTCCTCTCCGCTGCCGTATACATAGACCTCACCGCACCTCAAACCATCTCTCCCCGTTCGACCTCTCCGACCTATGCAACTCTTACCTTCCTAGCTTACCAACCACCAATTCTCCACTCCCCTACTCCCACATCCCTGTTATCTTAGAGACTAATAGAATCCCCTCCTCCCCTGCTTCCCCCAGACCACCGCCACAACTCATGTCGATCCACTCTTGCCCACCCACCATATGCAACCCCACACCACTTACATGTATGCTGGTCAACTGTCGCTCCGCTGTCCAACATGCCACGGAAATTTCGGAAACTATCCTGAGTGAATCTATTGACATTGCATTCCTCACTGAAACCTGGCTCAAAGACGACTCAACGAGCATTCTTGACCTACTCTCCCCCCCAGGATACTCTATTCTCAGAAAAGATAGACCTGACAGAATTGGAGGTGGTCTAGCCATTATCTTTAAAAACGAACTTCAGCTATCCCTTGTCAAAAATTCTGGCTACTCCTCCTGCGAATACCTAGAAGCTGAATTGACAACCCAAAATTCCCACCCAATTCGTCTACACAACATCTATCGCCCTCCGGGCCCCCCCCAACCCTTCATCGAAGACATATCCGAGCTCCTGACACAATCCTCATTATCCAACTCAAAAAATCTCTTTCTGGGGGATCTTAACCTCCATTGGAACGATACCGATGATCCCACTATCTCCCTCCTCACCAATCTACTTGAGATCAATGAACTCAAACAACTATGCCTATCCCCGACACACACCAAAGGAGCCATCCTTGACGCCATTCTTTCCAACGATGATCTGGCCTCCGTGACCAATATCGTCCCCATTGACTGGTCTGACCATCACCTTATACTGTTCACCATTGCTAACAATGCAAATCTCCCCACCTCCAAAATTAACAGACCTAAGAAACTGACCAGAAATCTAAAACATATCCCCCGGGGGTTCTTGAGTCTAAACTCAAAGCTCAACTTCTTCTCATTCCCCCTCACAAAATGCTAACGAGCTCACTGAACACTTTAACAATACTGTCACTGATATTCTTGACGAATTAGCCCCGCCGAAACTCAAAAACCAAAGAATCACCCCTCCAACTCTTGGTTTAATACCGAGCTTAACAACGAAAGACGGTCACTCAGACTGTCGGAAAGAACCTGGAGACACCATCCTTCTCCCTCCCATCTTGCACTCCTCAGACAAGCTAGATCCACGTACAAAAAACACATCTTCAAGGAAAAGGCATCCTTCTTCCGCACACAACTTGATCATGCCAAAAACAGACCTAGGGAACTCTTCAAAATCATTCGTAACCAAACTTCCCCTGCACCTCCAAATCTGATCGCCTCTTTAGCCAGATGTGAAGAAATTTCCCACTTCTTCTCGGAAAAAATAGACAAAATTGATCAATCCTTCCGTTCCACTCAACCCCCTCCAACTCCCAATGCAAACCTGTCCTCACCTCAAACGCCTACTCCACATCTCCTCAACCAACAGATCCTGCTACTTCTCCGGAATTCAACTACCCTAACTCACAATTAAAGAACAATGCCTCCTTGCTCAACTTCCTCCCCGTGACTGAGCTAGAAGTCCTTAAAATAATTGGTAATCTTAAACCGTCCTCCCACACAAAAGACCCCTTACCCTCGAACCTTGTCCCGGCCCTTAAGCACATCACCCCATACTGGACCACAATCATCAACACCTCTCTCTCCACTGGCTGTGTCCCCACCTCCCTTCAACTTGGACAAATCTCTCCCATAATCAAAAACCCCAATGCTGACCCCAATGACCTAAACAATCTCCGCCCTATCACTAACCTCCCCCTTCTCTCAAAGGTCCTTGAAAAATGTGTCCTACTACAACTAGACAAACACATCGAAAACTTCAACTTACTTGATCCCTTTCAATCAGGCTTCAGGAAAGGCTGCAGCACCGAAACGGCAATGCTCAATGTCGTCGATGACATCCACCACTCACTTGATAATGGCGAAACCTGCCTTCTTATCCTCCTTGATCTCTCCGCAGCGTTCGATACAGTCAACCATTCAGCCCTACTCAATGTGCTTAGGACCCGTTTCGGCCTCAATGATACTGCCTACAAATGGTTTGTCTCCTACCTACAACACCGTACTCAGCAAATCAAAATTCAAAACTGTTTTTCTAAACCCACTCCTGTCTCCCTTGGAGTCCCCCAAGGATCTATTCTCTCTCCCTCCCTCTTTAACCTCTTTATGGAACCCCTCACCCTCATTCTCAAACAAGCAGGCATCAACTACCACCTCTACGCCGATGACACCCAAATCTATTGCAAGATTAAAACTCACGCCGACATCTTACACCTGAACAACACCCTCACCAAGATTCAAACCTGGTTCCACTCCAATCATCTCAAACTTAACCCTAATAAAACTGAAATCATTCTCTTCTCCCCTAAAAACAACCCTCTCCCCGTTCAATCATGGATCTCTGACCTCAACGCACTCAACTGCTCTCTCACCCTATCCAATTCCGTCAAATCTCTTGGTATTTCTATCGACAACACCTTGACCCTTAACGTCCACATCAAAAACTCTGCTAAAGGAGCCCTCTTCACTCTCCGTCACCTCAAGAAAATCAAACCCTTTATACCCACCGATGATTTTAAACTTGTAGTTCAATCACTGGTTCTTTCACGTATCGATTATGGTAACGCCATCCTCAACGGAATCCCCAAGGTCCACCTCGCTCCAATCAAAGCAGTGCTCAACCTTGCAGCCAGGCTCATTACTGACTGCAAACGCTTCGATCACATATCCCCGGCTCTCAAATCCCTTAAATGGCTCCCAATTGAAGGCAGATCTGCCTACAAAATTGCCTGCATCACTCATAAAGCCCTCCACCAAAACACTCCGCAGTACCTCTCCAAGAAACTCCTCATTGCGGGTACCACACGACCCCTGAGAAGCACTAACTCCCTCCTCCTTATAACTCCACTGCATAAAAAGAAAGCCACACAATCACGCTCCTTCTCTGGGAATGCCCCTATCATCTGGAATGCCCTCCCAAAAAACCTGCGCTACAACCCTTCCTATCTCAGCTTCAAAAAAGACCTCAAAATACACCTCCTCAATTATTATTGGGGATCCTAACTTGTGACCCGCACTCGATCTCCAATTTCACCATGTTACATCTGTTCAGTAATTTTTTGTCCATTTTCATGAACATCATCGGCCTAATTACTTGATATTTGTATAGCTCCTGCCCATGTTTATCTATTTGATTCCTTTATCTATTTGTTTTGATTTGCTTATCTATTTGATTTGTATACTTCACATGTTGTTATTATTATCTTTTATCTACGTATACGCCATGTTTGGCCCAACTATTATTGGGGGTCTTAATCTGCGACCTGCACCTGATCTCCAATCACCATGTTACTTTTTGTTCAGTATTATCTGTCCACTTCACGAACATCATTTACCTAGTTACTTTAAATGTATAGTTCTTGCTACTGTATATTTATTTTGTATATTTTATACGTTGTTTCTTTATCTTTTTATCTATCTGTATGTCATGTTTGCTTTATATTATTTTCTCTTGTAAAGCGCTCTGATACCTCTGGGTCCAGCCAGCGCTATATAAAACTCTTAAAATAAATAAATAAAATAAACTTGGCCTCCACCTACAAGGTGTCCCAAGTATACAAAAGAGCACTGCCTGATTTGGCACTTCAGCTTTGATGCTCTCTTTGACTTGGTTAGACTGCCTGCATATTTTATTTTTTTACAGGGAGGCTGCCCCAGTGTCCACATCATGTGTACATCAGCTTGTCTGACCAGGGGTCAAAGAGAAGAGCTCTGCATACCACTGCAGGGCTTGCCTGCAGTCAATCTGCTGTTGGGCAGAGAGTGTGTCTGAAAAGACAACTCCCTCTACTGACCTATCTTTAGGGTTGTGAGAGAGGAGGTCAAGGAGAGACTCACTCTCTTCTTCACGATCCTCATCAGTGGCCACATCAGCCCTGTTGTGGTAGGGTTTAAGACGGTATGCATGGATGACCCTTCTGGGGTTCCTGCAAGTGCCAAGGTCCACCAGATAGGTGACCTCCCCTTTTCTTTCAAAATTAGGGTAGAGTCCACTCCATTTGTCCTGGAGGGCCCTTAGAACCCACAGGCTCCGAAGCCCACACCTTCTGCCCTGATTGGAAGGCCACCAGTGCAGCCTTTTGGTCATACCAGACCTTCTGGAGCTCTTGGCTGGTGTCAAGTTTTTGGGGTGATTTTTCATGTATTGAGCCATCCTTGAACGTAGGCCAAGTACATAGTCCACAATGTCTTGCTTATGCTCTTTAAGAGGTCTCTCCCAGCCTTCCTTCACTAGACACAATGGTCCACTTGCAGGATAACCAAACAGAAATTAAAAAAACCTACTCCCTTCCTTGGTTCTTCCGTGTAGGCAAAAAGCTGGCATGGCAATAAAACAAACACAAAGAGATGATGGACGGAGCGCTGAAACATTTCAGACACTCACCCCCGTCACAGATCTGGGTTGAATCCATCATCGTTCTTTAGGTCACTTCGCCACCTCAGTTCAGACCCAGCTATATGGAAATCAGTCTTGACCCTATGCCTCATGGGAACAGTCCAGCCCGAACTGCCATGCCAGGTCTTCCCTGAACCGGAAACAAGCATCCTGGGACCGGTTTTGGGGGTAACACCCCCTCATTAGCCAGGCTAGCTTGAATCCAGTCAAGTTAGGGCGATAAAACAGCCCATCTCCTCCTGAGTTTTTCAGGGAGTCCATAGATCATACCTTTCATGATTTTGTTGAATCTCTCAACTAAACCATTTGTTTGTGGGTGATAGGGGGTGGTAAACTTATGTCACCCCACATTCAGCCCACATGACTTTCAGGTAGCCAGACATGAAGTTGCTACCTCTGTCTGACACCACCTCTTTAGGAAAACCCACTCTAGTAAATATACTAATGAGGGCCTTGGCAACTGCAGGAGCAGTGACAGTCCTTAGGGGAATAGCTTCCGGGTACCTGGTGGCATGATCCATTACAACCAGTATAAATCTGTTCCCTGATGCTGTTTGAGGGTAGAGGGGGCCAACAACATCAACCCCTACCCTTTTAAAGGGAACCCCAACCACTGGAAATGGAATTAGGGGGGCCTTTGGGTGGCCACCTGCTTTGCCACTGGCTTGGCAGGTATCACATGAGTTACAAAACTCCTTCACCATTTTGGACATAGCTGGCCCGTAGAAGTAGGTTACTAACCTACTCCAAGTTTTGGCTTGGCCAAGATGTCCAGCTAAGGGGATGTCTTGAGCCAAAGTGAGTAAGCACTCTCTATACTTCGGAGGCACTACCACTCTCCTAGTGGCAGCAGGTTTGGGGTCTCTGGCATCAGTGAATAGGAGTCCCTCCTCCCAATAGGTTTTGTGAGGGCCACGGACATCTCCCTTCTCCTGATCAGTAGCTTGCTGTCTGTTTCCCCAAGAGTGGGACAGGTCCTCTGTCCCTAGCACAGATGTACCCTAGAGGGTCCCCCTTGGCCCAGGAGCTTGACCATGTAACCCATTTGAAAATGGGAAGGGGTCCCCATGGACCCTTTCGCGTTCGTGAATGTGGGTAAAAACATTTTTTAAGAGCAGGCAGTGGTCCCACGGACAACTGCCTGCTCTTAAAAACTGAAAAGAAAACTTTTCACCTTTATTTTTGTAATGCAACGGGCTGCATTACAAAAAAAAGATTGCTTTGTTTAAAAAAGCCCAGCAGGCCACCAACCCTGTGATTGTAGCCATTCCCAATGGGTCGCAAATTGCAACCTGCCTCATGAATATTCATGAGGGAGAGCAAATTTGCAACCCATTGGGAATCCCAAACAGTGTCTGAGACACTGTTGTACATAGCTGTTTGCAATTTCCTAATTGCAAATCGTAAAAATTCGCAATTAGGAAAACGCAAACTGACATTTTTGTGCATCTGGTCACTGGTTAGCAGGAACCCAGTGTACTTTCAGTCAAAATTGCATCGAATATCAGTCAAAAAGTGGAGATGACCTTGTCAAAAAGGGGTACTTTCCTACACCTTCTGTCTAACCACCCAGGTTTTGACACAAAGCCATATCTATTAAGACTTGTAGACAATGCTTTGCACCAAATAAGATATTACTTCTTTGAGGCTGGTGTTGAAAGGGAGAAGGAAAATACTACTTACCCAGTATGCATCTGTTCTTGGCATGTAGAGCTGTAGAGTCACGTGCTGTGCATAGATCGCCATCTAGTGTTGGGTCCAGAAGCTCACACTTTGTTTTTCTTCGAAGAAGTCTTTCCAGTCACGAGATAGGTGACTCCTCCTTTCGGTGATAGTGCGCATGGTCATCGACTCCATCTTTAGATTGTTTTCCCGCAGAGGGTGAGCATGGAGTAGTAGTAAAGAATAGAGATGTCCATGCATATGTATGTATAGTAAAAGAGAGAACTACAGCAGCTACAGGTACCCGGGGAGGTGGGTGGGCACATGCCAAGAACAGATGCATACTGGGTAAGTAGCATTTTCCGTTCGAGGCACGTGAGCTGTAGATCACATGCTGTGCATAGACTATACAGCAGTATCCCCCAAAAGCGGTGGCTATCCTGTAGCTGTTGGAGTTGTCTGAAACAGTGATTTAAGTACTGCTTGGCCCACATTAGCTTGTTGTCTTGCTAACACATCTACACAATAGTGCTTTGTGAACGTGTGCGATGTAGACCATGTTGCAGCTTTGCAAATGTCAGCTATGGGAATGTTTCCTAAGAAAGCCATAGTGGCCCCTAGCTTGCGAGTGGAATGTGCTCTAGGGGGTACAGTTAAAGTCCTCCTTGCTTTTGCGTTGCAAATTTGAATACATTTAACAATCCACCTTGCAATACCTGATTTAAAGATAGGATTGCCCTTGTGAGGTGGTGCAAAAGCAACAAAGAGTTGTTTGGTCTTACAAAATGATTTTGTTCTTTCAATGTAATACAAGAGTGCTCTTCTGACATCGAAGGTTTATAGAGCTCGTTCTGCAACAGAATCAGGTTGAGGGAAGAATACAGGTAATTCGACCGACTGATTTATGTGAAATGCAGATACTACCTTAGGTAAAAATTTGGGATTGGTACGAAGAACCACTTTATCTTTGTGTAGTTGGAAAAAAGGTTCTTCTATGGTTAGTGCCTGTAGTTCACCCACTCTCCTCAATGAAGTGATCGCAATGAGGAAAGCTGTTTTCCAAGAGAGGAACTGTGGTTCACATTTGTGCATGGGTTCAAAGGGCGGGCCCATTAATCTTGTGAGGAATATGTTAAGATTCCACATTGGGGCAGGTGGGAGTCTTGGTGGTATGACTCGTTTTAGTCCATCCATAAAAGCTTTAATTACAGGCACTCTAAATAGCGATAAATGTTGTCTATTCTGAAGATACGCAGCTATTGCAGCAAGATGCAGTCTGATGGAGGTATAAGCCAATGCTGACTGCTGCAAGTGTAACAGATAACAGATAATGTTTTGTATGGATGCATCAAGAGGGTTGATATGATTGTTATTGCAATAAATAACAAAACGCTTCCATTTAGCTGCGTAACAGGCTCTTGTGGTAGGTTATCTAGCATCTATAATTATGTTCATACAGTCTGGTGGAAGATTCAGATAACCAAACTCTATGACTTCAGGAGCCAGATCGCGAGGTTCAGTTGTTTGGGATCTGGGTGCTTGATTTCTCCATGGCTCTGTGTGAGGAGACTGGAGGTTAAATGCAATTTTTGATGTGGTACCAGAGAGAGCTCCAACTGGGTTGGGAACCAAGGTTGACGTGCCCACGTAGGAGCTACTGGGATTAGTGTGAGAGATGTTTGTCTGAGCTTCTGAACCACTGATGGAATGAGTGGGAGAGGCGGAAAAGAGTAGGCAAATATCCCTGACCAGTTCATCCATAGTGCATTGCCCTTGGATAACGGGTGTGGGTACCTGGAGGCGAAGCTTTGGCATTTTGTGTTTTGGTGTGTGGCAAACAGATCTATCTGAGGGACTCCCCAAGCTTGGAAGTATGGGAGGAGAACTTGAGGGTGAAGTTCCCATTCGTGCATTTGGTGCCTGCTGAGGAGGTCCGCAATCTGGTTGTTTACTCCTGGGAGGTGTTCCGCTAGGAGATATATTTTGTGGTGAATAGCCCACATCCAGATGTCTTGGGCTAAGTGGGACAGTTGGAGAGAGTGTGTCCCCCCCACCCCCATTTTTGTATGTAATACATAGCTGTCATGTCATCGGTACGAACCAAGACAGTTTTGCCTGCTAGATGGATCTGAAAAGCCTTGAGAGCTAGAAATATTGCCATCAGCTCTAAATGGTTGATGTGGAGCAACTTTTGCTGTTCGCTCCACAGGCCTTGTACAGTGTGTTGCTGAAGATGAGCTCCCCAGCCAGTTAGGGATGCGTCCGCTGTTAGTACTATCTGTGGAACCGGGTCTATAAAGGGCCGTCCTTTTGATAAATTTTGTGTGTTCCACCACTACAGAGAGCGAGGAGTACGGCTGCTTACCAACACTAGATCGGTTAATAGACCGTATGACTGGTTCCACTGACTGGCTAAGCATTCTTGAAGCAGACGCATTTGCAGCCAGGCATGGGGAACGATCATGATGCAAGATGCCATCATCCCCAGCAGTTGCATATAAACCTGAGCTGGAAGTGATTGATTGGGTTGAAACTGGAGAACTAAAGCCTGAATGTTGCAAATTCTGGCTGCGTTGGGAAACGCAAGAGCCTTTTGAGTATCTAAAGTGGCTCCTAGCTAGTTCTGAGTATTGGTTGGCTGAAGATGTGATTTTGGCACATTGATTGTGAACCCTAGTTGATGCAGTAACTGACTATTTATGGAAGTATACTTGAGACATTGTTGGAACGTGTTCGCTTTGATGAGCCAGTCGCCCAAGTATGGGAAAACATGGATGCTTTGTCTTCTTAGATGAGCAGCTACTACCGCCAGACACTTTGTGAAGACTCTGGGGGCAGTGGTGACTCCGAATGGGAGTACCTTGAACTGGTAATGTTGACCTGCTAACACAAACCTGAGAAATTTGCGATGAGCAGGGTGGATTGGAATATGAAAGTAGGCGTCCTTTAAGTCTAGAGTTGACAGAAAGTCGTCCTTTTGCAAAAGAGGTAGTACTTGTTGAAGTGTTACCATGTGGAAATGGTCTGACTATATGTAAGAATTTAGTTCCCTGAGATCTAATATTGGTCTGAGAGAACCGTCCTTTTTGGGTATTAGGAAGTAAAAAGAGTACACTCTGGACACTTGGTGATGTAGTGGTACAGGTTCTATAGCTCCTTTTAGAAGTAGAGACTGTACCCCTTGTTGGAGGAGGTGTAGGTGGTCCTGTGAAAGTTTGTGTGCCTTTGGAGGAATGTTTGGAGGAGTGTTGATGAACTCCAGGCAGTAACCAGAACGGATAATCTGTAGAACCCACTTGTCTGTTGTAATTGACTGCCAAGTTGGTAAGAAATGTGACAGTCTTCCCCCGACAGGTGTTAAATGGTCGGGAGGAAGTATAGGTAAGTCACTGTTTTGTATTGGAGGGGGAGGTACGTGTGTTTGACCCTCTACCTCTGCCGTTGTTTCCTCTGTAACCCCCTCTGAAGTAACTTTTTGAGCCAGAGGGTTGGTTATTGTCCTTGTAGGTGGATGTAGTCTCTGAGGAAGTATTTTTGGACCCAGCTCGATAGAAAGAGCGCCGAAAGGAACCACAGCCTTGTGTTGACTGAAGGGCTCCCATGGATTTGGCCACTTCAGCGTCTTTCTTCATCTTTTCCAGTGAAGAATCTACCACTGGGCCAAAAAAGGTGTTCCTTATCAAAGGGTGTGTTTAGTATGGAAGTCTGAACCTCAGGTTTGAACCCAGATATGCGAAGCCAGGCGTGCCTTCGTAACAGGACACTGGTGTTTACCGCTCTGGCAGCTGTGTCAGCAGCATCTAGGGAGCACCTGATTTGATTATTTGAGATAAGTTGTCCCTCTCTTACTTGGTCTTGAGCTTTAGCTCTATGTTCTTGGGGTAGAAATTGGAGTAACTGTTCCATTTCATCCCAGTGCGCACGGTCGTATCTAGCTAACAATGCTTGTGTGATAGATATGCGCCAGAAGTTTGCTGCCTGAGAGGCCACCCTTTTCCCAGAAGCATCAAGAAGCTTAGATTCTTTATCTGGGGGTGGAGCATCCCCTGTAGTTTGGGAGTTGGCCCTTTTGCATGCGTTGGACACCACCAATGAGTCCAATGGTAATTGTCCCTTTATGTAGACTGGGTCGGATGGTGCTGACTTATATTTTTTATCTACACTAGGGGTAAGGATACGTGCCCTGACCTGATCATTAAAGATATCGTCTACATGCCTAATAATCCCTTTGAGCATGGGCAACCTGAGTGATGATTTTTGTGTACTGCTAAGGGTTTCAAAGAGAAAATCCTCTTCGAGAGACTCTTTGTGGACCTGCACCCCATGGTAATTAGCTGCCCTTCCCAGCAATTCAATGTAGCCTACACTGTCGTCCGGTGGAGAGGGCTTGGTGGGGTATAAGTCAGGATCATTGCCTGTGGCGAGTTAGTGTTGTAGTTGTCCCATGGGTCTGTAGGTATAGGCTGAATATCATCAACCCTATTGCCATCCCCATCATCCTGATTGTCAGGTGTATGTGGTGAATGTTCAGGTGAAGTTGGCACAGGTAGAAACTGAGGAGAAGGGGGTGATGGAAGAGTAGGAGGAAGAGGAGGTGAGGAAGGGTTAGTTCCAACAGTTCTCTTCTTCAAGGGAATGTGATATTCCTCTTCTGCATCAGCCCTTCTTTTTAGAGTCACTTTTGTGGTAATATGTCCAGTCTGAGGATTAATAAACAACACCTCCTATTTCAGGTCCGGTTTATCGAGCGGATCATCGAAACGGTGCTTTTTTGGTGACTTTGGTGCATCAGTCTGTTTCGGTGCCGAAGGTTTCGATGCCGACATTTTCGGAGTTGGTGTCTTCGGATCCGAAGTATGTTTCGGTGCCGAGTGTGGGTCGGAGCCGGCCTTTGGCTTCGATCCCGAAGGTTTCGGCTTGGTGCCCGATTTAGAGTGGGGCTTTTCAGAGCCGGAAGGCTTTTTTGCAGGCTTCGGTGCTGAGCCCGAAGGCGGGGCGTCAGAAGCGTGGTCTGGGGGCCGACCGGGGCCAGAGGACGCGGGTTGGTCCAGAGCCTTCTTTTTCGGTTGAGATGGATGTCGGGCGAGAGAGATTATGTACTTACATGTCCATGCGGGATGTCTTCATCCTGGTCGGAGCCGTACTCTGAAACGGAGATCGGTTCCTGTTCCTCCTCGGCCCCGATAGCGTCGCCGGCTTTTTCATCCGATTCTGGTCCGAAGAGGTCCAGAATAGAGCTTGTGTGTTGACTCTGCATGTAGCGACGTCGAGCCCGATGGTCGCAAAGCGTCTTCTTGGAGCGGAAAGCCTGGCACGTGTCGCAGTCCTGTTCTCTGTGCTCAGGAGACAAGCACAGATTACACACTCCATGTGAGTCAGTGCGTGGGTACTTCGCGTGGCACCGAGGGCAGAATTTGAAGGAGTTCGTTCCATCGACTGCGAGTCAAAACGACGCGGGTAGGCCCGACGGCCTACCACGAGCTCTCCGATCGAAAGAGGTTTTTTATAATTAAACACGACACGCGAAGAATGGTATACGCGATCGGAAACAATACCGTCGAGGGTGAGTGTCTTTCGCACGGAAGGAAACCGAAGGAACGGCGTCGAACCAGAGCGCAGCGACTAACATCCGAACCCGATGGCGGAAAAAACAGTCTGAAGATGGAATCGATGACCACGTGCACTATCACCGAAAGGAGGAGTCACCTATCTCGTGACTGGAAAGACTTCTTCAAAGAAAAACAAAGTGTAAGCATCCGGACCCAACACTAGATGGCGATCTATGCACAGCATGTGATCTACAGCTCACATGCCTCAAACATTATCTTATTTCGTCAGATGTTTGTGATTGTAATGTATAGCTCACATCCAAAGTGGGGAAAGTTTTAAAGCTTGTCTGAGCATAGCATTTTGTACTGAAAGAGTAACCTTCCAGTAAAAAACCTATTCTGGTATCACACAAGTACCTTTGCACTATGTTGCAAAGGTGTGCATGGCTCTAGGTAGCCTGAATGTGCATCCAAGCTAGAGAAGAGAGTCAGAGCGGAATATCTTTCGTGGATGTGGTGCTGTCACGCACTCTTCCTCTTGTGCAACGCAGGGCAGCAGCTTTGGTTGCTGCGCTGCTATATGTGACAACTTTGTAAATCTGCCCAGTTATGGATACTGAGAATGTTGTAAAACATGCATGCCATTTTTGAGAATAAAGTAGTTAGATTTACCAATGCCATTTTCATTTCCTTCACATATTGATTATCATTTGTATTTTGCAAGTCTTACATGGATGACTAATAAATATAAACTAAAAGGAATTTGTAACTTACCCTGTAACCATCTTGTAGTGCTGTAGATTCATATGCTCTGCATACTCCTGCCATCTAGTGTTGGACGCGGACAAGTTGTTCTTCTTAAAATGTCTTTAGTCTTAGATATCTTTCGACTCCTTCCCTTTCCCCAAATGCACCAGAACAATGACTCCTCCTCAGATTGTTTTTCCCTCAGTGGGTGAGTAATGTAAGTGGAATGTAGTGAAATAAGACATCAAGTAATGCTACACATTCAGGATCATTACTCACTTCCAGGGAGGTGAGGAGGTGCGAGGCAATGAACAGCACCACAGATGGTTCCAGGTAGGTACCAAATTCCATGTGCAGCACGTTCTGCTGTAGATACACATGCTCTGCATAGACAGTAAAGCAGTTTCCACCCATAAAGCGGTGGCTAGTGAGTAGATGATGTAAACCTTCTGGCAATGCCACCTTGGGATACATTTGCGCTCTCTCGACATCTAGTGTATGTAATGCCTTTCCAGCCACTATCTCTGAGCGCAGGACAAAAATGGGCAATTAAATGATTTGGTTTACACTAAACAGCAAAACCACTTTTGAAACAAAGCTAGGATTTGTCCTTAAGACAACCTTAGCTTTATGTATCTGAATGAAAGGACCCTCCACTTGGCTAACTCTTCCTAGAGATGCTATTGCAACTATAAAAGCTACCTTCCTTGGCAGACGTTGTCTGTCACAAGCATGTAGTGGCTTGAAAGAAGACCTCATAATTGTTGCTAGCACAACATCAATGTTCCAGGCTGGGGAGTGGAGTTCTGGGGGGGGGGGGGTGGATAACCTTTTTTAAAGCCTTTCCATATTGGCAATAACACGGGGAACACATCCTTGCTTATGATACCTATTTTGCATGTAAGCAACTACTGCAGCTAAATGTAAGTCAGTAGAAGTGTATGCCAAGCCTTCCTTTTGAAGGTGCAGTAGATAACAGATAGTATCCTGAATGGACACTTTAAGAGGTGTCACTTATTTCTGTTTAAAGCGGATAAACCCTTTCCTGTTTGCGGGATAGCATGCTTGTGTGGTCAGCGTGTATGCTTCATGTAGAATTAACTTAGGCTCATGAGTAAGTTTTAAGTAGCTGTAGCCAGCCTCTAGGACCTCCAGTGCCAGATCACTAGATTCATTTCCCTAAGTTTTGGATATCTGAGCTGACCCCGATGTTGAGTCAGTAGCTCTGGTCTATGTGGTAGCTTTTTGATTAGACAAATGGACAACTCCAGAAGCTTTTAACCCCATTGCTGCATCGCGCTTGTTGGGGCTACTAGAATGAGAGTTACGGATGTCTGCCTCTGTTTCCTCACTAGGTATGGAATTCGAGGCAGTAGAAGAGAAACCTAAGTAAATATCCCCGACCAGTTAATCGATGGTGCATTGTCCACATACTGTGGGTGCTGGTACCTGGAGGCGAAGTCTAGTCTAAGCGTTTTGATGGTGGTGAACAGATCGACCCCAGAAGTGCCCCACTTCTGAAAGTAACACTGAAGTATTTTAAGGCTAATCTCTCACTCATGTACAGAGCACGTGTGTGGTTGTGACTGATATCTTGTGGGCTTACCAAGAACAGAGGGGCTTGCAGCCAACCCATTACCTACCATTTGTTGGTTTTACTGTCTCTCTCATTTGTCCGTTTCTTATTCAATGGCTTGCCTTGTCCATCTTGGGTCTGTCCATTTACAATTTACTAGTGTCCTTCCACTGCTTATTTCTAGGGAACTACTTCATGTGTTTTCCAGCTGTCTCCCAAGTGTACTTGTGTCCCCCCCGCTCTGTATTGCTGTCACTCACCTATATGCTTCTCTTTCACCCACCTCCATGATGCACTCGCTCTCATATGCTCCGCCCCTCGCATTGCTTTCTCGCATATGTCCTTCTCCCCAGCTCCACATTGCTCTCACAAGTTTGTTTTTCTCCCCTTGTGCTCCACGTTGGACTCTCTAGTTTGCTTTTCTCTGTCCCCCATGTTGCTTTCTCTGCCTGTGCCCTTAGTGTTACTTCCTGCCATTAGCGAACCCCTGTATTGCTTCTGCTGCCCCCACTCCTCCCATGTTGCTTCCATCTCTCCTGCTTTAAAAAAAAAAAAAAGTTTTTGCACATTTTCTTTTTATCTACCAATCTAACTCAGATCAGTAGATTAAAAAAAAACACCTGCGTCATTTTGAAGGCATATGCATGATGTGTGTGTTCGCTAAGCCTATAAAATTATGCGGGTGGCTGCCTCATCTGTTTTTTTTTTTCTTTCCTTCACAGCATTGTGGATACTGTACTTCACCCCTAAAATCCATTGACAAAGCCAATAGATCCCAACCTGTTGGTTTTGGCACTGCTTGTTTTCCTGGGAACTTGCTGAGGCGTTTGTTGTGTTTCTGGAAGTAGTGGGCGAGCAAAAATTTACCCCAGTTGATGGTATATGTAAATCTTGCGCTCCTCAACATCGGCCACGTAAGGGAGCTTGATAACTAGGGGAAGGCTCATTTGTCTTCAATCTCTGCGTCAAGACCTTTTTTGGTGCCATTTTCAATGTTGGCTTTTAATTCAACTTCAGAGCTAATTTTGGCTCTGAGGGCGGTGGGTCTTGCCCTCGAGGACAAGTTAGTGATGATTGTGGTTGAGGCTCAGTGCCCTTGAGTAGACTCTTTGAAGCGGAGGTAGGCTCTCAAGCTGAGTGAGCTTGGGGCCAGAGGGTGGACCCGAAGGTCAGTGTCTCTTATGGCCAGTCTTGGGGCTCAATGCCAGACTTCCTGGAGAACAGTTTTCGGCCTCTGGCTGAGATGGATTTCAAGGTGAAACACATGAAGGTCAATCCTCGGGTGTGGGTTTAGGAACAGAGGCTCTGGGGATGGTTTTTGTCCTGGGCTATAGTATTGCCTTCAGAGCAGTTTGAGGCAAAGGTTGCAGATCCGATGTTGATCTGACCACAAGAATTTGATGTTACACTTGTGACAGAACGGGCTGCGATCACAAAGCTAGAGCTGAACTGGATGATGGGAATAAAAACAATCTGAGGTGTTCCCTATTTGCCTTGTATATTTTGGGCTAAGGAAGGAATCACAAGCCTAAAGACTTCTTCGAAGAAAAACAACTTGCAAACATTCATATCCAAAACTAGAGAGCAGGAGTATGCAGAGCATGTATATCTACAGTAGATATAAATGCTCTGCATACTCCTGCTCTCTAATAATCTACAACAGCACATGCTACAAATACAGTTTTGAAAATGCATCTTATGGGCATGCACAAACTCCAACCCAGAAACCAAAACCAGACTGGAAACCCAGAAGCCCCCTCTGAGTCAATGTCATCTTTAGAATTTTACATTGTTGCTAGTCTCATAATTCTGCAACCAAATAAATTATAAGTGGAAACTTGCCATAATCCTAAACTTCATGCTAATCAGAAGGCAGGCAGCACAAGTCATGGTAACAGTAGTTCTTTTATACTAATAAGAGCAAAAAATGAACTGCCTGTTTTCCATATTTCTGACTCCTTGATATCTCAAAGGAACTCATGCAAGGTACTTTTCAACAATACCAATTGTCCTCACATATGAAACACTTCCTTGAGCCAGCATTTTTTATGACCTGGGTCAGCCTTATGTCCTTTCAAAGTCAGCAAAAAAAAATAAAAAGTGAATTCTGAAAATCTCTGGAGAAGTGGAATTCTTCAACCTCCTAAATCCTGAAGAGAACACAAATGTGGGTAAACAAATTGAGTGATGGTACTAGTTTTTTTTTTTTTTTTTTTTTTTTAGGTCTTCTTGGGTGTTAATGCCAGAGTTAGGTTTGTGATTCATGGTGAGTGCACTATTGGACGTGGAGAATGACAGGGTGGAGTCCTGGCTCCATTTCTTTTTACACTCCATATTAATAATCTGATGAGGGCTCTTGAGGAAGTAAACACATATATGTTCCGCAAATTGTACAGACCAATACTTGCACTTCTGTACGTGGACGATGCAGTGCTTATGGCTCGTACCCCTAATCTCTGATCGATTCATTTGTTAAATATATGGCTTTCTTAGACTTGAGAGTGAATCTGGCAAAACCTTTTATCATGACATGCGGTCCGCAGGCAGATAAGTCTTACCAGTTTAAAATAGGGGATTGCCAAGCTTGCAACAACATCCACCTTCTCCTACTTGGGACTATTGTTGGATGTTCTGGGCACCGGGGGGAAGATGGTTATAATTAGAACAATGCATATGAATAAATCAATTGCTGCGTTAAATATAATTTCAGCAAAGATATGGAGGAAGCCACTTAAAGAGCTATGTATTGTATTTAGAGCAAAATGTATTCCTTCGCCCAATATGGGGCTATGCTAATTTAGAAAAACTGCAGTGCGCAGAAAACACTTGCCTAAGTAAGTACCTTTCCCTTGCACAAGGTGTTTCCATCTATGTTTGTCACAGGGAATTGGGGCTTTCGGTTCTTGAAGACCTTATTGGGATACACCCTATCTTACTTTGGCACAGAATTTGAACCCAGCCTGAGACATGTTTAAACAGCAATATGATTACTGAATGTTTATCTTTGGATCTGGCAGATAAAATTCCATGACTTAAATATGTCAAGGCCTTTTGTGGCAGGTTGGGTAGACCGGATTTTTTTAAATGACCCTGCTTCTCTACATCTAGTTACGAAGGCAGACATTAAACATGTCAATGAATTTGTTCGAGGATGAGAGGTTTTTCCAGGAGTGTGGAAAGTCTAGTTGTTTAAATCATGAACTGATGTTAACTAATGAGGGCATACAATTTTATCAGGAACATGTGCATCCCTCAACATAGATTTGTTTTAACCCAGTTTAGATGTAACATTATCCATTGTTTCGTGTCCTTCCCTGGAGGAAATGACTGGTCACCCATTCTTGCTAGGTGCCTGTGTGATGGTGTATGCGAACAATGCACATTGTACTTTACCTTTCTGTGTACCTTTTATGAGGTACCCCGGACACAACTTTTAATGACACTATTGTGATATTCACACAATGCGGACCAGCTCTGCTTTTTTTTTTATTTTACAACTGCATTCTCTTGAAATCTGCTCAGCTATGTCCAAGTTCTTATGGAAAGTCATAATGATACGTATAAATATGAGTGGGTAATTGATTAAAAGGAGCTTCTGTCTGTATGTATATATATTTCTGTGCAATGATATTTCATAAAGGTGTTCATATTGATATTTTATGTATTGTTTTTAACATAAGATGGTTGTTGGTGCAGTTATTTATTTTCTCCTTTTTTAAATGCAATGTACCCATTTACTGCCATGCCTCTATAATTTTATGCCTGAAACCGAATAAAGTTGAATGTATTCAATTGAATTGAGTGATACTGTGTATTCAGATAGGGTTCTGGTGGGCGTCACAAATGGCCTTATTACTGAAACGTACTCTGTCAACCTCACAAGGATATGAATTAGTACAGATCCAAACACTAGACGACTGCATAACAGAATCATGCTGAAAAACATTTATTTTCTTTAGTGCAACCAAATTATTTGGAAAAAGTTGGCAATGTAACTGCTTTCCCTACCCAATGACAGCAAAGGCAAGGTCTCCTGCAGAGACAGGTTGGCCTTTAGGTGAATCATGAGATGTGGCCAGCTTGGCCTGCACCCTATTGACCTATCAGAGACAGAGGCGTGCCAGGATGTTCTAAATTTTCCCAGAGGGCTGTCCGTCTTCAGTTACATTCAGAGTTATCAACAAGATACAGACCTCTGTAAATCGGGGGAAGGGTTATTCTCCTTTTGGTATTAAAGGAAGGAGGTATAGTAACAGCTGTACTTTTCTTTTTAAATAAAAATACATTGTGTTTTTAAATCTTTTTATACATAAATATCTGTTGTGGTTCTCTTTTATTTGGTACTCTTTAAAGTCTTGCATGATTCGTATTCTCTTTTGTATACAGTATTCCATGAAAAGCCGTTCTCAGTTGAGCAGATCCGCCTTTCCAGGCATTTATGTCCTGTCCACAGTCTGTGTGCTGGCAGAAGGATTACTCAGTAAAAACATTTTTAAAAACTTGTCAGCAGCAGTAAGATCTGTGTGGTGACTCTTAGGTGAGTCTGATGGATGGAGTATTTAAATTCACTTTGGCAAAGCATCTCGGTTGACCGGTATCTTGCTCATCTTTGACAAGTGCAGCAGGTAAAAATCCAACCACATGTCCCATATGGTGAGATTTGCCAATCTGACGTTTCCGCTCACCTAACAGTCTTCAAGGTTCTTTTGCAGAGCCACCACTTTGACCTTCATCCTAGTTTTCTCGAGGGTGCAATCTTAATGATTTTCTGCTGCTTTGAATCCTGGTGAATAAAAAAATCAGAGACGAACATAGCAGCTACCCATCCCCACGCTTTTGTACAAAACATGAACTCAGCAGCTCATACACTCGGCTGTAATTAAGGACTCCTTTAAATCTTAGACATTGCGGTGGGTTTAAGGGGGATGGCAGGTCCAAAACAACCAAACTGCAGAGTAAGGGCTTGAGGAATGCCACTAAAACAAGCACTGTTGGGTTGAAGATGGGCGAGGACAGGTGGTTCTTTAAGATGTCTGGACTAACATAAAACACAAAGGCAACATTGCAACCCTACTAGAAACCCTTAGTCCAGGCGCTAACCCATGAGGACTGTAGCATGGTGCCTTGGCAGTGGCATCCCAGAGTTTGCACAGATGGGCTCCAGGAATTGTTAAGACATTAAGGCACCCCGTGTTCCACATTCCTGTAGCTAAGAGGTAAATGATTGTGAGGGTCCCCTGCGGGCTCCGGTGGGTCTTAGTCCTTCTCCCGGGTCCATTTGATCATAGTCTCAGGTGAGCGGTAGAGGAATATGAGTTTGGCATAGAGCTCCTCTTCCAGCTCCAGCTCGCCTGTCTCACGTACTAGGAAGATGTCCGTACACAACTTCAGGATGCGATCCACACAAGGCAGTTCCTCGAACATAATGGAGTGGGAGATCTCACTAAAGAAGCCGCGCACAAATTTCCCAATCACCAGCACAATGGACACGTACAGACCCATAATCCTAAAACCAAGAAAACACAAAACATGAGCATTAGTTTCCTTTGTTCATTGTTGTACAAGCATTTTCTATTTATTAAATGAGTTGCCTGTCTCTTAGATGTATTATCTGTTAGAACTCCCTGCCATCACAACTAAACTGAGGCCCAGATTTGGTAAACTTTTTGCATCGTGGTTGCGTCATTTTTTTGGCTCTGCCACGATGCAAAATGCTAGTCCACATTTACAAAGCCATGCACGGGCCGATTTGAATCGCCGTGCGTGGCTTTGTAACAAAACAAAAAAGTAACGCAGTGCCTTGTGCTGTATTGCGGTACACTATGTTGGGAAGGAGTTACATGAGTGTTCCCATGCATCCACTCATGAATGAATGACGTTATAACGCATGCTAAAACAACGCGGTTATCACAACGCATATGCCATTACACATATATATATGCCTTTACAGCGCAAACCTTTACATCGAATTTCGTTGTAATAGCATGATTAGTAAAGGCAGATGCGTGATCAAGGTTGCATTTGTAAATGTAAGTATTTTACAGGAAAGAATAAACACTTTGTGTTTATATAAATAATAGGTTTATATTTACCCGTAAAATACATACATATTCATGGTTAAGGCATGCATAGTAAAGGCATATGTTTTATTTAAAAATTACAGGTAAGTAAATACACCTTTTTAAAAATATATTCATACATATATGTTTTGATATATTTCCACACAACTTTTAAGAATGTGTGTGTGTGTGTATATATATATATATATATATTGCATATATTTATAAATTTCCATTAAACCCCTCAGCCCATGCCCACCCTAAAATTACCCTTGCCACCCAAATAGCCATGCCCACCCTAAACCGTAAAATATCATTGCCACTCAAAAACCAACACCCACCCTAAAAATACCCTTGCCATCCAAAAAGCCATACCCACCCTAAACCCTAAAAATACGCTTGCCACCCAAAAACCCATACCCACCCTAAACCCCAAAAATACCCATGCCACCCAAAAACCCATGCCCACCCTAAAAATATCCTTGCCACCCAAAAACCCATACCCCTCGTAATTCCTAAAATTGACCATGCCCACCCTAAAACCGCAAAAATATCCTTGCCACCCAAAAAACAATACCCTACTCTAAAATTACCCTTGCCGCTCAAAAACCCATACCCACCCTAAAAATACCCATGCCACCCAAAAACCCATACCCACCCTAAACCCCAAAAATACCCATGTCACCCAAAAACCCATGCCCACCCTAAACCCTAAAAATATCCTTGGCACCCAAAAACCCATACCCCCTCCTTATCCCTAAAATTGACCATGCCACCCAAAAACCAATACCCACCCGAAAACCGTAAAAATATCCTTGCCACCCAAAAAACAATGCCTGCCCTAAAATTACCCTTGCCACTCAAAAATCCATACCCACCCTAAACCCTCAAAATATCCTTACCACCCAAAAACTCATACCCACCTTAAGCCCTAAAAATGCCCTTGCTACCTAAAAACCCATACCCACCCTAAAAAGACCCTTGCCCCCCCATACCCAACCTAAACCCATACCCGCCCTAAACCCTAAAAATATCCTGGCCACCGAACCTAAACCCATACCCGTCCTAAACCCGAAAAATATCCTTGCCACCCAAAAACCCATACCCACCCTAAACCATAAAATATTACCCTTGCCACCCAAAAACCCATACCCACCCTAAACCCCTAAAAATATCCTTGGCACCCAAAAACCCATACCTACCCTTAAAATATCCTTGGCACCAAAAACACATACCCACCCTAATCCCTAAAAAGAGCCTTGCCACCCAAAAACCCATACCCACCCTAAAAATATCCTTACCACACAAAAACCCATATCCACCCTAACGACCCTTGCCACCCTAACGACCCTTGCCACCCAAAAACCCATACAACCCTAAACCCCTAAAAATATCCTTGGCACCCAAAAACCATACCTACCCTAAAACCACTCTTGCCACTCAAAAACCCCTACCCATCCTTAAAATATCCTTAGCACCAAAAACCCAAACCCACCCTAAACCCCAAAAATACCCATGCCACCCAAAAACCCATGCTCCTTGCCACCCAAAAACCCATGCCCACCCTAAATCCTAAAAATAACCTTGCCACCCATACCCACCCTAAACCCCTAAAAATATCCTTGGCACCCAAAAACCCATACCCATCCTAATCCCTAAAATTACTCTTGCCACCCAAAAACCCATACCCACGTTAAACCCTAAAAATGCCTTTGCTACCTAAAATCCCATACCCACCCTAAAATTAACCTTGCCTCCCCAAAACCCATACCCAACCTAAACCCATAAAATTACCCTTGCCACCCAAAAACCCATGCCCACCCTAAAAATATCCTTACCACCCAAAAACCCATACAACCCTAAACCCCTAAAAATATCCTTGGCACCCAAAAACCATGCCCACCCTAAAACCACTCTTGCCACTCAAAAACCCCTACACCCATCCTTAAAATATCCTTAGCACCAAAAACCCATACCCACCCTAAACCCCAAAAATACCCATGCCACCCAAAAACCATGCCCACCCTAAAAATATCCTTGCCACCCAAAAACTCATACCCACCCTAAATCCTAAAAATAACCTTGCCACCCATACCCACCCTAAACCCCTAAAAATATCCTTGGCACCCAAAAACCCATACCCATCCTAATCCCTAAAATTACTCTTGCCACCCAAAAACCCATACCCACGTTAAACCCTAAAAATGCCTTTGCTACCTAAAATCCATACCCACCCTAAAATTAACCTTGCCTCCCCAAAACCCATACCCAACCTAAACCCATAAAATTACCCTTGCCACCCAAAAACCCATACAACCCTAAACCCCTAAAAATATCCTTGCCACCCAAAAACCCGTACCCACCCTAAACCATAAAATTACCCTTGCCACCCAAAAACCCATACAACCCTAAACCCCTAAAAATATCCTTGGCACCCAAAAACCCATACCTACCCTAAAACCTCTCTTGCCACTCAAAAACCCATACCCACCCTAAACCCCAAAAATACCCATGCCACCCAAAAACCCATGCCCACCCTAAAAATATCCTTGCCACCCAAAAACCCATACCCCTCGTAATTCCTAAAATTGACCATGCCACCCAAAAACCAATACCCACCCTAAAACCGCAAAAATATCCTTGCCACCCAAAAAACAATACCCTACTCTAAAATTACCCTTGCCGCTCAAAAACCCATACCCACCCTAAAAATACCCATGCCACCCAAAAACCCATACCCACCCTAAACCCCAAAAATACCCATGCCACCCAAAAACCCATGCCCACCCTAAACCCTAAAAATATCCTTGGCACCCAAAAACCCATACCCCCTCCTAATCCCTAAAATTGACCATGCCACCCAAAAACCAATACCCACCCGAAAACCGTAAAAATATCCTTGCCACCCAAAAATTCATACCCACCCTAAAACCACTCTTGCCACTCAACCCATACTCACCCTTAAAATATCCTTAGCACCAAAAACCCATACCCACCCTAAACCCCAAAAATATCCTTGCCACCCAAAACCCATACCAACCCTAAAAATAACATTGCCACCTAAAAACCCATACCCACCCAAGACCCTAAAAATAACCTTGCCATCTAAAAACCCAAACCCACCATAAAATTACCCTAGCAACCCAAAAACCCATACCCACCCTAAATTATAAAATTACCCATTACCCTTGCCACCCAAAAACCCATACCCACCCTACACCCCTAAAATATCATTGCCACCCAAGAACCTAAAATTACCCTTGCCACCCAAAAACCCATACCCACCCTAAACCATAAAATTACCCTTGCCACCCAAAAAACCCATGCAACCCTAAACCCCTAAATATATCCTTGGCACCCAAAAACCCATACCTACCCTAAAATTACTCTTGCCACTCAAAAACCCATACCCACCCTTACAATATCCTTGGCACCAAAAACACATACCCACCCTAAACCCTAAAAATACCCATGCAACCCAAAAACCCATGTCCACCTAAACCATAAAATTACCCTGGCCACCCAAAAACCCATACAACCCTAAACCCCTAAAAATATCCTTGGCACCCAAAAACCCCTACCTACCCTTAAAATATCCTTAGCACCAAAAACCCATACCCACCCTAAACCCCTAAAAATATCCTTGCCACACAAAAACCCATATGCACCCTAAAACTAACCTTGCCACACAAAAACCCATATCCACCTTAAACCCTAAAAATGCCCTTGCTACCCAAAATCCCATACCCATCCTAAAATTAACCTTGCCTCCACAAAACCCATACCCAACCCCATAAAAATATCCTTGCCACCCAAAAACCCATACAACCCTAAACCCCTAAAAATATCCTTGCCACCCAAAAACCCATACAACCCTAAACCCCTAAAAATATCCTTGGCACCCAAAAACCCATACCTACCCTAAAATCACTCTTGCCACTCAAAAACCCATACCCACCCTTAAAATATCCTTCGCACCAAAAACCCATACCCACCCTAAATCCTAAAAATAACATTGCCACCTAAAAACCCATACCCACCCAAGACCCTAAAAATACTCTTGCCATCCAAAAACCCAAACCCACCATAAAATTACCCTAGCAACCCAAAAACCCATACCGACCCTAAGTTATAAAATTACCCATTACCCTTGCCACCCAAAAACCCATACCCACCCTAAACCCCAAAAAAAATCCTTGGCACCCAAACCCCATGCCCACCCTAAACCCTAAAAATATCCTTGCCACCAAAAACTCATACCCATCCTAATCCCGAAAATTAAACTTGCCACCCAAAAACCCATACCCACCCTAAACCCCAAAAATATCCTTGCCACCCAAAACCCATACCAACCCTAAAAATAACATTGCCACCTAAAAACCCATACCCACCCAAGACCCTAAAAATAACCTTGCCATCTAAAAACCCAAACCCACCATAAAATTACCCTAGCAACCCAAAAACCCATACCCACCCTAAATTATAAAATTACCCATTACCCTTGCCACCCAAAAACCCATACCCACCCTACACCCCTAAAATATCATTGCCACCCAAGAACCTAAAATTACCCTTGCCACCCAAAACCCATACCCACCCTAAACCATAAAATTACCCTTGCCACCCAAAAACCCATGCAACCCTAAACCCCTAAATATATCCTTGGCACCCAAAAACCCATACCTACCCTAAAATTACTCTTGCCACTCAAAAACCCATACCCACCCTTACAATATCCTTGGCACCAAAAACACATACCCACCCTAAACCCTAAAAATACCCATGCAACCCAAAAACCCATGTCCACCTAAACCATAAAATTACCCTGGCCACCCAAAAACCCATACAACCCTAAACCCCTAAAAATATCCTTGGCACCCAAAACCCCTACCTACCCTTAAAATATCCTTAGCACCAAAAACCCATACCCACCCTAAACCCCTAAAAATATCCTTGCCACACAAAAACCCATATGCACCCTAAAACTAACCTTGCCACACAAAAACCCATATCCACCTTAAACCCTAAAAATGCCCTTGCTACCCAAAATCCCATACCCATCCTAAAATTAACCTTGCCTCCACAAAACCCATACCCAACCCCATAAAAATATCCTTGCCACCCAAAAACCCATACAACCCTAAACCCCTAAAAATATCCTTGCCACCCAAAAACCCATACAACCCTAAACCCCTAAAAATATCCTTGGCACCCAAAGACCCATACCTACCCTAAAATCACTCTTGCCACTCAAAAACCCATACCCACCCTTAAAATATCCTTCGCACCAAAAACCCATACCCACCCTAAACCCCAAACATACCCATGCCACCCAAAAACCCATACCCACCCTAAATCCTAAAAATAACATTGCCACCTAAAAACCCATACCCACCCAAGACCCTAAAAATACTCTTGCCATCCAAAAACCCAAACCCACCATAAAATTACCCTAGCAACCCAAAAACCCATACCGACCCTAAGTTATAAAATTACCCATTACCCTTGCCACCCAAAAACCCATACCCACCCTAAACCCCAAAAAATATCCTTGGCACCCAAACCCCATGCCCACCCTAAACCCTAAAAATATCCTTGCCACCAAAAACTCATACCCATCCTAATCCCGAAAATTAAACTTGCCACCCAAAAACCCATACCCACCCGACACCCCTAAAATATCATTGCCACCCAAGAACCTAAAAATACCCTTGCCACCCAAAAAACCCATACAACCCAAAACCCCTAAATATATCCTTGGCACCCGAAAACCCATACCTACCCTAAAATTACCCTTGCCACTCAAAAACCCATACCCGTCCTAAACCCCCAAAATACCCTTGCCACCCCAAACTCCTTCCCACCCTAAAATTACTCTTGCCACCCAAAAACCCATACCCACCCTAGACCCTAAAAATACCCATACCACCCAAAAACCCATCCCAACCCTAAATCCTAAAAATAACCTTGCCACCTAAAAATCCTTTTCCACCCAAGACCCTAAAAATTCCCTTGCCACCCAAAAACCCATACCCACCCTAAATTATAAAATTACCCATTACCCTTGCTACCCAAAAACCCATACCCACCCTACACCCCTAAAAATAATTGCCACCCAAAAACCCTCTCACCCTAAAATTAACCTTGCTAACCAAAAACCCATACCCCACCCTAAAATTACTCTTTCCACCCAAAAACCATACCCACCCTAAAATTACTCTTGCCATCCAAAAACCCATACCCACCCTAAACCCTAAAAATATCCTTGGTACCCAAAAACCCATTCCCAACCTAAACTCCTAAAAATACCTTTGCCACCCAAAAACCCATACCCACCCTAAAAACCCATACACACCCTTGTATACAAACACTTAATACTTACCTAATACTTACATATAAAACGCAAATGCCTTTACCATTCATGCCTTTACAACGAAATTCATTATAAATGCATATGTGTGGTAAACGTTTGCATTGTAAAGGCATATATGTTGTAATAACCACGTTGTAATGGCATGCAATGTAATCCTGCGTTGTAATGGTGGTTTCCCTCCACTCATGTATTTTTGATGCAAACCCCGATTAACTAAAGGCAGTAAACCTGGGTTTACGACAAATTGTTGCGCCTACCTGAGGCGGGCATAATGAGAAATATCTTCATTTCTCCTTGTTACTGCCTCTTTCCATGTGTGCTGCAACCTGCAGCATACATAGAAAGAGGAATATGCCTCAAAAGGTTGAAGGTGCTCCTTTCTGCACAAAAACAATCCTGCCTGTAACACACGTTGGGACAAAGGTGCCTACGCTGGTGCTAAGCTGCCTGAGTGCACCAGTGCTATATGAGAGCAGAAGTGCACCATATATTATAGCCTTATAGCCGCCGTAGCGGGCTATACTGGCCATTAAAGGCCCGCTCCAGCGTTAAAGGAACGAGCCGAAGGCGAGGGACTTTAACAAGGGAGTGGAAATTTAATGGCCGGTATAGCCCAGCTACGAAGGGCTATAAGGCTATTAGAACATTCTGCCACTAGAGGGCAGAATGTTCTAACAAATAAAACAAAGACCTCTCGGAGCCCGAGGGTATTGAAATCCCCTAGTGCTCCAAGAGGCCTTTGTTCAAACAACATTGGAATGTTGCTCTGCGGGCTTTTACCGGCCCGTAGAAGCACGGAGCACTCCATTGTACTCAATGGAGTGCTCCACATTCCAATGTTCGAATATTATATATGGCACATTTCTCTTCTCTCCCTTTCACGCAGTGTCGCAAGGCAACTTGCTGCGTTGCATGACAGGTTAGTAAATCTGGGCCTGGGTTTTGAGTCACAAATGTTTGGATCTCTTATTGATCAGGTTTTCGGTATTCCTACCTTCTGTTTTTGGCTTTCTTATCCTGGATGGATCATGTGTGTAGATTTTCTACTCTGCGCAGATCAGTTTTTTGGTTTTCATACCCTGCACTGATCACCTTTCCTCTTTTTTTCTAGTTTGCATGGTTTCTGTTTTGTGTTTCGTTACTAGCATGGAACAGTTTTTTCTATTTTACACAGATTATATTTTCAGTTTTCTTGACTCACATGGACTGAATATTTGGTTACTGTACCTCTCATGGATTGGCTTTCACTGCCTGGATCTTCTAACATCAGTTGGACTTACAGTCCTCTCTACTTTCACTCAATGAAACCGGGAACCCATGTTTACACTTACCCGTATCCGGCGAGGAAGCCCAGGCTTGGGGGGCTGACCTTGTCGTTGAAGATGACCATTGGCAGTATGTTGCAGTTGTCTTTCTCACAGTCTTTCAGTCGAATCACCCACCACTCTAGAAAGCTGCTTGTGCTGTTGCCTTCGCCAATTCGCTGCCTCTTCAGCTGCACCTCAACATCTAGGTAGCTCTCCTCCTCATCTGTAAAGTGCGTGTCGGAGTATAAGCATGCATGTTGACACTGCTATTCCCTCTCCAAAAACCTACAGGCATGGTTTCCGACTAGGCTTTCATCTCATTCAAGCATTGTAGCTGCAGGTGAGCCACCAGGATCTCTGAACACATGTCTGTTTTTTATTGCCATTCACCACTAAAAAGAGTATAAGCATGCCTTAAATCTTGCAAAACTCACAAATACAGACACTAACAAAAAACTATCAAGAAAGGCATGAGGGTGAAATAGTTCTTGAAGCGACACCGAAACACAGTCGCTTTGCATTTGAGGCTGTAAAAGGATGGGTTCCACATCTCTGGCACTGCACTCCAGAAAGACCGCCTATTGCCCCCTCCCCAAACCCGTGTTGAGACTGAGTGCAGGACTCTGAGAAACCAAGACTGTAGTTTGTGGCCCAGTGGCAAACTGCCTGTAAAAAACATGGCCAGATCCTGCATTCGGTAAAGGCACCGCACCCTTCCTGCCCATTCTCTGCTGAGCCCTTTCTTACCCTTGACCCATTATTATCCACATCTCAACCACTTATCTTGATGATAAATAATAAATATTTGCAAATGTTTCAAGCCATGTTATGCTTTGTATCCCCGCACATTGCACCCTGCGTTTCTTCTTGCATTCATGGTTAGATTTGGGAACTTGACCGCTCTAACTTAGTCCCCTGTTTTTGGTAATGAAAGATCCCTGGTGCTTGGTCTTTTAGATTTGTGGTACGTGCCCTCATTTCACTTCCCTGTCCCACATCATGACGGTATTAGTGGGCAGGTGAGGCGCATGCCCTCCCCCACGCTGCCGCAGTCCACCACCAGAGGCTTTGGCACAATAAACATTTGATTACACTCAAGTCACTACCAGAATGTCCTACCAACCACATCAGTAATTGTACAATAGAGTGGCTTAGGGACAGTGATGGCTGGTACAAACCTTCTGATCCAACATTCCAATGTTCGTCTTTGTTTCTCCCTTTTTGAGTGTAGACTATTCTACCTTCCGTGGATGGAATGTTCTAATAGCATTATAGCCCTTCTACCTCAGACTATACCAGTTGTTAAAGGCCCACTGCCTCTTCATAGTCCCTTCATCTGTGGCTCAGGCCTATAACCCAATAAGAAGACCTTAAATAAAGGTTATAACCCTTAGCAGCAGGTTATACTGATTTATTAAAGACTGCCTCACTGGCAGATGCTTAAGGTGCCCTTTATGTTAAAATAATTGCTCACCACCAGATGACTGAAAGTAATAGCTATCATTGTTATGAAGTCAGAGAAATTAGACTCACACAAATCAGAATCTAGGGGAGAGGAGTTATACACACTTGGCTCCTTACTAGAGCCCTGGTTGACTAGTGCAGTGAGAGCAAACTTAAAAAGCTAACTACACGAAATGACAACAAACTCCCCCACATGCTTAAAAGAATTGGCCCTGATTAACACTGAATGTGCTTCAGAGATTGACCCTGGGTTGATTTGGCTGTTTAGTGGATTGAGAATAGACTCAAAGGTGAAACTACAAGGACGTGCACCACACTGACAAGATTACAGACTACAACAGGCCACAGTCCAGGCGTTAGCACCCAGCACATCCAAACTACGTATTAGTACAAATATGGACTCAGACCTCACTCTCCAGGGACTAGCCAGACTCTCCTATTTTACACTCTAGCAAGTGGCTCCAGACTGATGTTGGTGTTTATTGGACTGAGGACAGACTCCCAAAGCTTAAAATCAAGCGGCCAGCTCCAGTTTTCACAAGAGTACGGACCTTCACAGTTATAGTACAGTCTTTGGCCCAAAAGCGATTCAGATGCTTACCTGCCTATGGGCTTACAAATCCCATAGCATGAGGATTGGTCATTGACTCACAGATCACACATCACGCGTATTGACCACAGACTCACTTGGCTGCGTACTAGACTTACACATTTTATAATTTGAGGATTGCCCCCCTACTCACATGGTTCCTAACTGGAGTTAAGTATGGACTCCCACAGCTCGCATTAGGGCACCCCAGAGGCACTCAGCCTCTTACTAAGTATGGACTAACAAGCTCACGCTTTGGAGATTAGCACCAGACTCAAGAAATACATATGACTAACACAGCTCACAGTTTGGAGATTGATCCAGACTCACCTGGCTGCAGTTGCCTAACAGGATTGGCCTCTGGTCCATTGGGAGCCCGAATGTATTTCGGAAACAGGTGAGCCACGCGACTGCAAAAAAAAAAAAAAAAAGAGAATTAATAAGAACCTAAAGCAGTTCCAAGAAACTTTGAATCAGATATTTGGGGGTTCAATGTGGGCATCTGGTTTTCACATGGCATTGCTGGTGGCCACACTGAGGTTTTGTGAGCGTGCTACGAAATGTACACACATCTAATACAAGTAGTCATCTAAGTATATGGCTGATAGGCAAGCATGAACCATGAGGGCATCTCAGTGTTGCTCTACAAAACCCATCTAGACATACCCTCGATGAACATGTGCATCTCAGAAGATTGTCTTGCACAGGCTTGGCGATTCAATCGTGGGATTTAGCCATACCACCCCTGACGTAGAGAGGAGTCAGAGCTGTGTAGGCATGTGTGCCACCAACACTAAATCTGTGGGATCCAGCTTCAAATATCTTATTGTAATTCAACTGAGAGCGCAGTCGCTGGTGTCTGCTCAGCAGTGGCCTTCTGGGGCTAGTGACGGGTTCCCTGGTTGTAATGATGGGCTGCAAAGACTGCAAGTGAGATGAGAAAGAGGGAAATGGTTCTACAACCCACTGAAACACCCAAAGCAGGTGGGAGTTTGAAGATGGTGAAAAGTTGTAAAATACATAAACAGCAAATACTGGGTTGCACGATGAAGAATGTTTCTGAGAAGGAGAAAGAAGTATGGGCTAAAGATATTTAGTTGTTGCCTGTTAGTCACTACTACCCACTGCAAGAGTTTCCCTGCATTGATAAGGACTTTTGAGTAAAAATAACCGAACCAAATTAAGTTGCTGCTTCATTTGCAAACCAAATAAAGCAAAGGGGCAGCAAGAGGATGACCTATAAACATAAGGAAAGGGGGTCTCCAAAGGGCTTTTGTGCGCATCCGAAACATGTAATGCCTCTTCAGTCAACCTCTTTTGGTCCGGTTTTACTAGAAAAGAGTGGGGTAGAATCTCATTCTTACTCTGCTGCCCCCTGTGTGTGACATGAACTGTTCTACAGATTTTCACAAGTTGAGTACTAGGTGGAGACAGACAGTCAACCTACCTTTTTCCCCAAGGACCGCACTGAGTGCATTTCCATGGCAGGGCATAGCAAATGTACTGGTGATACATTAGACCGGCCTGAGGCATCAATAACTTTCATGCACCGTTTTCAAAACAAGTTCAATGACCTTTCTAATCAGCTGAGCTGTACAGGGTGACTGAAATCTGGGATGGACTTGGTAGCCATCCCTTCTTCATCAATACCGCTAAACATCTTGAATTTCGACACATTTCTTAGTTATTGACATAAAGTTAAAGTTAGTACTCAATACCCAAACATATGTTGCACTTTATCACATACAGTTGTATATTCCCACTAAATTGTGCTTAAAATGGTGTCCACAAAATTTTCAGCTAATGGACGAATACACACCCTGCACCCCACTCAATTAATAGACACAAATTAGGGAACTCTCCTTTCATTCCTGGCTCTTTTTGAATAACTCCCCTGCTAAAATGACCTTCGATCCATAGGTTTATCGATTACTTATGACGTAGGACATTTTTGAATGGTGTGAATGTATTTTCCCTACTTTTCTTCCACAAAATAACCATCACAAATTTCACTAAGTGGATAAGCACCCCGTGACGAAGAATCACGGAGGTCGAGGACTGAATGAACATGAACTCCCTTCTCCCTGCTGAGCAGGTTTGATGTGTACTGGTGGGCAGCTCAAGCATTCACCCTGACAGGCAGCGCAAGTGTTCACCTTGGCGGGCAGCACAAATGTTCACCCTGGTGGGCAGCTCAAGCATTCACCATGGCGGACAACACAAGCGTACACCCTGACGGGCAACACAAGCGTAAACCCTGACAGCCAACACAAGCGTAAACCCTGACGGGTAACACAAGCGTTCACCCTGGCGGGCAGCGCAAGCGTTCACCCTGGCGGGCAGCACAAGCGTTCACCCTGGCGGGCAGCGCAAGCGTTTACCCTGGAGGGCAGCGCAAGCATTCACCCTGGAGGGCAGCGCAAGCATTCACCCTGGCGGGCAGCGCAAGCATTCACCCTGGCGGGCAGCGCAAGCGTTCACCCTGGCGGGCAGCGCAAGCGTTCACCCTGGCGGGCAGCGCAAGCGTTCACCCTGGCGGGCAGCGCAAGCGTTCACCCTGGCGGGCAGCGCAAGCGTTCACCCTGGAGGGCAGCGCAAGCATCCACCCTGGTAGTCAGCCTTGAGCAGCTCACTCTGCTGTGGATGACAACATGGTCCATTGCTGTAAATTCGGCACACTTCAGACCACCAACTGAACATCCCGAGTTCGCCCATGCACCTTCAGGTGATTCAGTTAGCACTGTCCACTTTACTCAAACTCACTCATTGTCTATGCTACGTAGATGAATCTGTTAATCAGAGGTGGGTACGGGGAAGTCTGTGCCCAGCACAAGTTACAATCCCTGTTAATGGTACATATTTCCCACAAGTCACTGAACCCCGTTATATTGTTGCTTGCCTTCTGCCTTACACACTGCCATGCTTTGAAAAACCAAAATGTTCCGGTCAGATAGCTGGCAGCTTCTATGTAACATGGTGTTTAAATGTCAATTAAGCTATCCACGAGTAGCCACCCTGATTACTTCCCCTGATATGAGGAATTAAGGGGGCAGAAGTAGACAGCCAAGAGGTTTTGGAGGTTGAGGGTGGGAGGAGGAGGCTTTAACAGCCTTGTTTACTGTCTGTAGTTTTTACCTCTTGCATTTGTCAGCAGCAAAGAGGCAACTGTTGAAGGGGTCTAGCATGGGACAGAATATATTGCCTTCTCTCTCTGAGCAGGGATTCCTAAGGCGCTCTCTCATATCAACAGAGAGGAGCAGAGTCACTGGCAAACTTGAGGGCTATTGCTGTTGAACCACGAATCTTCCTGCCCATTGCACCATCTTCTTGATTTCTGCATCTAGATGTTTCTAGTGCCAATGGATGCAGATTGCAGATACTATAACTAAGTCTGGTTTTGGTTTCTGGTGAATAAATAATAGGATCTCGCTGGGCAGGTTTGTATTCCTTAAGGAGACGTGGAGTAGTCTAGTTTTGCCACACATTTAACAAGGACACCCTGGAATGTCAAGATTTCATCCACTGGAGAAGACCATAGAGGAGAAGCTGGTGGTGGCGTATGTGTATGATGAATCAGAGGTGTGATACATGCATGTGCTCGAAAAGGTGGAGGGCGTGCTCATATGCTTATGCCGGTCAGGAGCACACAGATGACATGCCGGTGTTGTAGGCTCTGAAAATCATAGAACTAATGGTATTGGAGTTCCTTGTGGCAGAGATGGTTCCGGTGTTATGGGTGCCAGAGGAATGATGATAAGATGTAGCACCGGAGGTAGTGGAGCATGTCGCTGTAGTGGTTCCTGCAGTGGATCCTCTGCTAGAATGATCATTTCTGGGTCCCACTGAAAAAATCAGGTTCTTCTATAAGGACGGTTAGATCGGAGTGAGTGGACAACAGTGCAAATGAGACCATAGAGTGCTTTGATGCCTACGTCTCAACGTCGATCTTTGGGTACACACCAGAGAGAGAGGCATTATCGGTGGCAATATAAGATATCTTATTGTCAAAGATGGTGCAGTGGAGTGCTTTGGTGTTAAATGACGGTGCAGTGGAGTAACGACTGTTGAATGTGTCGACGATCGATGATGTGCCGCTGTCATTACTTGATCCCTTGCCAGTGCTGTCGTCGAAGGAGAAGGTACCATGGCGGTAGTGATCAGTACCCGGGCTCTCAGTGTCAATGTCGTAGAAACCTTAGAGCCTCCCAGGGGTGAGCATGTCAGTGCAGAAGTCTCTACGTTGGTGGTGTTTTCGGCATTTTCTCTACCTGGAACGCCCTCAATGAGGGTCTTTTTCACAGGAGGAAGCTGGTGCTTTAGAGGGAGCTGCTTTTCTTCTCTGCTTCTTACTTTCATCCTCAGTCCTGAGTTCTTCTAATTTTCCTCTCGGGAGTATTCCTTCTCTGTCTTTCTGGCAAAAAGGACATTCTTTTACAGAGTGTGAGGTAGGCAAACAGACTACACACAGGTCATGAGGGTCAGAGATAGCCTTCTTTTGCCCACAGGAAGGGCACTTCACAAAAAGTGAAGGCATTTTGAAGCAAACCATATTCCCTGAGGCCCGGAATAAATAGGGCTGTGAGGCAAATTGCCAGTACGGTGCATGCTGGGTAATGGAAGCTGCTGGTTTCCTTAACGCTACAGTGTATGCTGAATACAGCTAGGCACATAGGACATAAGAGGAATCTTTCCCTTCATATTTCTTTGCAGTTACAGCAGGGTCCAAGTTTGTCTAATTACGCAGCACATTTCTGCATCTAGACGCTGCAATGTGGTTATGTTTAACTCTAAATACTGTCGTTTTCTGCAGAAAAATGCGGTAAAAGCTAGCCTGTCACAGACTTATGGAGGTGTCACAGAACTGTTCAATATAGAGGTGTCTACCTTCAACGTCAAAAGAATAAATATATATACATGCATATATATGACCCAGTGGCGGTTGCCATTGGTAGTTATAATTAGGACCACATTTCCATAGGAAATAGATTTTTTGGTTTGCTAATAACTTTGGCGCATTTGACGAATCTTCACAAAACTTTCCCAAAAAAAAACTGTCATCCACCTCAACTTCTTCCTGGAAAGCTTAAGGGTGATCTATCAAGCAGGGGCAGAGAAAAAAATGGGAGGATCCCAAACACGTTTTCCTCATGCAATTATCCACAAAGACTTTAGACACAGCTATAGCCAAAACGGCTGAACGGGATTACACTGGATTTGACAGAAAGCTAGATCTTGATCTAGAAAGCCTGCTTTTTGTGATTTGGTGTAAATCTTTTCAGTCGTTTTTGAGAAATAATGGCTCAAAATGTATGCATATTTCACACTGCAATGATTCCACATAGGAGGGAGTTGGTCCCCGAGTTGTACACAATAAAAGTAAAGAAAGATATTAAAGTGCAGGGTAAGGGTGCCCTGACATGTGGGTTGGCCACCTCGAGGACCAGCACTGCCCCTTGCAGAATCTCAGTCTATCCATGGTGAAATAAAATAAAGGAAAAGGGTGGGGGGGTTGTGAGCAAGTCCGTGTGCCCATGCACAGCGGGGGGGGGGGGGGGGTTAGCTGCCCCCCAGGGCTTAATCGCAGCTTCTCCAATAGCCAGCATCTGCCTGTGGCTCCCAACAATTGTGGGCTGCCCGTAACTCTTCCTCTGATATCAGCCTCCTCGCGATATCACTAATTCATCTGACTGGATTCAACTTACAGTGTCTTGACATTAGGGGTCCTATTTCACAATGACAACCAGCATTGATGAATCACTCCAATTATAGTTGCTACCACTTTATGGTCCTTACGATGACCCTCTAAAATTGTTTTACCAGGGTCAAAACATCAGCAACTGCACTAGCAGACTGATATCAATTATAACAACGTACACACTGTACTCGTATTCTAAGTCATGTTGTTAAATTATATATTTATTATATGAGCCTCTAGTATAGCACATATGCTTGTATATAGCACCAGTGCACATATTTGTACGCTTGTCACTATCCCGTTTCACTGCTCCATTTTGTTAGAACACCTTCGTCACAATGCAATGTGTTTTCATATTAATTACAAGATTATACATTTAAAAGATTTAGCTGTATTTTCTAAAGCATTTGATGCCCATATAGGATTAGCCAAGGAAGTTTAGGCTTATAATTACTCCAAGATGACCATTGTCTTATTATTGATTTGCCTGGGTTTCCAGGAATACAGGGCTGCGCCATAATATTTTGCACAGTATCAGGGTAGAAGCAGAAGGCTTGTGGCAATGTGCACAAAACCATTATCCTGCATAAGTGGATCAAACCTGTGAACACACTTGTATCAGGTAAATGTACATGTTATTATAAAGTTAATATATGTTAAGGCCACTTAAGGCATTGCACATAATGTATCCCTGTAAAATATGCTAAGGCAGCAAAGGGTGAAACTCAAAAGGCAAAACATATGGGAGGGGTTTAACATAGTCCACAGCTTTTCTGATAAACCATGGCCCCAGTATCTCTATTCCACTTTAAAATGTAGCCTCCTGTACTGTGCCTAATCATTTTAGGAAACTGAAAATCTCAAATCTTTCCACATCCCTCTGAGCCATTACCTCGGTTTGTTTAACTATGCCTTTTGGACCTGGCATGTGTCACACCAGATTGCATTCCATATTGTATTCTCTGGTATCTTAGCTGTGCTACTAGAGCATGTGCATCTTTTGATCCATGAGGGAACCCATATAATATTCTCTGATTGCTTAATCATGCCTTCAGACGTTGGGCTGCTACTGCTTGGGGTGGACCCCATAAGCAATATCTTACTTATCCTGTAAGGATCTGTTCACAGTTTGTAGTGCTGTAGTTTTACATGCTCTGCATACTCCTGGCATCTGGTGTTGGGCTCAGATGTTTGCAACTTGCATTTGTTTGAAGAAGTCTTTTGAGTCACAAGGTATAGTACCTCCTCCCTTAGTTGGCAATGCACATGGGGATCAACTCCATTGCTAGATTATTTTTTGCACAAGGGGGGGTGTGGGGGGGGAGTGTCCAGATGCAACAGTATATAGGAAATTTTGATGTCCATGGGTGAAAGTGGATAACAAAGTTAAATATGTAAATTAAAGAGGTGAGAACCTGTAGCAACCACTGCCTCCCGTGGAGGTGGGTGGGTGAATGTGATTTTACAGCACTACACATGCTACAGATGCTTACAGGGTAAGTAACATTTTCCGTTTGTAGCATGTGTGGCTGTAGATGCACATGCTCTGTATAGAGTGTAAAGCAATACTCCCTTAAGTGATGGTCATCCAATGGATGGTGTAGCTAGCACATCCCCTCAGTAGTGTTTAGTAAAGGTGTGTGGAGTAGACCATGTAGCTGCCATGCAAATGTCAGCAATAGGGATGTTATCCAGAAAAGCCTCAGTGACCCTTTCTTACAGGTACAATGTTATCTGGGCGAGGCAGGCTTCATTTTAAGATACCAAATTTAGATGCACTTAACTATCCACCTGGCTTTACCAGTCTTTGACAGTGGCTGAAGGAAAATTGTGTTTTGCAGAAAGTCTTGGTCCGGTCAATATGGTACATAAGGGTGTGTTTTATAGCTTAGTTGTGAAGCACCCTTTCTGCTACTGAGTCTGGTTGAGTGAAAAAGACCAGGACCTCTATAATTTGGTTGAGGTGGAGGGGGACTATGACCTCTGGAAGGAATTTAGAGTTGGTCCTAATGACGACTCTGTCATTATGGACCTGAAAGAAATGATCTTCCAAGGTGAGGGCCTACAGCTAGCTGACGCGTCTTAGGGATGTAATAGCGACAAGAAAGGGAAACTTCCAGGAGGGAAACTGTAAGGAGTGTAGTAGTTCAAGAGAAGGGCCGATAAGCCTGGTAAGAAGGACATTAAGGTTCCAGACCAGGCCAGGAGGAACTCTTGGTGGGATGACCCGTTTGAGTCACTCTGTGAAAGCCTTGATGACAGGAATCCTAAACAAAGAGATTGTTCTCTGTTGTGCATATAGGCTGCAGTAGCCATTGAGTGAAGGCATTTGGTGGTGTAAAGTAAACCTGACTTCTGTAAGTGAAGGAGGTCCTGCATGAGAAGGTCCAGCCTGTTGAGGAGTTTCTCGTGGGGTACGGCAGACATCTCAAGAAGGGTCTAGCACCAGGGTTTGTCTGGCCCATGTGGGAGCCAACAAGATGAAAGTGAGGGAGGTTTGCCAAAGGTTCTTGGCCACGTACGGAAGGAGTGAGAGAGGAAGAAAAGTGTAAGCAGAGATCCCTGACCAGTTCTTTCATAGAGCGTTGCCCATGGATTGAGGGTATGGAAAACTGTAGGCAAAGATTTGGCATTTTGCATTATGTGAAGTGGTGTAGGTAGGCCTCTAGGATTCTCCAACAACAGAAGTAGGACTCGTGGGTGGAGTTCCCACTCAGATTTGTTGCTTCATCCTGCTGAGAAGGTCTGCAATGTTATTATCCGCTCCTGAAAGGAACTTCGGCAGGGGGTGCATCTGATGGTGATTAACCCAATGCTAAATACTCTGTGCTAATGCCGATTACTGCAGGGAATGTGTGCCGCCTTGCTTTTGTAGGTAATACACTGCGGTCATGATGTCCATTCTTACGAGGACATCATTGCATCTGGTGACCTGAAGCAAGGTTTTGAGAGCTGGCTGGATGGCTAGAAGCTCCAAGTGATTGAAGTGATGCCTCGTTGTTGCTGTGACCAAAAGGTCTGACCTGTTCGATCCCCATCCTGAAAGTGAGATGTCTGTGCTGATGGTCACTTGCAGAATGGGGCCCATAAAGCACCATCCCTGCAACAGGTTGTTGCTGTTCCACCACTGCAGAGAGCAACAGGTGCTGGCCCGTATCAACAATAAATCTTTCCAATGACCCTCCACCTGTGAGCATCGATCGGATAGCCACTGCTGTAGAGTACATATGTGTAGTCTAGCATGGGGGTTATGGCAATGCAGAAACCAATCGTCCCTAGGAGATGCATCAATGTGCTGACTTTTAGGTGACAACGTGGCTGAAATGGAGGCAATAGCTGCTGGAAAGCTTGCATTCTGATTTAGCGTGGGTAGACTTTGACCATCATTGAGTTGAGGGTAGCCCCCAAGAAGGGCTAGTTCTGGATGGGCTGGAGTTGGGATCTGGTGGCATTTATGATAAATCCCAACCTGTGGAGGAGGGAGATGGTGGTCTGAGTGTGTACCAGGTACTGCTGCTTGCCTGAGCTCTTGATCAGCCAATCATCAAGATCTGGGAACACGTGATTCACCCCCCCCCCCCACAGCCTCTAAAATAAACCCTTGGCTGAAGGGCACCCATGGCTTTAGCTGTGTCCCTGTCCTTCTTGATTTTTTCTTGCATCTCATCAACTTGTGGCCCGAAAAGTTGTTCCACTTCAAAGGGCAAGTTGATGATGAGATGCTGCTGGACTTCCGGGTTGAAGCCAGAGATGCAGTCAGGAGTGGTGGCACAAAATGATGGAGGCATTAACTGCTCCAGCTGAAGTGGCAGCTGCATCCAGGGCACAGTGGATAGTGGCATTAGAGATGAACTTCCCATCTGCCACTATCTCTTCCCCTCTTATTTAAGCTCTGGAGGGAGGTGCTTACGCAGGTTCTCCATCTCGCCTCACTGTGCTCAGTCATAACGAGACAGAAGGCCAATGGAATTGGCGATATGTCAGTGGGTAGTGACACCTACCTCTACCCTCTTGGCTACAGCGTCAATCTGTTTGCTCTCCTTATCCAAGGGGGGGGGGAGGGGGTCATGGGTTAGGGGGAGGGGGAGCCACCTGTGTCTTGATCTGCTGCTCAGGGATTCCAGGAGGATATTGTCTCTAATCTACACGAGGTCACAGGGAAAAAGTTTATATTTCTTCTCTATTCTGGGAGTAATAATACAAAATTTCACTGGCTCCTTATACATCTCTGGGGTAGCGTTGTGCATGCCCTTCAACATGGGAAGGAACTGGAGCTCCGTCCTGGAGGGGTCGCCAATGGGATGTGGGTGGCGAGGGCTCTTGAAGTCCTCTATAGGAGAATAAGGACTAGGACTGCCTATGTCCAAAAGGGCTATAGTGACCCTCTGATGGGAGGTATGAGAAGGGGTCATGGGTTGTGGAAGTGGAGGGTGGGTGGGTGGAGGTGGAGGGCAGGTGGTCTTGTCAATGATTGCCTTCTTGAGTGAAGGAGCCAAGGGTTCTGAAGAAGGATCTGGGACAGGAGTGACCTTGAAAGTGAGCCTGCCTTTCTTAGACACCTCTGCACCAAGGCTAGTAGAAATCTTTCCTGTCCGAGGTGGATGACAATAGTCTTTTGCCGCTTGTCAAGCTTGTGCTGGAGTATTTCAAGGATGAGCCTGTCGGAGTCTTTAGAGTTGGCTGTCGAAGCCAGTTTTAGGGCAGGTGGAGGTTTTGGCGCAACAGGGCCTTCAGCTTTGAAGAGGGTTTGGGTGCCGCAGCTCCAAGGTACTTCTCTGGACTTGAAGGCCGATGAGGGTTGAGCATCTTGGCTGGATCCCATCTTGGCTCTGACCACTTGCCTTGATGTCGATCAGAGCGTAAGGGCAGCAAAGCAGCTTGAGTTGGCAGTGGCTTGTGCTTGGGGCTCCATGCCCTTTCTCCATGGGTTAGTGCTCTGCCTTGGCACGTGGCTGGTGAGTTTTTGTGTCAAAAGTACTTACAACTTTCGGTGTCATGTTGGTGAATGGGCCAGTGCTGAGAGAGACACCTGTAGATCCTGCGTCGTCCTCTTCAGCACCAAGCAGGTCAGCTTCGCCGACGATATCCACCATTTCCTCGACAGATCACTGCAACTTGACACACGCTCAGTGTCTGTCTCTCTGCTGTCGAAGGGTCTTTTTGCACCTGAAGTCTAGGCAGGAGGCGCAACAAGTATTGTCGTGCTCCAAAGAGAGACACAGATTTTGGACTTCTTGCAGGTCACTCCAGGAATATTTTGTGTGCCACTGAGGGCATGTCCTGAAGGGTGTCCGTTCCATCACCCTCTACACCTCTTCGTTCTCCAGAGTCAGCATGGAAGAGAAGGGGCCCAGAGGGGTGGGGGGTGCCCCGAGGATCGGGGACCCATCTGCAGTGATGGTGTCTCGATGACAGGATAGGCAAGGATTGGGCTCAGGGAATGGCAAACGTTGAATGTGCGGAGTCCGGGTGCTGCATATCACCCAGTGGCGGAGAAAAACAATCTAACAATGGAGCTGATGCCCATGTGCATTGCCAACTAAAGGAGGAGTCCCTATTCCTCAAAAGACTTCTTTGAACAAAAACAAGTTGCAAACATCTAAGTGCAACACTAGATGGCAGGTGTATGCAGAGCATGTGTATATACAGCCACACATGCTACGAACACTTCTTTCTGATGACTGAATAGTTCCCAAGGGTGGGGCCTCTGTCACTCTCTGTTAAACCCAGATAGTTTAATACTTATGAACCACTGGTCAACATCAAGGGTAGATTCTAATTTATAAAAGAAACCACCCTAAAGATGGTAAGTATCTGCTTCGGTGTGACACCCTTCCACATAGGTCAAACAGCAAAAAACAGCCTTTTTGACCGTGCAAAAGGGTGCACAGGAATCTTTTGCAGATGCGATGGCACAAGGGAAATTAAGTGATTCACACAGGAGGAGAGGGTAGTGAAAACAATCTGACTCAGGTGATACATCACAATATCCAGTGATCTTGAAGTAGACCAGGGGAGAGAAAGTTGTCGGAACCGAGCAACCAGTGACAATCGGTTCCTTTAAAGTCTTGGCTCTAAAAGAGATGGGAACAGGTTCTAAATGGTGCCCTGCTCTGCAGGAGGTGTGAATGAGGCATTTATAAGGTCTTCCACTGTGAGTGGTTCTCTATGATCAGTGGGAATGGGTTGTTCAGAGGCACTGCTCTCCAGACAGTGCACATGGACTGCTTCAAATGATGTGCTCAGTATGTAGAGGGAACTAGTTGTCTGAAACTCTTTGCCTGAAAGAGGGTATACAGATTGTTTTAAAGGTCCTGCAAGCAGTGGCAAACTTACACTGGGCTGTCCCTGGTGCCATCAAGAAGCTCCGCTAGCTCTACTCGCACTGGATTCTCTGGCTCCAGGTCAGTGGAATGCTTCTCTGATGTGTGCTCAGTTGTTCCACCTTTCCCCAGATCTCTGTGGAAGAAACAAGAATAAACTTTTAAAAAACAGCCAGGTGCAAGTCATAAGCAACACAAGTGCATGCATGTACAGTTTACTTTGCTACGCATGTTTCGTCAGCTGTGTGGGAGATATTTGCAGCAAGAGGCAGTGGGACATATACAATAGAAGAAAATAAGTTACTTACTTGTAACTTGGGTTCGCCAGCATTTGGTATCCTTTGGAGAGTCACATGCTGGAATCATTCCCCGTCGCCAGACTGGGAACCCCCGATAATTTTACAAACAGCAGTCACCCCCGGTAATTTTACAAACAGCAGTAATATACACAAATAAAACTAAACACACCCATAAACATTGATTAAAAACAATGCTACCTTTTCTCACTTATCTACATAATTATATGACCCAAACTTCTTCCAGTCAGAAACCACTTCACCCAGCTGGCCCCCTGACTGAAGTCTCCAACTGTCAGATTTTCTAAACCACTAAACTTTAGCATAATAATATTGGAAGCCTCATTATCATAGGAGGTGGGTGGGCTGCATGTGAATCTATGAAAGATACCAATGCTGGAGAACCGGAGTTACAGGTAAGTAACTTAGGGCCATATGTATCAAACACTTTTACCCATTCTGTGTCTATGGGAAAATGTGTTCATACATCTGGCCCCTATTTCCTTCTCCAGCATTGGATCTTTCATAGATTCACATGCTGGAATACCGACTAACAAAGCAGTAACAACTTATAAAATTAGCGGAAGGCGGGAATGAAGCCTACCATAAGCAAATAAACTCCTTAGTATCGCCTGCCCCACTAAAGCCTCCTTTCTCAAATGCGAATGTATGACAGAAAAATGAAAGCCTTTACAACAAAGGCTTCTACAACGGCAGCGGAAGAACGACAGTACCAGTACAACGCCATTTTTTATAACGAAAGCCATTATCACACCGCATAAATTACTACAGTAATCATGAACGCAAATATCACCCATAGTTTTAACACCCATACTGTTAAAACACCAATTCTAAGTAAATATTATGTGCAGTCTTAGTAATCTGAATTTTTAAAGATAAAAAAAATTATATTTCCAAAGTTATAGGTTCCAAAAATGTCAAATACAGCATCCTAGTTTTGTAGATGCATTCTGAAGCAACCTGTTAATGCTCTAGTCCTACCTTTTTGTTTAAAATGTCTTTTCCGTGATTTCCGATAGTAACTGGCTATCATTGTTTATCCTCCTCCTCGTCAGTTATTAATCTGCAGGCCCACAAGCTCCTCTTGCTGATTTAAAGATACGCCCTCTGCCTCAAATCACGTCACTTGGGTAGAATATTTCCGATGCTGGACATCAAACAAGGGGAAGCGCGGCTTATGACTCCCCTTCTACACACCTCTACAGTCCAGCTGAGCCTCTGACCCTGCCGGCAGTCGATAGAGATAATTCGCCCACACTCTGCAGGATCCATGGCTCGCTACAGCCCCTTCACAGTCTTACACTTGCATCTCTCACCTTAGTGTGAGAGGAAATCCACTCGACACCTCTTCATTAGCAAGAGAGGTCACATTACTGCCAGCACACAAAGATACTTGCCACCTTCATCTTCCTCAATACATGGTGATTTTCGTGGTGAAGTCAGGCGTGTTGTACACTAAAATAAATACATTTCGTAGTCATGCCATTCGTTGTAATGGCAGTCTCGTTAAAAGTGGCGCTGTAATGCCTCCCTCGTACTTCCGGATTCGTTGTAAAGGCATCTTGTACTTAAGCCTTCATAGTAAGGGATGTATACCCTCAAATGCATGTCAACACAATAATGCTTTACAAATGCATGCGTCATCTTCCACGTTGCAGCTTTACATATATCTTCCAAAGACACTCCAGCATAAAATGGAGCAGGTACCGCCATTGCTCTTGTTGAATGCGCCTTAACTCTTCCCTTTAATGGCCTTTTTAGGAGTTCATGCGTTGTAGTAATACAAGACGTAACCCATCTAGCAATAGTCTGCTTTGAGACTGCCTCTCCTTTACTTTTAAATCCAAAGGCCTCAAACAGTTGGTCTGTCTTGTGCATCTCGCTTGTTGCCTGTACATAATATTTCAGACATCTCCTAATATCTAATGAATGCAAATTCTTTTCTGCCACCATCTCTGGATTCAGGAAAAACACTGGCCACGTTATAACTTGCCTCAAATGAAACACAGTTGGAACTTTCGGAATAAACGTTGGATTCGTTATCAATTTCACTGAACCCTTAAAAATCAGAAAGGGCTCCTTACAACATAGAGTCTGAATCTCACTAACTCTTCTTGGTGATAAGATTGCTAGCAGAAAAGCGGTCTTCCATGTCAAATATTTTAAGGTTGCTTTATGGATCGGTTCAAACAGCGCTTTCATTAAAACCACCAACACAGTATTTAATTACCATTCCAGTGCTTGCTTCTTAACTGGTGGAAATTTCCTGAACAGTCCTTTCATAAATTCTTTTCTCTCTCTCTCTGTGAATACAAATTTCCCTGATTTGGAGCTCTCAGAGATCTTGAAATGGCAGCTGCACTTTCCCCGACACATAAGACAACCCTGACTCAGCCAGATGCAATAAATAAGGTAAAAACTGATGAAGTGCCATACTAATCGGATCCAATTGTTTACCTCGTGCCCATAAGACAAAACGTTTCCATTTTAGAGTGAATGTCTAAATTGTTGATGGAGCTCTTGCCTTCCTTAACATCTCTCTACAATCCTCTCGAATGCTCAAATGTCCAAATTCTAAGTCCTGATGAGCGACTTTGGGTTGTTGTAAAGTATTTGTCCCCTGCACTTTGTGAGTAGCTGATCATCTGCTTTAAGCTGCACTGGCTCTTCCACACTAATTTCCCACAAATCCGCAAATCAATGCTGACGTGGCCATGCAGGTGCCACCTGAATGATCTTGCAACTCTCTCTCTTTATGTTGCACAACACCCTCACAATCAACGGTAATGGCAGAAAGGCATACAAATGCCCTGTCCAATTTATCGTGGATGGATTGCCCTGTTTCCCTGGGCAAAACGACCTGCTTGCAAACTTCCTGCATTTGCGATTCTGATCCACTGCAAACATGTCTTATACCGGCTTTCACCATCTCCTGAATGTTAAATTCAATTGTATGGAATCTATTTCCAATTCGTGTGTATCCACATACTGGCTGCTTACAAGATCTGCCTCCTCATTGTTCAAACCTGGTATGTGTTCTGACATCAGCATTAAATTTTTGCTGACTGCCCATTTTCATATTCTTTGCTCTTCCCATGAAGGCAGCATTGATCTTGTTCCTCCTTTCTTTTGAATGTAATACATCATTGTTGTATTGTCTGTTCTTACCAATACATGACAATTTTCCTTACATTCAGAAAAGCTTTCAGCACCACCCGGATTGCTCGCAGCTCTAAAACATTTATGCGCAACGGGTGCTCCTCTTCTGTCCATAGACCGCTCATGTGCATGCCAAAAAGATGAGCTCCCCATCCTATCATGGATGCATCAGTAGTCCGGTACGTCTGCGGCGTTACTGCTAGCAGCACCTGACCTCTGAAAACCTTCTCCATCCACCACTAAAAAGCTTTCCTCATATGCAGCATTACATGGACTATGTCGTCCCATTCTCCATTTACCTTTTGCTCGTGCCTGGCTAACTGCTCCTGACAAGCCTCATGAGAAGCCAACAGTATGGAACCAGTAGAATGCATTACAACAAGGACCCAAGAACTGACTTGATCTTCCTTAGAGCCACTCTTTCTTGCTCCATTATCACAGACACTTGCTTCATCAACTTCATGCCTCTTTCCTGTGATGAGTACACCATCCCTCTGTTGTAACTAGTTTTTGCACCCAGAAAAATCAACTCCCTGCTCAGTTGTAGTTGAGGCTTCTTCTGTTGATAGCTATACCCAAGTTTAACAGCACTTGCTCTGTAAAACTGGTCATTTCCTTTGCCTTCTGCAGGGTGCTTGCACTTATCAACCAATTGTCCTCCTTTTCTCCTTACATAAGCTGCTATTGGTGCCATACTCTTTGCAAAAACTCATGGGGCTGACCTCAGGCCGAATAGTATAGCCTTGAACTGAAAATGCTGACCATCCACCATGAATCTCAAAAACCTTCGGTGCTTTCTGTGGATTGGAACATTGAAATATGCATCCTCCAGATCTATGGTACTGAGGAAATCTTTTTTGATGTGTTTAATTCCCTGAGATCCAAAATTGGATGCCACCGTCTATATTTCTTTAAAATTAAAAAGAATCTAGAATAAAATACTTTTTCAATGGATGCCTCCTTCATAAGTTTCTGCATTAAATCTTTCAACTCCTTCAAATGCCTGCGCATTTCTGTTATCGGTTGAACAGATGGAGACTCCTTCAGAAACTCAAAGCATGTCCATGCTTTACAATTTCCAAACCCCATCTGTCCGACGTCACTTGGTGCCAAGCTTCCAAGTAATAATGCATTCCTCCTCCCATAGGCAGCCGTACAGGAGTGGCAATCTCTACCACCAAGTCATGCTCTCCCATCTTTCCCCTCAAACTTTGGGGGCCAACTTCCTCTGTGTACTCTCGTCTGATTCTGTCTGTATCCTTGTCGTCTCTGTTGTCTTTACTGTTGCACTTGCTGGACATAAGCTCCATATTGACCATACAACCCATACTGCCTGTAGGGTCCAAACAAATGTGCCTTGCTGTCCTTGACCTTGTTTCTGAAACAGCCTTCTAAAACCTCTGTAAGGGTGCTTATTTTGAAACATCCTTAGAGAATGAGCCGTCTCTGTATCTGCCTTTTTTGTCTGCAAAGCTTCATCAACCTTCTTTCCAAACACATAATTCTTGTCAAATGGCATGCCCATTACCCTCGACTTAACCTAAGGTTTAAGCAACGTACTCTTAAACCAGCCATACCTCCTTATACCTGTCACATTTCCAATTTGCCTAAATGTGCGTGTAGAAGCATCCATCACAGCATCAATAAGCGAAGGCGCTTGATCTCTATCCTTTAATATAGCTTAAGCCCTTTCTCCGGCAACTACTCTAAAAATGGTGCCATATCGCTCCAAAGTTGTCTATCCAATCTAGCCACAATTTCAGATGCATTTGCAATCTTTACTACATCAACTGCCAACAGATTAAATATTTTCCCCATAGAGTCCCATTTCCTTTTTCCTTCCCTCCTTATCTGTAGGTGCTGTGCATGGTGATGAAGGATTTCTATCTAGACCTTCTTTGTGCTGCAGCCGAGGTTACCGAATCAGTGCATATTGGATTCAAAATGCATCCTGCATAATCCTCAGGGCTTGCATCCTTCTGAACAATAAACTGGTTCCATTCTGAATCCTCATTAGGAGATCCTGGCAAGCTCTCCACATCTGAATCATTATCATCAGCAGCAATGTCAACATCTGCTTAGACGTCCTCTACTCTCTGCTCCACAGATACATTCTCATCTGCCTCCGCTCCCCTTGCTGAACCTCTATCAGCATCACTGCCCTGTGCCATAGATTGCACTGGCCTAAACTGTGGCGGTTGCTGCGTTTTAACCAACTCTGTCTGAAGATCATCCTTCAGCTGTCTTCTGTAGATTTCAGCAATCATATACTGCATAGAGTCAACAGCTGCATTGACATATGCAGCATCCCTTCAGAAGAATGTGCTTTCCTTCCTCCTTTTAACTCTCATAACTATAGTGTTCCACCAACTCATCCTCCTTGTCATCCTCATCATCAAACATGTACAGAATATTCAATTCCCCTGGGTGAGTTGCCTTTCTTACCTCCTCTGAGGCTTCTCCTTCACTGAAGAATGCCTCCATCTGAGCCAGATCTGGTTCAGTATCCTCATGACACCTCTGTAGATGACTTTGCTCTTCTGGTGAAAGTCCCTGCAGTAAATGCTGTGGTGGTTTTAATGGTACTGGGGACACCATCAACGACTAAATTCAAGTTCTTCCATTTTGTGTGACTCTTCATGAACACCCTGCCACCATCAACCCTCTAGTTGACATAGGCGTCAGCATGAACACTCTGTCCCATCAATCCTCTAGTTAACATAGGCGTCAGCATTATCTGCTTCCTTTACACTGAGAGAAACACAGTCGTTGACAACAATTCCCTTGCCGATGAGAAATTCTTTGTTGACAGCATCTCACTCATCGACTGCAACCTCTTCGCTCAACAACAAATCCTTCATCAACAGCTTTTCATCAGTTGACAGTAATTTCCTCGTCAACAACAAATCCCCCATCAACGACTTCATTGACGGTGACTGCTTCTGTGCCTTCTGCACTAACAGTCTTATCATAGAAGTTGATGGCTCGGTAGACGGTGACCTTGCCTTTGCTTGTCTCTCTCGTCAACGATAATTCCTCAGTCAGCGACTTGTAGCCTCCTTTCCTCTTTATCGTTGAAAACCTCTGCCCAGAGTTTGCAGTTACCTTAGACTTCCTAGATGGAACCTTAACCTTTGCCTCATCTTTTTCTCTTAAGTTTTGCTTCTTCTGCACATTATGCCTCTTGTGTTCCTTCATACTAGTGTGCACAAGACCAGCTGTCTGGCTCTTAGAAGCGGCACCAGAGGGTCCTTTCTCCGATCCTTTAGTTTCCAACTCTTTCTCCAAAATAGCCAGCACAAGGCGCCCTTTCCCTATCCTTCAGGGTCTTGGCTGAAATGTTTGGCAAATCTTACATTCTGCTGGCTTGTGATCAGGATGTAAATAATACAGACACTTCTTATGCTGATCTTCCACATAAATCTTATTTTTGCCCACATGCTTTACAAGCTTTAAACAAAGACTTCTTTGTGGTAGCCTCTGTCTCAGCCATTATGCGATCAATATTATTTTTTCTCTCCCAATAGTAAAATCTTAAACAGCGTGTGTTAAATCTGAAAGTTGGAGGCTTCAGTCAGGGAATCAGCTGGGTGAGGTGGTTTCTGATTAGAGGCTTGAGTTTGGGTCATATAATGATGTAGATAGGTAAGAAAATGTAACATTGTTTTTAATCAATGTTAATGTATGTGTTTACGTTTATTAATTTGTGTATATGACTGCTGTTTGCAAAATTACCGGGGGGTTCCTAGTCTGACGACGTGGAATGATCAAGCATGTGAATCTATGATTCAATGCTGGAGAAACAGTGAGAAATATAGCAATTCAGAGAGGCATATATTAAAAACACACAGTCATGTGCACATGACAAACACATATTAGAGCATCCGGTGCAAGGCACACAAAATAAAAGAGATAGCCAGGCTCTTAGTGAGACATACAGGGAGCTAAACACACAACAGGGGACACACATTTTTGGAGTCACACAGATTTACATTGAAGTAAAACCATCAACGTTTGCATGTATGTGTGTATGTCAGTCAGTCAGTCAAAATTACTTTATTCGGTTACTTAAAACCATAAAAGCATTCTACAGAAAAAAAAAGTTAAAAACAATAATATGACTTAAGCTAACATCAGGAATATTACACTTGTTACATAGTCAAGGTAGACAAACAGTTAAAATACAACTTTAAAACCAGATTATATAAAAAATTAATTGTTATGTTCTAGATCATGGGAATCACTCACTTTTTTCTCCTTATTCTAACTGCTGCTGTTAAGAAACTCGCTATGTTAAAAATTTCCCAGACATTGGTCAGCATCTGTAGATATATAAGCGCTGGTTTCGCCTGTAAAAATCCTTTGCCCTTTAAAATTGGAAGAATAAAACGTTTCCGACTGTGCAAAAAATGCTCACAGAATAAAACAAAGTGCAATGTGTCCTGGGTGGAGAAATGATCACATGTACAGACACCAAGGTCCTCCTCCCTTCTCCATCCCGAAGGTTCGGCAAGTAGAAAATTTAACTGGTTCAGCCTAAATCTTACTAAGAGGAAGCGATGATTTGAGCTGGTTACCACATTTAAGTAGGGTTCAATGTGTATGTGTGTATGTATACAATGATATATATATATTTACACCTTGACATACACAAAGTAAGTTGCACAGCAAGACTCACACACAATGAAAAAGACAGCAAGACATGCATTCAGTCACAAATAAACATGGCAAAATAAACACAGAAAGACATTCAGACAGCAAGACCCAGAAAGAGATGGATAGGTACAGACATCACAGCTTGTGTTGTGACTCGGACATTTTGTGCCTGATAGTCCACTGTGAGGTAAGTCATAGTGGAAATGCTTTAGTGGAATTCACAGCATGGCAGAGAGGTACAATGGGGGGCAGTGTACAATAGAGTGGCAAGGTAAAATAGATAAAGCCTAGCATTAAGTAATATTGTGATCTGGCAGGTTACAAAATTCAGGTTAGCAGGCGACAATATTTCATTCTGGTAGAGTACTATGAGCTGGCATGCCAGACTACAGTAGACAGTCCGGTCAGAAACAACAGGTTCCATTGGAACATACATTAGAGTGCCATGGTAGTTTACAAGAGGATCACCTGATATATAATATGTCAGACTGACAATAAACAATGTGGCAGACTGAAAGTATACTACAGGCCATTTGTGCATCAGTACCTCTGAAAGTTCCAAGTGAAGCGGAGTGTGATATCCGAGGTACCATTCTGAAGTTCTTTCCTCATCTGCTCACGGCTTGGTGGGCTGATACTCCAGAGCGAACCAGAGCTGCCCTCGATGCGTGCTGTCACAATGTCCTCATAGCTGTACAGAGTGATGAACTGCATGGCAGTCTGGCATCATGGGGACAACAAGCAAGAGATCAACATCAGCACACACAGTTTACATGTACAGCTAAGCAACCCATTTCTGTAAATAAGGCATCCTAATACATTGATGCACAACCACAATAATACATAAAGAGCATTGGCAAGAACCTCCCAATGTTTTAGTAGCCAATGCGCCCTTTTTGTCGATTCATCATGGGTGTACCAGTTTTGTCTTGTAGAAAGGCTAAGTAGGACATATGTGACTTTATAAAGATGCTAAGCTGTAACACTAGTATTACTGCTAAGCAGCAACCTCTTTTACAGCTTGGATCTCTTACAGACTCACTTACTTTTCAATTGAAAGTGGAATAGAATCCATGGTTCACTTCCTTAAAAGGTTTCATAGTGCTGCTTCACTCTAATATCTTCTCAAGCGTCAGAGTTCGATTATTACAGCCTTGTAAAAGGGTACCCAGAATACCATGACACTACATCGCGAATTTTAGCCAATGTAAAGTTTCCCGAACATTAGGCTGTTTTGGTATTTTCCTTTGTGGTATAAAGTTTAGATAAAGTTTAGTATCAGCAGGCAATGGCTGCTTAACAAAGTAGCCATCAAATCTGAATCAAGCTACTATACGCAGTGACTGCTACATCCTACATATCCTGTGTAAAGACAACAAACAATTGTCTTGTAGGACTTATAGCTTTAATCCAATTAACATAGTAGATTTAGGGCAGGCTCTTTTTGAGTTTAGTTTGTGCACAAATGGATGTGCTTGAGAGGAAAATAATGGTAGATAAAACAATGGAAACATGTTCTAACGACAAGAAAAAAGTATGAGGCCTAAAATCAACCTTGTTCCTGTAGAAGGTGGTGAAAAGTTAATCTAGACTGACTTCCATTTATTGACTGTGTCTTTTATATTTAAATGCAAAACTGGGGAGAAATGTCAAATAAACATGTAACTGTTTATTACAAAATAATGATATAAATACCCTTTTACAAAATACATTTAATAAATATACAGATAATGTTTAAAACAACATCTCAGAACAAAACACAGCCAGAAAGTGAGCAAAACATCAGATTGTAAAACACCAACAGTGTACATTTTGCATTTGTGGCCATGGCAAACAAAAGCTGCCAGTTCATAAAAAGAGCCAGTAACTGCTTTAAAAGTGACCCAGATAAAATACAATTTGTATCTGAAATCAACACCAACATGCCCAAATAACACTAGCATCAGCACAGAATCTCTCAATATATGTGAGAGCCAGCACTTGAGTACATTTCATCTACTAATAACCAGAATAGATGGTTATCAGAAATATTGACTACTTTTGCAATAATTTCTTATTATTGTTAATGTTTATATATTTCTACCATCCAACAAAAGGCAAAATTATAGGTTGTTGAGATTAATACTATTTTTTTTTTTTTAAATCATGTAGTTATCAGAGGTCATGATGTGATGTATGAAAAGCTGTGCTGTGTGCAAGAGAGGGTTAAATTTCAGTTAAATTGTGAGACCAGTTATGGTGGGACTGGCGGTATAAATAAAATGAAAACAATCTCTGCAGTCTGGGCAGTTTTTTACAAAATAAGGAGAGCAAAAAAAAAAACCTGCAACAGATTCTGTGGAACAAATGTCTGATGTTTTTTCATACAACCTGTGCAATTTTTCTAGAATGGAGTAATAGCAAAGAAGCAAGTAAAAAAACTATATTGAGAACATAGCCCAACATCATTTCCAAACCACTGGATAAGCATTCATCAAGTAATGACCCTGTAAGATATACCCCATTTCTTGTTGCCATTCCAGATGAACATTGGACTTCATTTAACCGTAAATCATTTTGCAGGGTATACTTAGTGGGCAATTCATCATTACCACCCTTACTTTAATGAATTCAATAGTAGAGCATCCAAACAAAGTTGGCACTTTATTGGTGCTATTTTTGCAACACTGAGTAGTTTATGAATTCTAAGCAATAACAATGGATATGTACATTAGAAAAATGAATGCAGGGGATAATGAAATGCATATAGTTATTGGGAAAATGAGCTGTGTCTTACAACTGGTTGGAATTTAGTTACATGTGGTTTGGCAATATTTGCATACTTGCCTCATGCTTTTATCAATAACCCCCTTAAAAAAATGTTTTTTGGTGCAACTCTGTATATTTGTGATGGATACATCTTCCTGCAGATTCTTCATCTTCTGACTACTGCTCCAGGTAGGTCTGGAAGACTTTTCCACAGCAGTAGCTCTCCAGCACGGGCAGGTGGGACGAGGTTGATTCAGCTGTTATTTTGCCTGGTGGATGTGACAACATCGGAGTATTGTTTCGCTGGTGTCAGTTTGTGGTTTTCACAATTCATTGATGTGGGTCTGGAGGTCTCTCTTTATAATGAAATGCCTCTGCATCTTGACAGCGATTTTGTCACATGTGTCCTCCTTAGATTTCGTGGGATAAACCCTATTGTAGGGGCCATAAGAAAATGCCCTTGCAGACCCACATGATGTACATATGACGACGTATTCTAATGGATACTCCTAACCGCAGATTCTTCACCTTAGAATACTCCCCAGGTGCCAGACTGGATCCAGAAACCTTTTACAGCAATGACCCTGTGTGCCCACTCGGTGGTGCTGTGCTGGCTATTGACTGGTTTGATACTACCAGGGAAGTTATAGAGCAGCGCTGCATGTAAGCAACACCAGTTCCTTTCTTTCTGTGCTTTTGGATACGGATCTGGAACTCCGTTCCCAACTTTCTCGGTTTCTCCGACGACTCCAAAAACTATTTCATCAGTGTGCTAGGGAACGATGTACCCACCAAAAATATCAGGTTCCTGACATGCTGTGCCTGCAGGAAGCAGATGATGATGGAACCGCACGAGGTGCATTATTGGTGTCTTAGCTCGGGCCACAATTTTAAGTCGGGAGGTGAAGCTGTATGCCACTGAACACAAGAAGAAGTTACAGCCTTTGTGTAGGACCCACTCTTGATCCAATTCATGGACCCAGTACAGGTCCAGAGACAATTTGTGTGGCCGCTCAACTTTGTGGTGATAGCCCTCATCCTGCAACTCTGACTCCATAGAGAAGGCGTGGGGCATTATGATGCCAGGAAGGAGCCTCCAGAAGGCCCAATGAATCATTTCACCAGGGATAAGGATGCTACCACTGCTTTGGCAGGAGAAGTGCCTGTCCTAGACTTCTGCCAGGCTGCAACGTGGGTGTCAGTGCAGATGTTCACGAAGAACTACTGCCTTGACAGCCAGTCTGACAGGAATGGCATTTTGCCTGCTCGGTCGTGAAAGACATTTTGGTCCCAGCCACTCCACAAACCCTCCACCTGGTGCTGCGTTGGTATCTATTCTAAAGTGAGGAATCTGTGGTTAGATAAAGAGATTCTAGCACAAACCACATTATCAAAGGTAAGTAACTTGTTCGTTTTGAATTAGAACACAATGCTGCGGCTTGCAGCTCTTGCTTTTCAGTGCAACTGAAAACCATTGAGGAGTAGGAGGCCAAGTTATTTTTGGCCAGGATCCACAGGGTTACATTGAAACATTCCCCATTCCCTTCAGGTAAGTCATAACAGGGAATGTTCTCCAAAAATATCTTCCCACAAAAACACACGATTACCAAAAGAAGGACAGATCCTCTTATGTCCTTGTCATTTTTTTTAAAATATTTTTTTTAAACTGCTTTTATTTTATTTTTAAACATTAGCCAGCACAGGAGCAATTAATCTATCTGGGATATTGTTTATCAAGGTTTTATATGTCCAGGAGATCGCCTTAGAGGATAGCGCTTCCTGTGGCAGTCTCCCTTCTAGTGGTGCGTATTCAGGGATATCCATTATATCTGGCTTTTGCGCTCTCCAAGCGTGTTGTAATTGTAAATATTTGTAGTGTTGTTTATTTGACAGTTGGTATTCCGTTTGGAGCTCAGCAAAAGTAATTAAGTCCCCCTTTTTGATTATGTCACCTAGCGACGTGATCCCAACCATATCCCAGCCTTTGAAGCCCTGTAGTTTTGCCAGTTCTGGTAATCTCCTTCCCTCCCATAACGGTTTTGCCTTAGTTAATTTCCTGTCCCAATTCTTCTGTTTTTCTGCTCCTTTCCAAGCTTCGATCACCCTTTGCGTGGTGGGTAGGAGGCTTCGTGTCCCAGCACCCCCATATAAATAATGAAGATAGGAGGACTTCAGAAACTGGAGTCTCTCGAGAGCATATGTGGAATGGTCGCCTGAAGCGTGACACCATTCTTTGATAACTATTAAATGTGCCGCTCGATAGTATGCTTGAATATCTGGCAAGGCAATTCCCCCATTATATTGGCTACGTTGTAGTGTTCGCAATGCCACTCTAGGATGCCCCCCATCCGTCAGAAGTGTACGCAATTCACTGGTAATTGTCTTAAAAATATTGTCCAGGATCTTGTGGTATGTATTTTGAAATATATATAATAGTTTGGGCAGTGTTATCATTTTATACATGGCTGCTCTCCCTAGTAATGTCAGGGGGAGTCACCTCCATCTAGCCACATCCTCTCGGAATTCAGCCAGGGTCCGTTTAATGTTGTGAGTAAGGGAGTTAGCCACGTCTGTCGAGACGAACAGTCCTAGGTACTTAAAACCCTCTGTAGTAATGTGAAGGTGTTCCGGTATTGAATATGGATCTCTAGGGCCTCCTACAGGATATAGGCTCGACTTCCCCCAAGTAATATTGTACCCGGAGTGTTTACCATATTCCCCGACTAGTTGGAGTATCAAGGGAAGCGTAGTGTCAGGGTTAGTGTCGTAGAGCAAAATATCGTCTGCGTACAGGGAGATCCGTTCGTCTACCAACTGTCCGCTGATGTCCCGGAACCCACTGAGTCCTGGATGTGTCCTAATTAGGCAAGCCAGTGGCTCCAGGACCAGCATGAAAAGCAGGGGGTAAAGGGGAGCAGCCCTGACGGGTTCCTATTTGCATGGGAAAGTCGACGGATTTTACTCCATTGACTCTAACTCTGGCTCTGGGTTGGGTATACAATAGTTCTACCCAGGTCATGAATGCTTGTCCAAACCCAAAGCTCGCAAAGGACGCATCTTAGGAAAGGCCAATGGACTGTGTCGAAGGCTTTTTCTGCGTCCAGGGATACTAGCGTTTGTGGGGTGGCTCTATTTTGTACTGTGTCTAGCCAGTTGGTCAGTCGGCGGAGATTGAAGCGTGTGGCTCGGCTAGGCATAAAGCCCGATTGGTCTCAATGAATCAAGGACGTAATTATGCGTATGAGCCACGTCGCCAGAATAGAGGCCAGGATCTTCGTTTCAATGTTTAGGAGTGAAATCGGGCAATGTGATCTGTAACACTCTGGTGGCCTACCTGGCTTTGGTATAACTACCACTGTGGCCTGACGGAGATCTAATGGCAGAGTCCTCTCTTCCCTTGCTGCCTGGAACATCTTTAGGAGATGAGGAGCTAATAGTCCAGCGTTTTGTTTGAAAAACTCTGCTGGAAGTCCATTTGGCCCTGGGGTTTTGCCAGACTTTTGTCCATTTATGGCTTCTTGCACTTCAGTTATAGTGATTTCTGCCTCCAGAGCTTCCCTCTCGTCATGGTTTAGGATGGGAGTCACTATGTTGTCAAGGTAGGACCTTATCTGTGTGTGATCTGCTAGGGGTCTAGCTCTGTATAGCTCCATATATAAACGTGCAATGGCGTCTGCTATAGCTTGTGCGGAGGTGTGTTGTACTCCCCGCTCTTGTATTTGGGACACCCAGCTCGCCTCTCTTTCTCTTCTGCCCAGCCAGGCCAGGAGTCTCCCTGCCCTGTCCTCCGCTTCATAAAGTCTATGATGTGTGACCTGGATTTGGTTCTGTACCTCTCTTTCGGTCAGGTCGCGAAGTTCCCTACATGTAATTATCAGCTGCCTTATGCAGGCGGCTTCAGTTTCTGTCCTTGTCATTTTTAACAAAGGGGCCACCGAAGTGGAGCTTCTTGAAGAAAGAGCATAGGATTGTATTCCCTTTGCTTCTTGGTATCTGAGAAGCATGTGGACCTGAGACTCATTCTTGCCCTTCATCTCTTGAACCTGTTCCCTCCACAGGTTAAGATCAAGATGCTGCCCCTCAATGCGGGTGATTGGCTGCAGTTCCTTGACCACCAGGACTCCTAATCCCATCTGCCAATCCACCCTTGCCACAGATGTTACCGGAGATTCATGGTGGGATCTTTAATCTATCAGTTAGCAGGCCTGCTATCCAGATTGACAACTACTCGAACCCTGCTAGCATTTTTGTAAAGAAGCGTTAGTCATCAGCTGAATTGCACGTTGGCATTCCTAATGGCATTCCCATTTAGGGCGATACACATTTGGCTGGGCTGACTCTGAAAACTGTTCTGTTATTGGTGATAACATCAGGCCATAGGGTCGGAGAGTGTCAGGCCATCTCATTTCATCCACCGTTCATGGTTTTCTACCATAATAAGTTGGTTCTTCATCCCTACCATTCCTCCCTACCGAAAGTGGCATCTGCCTTTCATACAGGCAGTCTATTACTGTCCCATCCTTCTCATTCAACTAGTTTATATTGGACCCTAGATGTGCTTTGTCTGATTATATTGATCCTGCTTGATGAGCTCTTTGTGGTTTGGTCACAGCTAAATCGGGCAAGGCAGTGACCAACCACACCAGTTCCCGTTGGGCCATAATTTTTGATCAAGATACGCTACACCTTATTCAAGAAAGGCCCTCCAGACGGCATTTGTGCACACTCCACTAGGGCATTGGCGGCTTTCACAGCTGTCACCAGAGATGTTACAGTGGCTGACATCTGCTGGGTGGGCATGTGCTCATCCTTGTATACTTTTACCAAACATTACTGCTTCACAACCCAAGCACAGTGATGGGTTCTTAGACAGGGCTGTATTGCATGATGTTCTTTGTTAACCAGCACTACTCAGTCCTAACTCCCTGAGAGGTATTGCAAGGGTTTCTTGTCCTTCCTTACATGGTAAGGATCAGTGTTCTCAATCAATCAATATTCTCAACACACTTCATGGAAACTCGAGGATCTAGCAATCTTTTCTTTTATCATCCATCTAAAGTGTAAATAACGATGAATGTGGCCTTGACATGAGCAATGACTTTGTAATGGGCACTTATTGTATCAGTAATGTTGGGAATGATTGGTGTTTCAGCTTCATGTGTGTCGGTGCTGACCCCTTTCTCATCCTCAGATTTTGTCTGAGGTCAATGGTTATGTTGTTAAAGATTCTTAGTGGCCATAAGTGGATATGTGCAGAGACATCATAGGACAAGGCAGTGTCATACTTGATAGAGCATATCTCAAGGTCGAAGCCATTAATGCGGCCATAGGATTTGTTAAAGACAATTCTATTATGTAAGAGGGGTCGGACCCTCTTAACCTCACATAAAAGATGATCAGCTTCACTGACACTGCTGTTGATTTGTCCAGCTCAAAACTTCTTGTGTTAATGCCAGTGATGACGACCTGGAATGAAATCTGAACATTTTGATTTCAGTATCCTCCACTTTGCAGGTAACTGGCAGTGTCCAAGTTCATAATATGCTATAAATCTTTCCCACTAGCTTTGGCACAGATACAAACTTCTGAGTTTCCACAAAAAACACTAAAAACTCTTGCTGCCACTTTCCTTTTGTACTGTCCGCTGACCATAATCTTGAAAACAGCTTTGGGGCCAAATACTGTAAAACAATTCAAGGCACCAGATACCCCATAAAGATTGGAGTGCAGGTAAAATGTCAGCTGAAGTGATCCAGTAGCTATTTATATGAATCCTTTCCTTGATCTTTAAATATGCCAAAAGGACAAACTCATACATGTATTACTATTTAAGAATTTGCTTAGTAGAATCAGACTTCCCAAATCTCCAAGGTGTTTCTGTCACCTGAAAATCTTGAAGAAGGTCCTGCCTTTTCTGACATCTGAGTCGCACTTCCTGGGTATTCAGGCGATTGGTGATTCTCGTTCAGACTATGGCTTTGCCTTATGCCTTTATCTTCCTGGCTATCTACCCCTTCATGTACAGCTAAGCTCAGACTGTAGTTGGACATTTGGTTCTTGGCCTGTCTCGCAGAGAACGCATCTCACATCACATTATACAACTTAACAGCATCCCTACAAAAAACGTGTCAACTATGAAAGCCTATGCAGCTACCAGAAGGCACTCAATTCTCAAGCTCCCAAGTTTGTTACCATTCCCAAGGGAAGCTTCAGTCTGTTTCAGCATTTTGTTTGATTATTCCTCAAGTCAGGAAAGCTCACCAAGAGGGTGGATCCGTTTTTCATTTGGCTGCAGTGATTTGGATGACCTCCCTCTCACTTTGCAATCCATTGCCAACCATATGAGTTTCGGAACTTTAAAAAAGTGCCTGTTCAATAACTAAAAGGTAATTCTGCACTGCGTACCCACAAATCTCAATGCTAGAAAACCTTAACAGGTAAAGAATGGTGTGCTTATAAACCAATAACAAATTAGAAAGTATGAGGGTGGTGCTAAATCCAAGAGGGTCTGGAGATTCAGTCATTGTCATCGGACTCACTATCATAGACCCACAAGTTATTTTCTATATTTCAGATACAAACATCAGATGCAGAAATCGGAAAAGAAAATCAAATCTACACCAGCTCCTTGTGCAAAAACACTGATTAAAGGAAGACATTTGAGGGGAAGTGGAAATACAGACAAAAGGAGAAGAGAATGAAGAATCAAAGGAAACAGAAAGAAAGAAGTTGGAATGTAAGAGAACATAAATAGAGGAGGATGAAGATAGGTTATAGGGAGCAAAAAGGAACAGAAAGGAAACAGAAAAAGCTCCAAAGAGACATGCAAAGGGAAATGGGAATGAAGGGGAATAAAGTAAAGAAAATAATGGCATAGAAGGAGTGAAGTATGAGAAACCAGAATAGGGGATACAAGTGGAAGTAAAGGAATAATGAAGTGGGGGGATAAAATAAAATGCAGTAGAAATCAAGGGGTAATGCAACAAGGCAATAAAGTTATAAACACATGACAGGAGGAAGAAAATGAGATGGACAATGGAAGAGGCAGCAATTGAGGTGATTAGAATAAGAAGGAAAGTAAGTTTTGGAGGTAAAGGCAAGGAAAAGAAGAGAGTTAGCAGATACAAGTGTAAAAGGGAGGGAAGAAAGAAAATAATGGGAAAGTGGTGCAGCTGGTCACCCTGGTCTATGGTGGCTTCTTTGGAGGAAGCTGATGCGCTTTACAAATGATCAATTCAATTTAATACGTGAAAGGAAACGCAACACTGAATGAGTTATGCAGGAGTGGAAGTAAGGAAGGAAAAAACTGTGTAAAGGGTGGGGAGGGAAAAAATGATAGCGAGAAACAAGAGGACTCGGAGGTCAAGGCATAAAAGAAGAAAAGGAAGAACAAAGAAAATATGGAAGTTGTGAAACGAAAGGATGGAAGAGGAGAGAGGAAATAAGAGGAATACACCATGAAGCAAAGAATGAAATATACGGAGGAGATGGTAGAGCAATTAAGTAAGGAGGATGTAAGGGAAGAATAAAATAAAATGAGACCGGAATAAGAAAGCTGCAAGGTGAGAACATTACCTAAATGAATACGTAGAGCGGTCCCCTGATACCATGCCCCCCCCCTATTCAAAGCAAGATTCTTAACAAGTTACACAGAGCCTCTGATAAGTCGGTATCAAAAAAGATTGATATACACAGAGGCTCAAAAGATTACTTACAGGCTGCCGTTCGAATTCTTCAGTTAAAGCTTCATATTCCTGGGCTGTAAACGGCTGAATGGACTGCTGCTGAGCACTCATGGTAAACAGAGGCTGTGAATCAGGAAGAGTGACAATATGAAGACCAGCTAACAAAAATGAATATAAATAATCATCTAGAACCTTTGCCAAGCATTTTGGCTTACCTCATAGCCCCCCAGTTGGAGTGTGACAGTGACATCAATAGGGTGGTTCACTACTCCCACCACAGAGCGCACGAGGGACATGAAGAGCAGTGGGAACCAAATGATACAGATGAGGAAGAGGATGATGAGGCCACCCATACCATACTTGACGATCTTCTTCTTCTTTTGACCTTTGGGTTGAGGATATTTCTAAAGAGGAAGAGAAAACACCACTACCTTGAGATACCGCAATACGAACATGGACCCCCTCTAGTTACAGAATATTGTTTACTTCCATATGTCACATAGTTATGTATGTCCTCCCTGCTTCACAGAATCTTTAGGGATATCCCTGTCAGAATACGTAGACCTATCCACTCTCAGTCACAGAATATTTAGGAATACCCTACATCATTAATATAATGCTTAGTATAGCCTCCCTCAGTCACTTACTGTTTAGGTACATCCTGCCTTTCACATAATGTTTAGGTAGGTCCTATTTCTATCACATAATGATTGGGTATACCCTCCCAGACTCACAGTGTATAGGTCTAGCCTCTATAAGTCACCCTATGTTAACATAAATCCTTTCGGTCACATAATGATTAGGTATACCTTCCCTCAGTCACTTAATGGTTAGGTATATACTGCTTCTACCACAAAATAAGATATACCCTTCTTTCAGTCACAATGTTTAGGTTTATGCTTCCTTAGTTACATAATAATTAGTTACATCCTCACACTACCACATAATGATTAGATAGATCATCCCTCAGTCACAGAATGTTTCTTTTATTGTTTAATTGATTACATTTTCAGGCAATGAACAACAAGTCTTATGAGCCCCATAAGTGTGGTGAAGATAAACCCCCAGGAATCATGGTACACAACCTTAGCATAGTCCATGCATCTCAGAGCAGGCGATCGAACATTTGGTTACATCAACTGCAGTAAATAACAGTATATCCATCAAAATTACTCCAACGGTTCTATCTTGGGACCATCATCCCTCACTTATCTGTGCACGCCACATGACAGCATGCCTCGCTATTGTTCTGATGCAGACTGAGTTACCCATAGGAGTGTAGTACCATTTAAGAAACTATGCAGTGGGGACCAAATCTCATTGGGTCGATTTGCTGAAGGCAATGTTGAGTAATAATGGTACAGTTGCTTGATGCAGTAAATAAAGCCCAGCAACCAAGACTTAACCATCGGCGAACAATTCCTACTCCACACACACACAACCTTCCTCTTCAACAACAAGAGCGCCACAGACGCCAGCCGGTGAACATCCTTGAGGATGATGAATGTAGAGCCCAGCAGCACCAGCAATGGTGAAAGTTGCAGATCCACCTCAAGCATTAGTGATAGATTATTAAGTATTCGGCAAGGTGTAAGAAATCTACATCGGGACCATGGCACCTCAGACAGGCCGAGTCATCCACCAGATCTCTCTTTATAAGGAGCACAAGGTATGGGGTATAGTAAATTTGGTGCAGGAATTTAAAATGGAGCAACCTCAATCTAATATTAAAGAAAATTGCACCGGTTTGTGTGCAACAGTATAGCCAGATCTTGTTTGATAAGGGGCTTAGATGTCCAATTCCTACTTCGCTCTAGCACAGGGAACCAGAAGAGGGGCATATGAGCTGAATTTTAGAGCTTGGTAATTATCTGTTTATTTGTGATAACGAGAAGTAATAGTGTTGCACACGGATTAGGTTCTTTTGGATAGGAGGCTAAGACTGCCTAACGTACTGCTCTCAGTCTTTAATAAAGTAACTTATCCAGGTCTGTGCAGGCTATGCATACCTTAGATAAGGGAGTATGGAATGAAGCGGGCTCCCAGAAAAAAGTTGACCAGTGTTAGAAGCCCCCAGCGGGTAAGTCTTTTGCGGATTTCTCTGTCCTTAGTGACGGAGTATAGAGGGAAGTGCAACGGAGATTGTTTAGGGACATACCGTATAGGACTAGCAGTTTTCTGAGTTTATCCCACACAGTGTGTGAGTTTGTGTAGAGGCTCACAAGTTAATCTCAGAGCAGTTACGTGATAGGCATTGAATTAGCGCAGGTACGGGAGCAGATGTATCCCTCTCAATAGTGATGTGGCCCCCCAAAAAAAGGGGTGGATGAAGCCACAACAGTGCAAATTGAGCTTGAGCGCAGGGACAGTATACCTCGAAATCTGGCACTGCAAAGCCCCCCTGGTCATAGAGCAGCATCAACACTTCCAGCTTAAGCTTTGGGGGGGAGGGCACCCTCCTAAGCCAATTCTATCATGCACAAGTGTAGTTGTTTGAAGAATTGTTGGTTCAATGGGATGGGAATGTTGAGGAATAGAGTAGCAGGGGCAAAATAACAATTTTCAAATGGAAGATTCTGCCTGACAATGATAAAGGAAATGCCCACCATCGCTTTACTTTATCTTAACAGAGGACGTACACAATGGAGTGGACATTCTAGGGGGTGGGTAAGTGTACTACGGGTAAGCAGGAATATTGTGGATTTTTCCAATTTATAGGGAATTCACGAATGACTGGGGTGAGATTGCGGTTTGCATCACGAAGGTATAGCGTAATGACAGCATATAATGAAATGATTACGTTACGTGTAGTAAAATTAAGGCCTCTGTTTGCTTGACACTGCCTTATGACAGAAGCCAGAGGCTCAAGCGCCAGAGCAAATAGAAGGGATAGAGTGCATCCTTGGCTGGTGTCTCTCTTAATTGAAATGGGAGTGGAAAGGAGCCAGTTCAGGTGAAATTTGGTCATGTGCTCTACATACAGAAGTTTAATCCAGCTCAAAGTCGGGTGGGATCCCGATTCTGGCCAGGATACCAGAAAGATATTCCCATTCCAAGAAGTCAAAGGCCTTGGTGGCTTCCAAGAAGACCACAACTGCTTAAAGATTGGGGTCTAATTGATTTATTAGGGCAAAAATAAATCTGAGATTGTGAAAGTTGACCTACCAGGGGATAAAGTCCGATTTATCCAGGTGTATCATGTTGAGTAGTATTAACCGTAGTCTGTTAGCCAACAGTTGAGTATTTTGGCATCTGTTTTTATGAAGAAGTAGGGTCTATATTATTCGCGTAGTGCAGAAGGTGTGCCAGGTTTTAAAAGTGTGATCAATATAGTGTCACACATTGATTGGGGAACAGTGCCCTTGCCATGGGCCTCCTCTTAAACCTGCAATGTCCAGGGAGCTAGTAGGTCTGCGTATACTTTGTAAAATTCACTCAGGAGCCCATCATCCCAAGGTGCTTTTCACGTGGGCAGCCTAGAAACGAAGGCCTTGATCGCCTCCAGAGTCAAGGAGCCATCAAGAAACTGGTGTTTAGCCCCCTGCAGCCAGAAAAATGCAGTTCTGTCTAAGAAGGCTGTGGGTGCTTCGGGCGACAGCGATTCCCAGGATGTGTACAGGTCAGTATAGAATGCACTGAATTCTGTTAATAAGTGCTCGGATTCATACAGCATCTCCCCATTACAAGTTTAAATTTACATTATGTCATGGAAGAATCCGGGGGGCTGCAAGATAATGTCACTTTAACCTTTATTTTTTCCAGTTGTTTTTTTTACGTAAAGTAATATCTTATGACCATACCCAATCCCAGGCCCCGTGCACAACACCACACAGGCAGCCAACGGCAGCAGACCTCTACCCCACGTTAGTAAGAAAAGAAGAAAAGAAATTCTGTCACCGCCGGGGTACATAGGAGTCACTATGGCTCCCACGGGACCCACTATGGCTCCCACGGGACCGTGAAGACATGACACTTTTTTTTAAACATTTGGGCCCAAGAAGAGTCCCATCTGGGAACCAACCCCCCCCAACAACTACTAGATTGGTCAGGGTAGCCCTGCCCTGCCTCCTTATATAGACTGTCAAAGTATATCCTCCTATGTCAATCAAGGATTTTTCAAGTGGTCTTATTCCACCCCAGAATATAATTTGCTACATAATGCACCTGTTTTTCCCCCTCATCTTAAAGTTTCTAAGTATACCCTCTATCTGCCACAGAATGACTAGGTACAGTTTTCATCATCATAAAATGTTCACCTATATATCCTCTCTCCTACACCAAATTCCCAAAATTATAAACAACCTGTCACAAAATGTCCTTGTTTATTATTCCTCAATAAAGAAATGTCCATTCTTACTTATGATGTGTGTAACAAAATACTTATATATACCATGCCTTTGGCACAGTATAGAGGTGATTAGATGCAACCTTCATCAAATAATGTCTTAGTATCTCCTTTCTACAATGTCTCTTACAAGGTTTACATTTTTACCTCTTACCTTTACACTGTGATTCTCACTAATAGACTATATACATACAACACATTTAAATTATTAAAAAAAAAGATGATCTTGCATGGAATAACCTGCATCACTCCAATTCACATTTAAGTTGATAGCTACAAGGAACATCTGGTTCCTAGCTGGATGGCTATTACACAACTGAAACTGATAGTCTGTTTATAGGACCAAGGAATCAAACTTATTTTTTATAATTTTGTGAAAAGGAAGTGTATTAGTAACATGCAACTTTAGTAAGTGCTTGTAAAGTGTGAAAGGGTTAATTTCTAAGTATCAATATTAGTCATGGTATGGAGCCATAGTACACGAAAGAGGGGCATTGAAATGCCAGTTTACCAACACAGAAATATACTTCTATTTTGTTACTCAGTGGTTTGTGAGATACATGGAACTATAGGAAGAATTTGTAGTGAAACTGATTTGCATATGTGCCCCTGTAGGGGTGTTCTTTAGTGCCTGTGTATCTTTGTATGTACTTGTGTGTATGTATATTGCTTGTAACGTGTCTTTATTCAACTGTGTGCATCATTGCCTGGCTGAATGCATGGATATATTTGTGTAGACAAAGTTCTATTTTTAATGCATGTGTGGCTGTTTGGGTGTGCACGTGCCTCTGTGCTGGTGTGTGCTTGCACGCGTGCCTATACTGCGTTTGCAAGGCACCCTTGAGTAATCCCAGTGTAATGGTGCACAGTAAAAACTAGCCATTGCTGCAAAAGCTTAAGCTTTTACGACTCTTTATCCTCAAGAAATTCTTGTAGGTGAATCCAAAAAACCTGTATAGATTGTTTTACGTCCTGTCACCAATCAGCGACATCCTCGACAGATCAAATGACAAGACCCTCTAGTCAGAGGTCACCCCACCACCTACAGAATCTCAGCAAGATGGATAGCCTGCTGAACCAGCAGCAATTGTAATTTAAATGTTCCAAAAAAAACCACCGGCTGGCACATGAGAGAAGAAATACTAAACAAACAATGAAAAAAAACATATCTGGAGCCTTTCTGCATTAGTCAACAGAACATGTATAGTATGTAATCTAAACACACATGCACACATATATTTTTCCCCACACAGAAGGCTGCACTCAGAGCCCACCCTCATAGACAGCAATAGGATCATATTGTTTTCTATTTTGCAAAATGCCTACTAGAACACAGAAAAGTGTATGCCATCGGATACTGCTTCGCCTGCTGGCAAATCGAGATGTTACCTTCTCAGTTTCCCGACTGCACTTGATGATGAAAATATTGGCATAGATGTCTTCCACACACATCCAGTTGGAGAGGGACAAAGTGGTATCTGTCCAAACCCAGTCCATCACAGCTCGAAGCTCCACCAGAAATGGTACCAGGCGAAAGCTGCAGGAAATACAGTAAAAAAGGATTCATCTTCAAGCATCAATAGAAGAATTCAGATCTTCTCAGTCGTTTAGGTTTCTATTTCTTGAACATTCCTAGTTCCTTGTGCATCTCTACTTGCTTGCCAGCATTCCCTCTAGTTTAGTCTCGGTTAATTATCCAGGCAGGGCTGAGCGCTAGGTTGAGCATGAGTGGATTATTTAACAACCCTTCTGATGAATAGCAGTCATTGTTCGACTCTTCTGACTTCTTCTACACACTATACATGGTCATCAGCAGGATATCAGTCATGGGAAAGGTGAAAAAGCCCACAGAGCAATGAGGTGTACATCTTAACCAAAGCCATAAACCTATTGTGCATGGTACACCAGGTGGAAACTATGCTTACTTACCCCTGGAAGAGAAACAGGTTGAGATGGTTGTACTTCTTGGTGAGAAAGTTTCCCAGAATGCGTGTCGGATAGCCACAGCGGATCTGGTAAGCCGAGAGGGAAAAGTAGATGCATTTCACAAAGTACCACAGCTGAGCCACGGTATTAAGGCTGAACTTCCTGTCAACGTCAAAGAGAAGCAAAAGTCATCAGGAACACACCTAACTACCCTTTTAAATAAAGACAGATTGGCTTGGAGGGAAATCTGAAGATGCCCCAGCAGGTGGGTGCCTCCACAAATTTAGGACGTCTGGGAAAGTCTCAGTTACATACCAGGATCTCTATGTGAAAATCTGTTTCTTCATGTCAGACAAGCTCATAGCAGGAAATACTGGTAGTAGGTTACCACAAACAATATTTAACATCAAAATGCTTATGTTTATCTGCAGTTACAAGGAAGGCAGATGCAACGTGAAATCCGGAAACGTGGGGACAGAACCTCAGAACTACCAGGAATGATGATAGCATTCCAAATATTGACATTACGTGTCAACGCTGGTACCACAGAGGTTTAGAGTCACCACTGTCAATACTGAGACTAGGTTTAGGCTGTGAGCTTCCAAATAGTAAAAGTAATATTTAAAGTGTGTATCAGAACCTGAGTTTTTCCAAGTATAGGGGTGATGTTGGAAGTCCTGAGAGTGAGTCCCAGGCATGGAGTTAATACAGCAAATCATGAGGCAGAATCCATCAAAGTTGACTTGTTTGTATCCAACAGAGCACATCTTGAGGCTTGAGTAAGATTTCACTAGCATTAGCAGGTATACTGCCCTAAAACCAGCCACCAAGGCTAAATTAAATGAGTGGTTACAATATTCAGAACTCACAAAGAAATGTTGTATTGTGAGATACAGGTTGATTAACATGAAGATCCAAGGGCCACATCCAGGCGCGCAATGCTTCATTGGGCTCAAAGGGCTTCAGCCCCCCCGCGTCGTGTGTGTCAGCCCGGGCTGAGACAGCTTCCCGGGCACACACACAGCCGCACCCGAGTATTTCACAGGTCTTTAAAAGACCATTTGCTTGTTAATGAGGCGTTGTTGTTTTTTCACCCCTTATTAGAGCCCCTGCATCTCCACTCTGCCTATTGCTGGAAGAATTAGCCCCCCCCGAAATTATTTCTTAGCCCCCCCCCCCGAAATTTGGCTCTAGTTGCGCCTCTGGCCACATGTACAAAGGAGTAATGCGGTTGCAAAGCATGCGATTTGCAAACACAGGGCTTCCAATTACAAAGCATGTTTTAAAAATGTTCCAAAGCCCTTTTATGAGCCAGATTTTTTTTCTTCAGGAAAGAGGCGTCCACCTCCTATCTAGAAGTCGCTATGGAATTTTTCAGTGGTTTGTGATTGAAATTGCATTACCACCCAGAGATGCGATGAAGAACTGATTGGCAAAGGAGATGCTGCTTCTGTGGGATAAATTCCCCTTTGGAAATCATGTAGATGGCTTAGGGGGCAGCAGACGGTGGTCCAGGAGCATTCTTCCCCGATAGTGTTTCCACATGGAAGACTTCTTTTTTAAAAAGCAGAACCTGCCCCTTTCATGGACACGGGCTGCGTTAAAAGAGGTTTCCTGTCTGGGAATGCAAATGCAGGGATGGGGAAGTACTATTCCTGGAAGGCCTCGATCCCTGCATTCACAGCCAATCACAGACGTTCACAAATTGCACATGCTTAGTTAATATTCATTAGCAAGGTCATTTTGCTATCACTCCACATATGTACAATTTGCTATGTGACCTATAACGATATAGGTCACATCGTAAATTGCATTCCCATTCGCAAATAAGTGTGCAAACTGCTCAAAGAACAGTGCACAGTGGTCATTTCTATTGTAAGTGCACAATTCTGCAGGGGAGGTTAAATATTTAAACTTAACTTTGAGAATCCTATCATGGTAACAAACCACTATCAAAAGCATGAAAAAGGCCTCAATTTTTGAGGCATGGGCAGATGCGTGGAGAGGACAATGCTACTATGTTTTCTCCTCCTCTCTTTGGGGCCATGCATACAAAGTGGTATGAGAAGTATCCTATCTCCACAACCCTAAAGACAACCTCATTACACTTGCAGCAAAACTCTAGAACTAGTCCCCAGTGGTGCTCACATTGGTGTCCCACTGAGGAAGAAAGAACATGTAAGATTGTCTTATGCACAAGATTTTGCATTTAGGTAATCAACCTTACCTGAGCAAACGACTATCTCCGGCAGACAGAGACGCCTCAGGAATAAAGACACTCTTCAGCCGGGAACCTTAAAATTCAATACTTCTCTAAAACTGAACGTCCTTCATTGGTGCTGCAAATAGACTCTGGAACTCCCTTCTGGTCCAACTAAGAACATACCCAGACCTCCTCTCTATGAGGAAACTGATGGAAACCATCTATCCAACTCAATTTGAATTCCCCCCTACCCCGTAATCCTTTTTTTTTCCTTTTTAGTCACATTCTATTCCACTCGAACTACCTACCTTTACACATCAATTAATCAGCTCAGATATCATATCATGTTTGTTGTTCTATGTGAAGCATACTAATTATTGTTAGGTACAGCAGCACTATAGAATTTTTTTTAAATAAAATAAATAAAAACTAGAATGTGCACCATAGCTCAAGCTCAGGACTTTTCCTACAGAGGCATTGTAGGCTTGCCCTCCTATGAGAGTGTTTGCAGTTCAACCAGGCTACCAGGGCATTTGGAACTGAGGGTGGGGTGCGACTCAAAGACATTCAAATGGACATTGCCAGGGCAATACCAAGTGCAGCCTCCGTCACCCATCAGAGTGGGAGTGAAATTCATGGGTCGGCATAACAAGTAAACTGGAAACATTGTGCTGCTTGTGTATCGAGCTGGTTGTGCTATAAAAAGCACGACATTAAAATTGATTCTGGCATTAATATGTTCCTAAATCCTGTTATTGGCAACAGATAGGTTAACTAAGGCACAGCCCAAACACTTCTTTCCTCTTCCCTTCTCTCTTGATCAATTGTCCCCTTTCCTGTTACCTGCATCTCAATGAAGTTGTGAAAGGGCAGCAATACAGATTACTCAGTCAGCCAACATGACAAATTCTGCCTTGGCAGATTGGCACTTCCTCATTCCACATTAGTGCTCCAGCGCAATTATCAACCATGGGGTTGGCTGAGAGCTTATGGCACCTGGATACTGGAGTCCACGCATTGCGTGTAACTGGTGGGTGTTCCTGCCTTATTCCAAGTGTCTCAACTTTCTTATTGGGCATCCCTCTGCTACTTGCCATACAAGATACATGACCAAGACTTCCAGAGGTGTTTTTTGCTGTAGAGTTTGTCTTCTTTGCAGCAACATTGGACCCTCCTTTCTCGTCTTCCTTCCACAGAGGGCTCAGGTGTTGTGCGTCTGTAGCCTGTCTAATCATCTGGCCCAGCTACTTAAACATTTGCACTTGGATCCCTTACAATGAAGTGTACAGTCTGTTTGCGACCCTGTAGGACCAGCCCCCATGCGCGGCTCACCAACAAACTCAGGGAGGTTAGTTATAGTTTGGCAGATGCGAGCTATCCACTGCATGACAGCCCTTCTATATTCAACAGCACACTTCTGATTCCCCTAACTGTTACAACTTGTATGTGTTCCCTCAACTTGCAGCGTGTCACAAGTCACACATCGCTGGTCCACAATGTGCTAGGATTGTCCAATTGTACATACTATAACCAAGCGTAAGGTTTGGTAAGGCCTGGGTCCACACTTATAGTTCTTTCCTGACTTGTTCAATTTTAAAAACACACTTAATCATTCGGATAATGAAAGTGCCAAAAGTATTTATTTCATTTATATATGAATAAACCCATTCATCTGTGTTTTATTAATGCTTGATGCAAGATCATCTGAATTTATAATGAATCCAGATGTGTTTCATCATAAAATAATTGTTCCCATCGCCTTTCGAGCCTTTTTGGCTCTTTTTCATTAAGTTTCACAACATGCCCAATTTTGTAAAGAGCTAACAATGGGTATTCAGACACATACAACTTTCCCAAAAAACTGCTAGTCATATGTACATCCTAATTCACTAATTAGTCAACAACACCTACTTAGGTAAGAAACTTAATTTATACAGTACCACACACAGTCTACTGCATGGCACAATTAAAATGAGATAATAAGAACACATTCATGCAAGTTCATACCTAGAGTCCCATAATGGTACATGAGTTTTTACTGTCCTCCCACAGGAGTATCCCTTGAACTCACAAGCCCATCATGGCTTGGGAGAAGCAAGCCCTTGACTAAAAAGACATGAACGCCAACTCAGGTAAGAAATCAAGTATTGTGGAAACAGTATGGGCAGCAGATAACATAATTTCCAATTACAGTGAACAAGGTGATATATACATTACACATACCTTTAGAATTTTAAACATTGACCACAGCTTGGTGGATACACCTGTGAGAGGATGTTTAAAACGTATGTGCCATTATGGGACTCTGGGTATGAACTTGCATGAACGTGTCCTTATGACCTCACTTAATCATGCCATGCAGGAGGCTGTGTGGTACAATGTAGATCGGGGTTCTTCAAAGTTGGTCCTGGCGAGCCGGATCCATGCCAGATTTTTAAGATAACTATATGTATCTAAATGGGCAGATGCTAAATATCTGGCATGGATCCGGCCCTCCAGGACCGACTTTGGAGAACCCCGATGGAGATCAAAGTTTCTTACCAAAGTAAGCGGTGATGACTAATAGGTGAATTAGAATGCATATCTGACTGGCAGTGGTTTCAAATTTTAGTTGCAGGTGAACATCCATTGTTATTTCTTTACAGAACTGGGCACATGAAGAAGAGTCAAAAGATCTAAAAATGCATTGGTGACAATTAGTTTATGATGAACCACTCGGAATCATAACTTCAGATGATCTTGCATCAAGCAATTATAAAACATGAATAAATGTGTTTATTAGGATATAAAATAAATACTTTGGCACTTTCATTATCCACATGATTCAGTGTGGTTTTTAATATTGAACAAGCCAGGAGAGAACCTTAAGCGTGGTGTCAGTCCTTACGAAACCCTACACTAGGGTGGAGTATGTAAAACTAGATGTTGAATAGCTGTCGAAAATTGACAGATGCCCATCCACGCCATTTAGAGTGTATATCCAGGTATATGCTCTAAACAGTGCATATGGGACATCCGTCAATTTTCTGGCAGCTGCCCTGCACCTACCAAACTCTAAATACTCTCTCAAGCTCTTAAAAATAATGTGCAGAGTTACCTGGACCTGACGGTGGTTGGGACTGGTTTATTTAGTTGTACATTGATAAGTGAAAGTGCTAACTTATATTGCAGTCGACTGCAAACCTTTCTTAAATTATTCCTGCTTCACCAAGTAGCCCAGCACTGGTGACATCCCATCTAGTCAGGATCAGAAAGCGAATGAAGGAGGTTGGCAGTCATTCTATTTTCGTCCTTTAACATTGTGATGCAGCTTATGGTCCTGTTTCTGAGAACTGTTAAGACAGGTCAGACTCCCACTAACACATAATGGTAAGTTAACAGAATGGACTAATGCATCCACAAGCGAGATCTTTGCGTAATCTGAAGGCAACAGATTCAGATCGCAGTGGGTCTTCTTTGGCCTTTCATGTAACCGCTGTTCTGAGTAATAACACCTGCTATCAGGCCTTAGAGGCCTGAGAAATGGTAAACGTCCTATATAGGTGTAGCAACTATTAATTACACAAGGCTGGTGTTTGTAGCACAGGGCAGGTTTAGGAAACATATATACTGCCAATTTAATGTCCCTGTCTGCCATAGGACACAATTAGTTGCACAACTCCCCCCCAACTCTGCTGCTCTGATAGAAATCAGACACACTGGTACGTCCGCATTAGTGCTCTTTTGCAGGCTCACAAATATCGCAGCACTTTCTTTTGACCAGTTGTGCATAGATACTCAGCTGCTTCCTCCCTGCGGTTAGACGGAGATGCACTGTCTTCTTTGTGTCCTTATTCTTCTACAAGCTAGACTCCTACTTAAGTGTTGTTGTCTCACTCACGTATGATAGACTCTCATCCCCAGGGAAGTCCACTGCAGACCAATATGCAGTAAATCTGAAAATCAGCTCATTTTCGTTGCAAGGTAGAAATAATCCTACTTGTTGGCTGATGCCAGGAAGAGCATGCATCAATCATGGTACTTCGTTATTTTATATATGCCGTTCACTACCAGGATGTGCAAGGAGACACTGGGATATTAACTAGTTTCCCCTTATATACCACATACCCCAATGTGTTGTGATGACTATCTATAACTGCCTGCTATTTCAGTGTTCTAGTATTTAGTTGTACAATGCTGTTGTAACACCACCAACCAAAGGATTCCCAGCCTGACCACAGTGTATATTTAAACATGTGAGTTAAAGATCTAACTCTGGAGAAGGAAGAACCATCTAAAGTACCCTAATCTTGCTTTGGATACCAAACACTATGACTCTCACTTGGAGTATGACAAACAGCACATGTGTATAAGATATGCATTTTTCAGGCTCTCAGTTTTTCCACATCCATTATTTGGGTGAAGCCCAGATTGAATTATGAAGGGTGGAGGTGGGTTTAGTAACTACCTTTGCAGCACTTTTGGAAATTCTTATAGTGGATGTCTGAGCACCTGGTGTTGGGGGATGGGATGGCTTTTTCTCTATGCTCTAACCTGAAGGATAACCGGGAGAGAACTCCACGGCCCTCTTTGAACCCTTACACCAGCAATAAAATCTACATTCATGGACCTCCTTCAAGACATGCCATTTCAAAACACTAGCTACTCCCATTCTGTGTTACCTCTCTGTAACGGCCGGCAGGATGAAGAACATCCACAGGTGGATCCCAAAGACCAGAATGACCTGGAAAATCAGCTTCCCCAGCACAGTCTTACGCAGGTAAAGAGCACGGTCGATCACCATGGTGGAGAACTGGATGAGCAGCATCACCAGGAAGGCCTCGGGCACTTGATCATCCGAAAGCGAAGAGGCAATATCAGCTGCAGCAGAGTGTTTCTAGTGTGCAAGAGAAAACAAAAATTGAAGCAACCCTCCAATAGTGAAGAAAATCTGCTGAGAAACAGCAAAGGAAAAGAAGAATCTTCTATATTTAATGGCAAAGGATGAGAAGACTCCTCTAGCTTTAATCCTGAATTGGTTGTATATGTGTTTTGGCATCAGTAAAGAAGCACTGTGCAGTGTAAATCTAAGATGGCGGCTTGCAAAGTGGGATGTTCTCTACTGATTTGTGCCTGGCATAGAATGAGTTTTTAATGAATTCAGATGTGCCTTCCAACACGGCAGGACAGGCCATTCTGCCACGCTGGCATTTGACTGGTAAGCGGCAGGGTAGGGAGCTGCTTTCAGAGGAGGATGAATTGTTGTGACCTAATCATGTCTACATTGCAATACTCTAGCTACAAGTTTCTGAAGGGTGGGGCTGGTCTGAACATTTTTGGAATGGCTGTTTTTGACTTCCAGTCTTGACCTGGCTCCCAAGTACATCTATCTCAGCTGTAATGGCTGGTTGCCAATAGATTAAAGGGGTGTAGGGAGAAGAATATGGAGTTTGTGTTTAGCTAAGAATGGTTAAAATGGCTTCTCGTGCAGCAACGGTGTAACTAATAGAGATTTATACTGTGATTGCATATCCTACCAAAAATGTAATGTGTGGCGATGGACACTATTGGATAGAATTCTCTCTCCTTGATAATAGTCATTAGGTACCTCTATTCTTTCTTTGCCAATTTGTTTGCAAGCCGGAGCACCAGTGTTGTGGTCGGTGGAGGATGGCAATCCTGGGGAAATACTGCAAGCTGATTTCAAAATATATAATATTCTTTTATAAAAGAGAGGATTCATGCAGCCTTCCGAGAGAGGTAGATGATTTGGAAATGGACAACAGAAATAGCAGCGCTACGGCTACGGTTCTAAGCAGGCCACAAGAACATATCTTTAGATGCAAACGTACTGAAGATGTAGGTGGTTTTATTAGCTGACTGAATAAATTATCGTAAAGATCTCTGGTCTGCAGTGCTTAATTTGGCCAAGTGACTGCAGGTCTTGGGCATCAACACTCATTTTTGGGGGCCAAGACCTATTTTTTGTTATAAGACTTTGACCCAAACAGCTACAAAGGAAGAAAGTATAGGTGAAAAAGAACCCACAAGTGTGATAATGAAACAGAAAGTGTAGGGTGGAGGAAGAAAGGAGCATGAGGTGGATCAAAACTAGGCCGCTTTGCTATTCGACAACCCTGGCATTCTGCAGTTGGTTCCTAAGGCAAAGGTTGGGCCCCTGCAGTTATTATTATTTTTTTTTTTTTAACAAATGAAGCACTGCTAGTCTGTATATGTAACATACGATGAATGGATCTGTGTGTTCTCAAAAGCTATATTATGTTTGCATTTTTCCAGGCAAATAAATCAGTGACCCACTTACTACATATAAAACTCCTTTGCATTTTGACACCATGCCAAGTAACCATTCTATGTAAACTCTTAATAAACATTTGATTTTTTTTTTTAATTATCTTGTTTCTGTGCATGCAGGGGTGTTGGGAGATTTGAATAGGGAAAGAAAAGCCTCTGTAGGTAGGAAAGAAGACAATCCGGGAAAGAGCTTCATCACTATTAGCAAATGTAATGAAGAAGGAAGATGACCACCAGCGGTTGGTGGAGAGAATTTATAATATTATCTTGACCATTTATAAATGAACTTAATTCTTCATTGAAATAGATGAATATCAAAGGAACACATGACGAACGCCACTTAAAAAGCTTAAGTAAGATTACGTGAAAGTTATAAAAATATCACCTTGAATAAAAATGTCTCAGTCTATAATACGGGGTTTCAAACTCAAAACATGATATGAATTCTATGGTATGTTGTGTATTGTTTTGGAAAGTGCCCAAGTCCCACGGAGCTTATCAAATCCAGCTTATACGTGCATTGCCAATTGACGATCGTGGCCTTATTCTGGAAGAAATGCAGCTGGTGGTAAATTACCACTCTGCTGAGATTATCACTATACCCGTGGTAATCTTTGCCATAATGATATGGTTCAAAGACCAGTGCTAGATATTGCAAGTGGCAATTATCACAGCTGATGATTACCACGATGATGGTGCACATAATTTTTTACTTTCAGCAGTTAAAGTTGCTCTATGTTTTACCAAAGACAGTACATTTTTCCTCTGCAATAGAAAGAAATCAGAAACAACAGCATGAATTAAAGGGGCAGCGGCAGGAACAATGTGGCATATTTCAGCTCCATGCCATTACCCAAGTCTGTAGTGACAATGCTTTGCCAACATATTAATCACAGCTAGTTATTATCTTGACACCATTTAAGACCATCCCACGCTGATATTTTCTGCAATGACGAATACAGTCATTTGGAGATGGAATTATTTCCAGCAATCAATAAATTGTTAGATATTGCACTTATCACCTGTGCTAATTTTTACTACTGAGTTAATCCAGTATAATTTCTATGGTAAGCGAACAGAATTGTTTTTTGCCAGGAGGCTGGGTTTTCCCCTTTCAGAACGAGTGGTATCTTACTGCTGGCGGTATTCCCTATTCACCCTTTTTCATCTGTATGTCAGTTCAGTTTTGGGGAATACTACAATGGATGTTTCAGTCAAAACTGGAGAAATCTAAATATTTAGGTCCTAATCATGAAAAACATTACAGGGTTTAGAAAGCCAGAGGATATGTCAATGGAGCAGTAAGAACTAAACTAAATGAAATTAAACATGTGTAATCAAATTTACCAGAAATACAACAAAATGGGCTTGGACTAGAGGAAGAGGTTTCATGTTTTAATGGCGATTTCTTATATGTCACTTGCTGTGCACAGTGTACTTCAGAGCTTAGTTAGACAGGAAGAAAGGAAGGTGTGTGTAGAGGTGGCATGTGGACACTGCTGTTCAATTCGCGAAGGTACGGTCATGCAAGTGGTCTAAATCAGACATTTTAGGCTTTTGGCTTCTCTTTGTTCCATTGTATGTAACATTGCTAAAAATTTGGGGTTGGTGTAACTCCCTAAATTCAGTGTAGCATACTCATGTGGAATTACATAATAATTCAACAAGATTATGCTTGAATTACGTGAGAAGAGTAATTCTGTGCTTAGTGCTATTTCTTAGCACAAAAATGCCCCCTCATGTCCAAAATAAACACAAGGATGCATTTTGAGCTAGGACACAGTACTAAATGAAGCAGAACACGAAAAATGAGTGCAAACGGCTGCTTGAGCTCGCTAAATGCGCTCTTGGGGTATGATATTCCCCCAACATACTACCGGCATGTAGCGCTATTTTCTTAGCATGTGTCCAAAATGGACGCAAAGATGCATTTTGCGCTAAGAAACAGCACTAAATGCAGCAGAACACAAAATAGCTCTCATGGTAGGATTTCCCCCCCAAATTACTCTTAATTACATGAGCAGGAGTAATCACGTAATTATCGATAATTCTGCATCAAAGAGTAACGTAGAATTACAGAAATTACTCCGATTACTCTGGCGTAATTGAAATTCTGCTCAGGCCTACTAAAATTATTGTTGTAACCAGTAACTATCCACAGAGTTAATTCTCTGTTTCCTATGTTCTGTTGCCGTGCCTCAATCTCTTCAACTTTCTCAGCAATCGGAGATTAGCCAGCTGGGAACAGCAATGCATATAAGTGAGAGATAGCAAACATGATGAACTACCTACGTACATACGTGTGATTACCCGGTGCGACACCATTATGTCAATTGAGCACTATATTTACAATAATATTTACTTTGACTTACAATTACCTCAGCTTGGCTTTAGCACCCAACACCTCCATAAGGTGAAATAAGGAGCAGCTACTAAATTGTGCTAAATTACAAGAAAAAGCCTAGGAAATGGCCATGATCATTGTAATGATCTGGTTGATATACTAGTCAGTCAATAAAATAAGCGCAGAGATTGTGAATTATCGTTGCCTTTCGGGAGCAGGCTTAGCAGTCCCATTAAGTAGGTCCTGGAAGGGGGGAGGATTGATGCCACTTCCTGTGCAGATAAACAATGGGACATCCAGTGATATAAATTCTGTGCATATGAATGATGGGAAATCCAGTGATGTCACTTCCTGTGCAGATGGATGATGGAAATGAGCCTTCTTGCGTGGCTTCTTCGTATAAAGACCGTTTTGGCAGGAAACAGTGATGTCACTTCCTGTCCGGTTGGATGAGGGGAACTCCAGTTATGCCACTTTGTACAGAAGGATGCTGGGAAATCCAGGGGTGTCAATTTGTTTACAATAAGACAGTTTTGGTGGGAAACCAGTGAAGTTGCTTCTTGTACAGATGGATGAATGGCATTCCAGTGATGTTACTTCCTGTGCAGTTGGATGATGGTAAATACCATTATGTCACTTCCTGTGCAGATGATCCATCTGCGCAGGAAGATACATCATTGTTGGAAGAATTGAATGAACATAACCTATTGTGAATTGATACAGCTAAACTTGTAAAGTCGTCATGCAAGTGTGAGAGCCCAGGGAGCGGATGGTAGTATCCATAGAAGAAGACAGAGACTATACCTACCAGAAATGTTTCATACATGAGAAGAAGCATGAGAACAGTGGCTTTTTTACAGAGCTCACTTTCAAATGTGTTTAGAATTCACAGAGGTGACCTCAGAGTTCTGCCTCATAAGACAAGCACAATTGACTGACTGCCACTAAAACCAGAAAGAGCTTCAACTGGGGTTCTCACTGGCTTTCATCAATTGCATTGATAACAAAGAAAAAGGAAGTCCACAACAGTGCGGCTGGTCCTGAAAAGGACCATGTGCCCCAGAATCCTAGCTAAAAGTGAGACACCTCTCGAGGGTTTCCCTTTGTATACTTAGGAGGCAGTGGCTTTCTTATAATGTATCACATTAGATATAAGCAAAGGGCATCAGTATCTCAAATGAAGATAGTCACAAATTGTGCCTTTGTATTTGTGGAATGAAGCAATGTGTTCCTATACCTCATCCCTTGATACCATCTCTGCTCCGCTACCGCATAAAAGACAGTTCATCTGTGGACTGCAGAACACAATACCTGTGGATGGGAGGTACAGACTTACCCCAAATGCCCAGAATCCAAAGATGATGATCACAAAGTCTACCACATCGGCGAGGAACATCAGGGCATAGACATCAGTGGCAGCCCGGTACTCTGTATGCAAAATGTCACGAAAGAAGCCTTTCACAGGACGGTAGATGCTCTGGGCTCTAAAACAGGAAGAATGGGATACACTCCATTAGCAAAACAAAAGGCTACCATACTACAATTGTAGAAGTGCCATGCAGTAGTGTGAGCAAGGGCGCACCCTTTACTCAATGTAACAGGGGCAGAGAACTCCAGCAGGAGTTTACACTTATTAGGCTCCGTTTTCCCATGTTTCCAGCCTTCTACCAAAATATCAATTGCTTATAAAAACTACCCACAAAACACTCATGGCATAGTTGGGCTTTCTACTTACAATGGATTTATTAATTGTTTGGAATGCATTAAGCAACTGCTTAGCAGTGCAAGGCATAGAAGCTTGGACAATGTGAAGCCGTATTAGTGGAGAATTATGATTTCCTATTGGCATTCAGATTCAGTTTGTGCCAGATTTTGAACAACATTCAAGTGGGGCCCGGTCTCTTTTAGGAGGGTGAAGGGAGTGACCTAATGGTACTCTATTAAGAGGAAAGGCCTCATTGAAGAGAATAGTTTTCAATTCTGCAAGGCAACCACAATTAGTTGGTTTATATGGCCTGGGTGCAATACTAAACTGATACATTCCTTTCACACTCTGCCATGTCAGAACTTTTACCCCTTTAAAACAAAATACAAAATGCATCTGATCCTGATCTTCATCCATTGTAACTCAGACTTTTAGCTTGAAGCTGGAACCAGAAAGGGTCGGACCTGGGAGAGGCTGCTTACATGGTAAAAAAGAAGACTTTGATCTTCATCCCTGCTGCTTTTATCTTGCGTCCGGTCTCGCCCTTTTTGACTTCTTCCGCTTCTGTCTGTGGTTCGTCACTCTCTGAGAATCCACAGTAATAAAGAGAAAAGAGGACAGAAGATTGGCAGCTGGTTTACAGACACATTTGACAAATTATATTGATATTCAAGTAAAGAGTAGTCCCTCCATGTTACCAAACAAAGTCTACAGATAATAAAATCTGAATCTTGGTTCTCAATCCTGGGAATCTTCAGTGAAGTTATAAATTCTTGAATAATCCCACATGCTTGAGGGACACCAGAGTCCTGCACACAGACAGGATTATTCAAGTGTTCATAACTATCAATGAAGATTGCATAATGGAGAATTTTTAATTATGGAGCAAAATTCAAGTACATACAGGAACAGATATTGTTGAAGGACCATCTGGTTCATCCGCCTGCCTGCTTCAATATAACATTTCATCTTCTGTTTCCAGCTCTGCTTTCACCCTCAAACTAAGATTACTACCCTTTGTCTGGCTTATGCCATTGTTAATTAATTTACTTCGACTTGGTCCACTTTATTGAATTTTAGATTTCATGCAAAGGTATGGACAGTTCAGTTCATCTATCCCTAAAGGCACATGAAACAAGCAAAACGTTCTCCAAGAGGTTTCCCCAGTCACCAGAAGGTGACAATCACTTACCACTTTGCAACTCCAAAGCCTCTGGTTCTTTTTTCTTTCCCCGCCACCTGAAACGTAAACTTGTCCCTTTTGATTTGGAGTCCTTGTCCCCCAGATGCACCTCTGTTGGTATAGGGTCTGCCTGATCCAGCTCGAGGTTCATGCTAGGGACACTTTCCTCTTGGTCACGTTTTAACTTCTCACTCTTTTTCTTGACTTTTGGTTCAGTCTCTTTATGATCCCAGAGGCCATAACTCTAGGAAAAACAAGCAGAAATTGTGCATTGTTACTCACTGCTAGTTGTTGGATGGGGGTGTGTAGACAAGACATTCAGACAACCCCCTTATGCTATTGACTTTCTGGCCTTCCTCAAAAAACCTTACTAAGCAGTATTTTGATGTTGACCTAATTTCCACTTGTTTTTGAAGTCCAAGAACATGGGCAACACAGGAGTAGGATATGTTGCTGCCCCATGTAAAACAAATAGATAAAAATGGTGAAGTGGTGTACACAATGGCAATGCAATACAAGGAATTCACAAGACGGGAACATGCAATTGTGAATTCCCAAAGCTAAAATAACTTAAAATGATCTTTCCACTGGTCTTTTGAAAGGTGAAGCTGCCATTCATAGACTGTAGAAAGGGAGGTAGGCTTGCTTACCATGAGGAGAGATCGATGGAAGAATAGCGCCAGCAGTTGGATAAGGTCGTACTTGATGTATGATTCTGTCTTTTCCAGTCCAAGGATGCGAGGAGGAAAGAACGGCTTGCCTTCATTGCGAACCAGGATGATGTAACTGTTCCATGGGAAGAACCCAAACTGAAAAAGGTACTTGATAACAACCATCACCTGGAATGGAGACAGACAACAAGGAGCGATGGATGAGAAGGACTTACTATCGTTGACATTTGCATTTTTTCTATTCCCAAAAACGTCTTTTATTAAGGGAACAACTTCGGCCTTCTCTTTACTAAAAAAAAAGTTCAATTAAAGCTTTATTGTCGGAACATTCATACATGGTCAGCCAAATTGCCAGTGAGTGACATGAGGGGTGCGAATAGCATTTGCTCGCATTATGAATAATTGCTCCCCTCTTTGCAAAGGCAACTTCACCTTAAAGCAACTGCCGATATAGGACAGTGTGCAAGGCGTAATAACATGGACATGGACTGTTGCATTTGCAATTCCCCATTACCTATCATGAAGGTTGTTAGTGGGTATAAAGGCGCACCAGGGTCGTATTACACAAAATGCCATGCAAGCGCAATGGACATGTGCCCCCTCTTTGTGCACCCCCAGGGTATTACAGAACGGGACGCAGATGCTTGTGTGGGCCCTTCTGTAATACTGTTGGTGCTGATGCACATGTAGTGCCAGCACTATCTCAGGAGGGCATTCCCTCATTTGCATGAGTGTGTATGAAAATAGGATGATCAGCTATGTCGAAGGCAGCCGACAGGTCCAGCAATATGGTCTAAATGAGCCCCACAAGCATTACTTGGAGAGGAGTTGGCCTAACGGCTAGGGCGGTCGACCTCGAACCTGGGGAACTGGGTTCGAGTCTTGGCAATGACGCTGACCATCCTGTGATTCTAGGCAAATCACTTAATATCCCCGTGCCTAACAAAAATGAATGTGTCCTCATGTAACGCAACTGGTGCTATGTAAAGCGCTCTGATACCCGATACCTTTGGGTCAAGTTCACGCTATATAAAACTCTGTTAAAAAAAAAAAAAAATTTACTTAATATGATGTGAAAGAACACAGCTGGGATTTTCCCCGACACTTTTTAATACTCAGGCATACTTTGAAAACAAAATGGGAAATACTGTAAATGTTTCATATACTATAATTATAAAAACAAAGATCTTATTTTGGAATTGAATACAGATTCACTAGTTGACTGTTGACATTCATCCACTTGTATTGAGAAAAACAGCACATCGTCTACCAGTGGGGATGTCACAGAAAGTAACTGCAAACAGGAATATCCCATCCACTCACTACCTATTTCCACAGCAACCCTTTCTCACTCCTTCTCACCACCAACTTCTCCATTCTTGTTCATGCACTCTGTGAGGCTGAATGCCTCAAAAAGCTTCCCCTTGCATCAATGCAAATTTATATTTGTGTAAGTGCAAAGTGGCATATCTACACATTTTGCAGGTAGTGCATTTACAAAGCCATTTGCAGGAGTAAATCTTCACACACACTTGCATGAAAATAGCCATTTGCATGGGTGTACCTGCACAATACTTAGTTTCACCCCTTTTTAAAGGCATCAAATAAAGATTCAATCAAAAGGAGTCCCGCAATGCCTGCTGAAGGACGTCTTCTGGATTTTGAAATCCATGTACCACGGATCGAAGCATTATGCCAATAGCCGATCCCATTCAAGACCCTAGAGACAAATTTATTTGCACAAGTCAAAAGTGCAGTCAGCACCTGGAAATTCTCCAGGGATTAGCCTGTACATATGTTCTGGTTACACAGAGCACTCATACTGCATTAACATTCTTCACAAATAGGGGATTTGTGCATTTTGTGCAGTATGAGCAAAGTTACGTGCTCACTTTACATTACTTGGGTCCACACACAGGGATTGTTCCGTGTCTTTAGAACCTGTATGTGTCACAAACAAATTCACTCGTTTTGGAAGCCAATAAGCACACCACGCATTCGTGTTCTTCAGAATCCTACCTCAGTGTACACAATAGCTGTCATCCAGAATTTCTTGCTGGGCCGTGGAATGGATAGCATTGCCCAGAGGAAGATGAGGATGGGCAAGAAGAGGGAGATGACGGATGCCGTCACCATGTTGTTGAGAATAATGATGAAGTAACAGAGAAGCTCAGAGTGGGCAGCGATGAAGCTGTAAATGGCCAGCAAGAGCTTCAGGAATCGGTACTGGGATTTGTAGAACTGCTCAGACTCCTTTAGCTCCTCAAAAGGGAACTGCCTAAGAAAGTGACAAATATAAAAAAAACAGATAACAGGATCATTAAATAGGTCTATCTAATAAAATTGGATGATAAACACTATGATATGCTTTATATTCAGTAGCACCTTCCACTGGCCGTTGCCAAAGCATGATTATTTTCCCTACATCATGAAGGAAGAAAGTCTTTACATTTTATAATCAACCATTTTATGAGAAACTTAGCATTCCACAAAGTTTGTAGCTAACCCTTGGCTAAAGGTGGTTTAATATTCCATGTTTTACACCAATAGTGAAACTGCCAAAATAGCTGGGTGAGATATATAACCATGAAAATGGTTTCCTTTCAGTTCAAATGGTCACTTGGTGTTTTGGACGTGTCAGTGATACCAATTAAAAGATCAGTAAACAAATTTGCGTTCCCTATGTATTATATTTCAGCTTGAGCATTTCAACCACTCATTGCCTTCAGAATTAGTGAAAGAAGATGGGACTTTTGTGCGTGAATGGCATTGGTACGGGTATTTCTCTACACAGGTCTGTCCTTGTTCAACTGTTCTTCCATCTGGAATCCCCCTCTCTGCATAAATCTCTCTGGGGGTGGAAGTAAAGAGAGACACTTGTGTGCATTGAAACTAGGTTAACATGCCCAAAAGATGCCAGGTCTCCAACAAAGCCAAGGTGAGCCGTGGCAGAGGAAAGAACATCCAGTGTCCTTGGAGGTTTGGAACACACATTTCTATGCCAAGGTGTCCTCTCATTTTATCATGGTTAAATGGGGAACAGGAGTCCAGATCACAAACTGGAAAACAGAGGCTGATACTGACCGTTTGGTCTGCTCTTTACTCTCTACATGTCCTGAGTTACTATTTATCGGCAGGGCGCGTTTTATATCCATCCGTGCGTGTACTGGGGATCATTGTGCATTTCCAGCTCCATGAGTCCCCAGAGTAGCTGCATGAGGGCAGAGAGAAGTTACAAAGGTAATATCCCTATGATGACTAGATGTGGTGTGGTCAGCCCAGCTGGGGGATAAAGGTAGAAATGAAAAATACTCCTACCAATATTACAGAGATGTACAATGGGCAACATTACCTAGTGATGGACAAAACTCCTTTATTGACATCCTTGTTCGGTATATTAAAAACTGGAGGGTGAATAACTCATCCCCCTGTCTCGGTCATCTCTGTAGTATTTTTAACTTCTATCTTTATTTTCATCCAGCTGGGTTGACCCCACCACACCTAGACATCATAGGGATATTACTTTTCAAAACATCCATAGGAGCTCCCATGGTTGTCATAGGAGCTCCCATGGTTGTAGTCCACTTTGGTTCCTTGGTCATCATTGTAAGGAGTAACCCTATGAAGAAGCATGCCACCTAATGGTAGGGGAGGGTTATCGTGATGAAAAGCGAGCTCCCTTTTAACTCATGTTCACTCTCACATTTTTGACAGGATTTCTCCATAGGGTGCTTTGGGTAAGTGGTATGCAATTCAACAGGGGGTGTACCCTAGTTATTTGCTTCCCCCACCTTTCCCTTCTTGGTAAACAGATAGCTCCTAAACTAACCAAGTTTCTGTTTCATGATGTAGGGTCAGTATTTGAATGCTGTCCTTTAGTAACAATGCAGTTATTCCACGGTACATGAGCATGGGCTCATTCCAAAATAGTCAAGTGACAATTGAAAAGCTGCATTTAAAGAGGTATGCTGGAGTTAGTGCACAAAGAAGAATATGGAAAAGCTCATGGTGAATGCCCTGCCAGTAAAATAGTCTAAGGCAATGATAATGACAAATAATGAAAGCCCCCTTTATGTAACATCACGGTGCAAACGACTTCTAGCAAGAGAAATGGCAGGTTGATTAGGTGGTAGGGAAGAGCTGGCTGAAAGTGTTCATATAATGTAGGAGGTCCTGAACTTAGTAATATTTCCTTCTACTGCGTCCATGGGACTCAAAGTTGAGAGAAAACTGCTAAGATCTCTTTTGAGAAGAGCAGCGGTGAGAAATGGTAATACAGCTGATTATCTCTTAAAAATAATACAAAATCACAGATCTACAAATAATTGTGAGATTTATTGTTAAGATTTGATTCATCGAGGATCATACAGTACTGAAGTATTTTGTACCCTTATTGAAGGGGTGTTGTCTTGTAGAGTATTATTTATCACCTCTTTTGTATTCTAGAAATGGAAAGTCAGTCATTCAAGGGTTCAACAAAAAGGTTATACTATTACAGGACATGTTAATTTTTGAGCACTTAATGCCATGTCATAGGATGATTGATTCTGTAACTGGATATTTAGATGGTGCTGTTGATTGTCTTGCTTTGCTTACGTTTTCTGGATTGCTGTACACAATCTAGATAATATAAGACTGACCAATTTCAATGGGATTTGAAAATGCATCACATTAGACTTGCCTTCTGTGCATTTGCTATTTATTTACTTGTTACAAGAAAAAGCAGCATTTTGACACAAAATGCTGTCTGTAGCAGCAGTTAGATGGTGCATAAGCAACTGTGTTCACAAGCAGGTAGGATTTGGGGATCAATGGTTTGTGGATATTTAACAATGATGCATACAGGATGAGCAGCAGCTGCCTGAGGCTCAACTCAGAGAAGACAGAAGTCCTCATCCTCGGACCCTCCCCCTGCATGGGACAACACCTGGAGGCTCACCGCCTCCGGCATCCCCCCACCCCCACTGACCACGCCCGGAACCTCGGTATCATGCTCGACTCCTCCCTCACTATGAACCAACAGATCAACACGTCACCTCCACCTGTTTCAACACCCTCCGCATCCTTCGCAAGACCTTCAAATGGATCCCCCCGAATCCAGAAAGACTGTCACCCACGCACTCATAATCAGCAGACTGGACTATAGAAATGCCCTCTACGCCGGAATCAACAAATCCCTGCTCCGCAAGCTCCAGACCATACAGTACACCGCAGCCAGACTCGTCCTCGAGATGAACACATCACCCAACACCTGCGACACCTCTACTGGCTTCCCGTCAAGAAGAGAGTAACCTTCAAGATACTCACCGGCGCCTACAAATGCCTCCACAACACCGGACCCCAATATCTCAATGAAAGAATTTCCTTCCACGTACCCAAGAGAAACCTTCGATCCACCGACCTCGCCCTCACTGAAATCCCACGCATCTGCAGAGCAAGAACGGGTGGAAGAGGCATCTCCTACATCGCGGCAAAGACCTGGAACAAGCTCCCTATCTACATCAGACGCGCCCCCACTATGCACACTTTCAGGAAGAGCCTCAAGACCTGGCTCTTTGCCTGACCCGGAGCTGCCGCCCCCCACCACCCCTGCCCCAGCTCCTTGAGACCCCACTGGTGAGTAGCGTGCTTCACAATTTCATGATTGAATGATGTAACAATACAACATTTATTTCTTATTGTATACACATTTACTGAGGCAGATTTATTGGGGGTGTGGCTTGACTGAAAAGAGTTAATGAGATTCTTTCAGGATGATGTGTTTTAATGATTTGTCTTGAAGACCGCAGGAACATAGAAAAAGTTAATAACGGCTGGAAGTGAGTTCCAGTAAAATGGACAGACAGAATGAGTAATTTCTAGATGGTGTGCATGGTGGTTTGGGTTGTACTAGTAGAATTGTAATTGGATGATCATATATTTTAAGCTGGGATGCATCCTGTTAGGGAGGAAGTATTTATGGCTTGAATATTATGATAAACAGCTAATGGACTGCTCTGTTCCTAGCTGACAGCCAGTTGGCTTGGTGTTGGTATTCAAAGATGGTAGTGTCTCTCGGAAGATTAAAAAAGGGTCCTTGTGACAAAGTTAAGGACTTTGCCTGTGGGGGGTGAAGTATTGAGACAGACCTCAGTTCAAGACAAGTGAGAATACAAGTGTTTGGGCTGTGTGAAAGAAGAGTGGGAGCCATTTCATGTATGTTAAAAAGTTGGACCCTAGAGGCTGCGGCAAAGTTGGTGATGGAAGTTTCCATGTTCACAGATGATTTGAAGTGCTGTTTTAGATGGCTGGCTGAGGTGATTTGGAGTATTTAGAGTGGGGTATATTGGGACATGGAGGGAGGCAGGTTAAGAAGCAGTTGGAAAGTAGAAAATTTCTGTTTTGGATGAGCTCAGTTAAAGTAATCCGATAGTCATCCGGTTTTGAATGACGGTCTGAAGGGGAGGATTGAAAGTAGGGAGAGGAAGATCGGAGTATTATTAGCGTAGCGCCAATAGGAGAAGCTGAAAGAAGTGATTTCGCCAAAGGGATGCAATGTAGACGGATAAGTGGAGAAGGTCCAGGACTGAGTCTTGTGGGACATCAGTGGCAGAAGTGAGGGGGAAGAGAGCAAGGAGCATATTGACACCAGGAAGGAAACACCAGAGTGATAGGATGACGATCAGTCCAGTACCGACTGTGATATCGAGGGTAGAAAGAATAGATAGCAAAGTGGGGGTAATCAACAGTATCAAATGCAACAGAGAGGTTCAGAAGTATGAAATGAGATTAATATAAACGGCAGAGGTAATGGAGTTGTACAGATGGCAAATGGCAGATGGGTGCAGTGTAGATCATGGGACCTGGATTGAAGAACAACAAGCAGGCTATCAGCAGATATTAGTAATAGCTAGACGAATGTTAGTAGAGAGATTCATGTTAACAAATATTTATAAATAATAAATATGTAGTATTTGCATATATTTTTGAAACATTAATTTACATTTATTTATATTTTCACCTATTTTAAATAATTTAATTTAACAATTTCCTATGGGGTTTTATTTTTAATTCACTACCTCCATTATTTTCTATAGGAGGGTGTTGCAGTACAAGTGGTTAGCCATGTGTAGTGCTGGACTTACACTTTTGTAGTTACTTACATTTTTGTTGTAAGTTACTACAAAAGTGAAGTTTGTGAATAATGAGTAGTAGTAAACTTATTCCAAAGTGCAAACTTACTCAAAAGTGCAGTCTGTGACTCTGACCCACAATTTCTTTTCATAAAATGTGTTAAGGCAGGGTGGACTCAGTCCTCTTTTCAGATGACCTTTTCTGCCTAAAATACCTGTTCAAGAGCAACTCGCTGGCAGTCCGTGTCCGGTGCATCGGCTGACCCATGATGTCCTCAGAGCTCCGCAGGGACTGTGCGTCCACTATCTGCTCCTCACTGTTTGCCCTGGTGTTGTAGCCTGTGGTCAATGGAGTGGTCACATCTGTATATTCCAAAGTGCTGCTGAGCACCTCTTCTCCTTCACACCCACTAGGAAAGGCAGAGAAGAATTACAGAGTTAATATATTTTTCATATTTTACTCATAATTAACACTAGATCTTTGCAAATTCTGGAAAAAGGTCAAATTACTGGATGCACCTGCAAAAAAATATGGTCTACAAATGGGAGAAGAAAAGACAGGTTGGCGGAAATAGATTAAATTCTTTAATTATCGCACATAAGCAATATTTCTGTCTGCCCGTGAACAAATTGAAGGATCCTTGCCAAAGGTAATGAAGATGAGGCATGAAGCGGAAATATTATTAGATGTAGCGGACATTTAATCACTATGTCTGAGGCTTGAGTACTCATGCCACATTTGTCCTAGGACACACAAATCAGTGTATTCTATACAATGTATGCAGCGTAGCTTTACCATAAACAGTGCCATATACTGCAACTAATTCCTTGGCAGGTTTCAAAGATAGTTATGGATCCACTCACATCAAACCCTCATACCACAGAAACACCCTTCACTGACTGCCAAGTAACGAGTCTGCCCATATCCTGACTGACTTATTAAACCTGCACATGTTCTACCTCTACTAAAAGAACTAAACAAAAACAGAGTAAATGTTTTTCTCCAGCCAACTACTTCTTCGTATCCCAGCTCCCATACTATCCAAAAATTCAGAAGATATTTGTTTTCAACATAATTCTCAACTTTGTCTATCCGCCTGATAATAAATCCATGAAATCTGATGTTTGCCATCTTCAGTATATGGAAACATCCTTCCATCTTGCAGCCAACTTTCTAACCTCCACCAAACCACAAGCACAATAGCTGTATACTCATCTTCTCTGATGTGTCTGTAGGCTTCAACACTTGTCAAGCACCAAAACTGTGCTTAGTGCTCTCGCCTCCATAGGCATGGGGAGCATGGTTCTAGAATAAAGTACCTTCTACCACTTTCACCATGTTTCTGTCTCCTGGTGCTCCTCCCGCTCACCACCAATTTCACTCCTAGTTGGTCTTCCCTATGGTTCTGTACTGGGCCTGTCTCTATTCTCCTGTTATTGTTACATCATTTCCCTTGATGACATCATCTTCTCACTTTACTTTTCATATCACCTTTACACCAATATTACGGGTCGCATGACTCAGTGGACTAGTGGTTCCACTCCAGGGATCTGCATTTGATCACCTGGTCAATGGTTTGAATCCAGGCAGGTCTACCCAGCCCTTTATAATTCCAAGATTGGTAACATTAGCATCAATGAGTTGGTTAACAAACATTTGTTATCTATCAGCAGTTCTAAGGGACCTCTTCGGAGTGAACATGCACTGTATAAATATGCAAATTTTGCCATCTCAATCTCCTCACTGTGTAAAAGCCCGTTGTGTCTTCATGAGGTTCTAGTCCTTCGGCCTCCAAAGACCTCTTCGATAAAATGGTCTGTGCCTCTGTCTGGGCTATTCCCTGCTTTTCTGTCTTTAAACATACCCTAAAAGCAAGAACTGATGACACTTTAAAAGTCTTACCTATTTTTGCGAATGCAGGAACACCCACAATTCAACCATGATTGGTTTATTTATTAGGTACATGTAAAATCTATTTTGACCTCATTTTTTGTACCCCCCTATATAAAATGAATACTACCAACCTATCTGAGGCAGCCACACAACCTACTATAAACGTTTATACTGCTTGTCAATCTTTTACACCAATGTTGGGAGAAAGGCTGCTAATCAAATGAATAGACCTAGGACCCACCCAACTCCTAAAGTAAAGGTAAATCAAGCATTTTTAGCACTTGCAGAACTCCCATGGTGCTTATGGAAGCCCCCCCGTCTCTGCTCGCATGTCTCTGTCTAGCAAGAATTTATCATTCCCACATTTTTTGGCATGAGGGCACTCTGCTTCCTCAAACCATCTTTACAGAGATACTTTATTAATGATGCACAAACACTACACCATTTAATAGCATTCGTAGCATAAGGGCGGAGCATGAACAGAGGAGGCCCATGTCCTGCTTTCATATCATAATGAATGGCTGGGCATACCTTCATCTGTTTCCATCTCCTTTTCCACATCCTCCTGTAGGGATGTGCTGTGTGTTCTTTATATGATGCCCAGATTGTGTCCCCTCAAAGTTATTACTGACATTTGCCTGACATTGGCTACTTCAATACAATAGTTCTGTCCACCCTTTTCGATGTCAACGAAAAACTAGCCCTTGCTGCAGACACTCCGCACTCATGGAATTCCTCAGACCTAGATTTTCACTGAAAGATCAAAGCACTTTCTTCAATTAACACGCTTTGCTAAACTACCTGGAACATTTTCACAGCTTTTCCTGTCTGCTGCAAAATCACATCTAAACTCTTTGAAAAGATTAGATGACCTATAAGCATATCTATAACACCCACATGAGACCTGAATCCTCCTCATCAGCACCATCTCCTTAACATCTTTAGATACCTATCTCCATCAGTAACCTCCAACAACCACAGCATCTTTCCTAACCTTGAACAACCTCCTCTCCTTCTCATTCCTGGTATTACTTCAATACACTCTAAGTTGACAAATAGATGCTTTTACTGGAGCAGTTAAGTTATTCTTGTGCAACTGCTACCCAGCCCTGGGTGTGGTCCACACTATGTGAAAGTCCAAAATAAGTAGTTTAAAAAGAGATACACCACACACTAATTTTACAGACCATACAAGTGACCACGAAAAAAACTGTGTAGTGTCTTTTAAACTATTACAGCTCTCCGCATGTGTGGTGTGGGTTGCTCCTGAGGCTAAAACATGCCATAATGACAGAAGACTCAGTTCCTGCCAAAAACCTCAGACTTGGATTTCCTGGAGGTGAGCTCAGAGAACTTTTTTTTAAAATTGTCGTAGTCCAAAAACAGGCATCAATTAACTACATAGAACATTTCCCAATTTGTACCGCGCATCGACAAGTGACAGCTAAACCGAGTGAGAAGTGGACATTTAGGGCCATTTAAATAGTGCACAGAAAGGACCTAACCTCCTCTTGGTGCTCTTCAATGCTGGATCAAAGAACGAGCCACAAAATAACACACAAAATCAACTGGACATATTAGACACACAGTGAGAAGTTGGCCTGGCATATGCTGTCCACTAGTTATAGTGGGCACCTTGCACCAGTCCAAACGACTCTTATTGATGATAGGTTTAAAGACAACCTTTATTGAAAGCTATCCTAGTGGTAGCTATGGAGAGCAGCCTTCAGGCTAAGTCTTGAAGGAGTGTAAAGCAGCTCGGTTTACCAGATTATAACCTCTTGAATAACTTAATGAAAGGAGAACCACACAAGATATATATAAAATATATGTATTTATTTCTAAACACTAACTACTAATCTCTTTATGAGATTAGAGTTCAAGATACACAGTATCACAGTATTAAAACGACAGTAAATAGCACAATACACAGTGGGCTCCAGGGAGAGACCAAACCATATACTAAGAAAGTGGTATAAGAACCATGACTTGACTAGACACAGTGCCTAGAGCACGTAGAATTGCTGGGACCCCAAGGAACCACCCAAGGTAGTGACACAGGAGACCCACGGGGAACGTGTGCAGTGTGAGAACACAGCCGCGAGCGCCGTAGGATTCAATGCGGAAAGTCGCGGTTGGAATTTTAAAGATAAAGGACACTTAGGAGAGGACTTTGAGCAAACCCCTTTAGACTTAAGGGGTTCTAGGGCCAACACCCACGTGAGCACCGGAGTACTCGAGTTATCTCACCCAGGGAAGCCGGGTGCATAGGTGTCAAAAGGTGTCGGGAAACGTCGTCGTTTTCAATGGCGATCTGCTGCAAAGTGCTGCTGCCGTGAAGGAGAAAAGTGTCCGGTGTGATCCAAGCCTGGATCGAAGATGTGAAGAACCTGAAAGCAGAGGGGACAGAGTCTGGGTCACTAGCCAGTGACCAGGAGCGGAGCAATCGAATGCCCACCGATGTCGGGTGATTCAGGTGCGAAGAGGTGAAGCTTGACTCTGCAGCCACGGGGTCCTGGAGACATTGACGACGACCAGGAGCCGGATTCGAGCTGGCCCACGAAGGATGTCGAGTGCTGGGGTGTCAGTGATCGGATTGACCACAACAAGCCTTGGCAACAGCAACCCACGCAGGAAGAGAAAAGATGCTTCTGTGCGGACCAGCAAGGTCCTGGGGACTCCCCAAGCGATGGAGAGTCAGGGCACGTCTGGAGCAACCAGGGAAGCCCAATAAAAGTTAGAGTTGCCTTCTTGGGGATCCACAGGTCAACGGACCAGGGATCGCGAAGGGACCTCGAGAGCAATCACAAAATGGCGGCCCACGGAACACTCGTTGAGTGTAGGCCTGCAATCTTCGGTGCAATTACTGCTCGGGGTCAGGGCTACAAGTAACCCAAAGCGCAGCCTCAGGGGTCGCCGAAAAGCTGATGCTTCTGCAAATGGTTGCGGTGTCCAGGGGTTCGGGTTGCATCGTCTCCACGAGGGATACGGGCCTCAGACTTGCTATGGGCACAGATCGACCTCAGAGACCTCGGAAATCCCACCTCCTGTTTGGCAATATTCTTCGGAGTCCGTCAGAGCTCGGAGATGCCAACCAGTCAGTTGCGTTAAAGGTGCCTGCCTTGCAGGGGAGTAACTCCTTTACTCCAAGGGAGATTCTTCAGTCATCCAGCGTAGTGTAGATCGTCGAAGTACTTGGTTTCTGGTATCAGAGTTTAGTCCAGGTGTAATCTAATGTCCTGTAGTCAGGGTTTCCTACTTTATACCCAAGGAAGGGGTGGGACAAACTCTGGGGACCCACCTATGGGAGGGTCAGGAAAGAGGGGTGGCTACACCCATTTCCTTTGTCCAGTTTCGCGCCAGAGCAGGGGCTGGCAGCCCCTGCAACCGGTTTGAGCTGGACTATGCACAGGGACACCAAAGGTGCCCCCAGTGCAGACTTCAAAGCACTCTGAGAGTGCACCCACCCAGCCCCAATACACTAAAGCCTGTCTGGGAGGTGGTCACACCTCCCTGTGACAGGAAACCTATTGTCCAGGCCTCCCCTGCTGGAGTTTCGTCCAGCAGCAGGAGGGCAGACTCGTGTCTGTGGCTGCAGCATCCATTTTGTGATGCCAGGGCTCTGTTAGCTGGTACCGGGTATACCGGTGCTGTCATGTCTCTCCCTCTAGATGGGTGGGATCATACTCCCACACCAGTTACTGGTGTGGGGGTATGATTCCAAGGTGTTTGACACCAAACACGACAGTTTTCCATGCAGCCACTCCAAAGTTAGCATTTACCGTTTGGTTATAATGCACTTAAGAGTATATGGTCTGGCTGCATCACAAACAACCCCGGAATGAAGATTCCGAAAGCTGCAGAGGGGCTCTGCTCATGCATGGGCACCCTCTCACATGAAACCCAGCACCCTGCCTTCAGGATTGTTAAGGCCTGCCATAGGGGTGACTGAGGTTTACATGTGCAGTGATAAGGGGAGATATAGGGAACCTATATCTCAGCAAGGGGTGGATACACCACCTTACACAGGCTGCTGTGTCATTTTAAAAGGCTTCCCAGGGGTGGCACAATACATGCTGCAGCCCCTGGTAGGCCTCTGGGGTACCTATGCCCTGGGTACATAGTATACCATATACTAGGGACTCACAAGGGTACCCCAGAATCCAATCTGGAGTGTACCTAAAGTACATACAGTCAATTTAAGGGGAAAACAGATAGGCTGGGGTCCTGAATAGCAGGATCCCAGCCAAACTAAGTCGAAAACCAGCAAAACCCCAGGAACAAAATGGGGGCAACCATGCAGTCAGATTCCACCTTCCTACATAACCCACCCCCGCCAAACGAAAGGAGATAAGGCTAACCTTGTCCAGTTGAGCCTTTATTGACTAAGTGGCCATATAAGGAAGAACCTGCACTAGCATGGTTGCCCCCCGTCTTATGGTCCACTAAGCAATTCCTAACCCCAAGGGTATTGGATGATCTCCACCATTTGGAATTACTACCTGTGGTGTGTTGGCAAAGTAAAAGGCTGGTGGGGTGTCTGAGTAGAGAAGTGAGGCCCTAATAAAGTTGGCCTCCGCTTCCTCAGATCACTGGTCACTATGGAGGCTTTTCTTTCCATGACTGAGTTGTATCTGGCCCCAAGGGTCAACCTCTGGCTGCCTACAGCTGGGGGTTGGGTCCCTTTAGTTGGAACACTGGAGGGACATGGTAGGTTTGGAACCACTTGGTCCCAGGTTTGCCTTTGCCCAACAGAATCCATCTGGGGGAGGTCCCTATCCAATGGTAAGAGGGTTCCCTCAGTGTGCTGAGGAATTTTCACCTTGCTAGGGCTACTAGACTGTGCGCCCCTAATCTGTGGATGAGGGGGTTCCTCTGGACAGGGAGCCCTTAGGGGTCCACTGCCCTCCCTGACCTCTGCAGCCCTGGGCTGACAGAGGGAGGGTAGAGAGGGGCAGGTTACCTGCTCCAGACTGGGTACCACCTTGGAAGGGTCCCCTGCCATCAGGGGTGTTGCCAGGCCAGGCCTGACCACCTCTGGGGCAGTTCCTTCACTAGGGGTAGGATCAGTTCCCTGAGGAAGCTGACCCTTACCTATTGTCTGGGGGGAAGAAGACTTTTCTTCAACCCTTCTGCTCTCTGGGGGAGTAGAGTGGGCCATTCTTTCAGGCTCCACTTCTCCAAAATTTCCCTGGGATGGGACTGAGGCTCTAACAGCCCCACCAACCTTCTCAGAGAGGCCCAACATTTTTAAGTGGGCCTGGTATTCAACTTCAGCCCAGACTGAAACCTCCAGATCATTGCCCAACAGGCAACCTACAGGCAAGTTTGGGGACACTGCCACTCTCTTTGAGCCAGTGACCCCTCCCCAGCTGAGATTGACTATGGCCATGGGATGATCTGTTCTGATACCATCAATGTTGCTCACCTGGTACTTGAACTCAGGTAAAAGCTGTTGAGGGGGGACTAGTTTCCCTGTCACCATGGTGACACTAGCCCCTGTGTCCCTGAAGGCCACAGCTTTCTGACCATTAATTAGGGGCTCCTGTCTGTACTTGCCCAAAGTATTGGGACTCATAGTAAAAATGGCAAATCCCATGCCACCATCACAGACTAAGGAGGCCAGTGAGGAGGACGTTGATAAACTGGGGTCCACCTCAGTTCCCCACGAAAATGCACCTAACTTTTTGGGTGCATTACTACCACCTGGGGGATTACTACTTGTAGTACCAGGAGGAGTGGTAGTATTGCTGGGAGGAACATATTCCTTCTTGCCAGCCTGGGAGCAACTGGGGTCATTTTTCCAGTGGCCAGGCTTCTTACAGTTATGGCAATAGGGTTTCTTTTCAGGGGAGGAAGGAGTTTGGGACCCACCCCCACGAGAGGACTTTTGGGGCCCTGTAGTGGATTTATCCTTGGATTTATCCCCACCTTTCTCTTGGGACTTGGTAGAATCTTTCTTCTGGTCACCACCCTGATTCTTGGGCTTTACTCTGGTTCTGACCCATTTGTCTGCCTTCTTTCCCAATTCTTGGGGAGAGGTCAGATCAGAGTCCACCAGGTACTGGTGTAAAAGCTGGTTTTGACAATTATTAAGGATCTGCTCCCTCATAATCAAATTGTACAATCCTAAAAAGTCATGCACCTTGCTGCCATGTATCCAACCTTCCAGAGCCTTAGTAGCACAATCTACAAAGTCAACCCAGTCCTGAGTCTGTGCCTTTTGGGTGTCTCTGAACTTTAACCTGTATTGGTCAGTGGTTAGGCCAAACCCATCAATCAGAGCACTCTTCAGGACTTTATAATTATCAGCATCCTCTTCTCTTACAGTGAGGAGCTTGTCTCTACCTTTGTCTGCAAAGGAGAGCCACAAGATTGCTGCCCACTGCTCCTGAGGGACCCTCTGTACTTTACAGGCCCTCTCCAGTGCAGTTATCCATTTGTGGATGTCATCCCCACTCTGGTAGGGAGGGACAATCTTGTTCAGGTTCCTATGGGGATGAGTCTCTTCTCTACTCCTAGGGACACTGTTGCTGCCACCATGGGGCTCTAGCCCCAACTTTTGAGAAGCTTTCTGAAGCTCCAGGGATGCCCTGTCTAAGGCCAATTGCTCTCTCTTGATTTTGAGCTTAGTTCTCTCAAACTCAAGCAGTTGGCACTTCTTCTCATAAGAGGATGCCCTTTTATGAGAAGCAGAGGACCCTATAGAAGTACCAGAATGATTAGATTCCTGAGAAGGAGATCTTGATCTTCTTGGTAGACTATTAACCCTTCCTGGGGGAGTGAAGAGGGGGCCACTGAGGCCTTCCTCTCCTTCAGGAAGAATTGTATTTTCCAGGTGGGAATCATTTTGATCCCCCTAGCCAGCATCAGAGTCTGGGTCATAGTAGTTTTCACTACCTGGCCTTTCCTCTTCTACTGCCCCACCCAACCTGCCTGCCTCATCAGACCCTGGTGTCTTTCTGAGGTCATCTAACAGCAAAGCCTCTATGAGGCGTTGAGTGCTTGCATGTCTCCCTGTTTTCAATCTCCTAGAGGTTGACATATTTCTCAATTCCTGGAATGTGAGATTGTCATACCTAGTGGGTAAGGAGTCACTGACGTCAGGCCTTGCAGACATTCTAGTGTGGTGTGGTGTATGCACCTACCTACTCTAGTGGGAACTGAAACTCTCTTGAGTTGTAGAAAGGGTGTGCTAAGCCCTTGACACACAACTCTAAGTTCAGTAGAACTTACTGTATTCTAAACTTGATTTATATGTACCTATGTACCTATAGTGGTTTTCAGTTAGTCACTTCAAAGAGATTATCTGGAAAAGCAATAGCAAGCTTGAATCCAACCGCTGCACACCAATGTGAGAAGTTGGCCTGGCATATGCTGTCCACTAGTTATAGTGGGCACCTTGCACCAGTCCAAACGACCCTTATTGATGATAGGTTTAAAGACAACCTTTATTGAAAACTATCCTAGTGGTAGCTGTGGAGAGCAGCCTTCAGGCTAAGTCTTGAAGGAGTGTAAAGCAGCTCGGTTTACCAGATTATAACCTCTTGAATAACTAAATGAAAGGAGAACCACACAAGATATATATAAAATATATGTATTTATTTCTAAACACTAACTACTAATCCCTTTATGAGATTAGAGTTCAAGATACACAGTATCAAAATGACAGTAAATAGCACAATACACAGTGGGCTCCAGGGGGAGACCAAACCATATACTAAGAAAGTGGTATAAGAACCACGACTTGACTAGACACAGTGCCTAGAGCACGTAGAATCGCTGGGACCCCAAGGAACCACCCAAGGTAGTGACACAGGAGACCCACGGGGGATGTGTGCAGTGTGAGAACACAGCCGCGAGCGCCGTAGGATTCAATGCGGAAAGTCGCGGTTGGAATTTTAAAGATAAAGGACACTTAGGAGAGGACTTTGAGCAAACCCCTTTAGACTTAAGGGGTTCTAGGGCCAACACCCATGTGAGCACCGGAGTACTCGAGTTACCTCACCCAGGGAAGCCGGGTGCATAGGTGTCAAAAGGTGTCGGGAATCGTCGTCATTTTCAATGGCGATCTGCTGCAAAGTGCTGCTGCCGTGAAGGAGAAAAGTGTCCGGTGTGATCCAAGCCTGGATCGAAGATGTGAAGAACCTGAAAGCAGAGGGGACAGAGTCTGGGTCACTATCCAGTGACCAGGAGCGGAGCAATCGAATGCCCACCGATGTCGGGTGCTTCAGGTGCGAAGAGGTGAAACTTGACTCTGCAGCCACGGGGTCCTGGAGATGTCGACGACGACCAGGAGCCGGATTCGAGCTGCCCCACGAAGGATGTCGAGTGCTGGGGTGTCGGTGATCGGATTGACCACAACAAGACTTGGCAACAGCAACCCACGCAGGAAGAGAAAATATGCTTCTGTGCGGACCAGCAAGGTCCTGGGGACTCCCCAAGCGATGGAGAGTCAGGGCACATCTGGAGTAATCAGGGAAGCCCAATAAAAGTTAGAGTTGCCTTCTTGGGGACCCACAGGTCAACGGACCAGGGATCGCAAAGGGACCTCAAGAGGAATCACAAAATGGCGGCCCACGGAACACTCGTTGAGTGTAGGCCTGCAATCTTCGGTGCAATTACTGCTCGGGGTCAGGGCTACAAGTAACCCAAAGCTCAGCCTCAGGGGTCGCCGGAAAGCTGATGCTTCTGCAAATGGTCGCGGTGTCCAGGAGTTCAGGTTGCACGGTCTCCACGAGGGATACAGGCCTCAGACTTGCTGTGGGCATAGATCGACCTCAGAGACCTCGGAAAACCCACCTCCTGTGTGGCAATATTCTTCGGAGTCCGTCGGAGCTCGGAGATGCCAACCGGTCAGTTGCGTTAAAGGTGCCTGCCTTGCAGGGGAGTAACTCCTTTACTCCAAGGGAGATTCTGCAGTCATCCAGCGTAGTGTAGATCGTCGAAGTACTTGGTTTCTGGTATCAGAGTTTAGTCCAGGTGTAATCTAAAGTCCTGTAGTCAGGGTTTCCTACTTTATACCCAAGGAAGGGGTGGGACAAACTCTGGGGACCCACCTATGGGAGGGTCAGGAAGGAGGGGTGGCTACACCCATTTCTTTTGTCCAGTTTCGCGCCAGAGCAGGGGCTGCCAGCCCCTGCAACCGGTTTGAGCTGGACTATGCACAGGGACACCAAATGTGCCCCCAGTGCAGACTTCAAAGCACTCTGAGAGTGCACCCACCCAGCCCCAATACACTAAAGCCTGTCTGGGAGGTGGTCACACCTCCCTGTGACAGGAAACCTATTGTCCAGGCCTCCCCTGCCGGAGTTTCGTCCAGCAGCAGGAGGGCAGACTCGTGTCTGTGGCTGCAGCATCCATTTTGTGATGCCAGGGCTCTGTTAGCTGGTACCGGGTATACCGGTGCTGTCATGTCTCTCCTCTAGAAGGGTGGGATCAGTATGGATTCCAAGGTGTTTGACACCAAACACGACAGTTTTCCATGCAGCCACTCCAAAGTTAGCATTTACCGTTTGGTTATAATGCACTTAAGAGTATATGGTCTGGCTGCATCACAAACAACCCCGGAATGAAGATTCCGAAAGCTGCAGAGGGGCTCTGCTCATGCATGGGCACCCTCTCACATGAAACCCAGCACCCTGCCTTCAGGATTGTTAAGGCCTGCCATAGGGGTGACTGATAGGTTTACATGTGCAGTGATATGGAGAGATATAGGGAACCTATATCTCAGTAAGGGGTGGATACACCACCTTACACAGGCTGCTGTGTCATTTTAAAAGGCTTCCCAGGGGTGGCACAATACATGCTGCAGCCCCTGGTAGGCCTCTGGGAAACCTATGCCCTGGGTACATAGTATACCATATACTAGGGACTCACAAGGGTACCCCAGAATCCAATCTGGAGTGGACCTAAAGTACATACAGTCAATTTAAGGGGAAAGCAGATAGGCTGGGGTCCTGAATAGCAGGATCCCAGCCAAACTAAGTCGAAAACCAGCAAAACACCAGGAAAAAAGTGGGGGCAACCATGCAGTCAGATTCCACCTTCCTACAGACACCACTTCTCATCAAGCACGACTACAATGCCCCACAACTGTAATCCTAGATAGCCGGCCACATCTGTCCAAAGTATCCCTATTCCATTAATTTAAGGCACTGTGATTCTTTAATCATCTTTGAGCTACATGTGCACTATTTGATGTCAGTTGCTTGAAAAGGTGTGTAGCAGTATTGCATTTATAATGAAGCATGAATAGCACTCTCCCTCCCTGTGTGGGTATGTCTATGCTATACTAAAACTCCAAATGCATGAATTAATGAAAAACCCATCCAAAGCACTCATAGATGTATAAAGCCATGCAGTGTACCATAAAAATACCTCTTCTCCAAAGGTGCTTTTCCATTTGGGGATCTCTAATACTGAAAGACACACATGCACCTTTTCAAACCACATCCCAGCAGTTTCCAATCCCCCTCTACACCCTTCTTTGCAGGATTTACCTCCACCATACCACTCACCCACCAACATAACCAAGTTTCTACATCAATGAAACACTTTTCTTACCTAAAACATTTGCATGACTCAACCCATCCTTGCTTGGTAGAGTGACAGGTACATATAACTGGAGTGATACAATATATAACTTCATTATGCACCATAGGCATTGATTTTGCTTGAGCTTATCTTCCTATTAAAAGTGATTCAGCTGTTCATTTTATTATCCATTCTGTGAAAGGCTCTGGTGGCTATATTGGCTAAGTCTGTATTAAAGTAATTTCCTACAGTATAAATGTAAATGGAAGTAGCTATTTTTCCAGCTGCCGGCAAAATAGTCCAATAATCTCTGCTATTTAGCCAGCAGCTGGAAAAATTACACAAACCTCTTCTGTTCAGCCAGCGGCCGTCTTAATATCCAAAACTTCAAAGTTTATCCAGCCGCAGGCCAAATAGCACAGATTATGTAGTATTTGACTGGTGACCGGATAAATAGTGTGATGAAGGTCTTTATGTAGCCAGACATGAAAAAACCCAAAAAGGGACTCCAAGGAATGGTGGAGGGGTGGCCATCTTGTTAAAGGGGTGCAGGGAGAGTGTGAAGGATTTGAAAGTACGTGTATGTCCCACTGTACAATAGTACATACAAGAGTAAGTGCATGAATTAAGCTAAATGTGGTACACAATTAAAATAACAAATGTACAAATTCAGCTTCAAGCTATGGCACACAATTTGTGCTGAAGTCTTGGAGTATTTGGCTGTCTTCATATGACTACAGTTAAGTCTGAAAAAAAACGAGAATGTTTTTAATACCCGGGGTAGCTCCTCCATTGGAATAGAGGAGCGCCGCCCCACTCATGTGTCCCCTAAAGCCCCCCTAGATAAAAAAGTAAATGGTAATTGATTACCATTTTATTTTTTATCGTCCAGTTCTGAACCGAGTGTCAGGACGAGGCAGGCCTGCTGAGTGAGCAGGGAGGACTGGTGGGCAGAAGGCTGCCTTTGCACTTGTTTAAAGTACGCAAGTGTCTTTGGCCGGCCGTCTCGAGATGGCCAGCCACACATGAGCACTTTAAACATCTCAACCCAGCTGGCTTAAGACAGCTAGGTTGAGAGCAAATGCAGGCATCCAGTGCCTTCGGGAGCACAGAGAGGCTGCTCGCACCAATCACGGTACTGCTCACATGCTGGTAAACAGCACGTAAGCAGGCCTGGATTGGTCGAGGGAGTTTGCTGGGGCCTGCACTGCAGTCCCAGCAGATAAAGTCGGAGAGAGGAGGACATCGTCAGGATCCGGTAAGTGCTTTTGTTTTCTTTTTTCTTTTTAAATTTTGTTTATCCGTCCCCCCCTCAGTAGATGCCAGCCGCCACTGTTTAATACATTCATGAATGTTTTCTTCACTTATGAGTTAAATTGTCTGTTCATGGTCATTCTATGGATAATTTTTTAATGGTGGTACTCATTTTGGACTTCATATGGAAAGACTTGTGCTTGTTTTGGGCTTCTTTGTAAGGGGGTGCTGCTTGCTTACTATTTCAGACCTGGAAAAACAGCAGCAGATATCAAGCAGCACAAAGGGAATGCAGAGAACAGGTGATATCTGGGCCACAGAATGAGGGACACTTACATAAGATAATTGGAGATGGGGTACAGTAGTTTGAGGCACTTGCAGGAGGTAAACTGGGTAGAAACACAGTCATGGGTATTTTATGGAACAGATGAAGTGAAAGCAAAGGGCAGGTAAGCAGAGTTTTGGGATAATTCATTCATCTGCCACACTTTGTTACACTGTCATGCAACAGAGTGAGCTTCAGGCTTAGTGGTTGTAGGAAAGTGCCCATTTTTGACATGGTCACCCCCACATTTTGCCTGGCATTTGATGTGATTTTGATGGGAAGTGCACTGGGCTCCTGCTAACCAGGTCCCCAGTGCCAGATCTCTTTCCCAAAACTGTGCAAGTGTACCCCAATTGGCAATACCTTTAGCACTCCCTGTAAGTCCCTAGTAAGTGGTACTAATGAGTTTCCTTAAGGGCTGCAGCACGAATTGTGCCACCCTAAAGGACCCCTCACCAAACAACTACAGACTGCCACTGCAGGTTGCGTGTCTTGGTGCAGACAATAGTAAAAACACGACATGGCACACATCTCTGTTTGTCATGCCTGCAGACACTGCATGCAGTATAGGTAAGTTACCCCTACAGCAGGCCTTACAGCCCTAAGGCATGGTGCACTATACTACATGTGAGGGTATAACTGCATGAGCAGGTATGCCCCTGTGCTGGTCAGTTCCATTGCTGCCAGTACAAATGAACAGGGAAGCCATTTTATGTACATGCGCCAGACTCTCGTGAAAATGAGTTCTTCACCTACATGATGGCTTCACTGAAAATAGGGATGTTTGGTATTTAACATCTCGTATTAATAAACCCACACTGATGGCAGTGTTGGATTTATTAATAGATGCTCACAGAGGGCACCTTAGAGGTACTGATGTGCTGACTGACTGGTTTTCACCAGCTTGCCATCAGAGACGTTTCTTACCCCCAAGGGTGAGGGCTTTTTGCTCTCAGGAGGTCAGAAACAAAGCCTGCTTGGGCAGAGGTTGTTTACAACCCCTCCCATAGACTGACCTGCAGATTAACATTCCAAAGCAGGGGAGCGTCAAAGAGCCCACCTCCTTTGGTATGCATGTCAGGCTTCTCTCAGAGGAGAGGAAGCCGACCCCATTTGTCCAGAGCAAAATGTCCTCAAAGCTATGTTAATATCACAATTGAAATGTCTGCTAAAACAGACCTCTTGTAACATCAGTGTTGGCATGCATGCCGATTTCAGCTTGAAAAAGGGCAAATACAAATCAATTTTATCCTCCTGCATGATGAAAGACCCTCAGACCATGTGGACCTAAGATCATGGAATTTGTCGTTTGTTCCTTTTACTAAGAATGAGTACAAACTCTAAATTTAACTCTTTGTATGCCCCGCACGGCACTTAATGTTTTGTTTAGATCTTAAGCATCCTTTCATAGCATTTAATGTTTGTTTTGTTGAAAAAGCTTGCCATCTTTTACTATTACCAAAAAATGAAATTATATATTTTAACATATTTACATTTTTTAAAAGCCTTTTATACATGTATTAGTATGAAACAACTTGGAGATCAAAATCTTAATAATAATTTGAAATTAATGTGGAGATCCACAGTTTGATAATAAATTGAATTGACTTGCATAAGGGGCTATCTGCAATTGTTTTAATTTTAAACAGATAACAGAAATCCTATATGGATTGGGTTATCAGATGGCATCATATCACTGGGATACAACATTTTCGATTCTGGCCTTAGATTTACAAATCATTGTTTTCATGTGTTTTATTCAGATTTCTTTGATTGAACTAAACCAGGATTACAAATTCCAGATTGCACTGTTTTTTTACATCGAAACTCAGGCAGAAAAAACACTATTTATAGCCTAGAGCTTTATAGTAATCCTATATCTGGCCCTAGTGTATTCACATGACTTTGTGAATGAAAGCAAGTGCTCAGTGCTACAAGAGTAAGCAGCTTCACCTAGTCTTTCAAAGGTTCTAATCATCTCCATCATTAGCGGCCTCTTCCGATAAACCTACAGTAGCAGGTGCATTTGTAGAGTAAGTGACCGATCTATAATGGGCTGTATCTTGGCCCTTAGTACAATGGAGGTGCATGCTGGACAATGACTGCCAAATTAACTTGGAAACATTCAAACATTCTCTTCAATTGCTATTGGGACATTTAGATTGTACTGTTCAGGTACAAATTGCATTTTACCCCGTGTTAGCCCTAATATGGCTAACATGGGAGATAATTGTGTTCACTCCTTGTTTGCAGTTCTACCTGGTGGTAAGTGCATATTGAAATCTGTGCTAGGTTTAATTATATATAATTTCAGCTCTTTAGGCAGTAAGCAGGCAAATAATGGATTTTCACCGCTGTTTGCACGGCCACTGGCCAGTCGTGCATAATACCTGCTATTTAACCAGTGACCAAGTAAAAAGAATGTTTCTTTGCTATTTGCAAGGCTGCTATCCAAAAGGTCATAATGTCTGCTACCTAGCCAGTGGTCGGATAAATAGTGATGTTTCTGTGTTATTTGAAACGCCATAGGCTAAATGGTACATACTTTCTGCTATTTGGCCAGCAAAAACCCCATCATTGTAGATAATATATGCTAATCTGCCACCAGCTGGATTAAGAGTAAAGTTTTTAGGCAGTTTGTACGGCCGCTGGAGATAATGTTTCCTATTTAGCAACTGACCATGTGAATAGTAAAGTTTCTTTGCTATTTACTCGACCGCCAGCCAAACAGTACGTTATGTCTGCAATTTAGCCACAGTCCAGGTAAATAGTAATGTTTCTTTGCTATAAGTATGGCAGCCAGCCAAATATCAAATAATGGCTGGTATTTAGATTGTGGTGGGGTAAATAATGAAGTTTCCTTGCTATTTATACATCCACCAGGTAAACCGTGCATAATCTTTCTTATTTAGCCAGCAGGTAAATAGTGAGGTATTTCTGCTACTTGCAAGGCTGCTGACCAAATAGTTAATATTTACTATTTAGCTGGTGGATGGGTGAATAGTGGAGAATATTCACTATTTTCCTGGTGGCCAGTTAAATAACTGCCACCTAAGTATGTAGTAACCAGGAACATTCACAAACCCTTAATTTCATCTCAAAATGTCATTCAAATAGCCCCAAGAACTTATCTATGCACCTGCCTTGAAGCCATGCTGTTTTGAGAGTCGACAACTGTCGTCTCTGCGCCAGACTCCTCATGAATGCAAACAGGTGACTCTGCTTCTGTGCTGGGGCTTACTCCTTCCTCATGCGTCAAGTACAGGTCTTCCAAGGCTCCTCGGTTAACATCACCTCCCTGGAATGAAACAACAAGTTACTGTTAGTGTCCTAAACTATATCCAAATGTTCCTCAAGAGTATACCTAAAACTCTGAGTGATTTTTATTATGCAGAGGTATTGGCACTTAATCTACTATAAAACTCATTTATTGCTAAATGCTTATCATGCACAATTTCCATTTTCTTTATGCTTACAATGACTGCATAATTGTCTCCAAAGGAGACTTGGTTCGGACATCAAATGCCTTGCATGAACTTTGAAACTAAATGTGCGCCATGGCTGAATGTGCTGCACTAGCAAATGTCGCATGAGACTTTGACAAAAGAATAGGCAACACATTTTAGTGGGTATCTCACAAGCATTTGATACTTAAGGGGATAGTGCATGTATGAGTTCCACTCAGAACACTGCCACGCACAATACATGTAAAATCCATAATTCTTGGTATGCAATTTTCCCAACCTATAGATATAACCAGACGACCCCATCTTTAGGAGACCATTGTGCTGTGCTCCTGAACGTCTATAGAGTGCCAGATGTGATACAAAAGTCAGATGAGGAAGAAGATCAAAAAGAAGCCAGGACCTCTCTCCTATCTTTTTATGTGCTGAGTCTCCGCAGTCGTAAAACTAATAGTAGTAAAAATGAACTTGCAGTTCACGAATACCGAAAAAATAGTAAACTTACACAAAAGTGTACGTTTACCTTTGTGGATCAGGCACTCAGATGCCAGCAATAAATTACAAATGCTACTCTGAAATAATCCAAGGTGTACACTGTGTAAAGAGTCCAGGCAAAACCCCAATTGGTTTACAGAGGCACAAATGAAATCCCAAATGCTCTCTTCTGTGGTAGTGTAGGCGAGCAGTTAGGCATATCAGAGGGTAGTGCTAAGCATTTGTTGACACACACAGAGGCAATAAATGAGAGATACACTCAAGAATAAATCTGAGACCAATTTAGAAAAATAAGTCATATTTTTATATACATTTTGATACCAAGAACTTTTTATCAAGTAAGTACTTTTTTAAAATATTGATTTTAGCAGGGAAGTAAAATGTTCACTTAAATGTGCTTTTTTGCACAATGCTTTCCTATAGGAGAAAATGTATTTATAGCATACAGTTATTTGCGTTCGGTTTCTGGGGGGGTCTCCTTCCGGACTTCGGGTAGTAGGGCGCCATGGTCCAAAGTACCACCAGCAGTTACTCATTACCTGCTCTGGGGCGTCCGGTTGCAGAGGTGCTGATCAGGTTGGTAGTTGTGCACACTATGCCGGTTAAAAGAAGGGTGGCCACCTAGAAACAGGCTGCAGAGGGGGACTTGGGGACAAATCCGGAAGCTCCCAATGGGAGGTTCGGGTCAGAAGGGTCCTAGGGACAAGGGGGCACAGCCAGTTCATCGGTACTTGGACTGGGTCGCTCTGTGCAGAATTGAAAGGTCGGCTGGGCTCTGTGCAACTTGGAACCTTGCGGTTGTCGGTCTCGCCGGTTGAAGTTGAAAAATCAGGACAGCTGGGCCACTCTGGAAGAGGGTCTCTGTGGTGCTGATGTCCCTCGATGGCTGCTTTGTCTTGGAGTTACTGGAGTCCCGACTGGACTCTCACGGTCTCTGCTTGCTGCGAGGGGTGCGGTACCCCGGGTATTGGTCGTATGTGGTTCCAGTTGGTCCTGGTGTCCTTTCACTTGTTGGGGGGGACTGATCTGACCTTCAGAAGCACAGGCTCCGCTTCTTGGGGAGCTGATGTGTCAGGCTTGTCGGCGAGCGGCAACTCGGTAGACAAGAATTTGCATTTCAGTGCCTGCAAGCTGCAGGGGAGTAGCTCCTCTAGTCCAAGGGATATTGCTTTGTGATTTGCAAAGGCTGGCAGTCTCCCAGGCTTCTTGGCAGCTGGTCAGCAGCAGGACGAGTCTATGGGTCGTGATTGCGAGACTTAGTGCGGCAGGCAGGGTTTGGACCCAAAAGTCCACAGCAGTCTTCAGCTCTCCGTGTCCTTTTCTTCTTGATCTGTCGAATCTGACTCCCTGGTGTCAGGGATGCCACCTAAATACTCAATGTATAGGCGTTACGGGGAGGGACACGAAGTAGCCAATAGGCTACTTACCTTTAGGGTGTCTACACTAGACACTATATGAGTACTTCCTGTGGGAAGTGGGCATAACCCTGACCCAAAGAGCCTAATTCCTCCAAAACTAAGATGGTGGAATTTCTAAGGGGTGGCACTAGCTTGAGAGGGGCAGGCCGCCTGACTAGCTATTTTTCCCTCCTGTCCCGGTGCCAAATGGGCCCGGGCAGAGGAGGCATTTCCCCTGTCTGGGAAGCCTTAGGTTGCACATCAAAGGCAGCCGAGGCCTTTGAAGCCTTCTGCATTGATATGCTGATCACTTAGCCATCCTGCTTGGAGGAGGTAACAGCACCTCTGGCCAGAACAAGCATTGTTTTTGCCCTCAGAGAGCTCGGGCTCTTACCTGCAGGTGGTCAGAAACCTGTCTGTGGTGGCCAGTTGATCTACACCAGTCAGCCAGAGCACTAGTAGTTGGTAGGTTTTCAGGGGGCACTCTAAAGTGCCCTCTGGGTGCCTGTATTAATAAATCCATCACTGGCATCAGTGTGGGTTTATTAATATGAGATGTTTGATACCAAACTTCTCTAGTTTCAGTGAAGCCATCATGTAGCTGGGGGACTCGTAAATACCAGTGTCCAGCACATGTACTCAAAATGGCTTCCCTTTCCACTTGTAATATCTAAGAATTGACTTAGACATCACAGGGGCATATCTGCTCATGCAGATATGTCCACACATGTAGTATAGTGCACCCTGCCTTAGGGGTGTAAGGCCTGCTGTAGGGGTGACTTACCTATACTGCATGCAGTGTCTGCTGGCATGTGTAAGAAAGTGCCCTTTTTTTGCATGGTTGCCCCCACTTTTTGCCAAACTGCTAATGTACTTTGACTGAGTGTGCCCTGGGTTCCTGCCAAACAGGTACCCAGGGCCTATTTTCTTTCCCTAAACTGCATTAAAAACAAAACCCAATTGGCACTCTTTGGCCACAGGTCAGTCCCTTGTAAATGGTACCACAGATACCCAGGGCACTGTGGCCAGGGAAGGCCTTGAAGGGCTGCAGCACTTATTGTGCCACCCTTAGAGGCCCTGTACCTTTACACACACACGCTGCCATTGCAGGCTGCATGTTTTGGTGCAGAACAAAGTGAAGAGTTGACATGGCACACATCCCTGTGTGCCATGCCTACAACCCACTGCCCTGGCTTAGGTCAGCCACCCCTCTATCTGGGTGCACTATACCAGTGGTGAGGGTACAGGTGCATTAGTCCTGTACCACTACAGTGTGTAAGCCAATTCTTAGACATTGTAAGTGCAGTAATGCCACTAAGAGTATATGGTGCTGGTAGTTTGTCATTACGAACTCCACAGCACCATAATGGCTTTACTAAAAACTGGGAAGTTTGGTATCAAACGTCTCAGCACATTAAACCCACACTGATGCCAGTGTGGGATTTAATGAAAAATGCACTCATAGGGCATCTTAGAGATGCCCCCTGAAAACGACCTAACACTAGTGTCCTGGCTGAGTGGCTGCTCGGCAGCTGTCACCACCAGACATGTTTCTGGACCCCTGGGTCGAGAGCCTGCTGCTCTCGGGGGTCTGAAACAATGCACATCCTGGGACGAGGTGCCAAGCCTCCTCCCCTAGGATGGGCAGGGTTCACGAAGGGGAAGCTTCAAAGGCTTGCCGCCTTTGTGAGCTTCCCCAGGCCTTTGCTGCTTCCAACAACTGGCCCCCACCGGTTCAGACCCCCACTTTGGGCTGGAGAATCGGCGGGAAAACCAAGTATGGAAGGGAGGTGTGCCAACCTTTGCCAACCCCACCCCTCAGTTGGGGGAGGCGAGGTGAAGCACAACTCTCAGTCCCCGCCATCTTGCAGATGGGGAGACCCAGCCAACCAGAGAGAGGCATATGCCCCCTCCCACTGGAGGGTGGCCTAATACCCACCCCAAGGAAGGGACCCATTGGTCCCAACCTTTACTTACCTGTAACGCCCCTAAATCTAGTATTTAGGGGCAACCCTGAACCTTGCCTTCTCAGACAAGAACCGACTAAGAAGAAAAGAAAAAGAAGGACTGAAAAAGCCATGCTAAAACTAAGAAGAGGAGGACACCCACTGACTTGGCCCCAGCCCTACCGGCCTGTCCCCACCTCGAACCTGCTCCAGCAAAATCCTGGTGTGTCCTGCAGCCAGCAGCCTCAAGAACCTGAAGGACCTGCCCTGCCTTCCAAACCCAAGACTTTGTCTCCCGTGAGCACCGGATTTGCTCACCAACAGACTCTGGCCCCAGCCAAAACTGTGAGTTTGAACCACTCTGCACCCGATGCCTACGGCCCTTTGAGTGGCCCAACACCACGAGAAGGTCTCCCCGGCGATCCTGACCTGAGATATGGTGATCTCTGACCTGTCTCGACTCTCCAAACGACGCCTGCAGTCTCTTTCTGGAAGACCCCCACAATGCGATCGGAGCTGGTAAGAAAAACTGACGCCTTAAGACACCCCTGCACCTGACGTCCCAGAGCCTTGGGTGGCCCAACTGATGGTGTCCCAGCAACGCCAGGCACCCCGACTTACCTCTCCAACTGGTGGTCGCCTCCAGAAGATCTTCGTCCCCGAGCCTGCAGTCTTTGTTGCAACCAGAGAATCCCCATTAAAAACAACAGGGCGCCCGACGCCAAAACAGTACCCTGCAGCCATCCGCCCCTGCACCTCTGGGGGTGCACCTTCTGTGCTAACTTGGACCCCCCTTTGCGCTGAGCCTAACACCAGGAGCTTTGCTCCCACAACCTTGTGGCCTGCTCGTGAGCAGCCACCAACTGGAGGCCCCCTATCCCCCATTGGATAACATTGGGCCTCAGCACTCTGCACCCGGCCGCCCTAGTGCCACTGAGGGTGTTTCAAGAGTGCATCCTTGACCCTGGGGGAACCCTGGTTCTAACCCCAGAATACCAACTCCCACAAACTTGCACTTACCTGCAAACCGTTAACTTCATTTTTCTCCAAAGGAATACATTGACTGTTTTTCCTTGAAAATTGTTGTGTGTGGAGTTGGTTTGTATAAAACATTGAAAAACTGCATATGTACAAAAAGTGAATTACGTACCTTTTGTCTAGGAGATGTCTCAGTGTGATATCTAGGTGTATCGCACTGATTAGCAAAAGTAATCTGAAAAGTAATCGAAAAAGTAATGTACATAGTAATCTGTAAAGTAACTGAAAAGTATTTTCGAAATATTGACTTACCTGTAATTCAACCAACTGCATTTGAACCTGCATTCAACTGTAAAACACTGCATAAGATTTTGCAAAGCATTTATTTCACTTACCTGCACCAGGCTTGGCTTTGTTCTAGAAATAAAATAACTAAATAATATTTTTATACAAACAAATTGGTCTGAGTTCAGTCTTTGAGTGTGTGACATCATTTGCTGCCTAGGTGTGTACAACAAATGCTTAACACCACCTTCTGATAAAGCCTTACTGCTCGCCCACACTACCACAAATAGATAGTAAGGTGCTATCTACTTTTACCTCTGCCTACCTTTGGGGTTCTACTCGACTCTGCACACTATACCTCATCTTGGTATAGTATATACAGATCCAGCTTCCTACAGCATGTAACACAGGAGGTGTGCCATGTCGTGTCTTCACTTTTCTCTGCACCATGGCACACATCCTGCAATGGCAGTTTGCATGTTGGTGCAGAGGGGTCCCTTAGGGTGGCACAATTCATTCTGCAGCCCTTAGGGACCCTCTTTAGACTCCTTGCCCTAGGTACCAGGGGTACCATTTACTAGGGACTTATAAGGGGTGCTAAAGCAATTGCCAATTGGGGGAACAATTGTACAGTTTTAGGGAAAGAGATCTGTTGATATTTTTTTAAAGCCCTTCATGGCTTAGGAGCCAGCTATCTCAACAAGCGCGTAATTCGTTACATTCCAGCGCAGACTTTAAGATCCTCTTCTTCCGATCTCGTCCGCACCCCTAAAGTCCGCTTGGCCCGCATGGGTGGCAGGTCTTTCGGGCGCACAAGCGTAGAACAGATTACCGGTGTCACTGAGAGCCATAACTGACCTGGCTACTTTCAAAAAACATCTAAAAACTTGGCTTTTCAGGGATTAGTTGCGCCTCAGAACCTGCCTTGCTCCCACAGCGCCGGGACACTCTTGTTGAATAGCTGAGCGCTATATTAAATACCTTTCATTCATTCACTGGGGACCTGGATAGCAGGAACCCAGTGCACGTTTGTCAACATTGCATCAGAAAGCAGGCAAAAAGTGGGTGCGACCGTGTCAAAAAGGGGCACTTTCATACAGCTAGCTCTCTGCAGTACTGGAGTGAGGAGGGTAAATATGGCACTGAGTCAAAAAACGGAATGTCTGGTAAAGAGGATTATGGTAATGGATCAGACCTTTATACAGATAATTTGGAAATTGTTTGCGTGTTGTTGTGGGGCATGTTAAAGGTCTTTCAGCCTTTAAGAACAAGGAAGAGAAAAAGTAGCAAAATAATTTTAATGCCACATATCTTTCTGTAATCTCCCTTTGCAGGTAAGAGCCTTATTATGTGGGTAAAATGTAGTGTTTTCCACTGCTTGCCTCTTGCAACAGTTACCCAGTGATCGTTGTTTCTGCAATCCTCATTTTTGCCGATCCTGTGCTGGTTTTGTGGTTTGCCAGACGCTGTGCAGTGAGCGAGTGTGAACAAGGCGCCAGGATGTGGAGGTGGAGGACGCCGCACCGCTCTACTTCCATTTGCTTCCATTTGCTTCGCTCGACCTTTACCGCCTTACCGCTCAGCCTTGTCCTTCAAGGAGCTGCTGGGCACCGCTTGAATTCTGCTAAGGCTTCTCGCGGCCCCTGCGGCACCCGCGGCTTCTACGGCATCCGCGGTTCTCGCTGCTGCAGCTGACTGCTCTTGGTCAGGCAGAGAGAGCGGAGCTGGTGGACAAGCAGGGAGAGCAGGGAGAGCAGAGAGAGCGGAGCGGTGGCGGCTAGCAGAAGTGAGCCTGTACAAAGATATCGTCAAGGGGGTGATACGAGGAGCTGAGCCTGAGCCTGACCCCGACGGATTACTGGATTACCGGCTCCTTTGGTCCATGGAGCGTGGACAGTGAGTGCCGTGCCGGGCTTTTGAGTAGCAGCAGCCTGCTCCACGTGAATCTGCTGCGAATCTGCTGTGAATCTGCTGTGAATCAGCTGGCAACTAGCTGGAAAACTCGCGCTGTAACAGCGCTGTAACAGCGGTAAGTGCGATTGATAGCTGCCGTCTGCAACGAGACAGAAGTGAGTCAAACACAGTTGTCGAGTTTTCAGGTTTGCTGAAACAGCTGTAAATCTAGATCGCTAGACTGCCTGAAAAACTTTATGGAAAGCCTGTATTGCAGCAGTTCAGTGGTACGTTTGTGGAACGGATGATCGGACGGATGATCTGGTGGGACTGGTAATACTTTTGGAAGAAAGTTTCACATATTGGATCAAGTGTAGGTTCTACAGAACATTGCGGGGGAGACACCAGTATTGCACCAGGCTGGTCTGATCATCGGTGCAGCGGCGCAAGGGAAACCGACGGCAATTGGAGAGGTCACCGGTGGTGGGAGGCTGCTGTGTTGTGACAGCGCTGCGGAGGACCTTGAATATCCCGGCATCCAGGAAGCACCTGCGATAGGGATGCTGCTGGCTGGTTGAGGAGGTGTCCTCTACGCAAGGCCACCGTCCTGGTCAGGAAGAAGGGATCATTCGCGGCGAGGTGAGGCAAGGTGAAGCAGGAAGAGACATTTCAACATCGGAAACACAGAACTGCTGCAAGTAATCGTCTATAGAGTCCGCTCAGAATCGCGAGGAACAGGAGCGTCTGGAGTATCGAAGACCAGCTGCCGAGGCCCTGCTGAGCTTTTGCTGGAAAGGCTGAACTTTCCCCGGACGGTCCCAGGTGACCTAGGTGACCCAATGAGGTCGGGAAGATCGAGAGAGGTCATGCCGCCTAAATCAAAGGGAAAAAAAGGAAAGAAACACAACCCCAGCACTCAGGATAACGTCGATCAAAAACTCATTACAACTGAGCAGGACCAGGACCAGAATGAGACAATAGCAAGGATGCAATCTACCAGCGTCACATGTTCCTACCAACCAAAAATTTATACAAAGTTCAATTTTCTAAGGGAGGCAGGGTCAGTTCTCTTTTCTAGCAATGCAACCCTTAAACGCCTCCAACTGCCATTGCTACCCCTGCTTGTACAATCGCAAGCGCCCGACCTAAGCCTGCAGCCCCTCGATAAAAACAGAGCATTACAGCAACAAGGCCAGCAACCCGGGCTCAAACAGCAATCACCAACACACCCGGTGGAGGTGAAAGAGGCAGGGAGTACATCCCCGGCGGGTTTTACAGGTACGTTTGGCAGCTCAGGTCACTCTCCAACAAAACCCAGTTGTCAGAGCAACACTCAGAAGAGTCCGACTATAGAACATAAGGCCCAAAAAACAGTTGATTTTGCCTGAGTCGAAGTCTGTGCTATTAAGGAAATCAAAGGCATGAGTAAAGTTAGAACAGACCCAAGGAGAGAAGATGGGGTACAATCAAGTGATATTAACTCCAGCCCCTCAACCAATATGTCAATAAGAAGTTATAGTACTCCTATCAAAGCAATAGATCGAGTAAACAAAAAATTATCACCAATTCCACAATCCCCACAACCCCTTGCACAAGGAAGCATGCCAACCCAACACGGAGGATTAGGCGCAGGGATATCGGACCTAAGCCAAAAAGAGGAGGGAAGGGCGACCATATCCTACTTAAACACACAAGAATGGGAGGATATGCTCGCCACTTACACTTCAGATCAGGAACAAAGAGCGCACTCTCCTCGAGACTCTCCTCGGGACTCTTTCCTAGCAGAACCAAACAGTAAAAGCGCAAAGGAGAACGAGCACAGAAAGGATCAAAATACTGGTATTTGGACCTCACTGCTAAACACAATTCAACTAGCTGTCGAAGCACTGCAATATCAGTCCGAAAAGATGGAGATCCAATTAACACTACTGAACACACTGGCAGTCTTCACTGCCGGCATCGATGAAAAACTGGGAAACCTAAATGGCCTGATAACAAGAGCTCAATCAAATACTTACCTCAGCTGCTACTGCGACCAGGTTGTTGATAAATTATCCACCTTGCCAACAATGTTAAGTGGTCTAATAGAGGATATCAAAGGTGCGACAGTAGAAAACTCAATAAAAGATCAGGGTATCTCCAATAGCACGGAGGGATCAATCAATAGCAAAACAACTGGTAATATGCATAAAGTCACTCCAGAGGTGGTCATCGAGAAGACAGAAAGGCTCGATGACGGAAGGTTTCCAAAATTCAATGCCAAACAACGCCGTAAACAGAAAAGGAAAGGGCGTAATCAAAAGCTTCAAGTAAATGTGATGAAATACTTCCCGATCTTCTCAGGTGCACAGAATAAACATGTCATCAACAACAGAGACGCAAGTTTAACAAACCAGGCACAATCGCCGCCTGTCACTCCCAAACATTTTCTGGTACAAGGAACAGTCATAAAACAGCCAACTGAAATTAAGGCAAATAAGGAAACCGAGGAAGAAGTTGGACAAGGAATCCCGCCAAGGGATAACATAGAACAAAAAGAAGCAAAAAAACAAGAAACTATAATCACTATGCCAACAATAAAATCTGACAGAGGTCATAACCAACAACCTGCACATAGAGCTAAACTGAGGGGAGAAAAAAGGGACCCATCCAAGGAACCTGCATTGCCACAGCAGATACATGGAGAGGCATGCAATTCAGGGGCCCCAAAGATGAGCGAAACAAAGCGAAAAGCCGCAATCACGAGTTCAACCATAGGGCCCAGAAGAAACGCTTGTGGATCTATAGACAGGCCAAATCAGGTCTTACTGCTCAGAGAGACTAAAAGGCTCATTACATCAACCAAAGCCAGCCCCAGCAGGAAGTCACTAGAAACAAAGACACAGAATGGGAGCCAAGTCCCAGAGCAAACAACCCTCATGTTTACAACACCCAAACCAACCAAAGCGAATTTTTGGGCAGAAGGACCAAGCAATCAACTGGAAATACAATCCGAAAAAACATCCAGCTTTACACCTCCAACTGAAATAATGGTCACATCAAACTTACAGCTATCGACATCACAAATTCCAAGAACCAGACAGCAAGAAACAGAGGTCTTGGTCTTTCATCCTCTATATACCTCAAAGGGACACCATGATTCATTAAACCGAGGAAACATTTTAAGACTAATGAAGTCCATTCCAAAACTGGCCGATATAAGTTCAAAGGATCTACTTTCTGTAGAGTTCATACCTATTATTAATGCTCAAAGCTCAGAGGTAACAAAGACAACGTGGTCCACAAGTAAAATTGCAGACACTATTTTATCTGAACTGGGGATATTCCAAAATTGGGGCATTGATATCACCCCTTTTCAAAAACCAGCATACCCATTGCCACTATTGAGTATTGCAAGCTCTGTAACAAAAAAATATCAAGCATACTCAAATAGCGTACTTAGAAGCGCGCGGGGGAGATCACGTCAGCGAAGTACCAGCAGCCATCGGGACCGATCAGATGTATGGTCGAGGACAGTCGCCTACTCAAATCAAGGTCTCACCAGAGAAACACTAACCCGCACAATAACAACACGCACAGAGGAGGATTGACGCAACCCACGAGATAGAGTCTACAGCAGGTCAAAGAATCCTCCCCTTAGTCTATGCTCGTGGAATATTAATGGCCTAGCAATAAAAATAGAGGATCCTGAATTTTTGAACTATCTTACTACCTTTGACATAATTATGCTGCAAGAAACCTGGCTCACGGTCCCACAGCATATTGAGGGTTATACATGTTTCGCCACACCAGCAACCAGGACCGGTAGGTATGGCCATTGCTCAGGAGGACTGACCACCTATGTTTCTATAACTAAAATAGCCTCAGCAACCCTCATGGACTCGACATCAAGCGCAATACTAGCAGTCACAATTACAATCGCTCTCGACGAAATAGAAATGGAGGTTTGCATAATTAACTCGTATGTGCATCCGAAACGGAAAGCAAAGGATTCGATCAAAATTATCAACCAATTGTCTGAATACGCTGCAGAGATGGAAAACCCGATGTTCATTTTGACAGGGGATCTAAACCAATATCTCATTGGTTCGGCAGCAGGGGAGGAGGTATCGGATCTAACTAGAACTTACAATATTCCGATACAATGCGCTTCATTGCAGGGGAAGAAGAAAAGCCGTAACAGTCGCTTCCTTGAAGATTTAGAACATCAAAATCTTCGAGCACTGAACGGAAGATTTCCGGAAGACTCTCCCCCAGTTGAATCCTTTTACTGCACGACAACAAGCTCTATACTGGATTACACATTTGCAAGCCTTGCGATGTTCCCATACATCCTCGGGTTCTGAATGGGGGACAAGGGTGATAGCGACCATCGTCCCCAGGAAATACAATTAACAGCTACTGCACCTAGTTTAATTAGGCCAGACACATCCCTGGGGCCTATTCACTCCTTAAATCTAAAAAGGATTAAATGCACAACATACAACTCAAACTTGAAAGCTGAAGCTGCAATACAATTATTCAATTCGCAAGCTCCCAGCACAGATGATCAAATCACTCACTGGGGAAATTTCACAGTTATACTGCTAGATAAGCTTGCAGATACTTTCCCTACAAATGATAATTATCAGAAAAAACGTAGAAAAAATAAAATTCAGAAAGAGCAGAGAGCTCAGCTCAAGTCACTCAAAAGAGCAACAAACTCGTGTTTGCGTAAGCTGAGAAGATCTCCCGGAAATATCAATGCACGAACTTCCCTTAATCATCAAAGGGCAATGTTAAAAAGACTGAAATGGAACATCAAGAGAGATCGCGAGAACGAAACCTGGGCAAAACTGCTATACAATACGAATGGTAACGACAGTGCCCGCTTTTGGAAAACTGTGAACGGGATTATGCGCCCACAATTTATTGGCATAGGGTCTCATATCTCGGAAGCAAATTGGATAAAATACCTCACCAGTCACTTTAACAATCACACAGAAATTGCAGGAGCACAAATTGTTAGCAGCTGGATTTCAGAGGGACAAGCCAAACCAAGCATATCTGAGATAGGGGAACAAAAGATTCGAACCACAGGAATCAAAGCATTAGGCGAAGAGAGCTGCCCGTTGTCACTCTTAATTCAAAAGCAGATTGCTAAAGGGAGGAAAGAAGGAGCCCCGGGACCAAATGGCATGCCACCTGCCCTGTTTAAAGCGAAGGGAAAAGATTGGGCGGATATCCTACAACCCCTCTTTCTGGAAATTAGGCAGTTAAATAGAATACCAGAATCTTGGAGGGGCTCTACAATGGTCCCAATACATAAAAAAGGGGACAAGGACGAGCCTAACAACTACCGCCTAGTAGCTTTAATTGATAATGAAGCAAAATATTTTGCAGGCATCATACTAGAGGAGCTTACACTCTGGGCTGAGATGAAGCAGATAATACCGATGAATCAGACCGGTTTTCGCAAAATGACTAGCACATCTACAAATATCCTTGCAATCTCACTAATAATTGACGCAGCAAAGGCTTCCAAGTCCCCTTTGCATCTATGTTACATTGATTTCAGTGCTGCCTTTGACAACGTCGAGAGAGGCAGACTGCGCGGGAAACTGGCGCGATGGGGCATTCCACAGTCTATTTTAAACATGTTGATTCTTCTACACACAGACACTTGGGTGCAGGTGAAATTAGGTGGTGGCACCCATCTCTCCTCAAAAGTACCAACAACAAAAGGATTGAAACAGGGTTGCGTGCTTGCACCAACCCTGTTCAACTTATTCATGGCTGACCTACCAAAGGTGCTTGACGCCTGTAACTCCCACTCTCCGAGGGTAGGAGGGAGAACTCTGACCAATCTCATGTATGCAGACGACGTAGTCCTGCTTAGCCACACTTACGTCGGTCTTCAACATTTACTGACGGAAATGCAGAAATATGCAACAGAAAATAATTTAAAAATAAACCTGAGTAAGACAAGGACAATGTCAATAAATAACAAAAAGAACACACAGAAGAGCTGGTTCCTTGGTGGCACTAGAATTGACTCTGCTTCTGAGCATAAGTACCTAGGAGTCATATTCGATAAGGAAGGGTCGTTCTGGTGCCAAAAAGAGGAAATAAGAAGGAAAGGTTTGTTGATTGCCCTAACATTGAAAAATTTGGCTAACCAATTGACGGGACCGACTTTGACCCCGCTTCTGAAGGTAGTTCAGGCCAAACTTCTCCCCTTGATCACCTATGGTAGTGAGGCGATGCGGGGAAGAGACGCTACGGAGTTGGACAGTACGCTGGTCAAAGCTTACAGAACCATGTTCTGTCTTCCGCCCTATACATCACCTGCTCAAATAAGGCTGGAGTTTGGCCTTCAACAACAAGTTTTAGCCAGGTATGGTGCCTACATCATTTGCTGGCATAAGATAAGAAGCGCCACTACAAACACGCTTAACTATCTGTTGTGGTATGATATACAACACAGGGAGTTCTCCCAGGCAAGAAACTTTCTTCAGTTAGCCTTGGATTCGACCAAACTCTCCGGACTCTGGGACGCGCAACTCGGCTATCTCAATTTTAAAAAATTAGTCTGGAAAAACATAAAACTAATCTCCATAGTGGAGGACAAGGCAAGCTTTGCAAAAAGATCTCATGCCTGGATGACCCTTAACTCTTACAAATCACTCGCCCCACAACAATACTTCAATCAGGGCTATCCGAGGGCCATAAAAATGAATTTCCTAAGGTACAGAATGGGGATCCTTCCATGTACCCAGCATCTACCACCATGGCTGAGGATAAAAGGACAAAATACTTGCAGGCTGTGCAACACCAAGAATGGTGATATTCTTCACTTAATTTGCCTATGCGAAGAACTGGACGAAGCGCGGCAACAGCTTCTAAAAGAACCTTTTAAACAGAAAGGGATCCGTTCTAGAAGGCAAGCAGTGTTGGCCTGCTTCAACCCAGAAAACATTCAATTAAACTGCAGATTGGCAAAATTTCTGTTGATGGCTGAACAAAAAATGCCAAAAATAACACACAATGTTTTACAAAATTAATTGCCGCAAAGCTGACAAGTAGACGAAAAAAAAAAAAAAAAAAAAGGGTCTTAGCACGATCTCATCAAAGACGCTTATTAGTAGCAGAGAGACAAATCCTGCAATAAATATAGACAATGAGATCGGAAAAATGGGCAAGTGGTGCAGGAATACAGACAATGTGAGACAAGCACATGACAGCATCCAGCGACCTATTGTCTTTATCTTAAATCTAGCATAATCTAAATGTGATTTTAAACTGCAATGAATGTTTGATTTTTGAATTTTAATTAGTTTTAATAACGTTTTTAGAATTTTGTAGTGTCACTATTGCAATGGTTTTAATTAAATATGCTAAAAAAAAATAAACTCTCTCAATTTCCTTGAAAGCCATTAGTTGAAAATGTTTTAAATGAAAAGGAAAGAAATGTCGATGAAAATGACCCTATTCTTTTGTAGTAATATGATTTTGTAAATTATTCAAATATGTGGTTTTAGAAATATCTTGAAAATTAACACTAGCTTTAACCAAATTCTTACCCTAACATTTGACAGTAGGTCAAATCCCAATTGTTGCATAACCCAAAGCAATGTTTCTGGCACTAACCCTTTTACAATAAGTCTACAATAATCAAAACCATGGCGCTTACCCAATAGTTTTCGCTAACTGTTGCCTTGACACTAACCTAAATCCAACACTTACCCTGATTCTGCACTTTATGATAACCTAATTTCTAAATGTAATCCAGACTTTACCCCTTACCTTATTGTAATATCCTTTAAATGAATGCCTGTGAATTTGTAGCATATTTCTTCGCAACTAAATTTCTTCTTTTAAATTAATTTTCTATGGGAAAATGGGGTAAAATTACAGGATACTGTGTAATTAGACAAGATAGAAAAGTTTTTTCTCTTAAGGAGAGTGGCTTGTGGCAGTATTAAGACAGTAGAACATGATGCACTGTTACTCCAGCATGCTAGGAATAGACTCCAATTTAAGCATAGAAGAATTCACGATTAAAGAAAATGGGGAACAGGATCCTTGTTACTTAGGTTTTTCAGCTAACTTCACTCTCAATAGTTCGTTACTCGAGTGCTTCCTACCCCTTGCATTTGTTTTGTTCTTCCTTTCGGTTCCCACCCCCTGCATCTGTATCTTACCTATGCTTTTTGTTCGACTTACCTTTTGGCTCCTCTCTGTGTCAAGCCCCTCACCTACTTATGTCTACGAAATGCTACAGCTCTGCCATTCTGTTAGCACTCCACTGGCATTTACCATCCATCGGCAATCTCATCTTCATCCAGTCGCCTTCCCTTGGAAGCTGCCTTCTCCATTTCAGCAGTCTGACAGCCTCTCCTAGGCTATTCGGCTCCAGGTCTGATTCCTGGTAGGGCTGTGCCTAGTTATATTCTTTCCCAAGTGAGTGAGAGATGTTCGAGCAGTGTCTTTGAGATGATACTCTGCGGCTGTGTGCACCATTCTGAACCTGTGCCTCTGGTATCTCTATCCTAATTTTTCCTGTGGTTCTTTACCTGCATATTATTATTGAGTACCTGGGTTGGAACAGGTGGAGGATTGGAATTGTCTGGTGAGCATTACAATATCCCTGACAGCTTGTATAGAACTAACAGCTGTTCTGACAACAGTGCAATCAATGATGCAAGAAAACATTTCTATTCAGTCTGTGAAACCCTATGTTGTTGAATCACCAAAGAAGAAAATCAAATTTTCTGGTATTTTGACTTTACATGTTGGCTGTTCACTGAGTGAAACTGTAATTATTCACATACTCGGGCTGAAATGTGGTGCAAATGTTGTGCAGTGGCAGCTTTTTGTTCCAATTCATCATTTTATTGTTTGAAAACTGTAAAGTGCTGCAGTACGATGGTGGTTTAATTCTATAGCTGAATATTCTAAAAGGACAGCAGTGAGCCTAACTGGACCACTTTTGGTGCACTGGAATTGCTGCTTATGGTACAATCTTCTGTAAAAGATGCCAGATAAATTTCAAGTTAAAAGTATTTTAGCAGATTGGGCTAAATACTAAGGGCCCATTCTAGTATAAGGTATTAGGTGCACACAAAATGTAATTTGCACAGGGAAATTTCACTTGCCTGCTGATTTACAAAAGCAAAAATTGTAGAATTATACCATTATATTGTATAGAAAAACTATATCAATGTGAATTTAGCTTTGCAGAAAGATATGCTCAATTGGGGGCGTCCTGCAAAATGTACAAGGAAGTCTGTAAGTATTCAGAAACATTTGGAAGAGAATGCAAATCCCTGGAAGCCAGGGAGGTTTACTCCTGTGAAAAGCAGGAGGATTTGAATTTCCAGATAGGCAAAAAAAAGGGGAAATCCCCATATTTCGTGAGGGTTTTTGGAAATGATTGTCTCCACCAGAAACATATCTCCTCTGTAAAAATACAGAAACATGCACATTTCTGCATCATTTACTAAAATAGGTTTTAAGTCTTGTGGAAAATCTAAATTAGTACATTTCTTGAAATCTTTAACTTTTGTAAATTTCTAAGCATACGGATGGATTCTTTGTGAATCTCTTAAAAGTCAGAACCAAACGTAGGAGGAAACCTATAATGCTCGGGAAAGGTTTGTGCACACTGTGATATGAATTTCTTAAAATCAAGGGAACGGCTGAATATTTGGTGAAAAACAAAACAGTTTGCTACAAATGGCTATTAGAATGGCATACTAAACTGGCCAAACATCACAAAGGTGCAGTGATCCACCATTCTCAAAGCTCTTGCTTGGAAGTATGTTCCTAATAAGGCACGGCTAATTGATGCCCACACAATGTCTCAACATAGTTAACAAAAGGTCAAAAACAACTGGTGCACATTTACTGAACAATGGACATACCTTGGACACGTTTTTGGTGAGGACGTATCTTTCCACCCAGAGCACTGTGGACATGTTGACATAGTGTTTTGTGAGGGATCCAAGCCACTGTGTGAGTCCATCCAACATAGTCAGGAATAAGACCCACAGGAACTTGAGGATGTCAATAATTCGCTGCACAAAATTACTTCCTTATAAAGAACACAGAAAAAGAGTACATTCAGAAACATTGAACACCATCCTTACTGGTTGAGACCGAACCGCCATGAAATCAACATAGAAAGGAAATGGAAAACTATCAGTGACAAACGTTTTTGGTTGGGATAGAATAACTGGGCACCCAGGAAGGAGTGGAAGTACAGCCCCAATTAAAGACTTTAAGCATGTTTTTAGTAGGAATGGAACAGCCATGCACTCAACAAGAGAGAAAATAGAGAACCAACTCTAAGGCAGATGAACACCATCTTTAATGGTTGAGAAAGGAACAGCAGGCCCTCAATAGGTTAAGGAAACTGAGAACTAATTCACAGACGATGAACATTGTAGTTCTTGTATGGGGTAGAAAGACCAGGCAATCAATAGGGAAGGGTGCTGAAAAATCTGAATGTTGCTCGAGGTCGTGCCTAAAGATTTCCACATTTATCTGCTTTCCTTTACAGGAAATTGCATACACTGAAACAAACTTTCTTTTGCATTCAGTCTCCCACACTGCATTCCTAGACATAAATTGAAAAACTCATTTGTCTGGCTTTACCTATAGGCAATGTGAATAGTTGTAGTCTATTTAGCAATACTAGCAGTATACATAAAAAGGAAAATTTGTTACGCATGTGTAAATGTACGTGTAGAGGTAATGCCCCAATATTTCAATAACAGCTGGAAAGTCATTGGCCTAACAATGAAACATTGAATGGGACAGCAGACAACGATTGCAGGCATATTAAGTTGACCACATTAATGTTCTCTAAACACAGAGACTCATATGGTGCTAAGTTCTAGCCATGCTTCCTCAGTGCCTTGTGTTTGTTCCTGTGTTTTGCTCTATATTTTGCCATGTGTTTCTGCCTCTGTTTGCCTAGAATTATTTCAGTGGTGTTGCTCCACCATGTTCAATAGGATGTTCCCCCATGCGTTCACTGTGCCTACAAGTGAAAATATTTTCTAATATTAACAGCAAGATGCAGATTCACTGGCAAGGGAATGTCATACTTTTTAACTGAAAACCAGCTGTCAGTCTCTATTGATGATCTCAGTGATAGTATACAGAGACAATTGCTGCCTTTAAGGCCCTATTAAGCATGATAGGCAGCAGGATAAGGAATGATTCTCTCTCTCTTCTGCAGCTACTGACTTCACCATTCTTAATCTTTATACTTCCTGGACATAAAAAAGTACCTTATGCTATGCTGCTCTTTCATAGATCACGAGTCAAAAAATCCTTTCGCACTCATGGATCATATTAATTCCTATTGTGAGGCAGCAGCGTGTTCTAGTCAAGGAAGGCAAGAAGATATATTTCACCTCTGATGTTGTTTGAAGATCAAAGCAGCTGCTAATGAAAAGGTGAGCAAAAGGCTATGGTCTGCACAGTTTCCTTAGTGCTATGTCAAACATACAAAGAATGTCCCTGGTTCGTAATACATGTTTTAAGCTAGAACAAGGGACAAAGATATGAACAATTACAGATTCCAACATTTACAGTACCATCCATGTTTAATAAATAAACCATCATTCTAAGGCAAGAAGCATGGGTGCCTTTATAGATAGAAAATATCCCCTTAGAGGTATTGGTAAACAAATATTAGTGCATCAGACCACAAAGTGAGGTTTCTATACCAATGCACCTCCTTACACCGTATCTAGAACTAAGCTACTCCTATCTCCACACTTTTTAGATCTACAAGAGCATACATTTCCACGCCTCTGTTAAAGAGATTCTTAAAACTTGAGAAGGCATTGTAACTGTACGGTAAATGCTGATCTTGGGAGAAGCAGCGGCAATCACTGCACACTGCTCCAAGAACACACTGGGGACTCCAGAACAAATAAAGCATTTCTTCCATAAAGACCTCCATTGTACACAAAGCCTTCTCTGGAATGTGTCCATCGCCTAAGCAGCCAGTTCAATAACACAACACAGTAACTCGTCAGAATTTAAGATTACCATCTTCTGACATGTCAACTGCACATGTAAAATTGATGGAGAATTCCTTGGCTTTTGGTGGTCCAAATCTAGCATGCCATCCAAGAATCCTTAAGCTTAACCAAAACCCAACTCTTCTATAGTAGAACTGCCAAAAATTACTTTTTTGCTTTACCACATAGTAAAATAATCTCAAGACATGACCTATAACTCGCTGCAAAAGTCAGTTTAGTTTGCAGTCTAAGCTCTATACATAAGCAGTTCAATTCAATTCAATTCTCAGCAAAGTCGAATTGCAAGAAAACACATGAATAAACTTTCCTATTGCAAAATGTTATTTTACCTGGAGAGCCCAAATTCTTTGCACCATTTCTAAATGTCAGACAGCAACCACATGATGTGCATTTTTTTTTTAGATGTAAATTTCTATCTTACCTAATGTTCTCTCCTCATCCTCCTGGCCTTCAATCTCTTCAGATGTTTCAAACTCAGGCGATTCAATGTTTTCTGGAACACCTGAAAAATCATCACAAGTGCACAAACATCAAGGAAATGCTTTGTTGAAAATGAAGACCATTGTTGACCATAATGAATGTTCATATTAACCTTAAGCATTATGATGTGATAATTCAAAATTATTGAACTCCTCTGAAAATCCGCTACTTGAGATTAATGTCCCAGCACCTTATTGGGCTTGTACTAGACAAGCAAGATTTGGATTGTAACACGGAAATCATTTATTTTGTTTTGAAATGTATCTTACCATATTGGTCTACTACTGAGGTTCTTCATGTGCACAATGATGCTCACAGTTTTTCTCAACCACACTATTTATCGGATTTCATGCATTTGTTGTGACCTATGAGCAAAGTCTTAATACTGTGGAACTCAAGGAAAAACATCAGCTGAAGACAGGAGTTTAGATTTGAAATCAGAATTAGATGTAATTTTATAAGGTGTATTAATCACTTAGTCATTAATCTTGTGAGTCTAATGTTATTTTGCTTTATTGTGTTGACATTCATTTTGGATTATTACAATTATTTTAACCCAGTGTTAATATCCTTTTTCTCTTGTGCTTGTTTTAAATTATGTAAGCCATAATTGTTTTCATTTATGGGGAGGCACCCTTTTAACTTTGCTTTTTTATCTATAATTGTTGTTTTGTTTCAATAATGTTTATTTTTAAGTGGCTTAGAACACTCCATGTCACACTTCTCTTCACCCTGTCTTTGTATTATTGCACTCTTTCCCTTCATTTTTTACCTCTCCTTCAACCTATTACTTACCTTTTATACTAGACTGCCTGCCCTTCCATTATCTTGTGCTGCCTAACTTTTTGTTTTCCAAGTTTTTTCCTGATTTATCCCCCTATTTTAATTTTCCAATTTAATCACACCACCAATATCACTATAAAACTAAGAAAGCAAGTTTGATAAGGAAGAAGAAACAGCTCATATCAGAGGATAATAATACTTTATGTAATGAGTTACACAACTGAGATTTAGTGCTTCCATTTTCTGTATACACTTTGTCGAACTAAGCTTTTTTTTCTTGGTTTGCTTTTCCAATCTTTTTGGTGTGATTTTATAAATTCTTTTCTTTGTGGTGTGATTCAGGAATTAGAAGAATATGGGTACTTCTTGAAATAGGTTTTGCTTTCTGTTTAAAGTCTTGGTTACGCGGAGTTTATTAATTGTGTACCAAAATGTTTTACTGTTTGATTTCAATACAAATGTTAGTTACAAGCTTGGGACTTGCTTAATGGAATTTACTTCATGCTGAGAGGTTTAAAACAACATAGTGTAGCAACGGCTTTGACAAAGATGTAGAAGTAGATTTTGATGCACAGTCACTTTGATTCATGTGGTTATGATTAAGAAAAAAACTGATAACTATCTGAGAAACTGTATTTCCTAATAATAAAGCGGCAGGGGCTGGGTGCAGTGGGGGTCTGTGCACCAATGGCACAGATAAACAAGGTAATACTTAGTATGCTCTGTGATTCTGGAGTGTTGAGCCAACATCTCTGATAAAGGTACCCCATGTTGCTTTCTGAAGTGGAGCAGTGCTACCCCATTTCAGCAGGAGTGGTCCTAACACACATGTATTAATAATTTTAAAAAGGAGCACTGGCAGGAAAGATAGATGACCTCATTCGAGAAGTGAAAGAGCGGGTTGGTGGGAGGGCGAGTAAGTAAGAGAGTGAACATGATAGATGCACCCATCGCTTGACACATTGAATGGAAAAGCCAATATTCAGTAAAGTGCTAAGAAAGTCATATTAGTACTGGCTAGTCTCAGTTAATTTTCAGTCTGTTCTGCTCCAAAATCAGCAAATCACTGCTCAAAGCCAAGCGGGCACCTCATGTATTAGTAGGCTCCCAGAAAAAAGGTACTGTCTGTGGTAAAGCCCAGCATCCAGCTGGCTGATGTGATGCTGAGAACAGTGGAGCATACCGACCAGGAAAAAAGATGCGCCTAGAATAGTATTCTTTAGGATGGTGCACTCTGCTATTAAGAAAGTGTGGTGCTCAGAATGGTATATCCTTCCTTTAGGGTAGTTGTGGTGATGAGAATGGTACATTCTATCCTTGAGGGGAGAAGTACTGCAAGTGGTACAATCCTTTCAGCCTGGATTGCTTGTACCATTAGCATCTGACAACGGCACAGATGTCTTTAGGGATGTATTTCTGGTCAGAATACAGTACATGTCTATAAGACATGAAGGGAGGAAAAAGGCAGAGACCATTCTCCAGGACAGATGTGATGCTGAGATTGATCCAGCACATAAGTTGAACCAAGTCAAAAGTGAGGGGCATAAGAATGAGACAGTTTGTTTGTGAACAGGCTACAAGCTCAGAAACAGAATACATTCCCACCTGTCTGTTGCAGCTTCTTCTGCCTCTCGGCCCTTCGCAGTTCCCGCTGGCGCTTGCGGCGTTCCTTTAGTGCCGATTTTGCATTTGTCACCCATGCCTGATATGCCAACTGGATCCAAAAGAGAACAAAAGTAGGTCATTGTCACAGGTAGTGGATCCAGCAGAGAGCATTTAAGCATTTTAAAAAACTCATTGGTACCCATTTTAATAGATTTTTGTACAGCATGTCCCCTCGAGGTCCAGCAAATGAGATTTACTATGGACTTCAAAATACAGATGGCCTGATGGATGGAAGTCAAGTGCATGAGAGATGTATTGATGTGAGAGGGTCACTGGGTGATTAATATCATGTAATGAAGAGCAGGTTCTTGGGTGGAGTTGGGGAGAAGGAGAATAGATGTTGATGGGTGGCTTCACAGAAGCCAAGGGGTTAGTGATTGAATGTGAAACATGTCATATGCAGGCTAATAAAGTGAACATGTCAGCCTCTAATGCGCAGAGGTTACAGTGACGGAAAGAGAAGATTGGATACTGGAGTAGGGTGGAACAGTAACTAAGCAAAGCTTTATGCAAAAAGTCTGGAAATGGGGAAAAGTGTAGGATTTCTCTGATGTGTGGAAAGGCACTGAGAGAACAGAATTATGGACACATTTAGCCAACACTTTTGGGAACTAGAGAGGCGTATACAGAGCTCCTTTGGGAGCAAATCATATAAGTTGGAAAAGGATTGGAACTTTCACGGCCAGTACTACATGAAAGACACTGTAGGCAGCTACCTTATGGCACTACCAAAAGAGGTTGCGAGATTACCTTTGAGATATATATATTTATGTGTGTATATATACATACAGAGACATGACTATAGTCTCACAGGCACCATTTAGAGGTTAGCAGAGCCACAGTTTGTCGAAGTTCCACTCACTCTGCCACTGAAAGACTCATTTCACAATAGTTATAGAGAAAATAACGAGCCTAACCTGACCCATTGGTTACAAACAAGGGAATCCATAGAGATATCAGTAGACATTTTGTTACGCTAGTGAATGGGCTGAGAGAAGGGTGTTGAGATGCATAAGGGAGCAGCATCATGACCTACTTCAGGCTTTGTATGCTGAGTCATGACCATTCCCAAAACTCAATAATGGTAATATATATCATATCTATACACATTTGTATCTGTACTATAGATTACACAGTCGTCGATAGTGACTATGTTGTTATGGTCCACGACAATTTTCTATTGCAAAAACATTTGTTGTATTGCCTGTAACTATAACATTAGAGCTGCATTGCCTGTAACTCTGATCCCATGGACGAATCTGCATGAAATTTGGCACTCACTTAGCGTATGTAACCAAGTTTCAGCAAGTCGATTTATGTGATGATCTGTGCAGGGAAAAAGTTAAAGGGGGGTTGGGTCAGAAAAGTTGTGTTTTCCATTTAGTTCCTGTACGAAATTTTGTTCTCTGCTAAAGCAAAAACAACTGAACGGATTTACACCACACCTGGCAGGATAGAAGATCTCTTCTCAGATAGCATGTTTTCATGTTTGGTGCAAAGCCATTCGGTAATCTATAGGAAATAGTTGTTTGAAAAACGTGGTAAGTGGGGTTCAAAGGGTTAATTTTATGTATATTTTGTCAGCTAACTCTGCATAAACCTTTTCCACTTTGTGGCATAGCTGGCGCGAGAAGTTGAGATAACCAAACACTAAGACATCAGGTGCCAAATTGCCTGGTTCAGTTGCTTTGGATCTGGGTGCCTGAGTTGCTTCAAATGATGAGTGAGAGGGCCTGGTGTATGTTGGAGCTTCTCGTGAGGGTTGTCTGACATCTCCAGGAGCATGGAATACCAGGGATGTCTGGCCCAAGTTGAAGCTACTAGGATAAAGGTCATGGAAACCTATCTAATCTTTCTCACCATGTAGGGGATGAGGGGGAGAAGCAGAAAACTAAAGGTTAAATATCCATGACCAGTTCATCCACAGTGCACTGCTCATGGACCGCGGGTAACTGGAGGCCAAGTTTTGGCATCTTGCATTTTCAGGAGTGGCAAATAGGTCTATTGTTGGAGTTCCCCACTGTTGGAAGTACCTGCGAATGCTGTTGTCGATTGCCAAATACCAAATGTGTTATGCTAGTGCAGAGAGCCAGGGAGAATGTGTGCCCCCTGCTTCTGAATGTAGAACGACTGTCATGTTGTCTGTTTTAGTAGTACCATCTTTCCCTGTAAGAGAAGGAGGGATGCTTGTAGGGCTAGTCTGGTGTCTCCGGATAGTTTATGCAGCACCCGTGGTGCTGAGGAGTCCACTGGCCTTGAACAGTTAACTTGCAGAGGTGAGTCCCCATCACATGAGAGAGGCATCGGTGGTTATTGTCACGTGGGGAAGAGGTTAGAAAGGGTATGCCAAACAACAAGTTCTCATTGTTGCACCAAACAAGAGAATGCAGAGCCCTGGACGGTACACACACTAAATCCTCCCAATGTCCTTCCATGAAAAAGAGACAGCAGTTTTGGAATGCCATCACCCTATGGTTGAGATATGCCTTGCCGTTATTGTATTGAGGACCCCAAGGAGAGGCTGAATCTGCTGTGGCTGGGGATGCGATTTGCAGGTTGTGAAGCAGAGGGACTACTTGTTGAGTGTGTGCTTGGCATTGCCACTTGCTGCTTCTCTTGATCAGCCAGTTGTCTAAGTATGGAAGGATGTGAATGGCATTTCTGCTGTGCACTTTGTAAACACTCTTGGAGTTGTAGTGACTCTGAAAAGCAATACCTTGAATTGGTAGTGTTGGTCAATTACTATAAAAGTACTGCTGATGTGCTGGGTGGATTTAGATAAGAAAGTGCATGCTTTTCAGATCCAGCACTGACTTGAATTTACCTGTGTGCAGTAGAAGGATGACATCCTGTAGAGTCACCATGTAAAAGTGTTCAGAGATTATGAACCTGTTTAATGGCTGAAGGTCGAGGACTGACCCCAGTGTGCCATCCTTTTTGAGGATTAAGAAGTACAGGGAATAAACTCCAGCACCACATTGGTGTGCAGGTACTGCTTCTATTGCACCCCTTTGTAAGAGTTCCTGAACCTCTTCTTCCAAAGGTGAAGGTGGTCTGAATGATATATATGGCGGCGGGGTGGGATGTTGTGTGTGCGAGGTGGAATTTGAGACAATAACCTTCCTGCACAATGGAGACTACCTACTGATCTGAGATGATGTTTTCTCCACGGACATAGAAAGTGCCTCAGCCTACGTCATGGAGAGGGAAGGGAAGTCAATGCTTTACAGCAGAGGAGCCCATTGTGGCACTACACAGCAGAGGAGCCCATTGTGGCACTACTTCTGCCTCTACCTCACCCATTCCCACTAAAGGCCGCTTTGTGGAAAGACACTGGTTGCTGGGGGTCCTGACGGCACTGCTGGAAAAGTTGATACAGTGGTCTCTGGTATGATCCCCCTGGTTTGGCACCTCCCCATATTTGCAAATTCCTGAAGGCTGACCTGGGACTGAGGTACTGCAGGGCACCTATGGGTTTGAATATCCATATCTTTCTTTATTTTCTCGAGCGTCTGGTCCACCTGAGGGCTGAACAGGAACAGATGCTCGTCGCTGAAGGAAGAGACTAACAGATGTTGTTGCACTTCAGGCCTAAAGGCTGAACCCCCTAAGCTAGGTGTGTCTGTGAAAAAAGACCCTGGTATTGAGGCCCCTTGCTGCAGTGCTTGCTGCGTCGAGGGCACACCTGATATTGGCATTACTGACAGTTTTGCCCCCTGTTATCAATTTGTGTCCCCTTTTCCAGTAGACTTCTGGTAGGTGCTTTATTAGCTCCTCCATCTCCTTCCAGTGGTTTCTATCACGGCTGGAAAAGAGATCCACCAAATTGCTCCTACGCCAATGTGTTGCTTGCGTCAATCTTTTTAGCCGTCTTCTCAGGCGTGGGAGCATCTGTGGCCTGAGCCGAGGCCCTCAAAAGGGCAGTTTGAACCACCAGGGAGTCTGGGACTATCTGACCCCTAACAAAAGTGGAGTTATCTGGAGCAGGTTTATATTTGTTTTTCTATATGCGAGTTACCACTCTAGCCTTTACCGGCTGCTTGATATTTTCATTGGCAAATTTATGCATCCCCTTAAGCATGGGAAATTAGCGCAATTTTGGACTAGGTCTTGACTAAAAAGTCAAAGTCATACTCCTCCCTATGTAGCTTTATGTGGTGATGCTGTGCTGCCCTCAGAATCACTGTGTGATTTGCAGAAGTGTCATCTCGTTGGGGTGGTTTGACAGCGCATGACTTCAAGGCAGGATCATCAGTCGTAAAAGACACACAGATGATGGACGGAATGCTGAGCAAATCAAACATTCTCCCCCAGTCAATAGATCTGGGTTAAATCCATCATTCTTTTGCTCACTACGCCACCCCAGTTTAGACCCAGCCATATGCAAATCAGTCTTGACCCTGTGCCTCATGGGAACAGTCCAGACCGAACTGTCAAGCCAGGTCCTCCCTGGACCGGAAACAAGCATCCTGTGACCGGTTTCGGGGCATCACCCCTCATCAGCCAGGATAGCTTGAATCCAGTGGCACAGTAAGTGTCCACTGCATAATCCTCCCATGGGTCATCCAACCCGGGAGCCATGAATGATACCTCCTACGGATAATAAGGACTGCCTGTATCTGAATCCTGTCGTTCAGGTGGAGGTGAGTGTGGTGGGAGGGGTGATGATGAAGGAGAAGTGAGGGTAGGACTAATAAGAGAGTCTCAAATCTCAAACCCTTTTGGGTTAGGAGGTGAACGCTGTGACTCCTGCTCAAAAGCGAGGTGACGTTTCTTGAAAATACGGCGAGTCCCGGTGCTTTGGCAAGAATGTTGCCCATATCTGAGTGCATGAATATCTTATTTTATTTCACTTTCAAAACACCTGCCAACTTTCGAAAATGTAACCCTGTGAGACATACAATCTCAGCATCAATGGCTGTTTTACCGCTGACTTCGGTGCCAGTTGTTGAGTTGGGATTGGCTCCGAAAAAATCAGCTTGTATTGTAGACTACACTGGGGGGATTTGAACACCAAATGTGGCTGGTTCAGAACCTCAGTGCCTAGGGGGCGGTGCAGCATGGTGAGCCCCAGTACCCTTGGGTGGAGCTTTGGTAGGCAAAACCATGTTTTGAGTCCAAGGAGACCTTATTGGAGGCGCTGGAGCTGAAGGTTTATGAGGTTTCTGGTTTGACTGCGGGTTTAATGCCAGGCTCTCGCATAAGCAGTGTTCTGCCTCGGCCACTGGCCATCTGGGGGTCTGTGAGTGACCTGCAGGCTTGACTAGAGCACCCATTGTGAACTTTGTCTTAGGCACCAAGGCTGGCTTGTACTGAACCTCTGCTTGAGGAACCCAATCTTCTCTTCGACATCAGAGATGCCATAGAAGCGCACCTCTGTATCTTCCAGTGCTTGGTGTGGCTGGATGCTAAGGGGTCTCCTTTACTGTGTGCCCAGCATATCTTCGGTGCAAAAAATGTCATGTGTCTCTGAAAACAACTGCCTCTGCATAGTGTGGTGTGTCCACCTTCTCGCCATCCCATGCCGAAATGTTTTCTTATAGCAGAAGGTGAGACAGTTGTCACAGGATGTCTCAATGGTCTCTTGGAAGAGGCAGCAATTGCAGACCTTGCGGCGGTCAGCACAGGGGTACTTTGCATTACACCTAGGACAAAAGTGGAATAGACTGCCTTCCATACCACTGTCATAGGGGCATTCTCGAGAGCCCCTTGTTAGAGTCAGAAGGTTGCAATGCATGGAGGAGCTTGTAGCAATGGTCGTTGGTTCTGAAGATGTGAACAGATGCATCCCTTGATGCAATAAATTGTTTTCCAACATAGGATAGAGAAGGGAGCTGATGGAGCCGAAGTGAGAAACTTGAAACCAGGAGCTTATAATGACATCGACTTTGGAGTAGTGCTCCCGACCGTATGAGCCCGATGGCGAAAGAAAATTCTGAGGTGGAGACAGTATGCTGTTGCATTTTGGATAAAGGGTGGAGTCACATCAGGCATTGTGACTTGAACTTCTTCAAAGAGAAACACGTTATAAACAACCGTGACAATCCAAAGCTGTAATACTTTGCCTGAAGTGATAAAAGGTTCTTGTTATTTTTACAGCTCGGGGTGGATAGCACTGTGCTAATCCTATGCTTAGAGACTTTGCTGTAGAAATGGCAAAATACGTTGTCCCTTTTTAGCTCAGGGTGGATGGTACTGTGCTAATCCTGTGCTTAAAAACTTTGCTAGAAAAACAGACATTTTAGGTGAGCAGATTCAGACTGTCGCTGGTGTTGGGGGATGCTCTATACAGGAGCTACTCTCCACCTAAACTTGGGAACTACCCAGAGTTCCCTGCTTCTTTTTTGCATGTGTGTAGCTATATGCTATAACTGGTGCACCATCATGCATATTCAAATGTTGCAGTGATATTATCAATGATGCCATAGAAGATGTCATGAGTGATGTAGTATATGAGTTACCGTACCTAAAGCCAATCCCCCCTGTGCACGGCCTTTGCCCCTGAATGGCTTGAGAGGGGGCAGGCTACAGACCTGCAGACTACCAACACCATGCCGTGCACAGCCTTAAGTGTACGTGGCATAACGTTGGCCTTCGGGCCCCAGCTACCCCATACCCCAGGGACCACATACCACAGGGACCCCGTACTATGGGGCAAAACAAAGATATGGCCCTGTGGCCTACCCCCCGCAGGCAGCTAATCCCATGCTTCACACTGCCTTTGGCATGCATGTCATAAGGTTGGTCTTCGGACCCGGAGCCCCATACCCTGGGGCCAAAACATATATTAAAGGGAGGAGGGCATGCAGCCCCCTTCCCATGCCTTAATTGGCCCTGGGGACCTCATCCCCATTGACCAAATTCAATTAAAAAGGGGAGGGCTCGTAGAGCACCCACCCTGAGTCCTCTTAGGCCCCGGTACTCCATCTCTGGGGGGAATTGAACAAAAAAGGGGAGGGTGCTGCGGGCCGCCTACTCGAGTCTTCATAGTCCCCGGGAACACCATCCCCCGGGACTGGAATGCATTAGAAAGGGGAGGAGGGGTCCAGCCCCACACTTATTATGGCCCCGGGGACCCTATCCCTTGTAGCCTGCCTTAAATATGTGGGTGCCCCAGTGCCCACCCAGGTTAACCACCACGCTGGGGGAGGCAGGGGCCACTGCAGGGCCCCCGCGGCCCCAGCCGGCTACCCACAGGATGTGAGAGCCAGCATTGCTCGCGCCTAGAGGCAACAGCTGTTTTGTGCTTTCTCCCTCCGGGCGGAGCAATTTGTGTTCTGTTTCCCTGCCCGCAGTAGTGCAGGCAGGAAAACAGAACAGAAGTCTGCTCTCAGCTGGTGGGAGCATGGTTAAATCTCCCGCCAGGTGGAAGCAGACCTGCATGTTTAGGGGGAATGGGGAAAGCGCCTTTTGGGACGCTTCCCTTTTCTCTGACCCCGCTTGACTTTTTGCCGTTCTCCGCCTTTTTTTCTGACCTTCTTTTTGTTGGCTCTAGGACACTGGGCACTTTACCACTGCTAACCAGTGCTAAAGTGCATGTGCTCTCCCCCTAAACATGTTATGGTTGGTTTACACCTGTTTGGCATATTTGATTTACTTATAAGTCCCTTGTAAAGTGGTATCCCACATACCCATGGCCTGTAAATTAAATGCTACTAGTGGGCCTGCAGCACTGTGTGTGCCACCCACAGAAGTAGCCTTTCAGTCCTGTCTGAGGCCTGCCACCGCAGGGCCTGTGTGTGCAATTTTCTTCCACTTTGACTTGGCATTTAAAACTACTTGCCAAGCCTTAAACTCCCCTTTTATTACACATAGGCCACACCTAAGATAGGCCCTGGGTAGCCCTATGGGCAGGGTGCTGTGTAAGTAAAAAGTAGGACATGTGCCTTTATTCTGTGGCATGACCTGGTAGTAAATAACAGCAGTGTAGGAAAGTGGCCCTTTTTGACATGGTCACCCCACACTTTTTGCCTGGTAAATGATGTAATTTCGACTGGAAGTGCACTGGGTCCTGCTAACCAGGTCCCCAGTGCCAGATCTCTCTCCTGGCAAAACCTTTAGCACCCTCTGTAAGTCCCTAGTAAATGGTACCCCTGGTACCTAGTGCCTGAGGTACTAAAGAGGGTCCCTAAGGGCTGCAGCACTAATTGGGGCACCTTAAGGGACCCCTCATCAAGCACATGTAAGGCTGCCACTGCAGGCTGCGTGTCTTGGTGCAGACAAAAGTGAAAACACAACATGCCACATATCTCTGTGTGCCATGCCCCCCACCACTGCATGTAATATTTGTAAGTCATTCCCTACAGCAAGCATGACAGCCCTAAGGCAGGGTGCGTAATATTACATGTGAGGGCATATCTGGCCGGGCAGATATGCCCCTGTGGTGGTCAGTCCTATTACTGCCAGTACAAGTGACCAGGGACAGTGGCGGCTCACACAGGTAATGCTGTGGGGCGGGGTAGGGGGGTAGTAGATTAAAGTAAAGAAATAAATAAATAAAACTACTTACCTTGCGCTCACCTCATCGCCGACTCGGCGATGCGGCGAGCGCAAGGTAAGTAATTTTATTTATTTGTTTACTTTGATCCTTGCCGTCGTATGTCGGACTCCACTAACCCCCCCCGCCCCGCCCCTGCCCTGCCTCACCGCCCCACAGCATTACCTCTGCGAGCCGCCACTGACCAGGGAAGCCATTTTAGAACATGTGCTGGACACTGGTGAAAACAAGTAACCCAGCTACATGATGGCTTCACTGAAGATAGGGATGTTTGATATCAAACATCTCGTATTGGTAAATCCACACTGCTTCCAGTGGTGGATTTACCAATACATGCACCCAGAGGACTTCTTAGAGTTGCCCCCTGGAAACCTACCAGCCTCTGGTGTGCTTGCGGACTGGTTTCTGCCAGCCTGTCCCCTGAGGCACTGTTCTGGCTTCCGAGGATGAGAGTCTTTTGCTCTTAGGAGACCCAGAACAAAAGCCTGTCTGGGAAGAGGGTGTCACATCCCCTCCCACAGTATGACCTGCTGATTAGTCTTCCTAAGGCGGCAAGCTTCAAAGGGCTGACGCCTTTGAAATGCGAATCTGGCTCCCCTCCCAGAAGAGGAAGCCGGCCTCCTTGTCCAGAGGGACAGGCGTGCCACCCCCAGGCTAGTACCATCCCTAAGGTGGGCTAAACTGAGGTGGACACGATTTTTCAGAAGTAGCCATCTTTGTGATGGCATACTTAGGAATTCTGGGACAGGGTTATGTCCACTTCCAACAGGAAGTGGGCATACAGGGGGCATAGTAACCCCAAGGGTCAGTAGTCCATTGGCTACTACCCTACACTCCCCTAACACCCCGAAATTTGGTATTTAGTGTAGCCCCTGGCACCAGTGAAGCAGATCCTGATGACCTAAGAAGAGAGAGGACACCGAAGAGCCACAAAAGCAGAGAGGAGAGAAGAAGCAGCTGACCTGGTACCAGCCCCGCCAGCCTGCCTGCATCTCTAGTCGAAAACTGCGCCAAAGTCAACTCGTCCTGCGGCTGTTTACTCCAGAACCTTTGGAGGACTGCCTGCCCCATATAAAGAGCCAGCTTCCTACAGCTAGCATTGGGAATTCCATTATATACTATTAAGTGGAAATCCCTGATCAGAAAGGAGTGGCATTGCCATGTTTGGTATGTAGGAATCCTACTTACAGGGGTAGTTGGATTTTACATTGGTATTTTAGAAATGCCACTTTTAGAAAGTAGGCAATTCTCTGTGCTTATGACTTTGTGCTTTGCAGCCTGACTCCAATTCACATCTGGGCGGGGTGACAGCTACACTTTGTGAATACTTTCCAGACAGCTACAACACAGGAAGGACTGGGTTGTGACAGGGGATACATCTGCATTCTTCTGCATACTAATAGTCTTCCTAGGCTGGGAGAGGTGGTTCACACTTAACATTTGTATAGGTTGTGCCCTTCTCTCACACAAAGGGCTGATTTACCTCCTTACTGATCGTCTGGATCCAGGGCTGGGTTGAAAGGAATTGTTGCGCACTTCTAATGGTTCCTTTAAAGTCTCCCCTTCATCAAAGACATTTTTGAGTATAAGTACTAGGGCTCTGACACTGCATGGGACTTGTAACCAGATGCTGCTGGCTTTACAAACTGCACGTTGCCAGAGGACTGCTGTGTTGCCAGGAGAAACCGCATTTGGACTACTTGCTTTGCTGTGCTGGCCTGCTGCCTCCTGGGTTGCTGGAGGGACTGCCACTCTGCAATTGGACTTTTGTGCTGGCCTGCCTGCTACTCTCTTTGTGCCCCAAGTGTTCTCCAAGGGCTTGTTGGCTTGCCCCCTGTTCTTGCAATCTCAGGGCCAGAAAAGATGGACTGCAAGCCTTTCTGCTGTGGGACTCTACCTCTTGGGAGTCCAGCAGCAGTGAGCTACTCAAGGAGATGTGGTCGAGCGCTCCTCGCTTTAGAACCTGCAAATCAGCACGTGGTGAGCGCTGCTTCCTACCTACAGAAAGCATGTGTCAAATGCTTCTGTGTCATGGAGGAACTATGTGCACACAACTGGTTTTCGGATCATTGCGAGTTCTCAAAGAGTGCTTCTTGTGGGAAAGGGCCAAGTGTTGCCCTGGGACCGGCGTGTCCCTCTGGCGATTACGCCACTCAAGTAGTGGGTGCCGGATCAACCACGACTCTACAGTAGACGGTGTTTCATTTTTCCCAACTCGCGCCGCACAGGCAGTGCAATGGTTCTGATGTGGCCTAAAGGTCCAAGTCGAAGTGACCCTGTGGGGGGCACTAAAGGTAGAGATTAAGAACTTAATTCTTAAATGAGAGCGGTAAGCAATATAAGCAGGGACATGTAGGTCAGTATATGACAGGTTTTTATTCCACAACAATAGTATTCAGGTGCTCACACTTTAAGTGACAGTAGGCGTGATGTGATAAGTGAGGGTGAAATTAAAATAAAGATATCGCATTGACAACAATGACAGAAGCTCCTTTAGAAAATTTTAACAGAGTAAAAGGAGTTCATGTTGTAGGGGGTCGACGGCGTTTCGAACTCAGTTATTTGAGTTCATCTTCAGGACATACATAGGTGAGCAAGCTGAATTCAAAGGAATCCTGTGAATGAAAGTATCCGGGGTTTCAAGGCGTTTCAAGTGATTTAAGCGTCAGAGACTAATGTTTAGAGAGTGGATCGGAAAGGCACTCAGCGCGGACGACAGAAGCAGCAGGACTCGCTCTGCTCTCTCTTCACAGGCTCCCATTCATTGCCCTGTTATCGACAGAAATAACTCCCCGGCACTGCGCGATGCCACACGGCGGCCAGCTGCCTTTCCGATCCACTCTCTAAACATTAGTCTCTGACGCTTAAATCACTTAGGAGCCCAGAGTTCTATGAAACGCCTTGAAACCCCGGATACTTTCATTCACAGGATTCCTTTGAATTCAGCTTGCTCACCTATGTATGTCCTGAAGATGAACTGAAATAACTGAGTTCTAAACGCCGTCGACCCCCTACAACATGAACTCCTTTTACTCTGTTAAAATTTTCTAAAGGAGCTTCTGTCATTGTTGTCAATGCGATGTCTTTATTTTAATTTCACCCTCACTTATCACGTCACGCCTACTGTCACTTAAAGTGTGAGCACCTGAATACTATTGTTGTGGAATAAAAACCTGTCATATACTGACCTACTTGACCCTGCTTATATTGCTTACCGCTCTCATTTAAGAATTAAATTCTTAATCTCTACCTTTAGTGCCCCCCACAGGGTCACTTCGACTTGGACCTTTAGGCCACATCAGAACCATTGTTTCCCTAAACAGTTTACTACCCCCGGTTCACATATTGGGGTACCCTTGTCCTCCTTACTACCTGCACAGGCAGTGCAGGCGCGAGTCAACAAGCCGCCTTTGGTTCCTGCGGCATTGCTGAGGCAACAAGGAGAATCCTTGTGTCGGCAGCGCTTCGGGGACCCGCTGCCCCCAGGGCACTGAGCGCTCCACCAAGAGTGGCAGAGCCCATCGTTTGAAGCCAAAACAGCCGAAAGGTATTGTGAGAAAATGCGGTTCTGTTGCAGTACTCCTGCCCTCACACACACTTTTTGCATGGCTTTCGATGCAACTTTGACTGTATAGTACCGGGTCCCTGCTGTCCAGGTTCCCAATACCAGTGCTCTTTCCCAAAAACTGTTCCACAATTGGGCATTCAGGCCCCCTGTAAGTCCCTAGTAAATGGTACCTGGGTACCTAGGGCATTGGTACTGAAGAGGGTCCCTTAGGGAACCTTCACCTAGGCCAGGCAGACTGCCACTGCAGCATGCTTGGCCTGGTGCAGACAAAACGACAATGCCGACATGGCACACTGCCTGTGGGCGATGCCAACTAGCCCTGCCTAAGGTATAGGTAAGTCACCCCTCTAGCAGGCCTTACAGGCTAAGTCAGGGTGCACTATTCCACAGGTAAGGGCATATTTGTATGAGCAGATGTACCCCTCTAATATCTAAGGCCATTCTTAGATATTGTAAGTGCCAGGCAAGCCATAGATAGTACATGGGCTGGAAACTCGACAACTCGAGTTCCCTAGCACCATGATGGCTTTTCTGAGCCCAGGAGTGTTTGGTACCAAACTACTCCTCTCAATAAACCCACACTGATGTCAGTGTGGGATTTATTGTACCATGTACTCAGAGGGCACCTCAGAGGTGCCCCCTGAAAACCTACCAACCCTGGTGTGGTCATAGACTGGCTGTAGGCAGCCTGCCATCACCAGACATGTTTCTGGACCCCTAGGTCGAGAGCCTATGCTCTCTGGACCAGAAACAATGCACATCCTGGGAAGAGGTGTCACACCTCCTGCCCCAGGATGGGCACAGGGCTTGAGAGGGAAGCTTCAAAGGCCTGCCGCCTTTGTAATGCAACCCCAATACTCTGCTGCTAGCAGCAGATGGCAGCCCCCCGTTTACACCCCCACTTTAGGTGGGAAAACCTAAGAAGATCAGTCCCGCCATCTTGAAGATGGGTAGACCCCTCCAATCAGGGCTAGGAAAATGCCCCCTCCGACAGGAGGGTGGCATCATTAAGGGTGTAGTCACCCCAGGTAAGGTGCCCATTGACCCTACCTGCTACTCCCCTAAAACGCCTCTAAATTTACTATTTAGGTGGCTCCCTCAGACCTGGAAAGCAGTTCCCTGCCGACCTAAGAAGAAGGATGAAGAAGACCCCGTGCAGCGAAGGGATCCACGAGTCCTGCCCACTCTGCACCCGACGCTTCCGGCCCATGTCCAGGTTGACCACCAAGCCAGAACAGGTTCCCCAGTGATCCTGACCTAAAGTCCAGCATTGACAGACCCCTATTGGACTCCACTGCGACAAATGCAGCCTGAATCCAGAGGTTCCCTGTGACCGTGACCAACTCCGGTAAAAAGACTCCGATGTCTAAAGGCATCCCTGCAACCGAAGCACCTGGGCCTTGGTGAGCTGAATCGATGGTGCCCCTATGACCCCCTACATTTCTACTTACCTCTGCTGTTGTTGGTTTCCCTCCTGCAACCTCTGGTGCAACGTGTGGAGCCCGTTTATCCAAAGCAATTTCTCAATTGAAAAGCACTCGGCGCGTCCAACGCTGAATTTCTACCCTGTACCTGGCTGCCCCTGTGCTGCTGGTGGTGTATGTTTGGTGCAGCTTTGTGCCCCCCCCATGCTTGCTCTAACCCCCTGTGCTTGGCCCCTGAAACCGATTTACCTACCAGCAAGCAGTGTGGCTTTGAGCATCCCCAGTTTCGATTGAAACACATTGGGCCGAACTCCGATTTTGACCTCTGCGCCCAGCAGCCCCTGTGCCGCTAGTGGCGCAGTTTTGGTATTCACCTGACCCTTGCCCCTTGCTGACCTTTGGTCCTGAAGACTGGAACTGTAAGTTGGATACTTACCTGTATAACCGCATTACTCTTGTCCTCCATAGGATAACATTAAACGCTTTGAAAATTGCAATGTTGACTTTTAAAAGTGAAAGGTATTTTTCCTGAAAAACGTACTTACCTTATCGTGAAGATCTTGGTCTTAAAATAAAACTAAAACAAAGCTTATTTTTATAAAATTGGTGTGGATCTTCTTTTTGAGTCGTGTGTCCCTTATTGGTCAATGTTGTGCAATACATTTCTTACACTCCTCTGTGTTAGGCCTAAGGCTGCTTGCCCACACTACCCCTAATAGAGCACTTTGGGTCTTACATTGAGCCCTGTACACTTCTGGGGAATCTTTTGACTCTGTGCACGGTATAATCACCTAGTGGTATACCATATATGGAGCCAGACTCCTACAGGTATTGAGCTCCTGCAGCTGCACAGCGCGATCGTGGGCAGCTGGGGTTGTGAGTTGGGAGCGAAGTCTCTCGCGTTCCTGCAAGCTGGTGCCCCCTCCCCCGGTGGAGGGGGAGCACTGTTCGGTTTCGCCATGGTAGGGGTGAAACCTCAGATGAGGACCCTGAAAGCAGAGTGGAGCTGCCATGAGGGTCAGAACCGTTGAGGGAGATGTCACATTACCGTAACACATGTGGTAGGCGCGCAGGTGCTCCTGCGACCCACGGTTTGTGCCCAAATGCCATCGTTTCAACAGGGGTCTTAGAAAATTACCATACAAATTGGTATAGGAATGCAGGTGCTCTCTGTCCTAGGTGTCCACTGGTATTAATGTGATTTACCCTAACCCCTTTTCCCTGCAATTGCCCTAATAGGGCCATAAGAACTACCATAGTGGTAAATGTATTTAAAGTGATATCTATGGAATGTTTAGCTCTGCATCTAGCGTGATACCTTGATACTGCAAACCTTGGGAAATACATATGCGCTACCTGTATTTGGGGGACATCTATTGACAACTGCATAATGTGCAAAGTATTTATGATGCATGTCATTTTGGTCTTGTGATATATACAATATAGAAAGCATATTTTTTATATACCTCTGTGTGGAGTCTCTTTTGTGGTGTATTCATTGTGTTGCTGTGTGAGTGTGTTGCACTAACGCTTTACACATTGCCTCGGATGATAAGCCTGACTGCTCTGCGCCAAGCTACCAGAGGGTGAGCACAGGTTTTCTTTGGTGTGTAACGGACTTGCCATGACTAGAATGGTGGGTTCTGCTTGGCTTAGGTGCATACCCTAGCCAATCAAAAACCCCATTTCTAACAATATGCATTATATTGTAACATTTATATAGTTGGTACTACCTCTATGCAAGGCGCTTAAGTGCTTGTCTACATTGGTAGAGTGCTACACCTAGTAGGAAGTGTAGTTCAAAGGGTGTTGTCTTTGTTTTGATCCAATGTGGGAGGTGTTTCCATCTTGAGTGTGGTAACCACTGAGGTGTGGTTATCATATTATGGTGAGAAAGCTGAGAACAAAACCCATGGCAGCTAGTCCAACGGTCGAGAACTTAAGCTCTAAATAACCCCATATATAAGTGGCCGGAAAAGAAATCCATATATCTCCTTCTGCATCTCCCATCTCATATATAACACTCAAAGTGGTTGTTTACAATTAAATAAGAGCATGTTAGAGCTGACAAAAACATGAACAAATGCATCAATCTCCACTCTTGGACAGTACCTGGAATGCGCTCTGCTTGGCTGGCCTTTGATCCTCCTGCATGGACTCCTCTTCCTCCTCACTGTCCGATTCAAACAGGTAATACTCACCTGAGTGAAGCACTGCCAGAAGCAGGAGCAAAGAGTTAGAGGGCAGCAGCAGAAACTGGAAACTTTAGAAATACATGGGGGATAAATGCAAAGCTATCTATTGAAAAATGTCAATTGTCTCTGTAGCTGGTCTATAGATGCTTAGCAAAACAGCCAATACATTGCAACTTCCTGCACTGGCAGCCAGAGCTAAATTAGTCATGCTGTCTCCAAATGATAAATCCATTTGTGAGGTAAATCAGTACTAAACAAGGATTAATAAAATGCAGATTTAAGTTCCTGGTTAATCAAAGTCCTTCGAGCAGACAGGAATGTGAGTAAGTACCTAACTTGTGACCACTTCTACAGCGTAGGTGCACTTATGGCTCTGAATCGTGCATATGCACCTGATGTCAGCTGTAATACTTATGTTAGCATCCCAGTGCATTCTGGGACTAGTAATGTTGGAGAAACCACTGATAATTAAGACTTACATGAAGAAGTTCTGATCATATTGGGGTTCCAATGATCAATAATTCTTTTTTTTTTAAAGGCTGGTTAAAGTTAAAACCATAATCAAAAACAAGGGGAGGTAGAGGTATCAGTTAGGTTCACCCTCCTTCTTCAGTTATACACACAAAAAAAACGGAATACCGGAATAAGAACCTAACTATGGGAGAAAAACGAGACTTCCGCTCAAGTGCAGTGGAAAGGTCTACTGACTAGAAAGAAGAGATTATCTTTCTAGAGTCCCCTCACTCACCAGGGTTTCCCCTTGGTGACATGCTTCATCATAGGGGTCCTCTCAATCCGCTGCGGATTGAGGCGTGCTGCGACTTGCGAAGTTACGTAGGAGCACTTATGTGGAACTATGTGTAGTGCAGTGATGTGGAGTGGGAAAGAAAATGGTTAAAAATACCTAACTAGTGGGCGAATACTTTATTCCTGCTCCTAGTTGGTATGTTAAAAACAGGGGTGAATACTGGGGAAAAACAACATAACCATGATGAGTCAGTTGCCCTAATATTAGTCGACATGTTTCGAGCCTCCCCTAAAGCTCTTCCTCAGGACCACACAGGGGCCAGCCCTGTGCGTACCACTCCTAAGTGACCTATAAATCAGGTAAAGTACAGTGAAAAAGTGAAAATAAAATGCCACACCTAATGTGTGTGCACTATTAGTTAAATACATACGATTACACAATGGTACGTAGTATTTTTTATAAGGCTGAAATGTGCCCCATGGTCTGGAGGGGTTGAGGGGCTCGTTGTCACAATTTCGTCAGAGCGCGCCTCACTGGGTAGTCACCTACTCGCTCCCCTGGAGACCGCATATTGGGGCACATTTCAGCCTTATAAAAAATACTACGTACCATTGTGTAATCGTATGTATTTAACTAATAGTGCACACACATTAGGTGTGGCATTTTATTTTCACTTTTTCACTGTACTTTACCTGATTTATAGGTCACTTAGGAGTGGTACGCACAGGGCTGGCCCCTGTGTGGTCCTGAGGAAGAGCTTTAGGGGAGGCTCGAAACATGTCGACTAATACTAGGGACACCTGACTCATCATGGTTATGTTGTTTTTTCCCCTGTATTCACCCCTGTTTTTAACATACCAACTAGGAGCAGGAATAAAGTATTCGCCCACTAGTTAGGTATTTTTAACCATTTTCTTTCCCACTCCACATCACTGCACTACACATAGTTCCACATAAGTGCTCCTACATAACTTCACAAGTCGCAGCACGCCTCAATCCGCAGCGGATTGAGAGAACCCCTATGATGAAGCATGTCACCAAGGGGAAACCCTGGTGAGTGAGGGGACTCTAGAAAGATAATCTCTTCTTTCTAGTCAGTAGACCTTTCCACTCCACTTGAGCGGAAGTCTCGTTTTTCTCCCATAGTTAGGTTCTTATTCTGGTATTCCGTTTTTTTTTTGTGTATAAAGTTAAAACCATGCCACCCAATATAGGCATAATAAGTACATAATGGGGCCAAAAGGGAAAGAGTCCAACTCTTCATTCAATTTGGTTGTTGAGCTAACATTTTTTAAGAGAGATAAATTAGACTTGGGGCAAACAATGAAAAAGAAATCTCTCAAATGAGTGATATTGCTTCCAAACGGAGGCAGCCCGGGCATATATACTTCAAACCACATTAAAACACTTGATTAACTTAAACTATAAGTTGTTCCTTAACTATCTGTTACTGATAATGTCAATTCCACCAGTTTTGCATATGAAATTCTAATTAAAAACATTTCAGTTGAACAGAACTTAAAACTATTTAAAGACATTCAACGTTTCAACAAAGCCTAAACAGAACTTGAGAACAAGTAGAAAAATAAACAATACAACACTAGCAAGAAATGAAGATCCACATCCTCCTAAATTTCACCCAGAACTAGAGAACAGTCATATATACAACAATCTAAAGGCTAACTAGAATCAGTGAATAACCATTAACCCAACCAAAGATATACTGAACAGAAAAACAAACTCCCTATGGTCACAGCAATGTACAGAAGAGAAACCAATACAAAAAAATAATTACAAAACAGAAGGAAATACAGAAAGCAGTTCACTGTGGAATTTGTTTCCTCTAAACCTTTGCCTCTAGATATATTTATGAGATTTCAGAAAGCTTTTAAAATACATTGTTCCAACAAGACTCTTGACTACATCTGACTGTCCTCTGAATGGCGATCTTCTACCAAAACCGCTGAGGATGTGATGATCCTAACTTCTGAAAAACTTTTCACCTCCACCTTTCCAAAGCATAATTTTTAGTGACATCTGGGAGGTGCTCATACTATAAAAAATATGAATACAATAAAGTAACATCCATCAAGAAACAAAAAACATCAAAAACTTAACTTAACTATACTGGAGAAAACAAGACACAACCAGCCAACAACCAACTAGCACTGGAGGGAAATAAAAAATGCACAGATTCAAACCAAACCAAAAGTGGAGAAGAACCAGGAAATAACAAATACTGGCTAAACTCTTGTGGTAGAAGTAAATTAATGAGATTTCACTAGAATTAAGGAAGGACAAAAAACCCCTAAAATTTCACAAGGCATTAAAAGTGATTGTTTATAAGGGCATACCACTAAACTATTTATTGGATAGTATGCTGACATCAGGGTTATCTGCTAACACCAAGAACTACTTGTTTGTGCTAGCTGGCAGAATGAGCATTTGGATGTCATGCTCTTGTTTAGTAATCCCTTTCAAACAAAATAAAGACTAACTACAGACACAAACAACCAGAAACAAACCAGAAACCCAAATAGAACCAATGCTCAGGCCAGTAGCTCAAAGCCTTTAAAAATTAGCCAGAAGCACAAATAATCAGTACTGTGAAAGTATTGGAGACAACCAAAAACACAAACATCCATAGCCTAATCTGAACTGGAGAAACTGAAGGAACACAAATCATCAAAACCAGACAACAGCTAAATATGCAAAGTCAGAAATACAAGTAGCAGAGCCCAATCAGAACTGTGGAATAGGCAGCAAAATAGGAAAAAACAAGAACAGAAGATAAAACACAAGTTTGCTGAGATTAACCAGAACAAGAGAATAATGAATAAGAATTACAAACATCTATTTTCCAAATGCAAGGAGAATACCGCTTTGGAGGAAAAATAAAAAACATAAGGACAAACAATCAAAGCACAACCAGAATCATGGAACAACCAGAAACCAAAAAAAACCAAAGCTAAACAAACAGAAGCAGAGTAAATACAGAAACTACAACCAAACTATGATTAGAAAGCCGGCAAACGCAGCCATAATTCTACTGTATCAAATGAATCACTATAAATATCCTGTGCTTCCAAGTCATTTGCACTATGCTGCTGAGGTGCATTTGTCTCTCTGGATAATTGACATGGAAGGCCTACAACTTTTACTTCACTACCAGGCCTTCACTTGAAGGTGGATATCTTTGTCTGAATAACTACATATCACTTAAAAATCATTGATGCGTCGCTCAGTGTAAAAACCCTCAGAACCTATTCAAGCATTGAAACTTGTGCTCAGGTAGGCAGAACACTCTGGTTTCAGTGTAATTTTGCACCCATATTAGCACTGCCCAACAAGTCTCAAAATGACATTTCTTTGACTGGCCAGTGCAAAATTGACATTCACACCAGATGGTCAGTCCAAATGTCAGTTCAAAATGAACTCTACACTAGTGCAATTATGTAATCTGAAAATGTGTTTGTGCAAAATTGACTCTGTAGTGGTGCAATCTATGGGACCTGACCCTGGTTATCCACTTTGACTCTGAACTTACCTTATCATCCCATATCAGAAAAACTCATTGGCCATGCTTACCACACATAGGCTTCTATAAAAACTATAAGACTCTCCCCCAACTTTCAACAATTTTGTAAGCCCCTCAACCTTTCAGTTGCAACTAATCTAGCATACTCCACATGGGCAGCTCATAGACTGAGCTCTAAGTCATATACTTGCCTTGGCGTGACAAAGGCAGTTCCTCAAACCTATTAGCCTATCAAAGGTTCCAGCATGTTGGAAATCTCTCTAATTCCCTCTGTCCCAAACCATCGCCTGGATACTCTCACTGGTGAATAGCCACACTCTACAAATACCAATTGATTAATGTGGTCAAGTATGTTCAGTTTGAGGGATTTCTAGAAAATGACCCAAATATCAAACGAGCGGGAGGTTTCTGTAAACAAAGCACCTAAGGATGAGCAAAAAGCAGTAAATCGATGGCCCAGAGGTTAACACTGCATTCCTCAAGCTGTCTCAAGAATGTATTAGATATGGTGCTATGTTTCTGGGGAAAATGAAAAGGAGTGCGAAGATGAGTGTTAGTTAATATACTCCTTTCTTGTGGTTATTATCAATCTGTAAGGCACACAAAGTTAGTGAAGGGCCGAGTTTGACTGTGTTAGTGCAATCCATGCTACGGCTGCCACCACACATGCATGAACAATACCTGAGGCGTGATCTAACCAAGGGCGCCACCATTTTTTTTTCTTTCTCGAGGTCTCCTTCTTGTCACTTTGCTCTGTTCAATGGAAGATGGGCACACTTGGGTTTAAGTACCATGTCAACCCACTGGAACACGTGAAAATCACAAAATATTTATACGCACTGGTGGTGCACTGCCAACTCTAGCATGGGAAGGAAAAGCAACAATCTGCTGGAAAAGGCTGCGTCAGCCACATTGGAAGCAAGGGCTCCACATTGGCAGCTATGTAAAATATTTGATATTTGCAAGGCATGGGCATTTTGTAAGCATGATCAAGTCAATGTACTTTCATATATCGTATTTGCATGTCACTAGAGACATGCATCATAGTAAAAAGTGGCTTCACCACGAAAACACATCATTTGTTCATTCAGACCCAACTCTGTTTCTTGATGTTGACTGTTGTTGGTGCTGTTCCGCTTCTTTTTCATAACAGGACCCAATGTTTCCATAATAAAATTACTTGTTATGTTATTAAACACCAGGGCTGTACCATATTACATTTACTGATGAATTGAACCTGACTTGGTGCTTGGCCTTTCATTTCTCTTATATTGGACTATCTGCACATCCCCTGCCTTCTTGAAACCCCCCACACTCACGGTAGATAGTGTCCCTCAGACAGGAACACTTTCCTAGTTACAGTTAGCCATAGCAGGACTTCAGTAAAGTTACCTTAACGATAACTTCTCAAAGATGTTTCCAATTACCAACATGTGGAATACCTTCTACTTACTTTTAGGACCAGGAACTGCTTCTTATATAATTAATTAACTAAAGCTCGGCACTGCTGGCACCGTGCATGCATGCAGATGTTGATGGATATGGCCAACTAGGAACAGGGTAGGAAAGTGGTTGTTTGTAATAGGAGGGAGCCAAAGACATAAGGGAGTCAGACTCAACAAATAGGCACACTTCTGTCTCACTTGCAGGTCGGCTCGAATTTCTTACATTATCCGATTCAAATGAGTGGGAGAGATTACCAAGCAAAAATGGTAAGGTGGTGGCGGGGAAAGAGGGGAGACTGCATTAGACAATCAGGTTTTAGGTGAATATGTTCCTTTCAAAACTGAACAAATCTTTAATGAAGAGTAGTCTAACAGGTAATACCTGCAGGTTTCTTAGCCTATATAGCCACTCTGCACTGTAAATGCCATTGATAGGCACACTTGAAGTTATGATGCTGTATCATTCTAGCACTAGGTGCCTTGAACTTATCCAGATGTGTAGAATCTAGAGATGATGTAGCTGTGCAGGTATTAGAGGCTACACACATTGCAAGAGGTGCTTTAGCCACAAACCTACCCATGTTGAGTTCAATAAAGCTAACAAAAAGATGGATTTAAAAAACTCTGAACCACAACCACAAATGTCTTCATTGATATGAAATGTAGGTGGGCCCTTGGGGAAAATAAGCGGTTGTCATAAGTAGCACCTTGTCACAGTGGAGACAGTGTAAGAGTCCGTGGCCTAGAGAGTCTTAAACTAACCGACCTCCCTTGCACAGGTAAGGACCACCAAATTCTCAGTCTTCTAAGGAAGAAAGTTAAGGTTATGTACACAATGAGCTCAAATGAATCATCAATGAGGTGTGAAAGGACAGGTGCAGCTGCCAAAAGGTTCTTAGCAGATGGAACATATGAAAGAAACCATGAAATGGCATTAAACTGCATTGTTATACAAATAAAGGGACTACTCTGGCTTATTCCCCTACCCTGGATACTAGATTGGGCTAAACTACTCATAAATTAACTTGTTTTCTTTTCATTGGGGGGTGTTTATGGATCATGATCCTGGCACAACAGTTTGGGAGAAACATTCGCCAACTGTAAAAGGTTCCAGAGTGAATGAATTTCCATGTGTTCAGAGGGTAAATATGTTAGGAATGAAAGTCATCTAAATAATGCATACTTTTGTGGGTCTTGGAAAGTGCGTGTAAGGCTGTCTACATAGACCTGGATACATACAATTGTAGAATATATATATTTTGAGGTACTTTTGGGGGAAGGGTGCAGAGAGATGACAAATAGGGGGGTAGGCAGGAGTGCGCTAGGCAGTGGGAGGCAGGGAACAGCACAAACAGTATTTTAGCTCTTTCCTGAAATGCTGCAAAGGGAATTGTCACAGAAAAAGCAGAAGTTTGTTGTAGAGTTTTGTCGTTTAAACAAAGAAGACTTCTCCATTGTCGCCCTTAGTGGATCTCCTGCATCTCAAAGCTTGTTGAGGGGTGAGCCACAGGTTGCATGAAGGCTGCTGGAGATCTGGATTGACATAAAATCCTCTATGCAAGTGAAGTATTGATAACTCTAGAACTCAATTGTGAACAATAAAGCACCTGAAACTTTATGGAATCCTTCCTGGATGCCGAGGTGACATCCAGTTTGGACATAGAAAGGTTCAGGTGACCAAAGATCTAATCCACACAACCAGCATCTCAAGTTCAGTGATGAAAGAAGGTTGGAGAATATTGCTTCCCCTCTCAAGAGAGATTGAACTTGGTAGTGGTACTTAGGTGACAGTTTTGATTGCTCCGGGGGTGTCTGAGATACCATTTAGACCAGTACCAGAGAAAAAGTAGAAGATTTCTTTCAGCAGTCTGGCACGAAGTGCCTTCTAGAAAGCCACGTCCATACTCCACCAAAGATAGAACACGTCTTTGGCAACACTTCCAGGTGGCCACCAACTATCATACCAGAGGTCTGCTAATCCAAGAAGTCATCTTTGTATTTAATTACCTCTTATGTGAGCACGCACGAGGCAGGTCATATTGAGTCTTGACTGTTAAAAAGCCCTGCTAGTTAGACAGCTGGTAATGACATTCCTATATGTGATCACTGAATCATGTTCATATATTTCCAGCTGGTAGAGACAAGGGAGTAAGTGTTACCCTGTTTCTTGATAAGCAAAACATTTTCATATTGTAAGCGTGGATTGTGGCTAATGGGAGAAAGACCTTTGAGAAAGACCCCACTATGAAATGTGGAGAGATCATTGGATGAAGATGCTGAATGGACAGTCGCTATGGAGAGAAGGAGATAAGATGAGAGGAATGGAATCTTATTGTGGCAAATGTTGAAGAGCGCACAATGCATGGCTTGATGGAGATAGATACACAGCATAGATACACGAGGCCAAAGAGATCCATAAAGCCCTGGACTTGGCAATGGGAAGCCACAGAGTGATAACACAAATAAAAAACCAGGCTATAAATTAATAAAACTATCTCTGAATGAGACAACAACGTCCGAAGCTTGGTGTCCATGGCAGTGCTGGTGAATGGGACCCTTAAAATGAAACAAGTAATGGCTTGAGAGGTTCACTGAGAACCCCCCATAATAAATACAGTGTCCAGACTTGTAGAAACCAGTGTTCAAAGCCTGTCTGAAGTGTAACTTGGGTAAGAAAGGAAGAGAAGAGTCAAACATGAAAAGTATGGATCTGTAAAGCAATGGGGCTTCGTACACTGACAAATTCAGGGCAGAACTGGCCATTGTACTACTCTGGCATTAATCCGACAGGCTAGGAGGCTGCTTTCAGAGCTGGGTGGGCTGGAAGGACCGAAACATGAAAGACTCCATTGCCCCATTCTACTCTTGACCGCCTGCAGTGACAGGGTGGAGGGGATTTGAACATGTTTTTTCACAGGGTTGAATTGAGTCCCAGAGCAAATTTATGGGGTATTTTCCTACACTCTAAAGAAGAAAAAACAAAAAAACTGGGGCACCATCACAAAGTACACTCAAGTTCAACTGCTTGATGGATAACCGGGACTAGTAATAATTATGTGCCTGGATAGGAATCGGCATACAGCATATATGCAAGCAGGGCATGTATGTATGATGTAAGTGGTGAACAGCTTTAGTTAAGGAGATACTTGAAGAAGAAGTTTATGATCCTGACATTAAGCTACAGGGCTCATACGAGCTACAAGTAGTCAAGAGCTTGCATGTAGACCACCACCCCTACAATGTAAGTGCTTAGAGACAATTCAGCTAATACGCACTATACAAATGCCCTTTACTGCCACTAGCTTGTGACCACTACTAAATATGAATAATGGTGATAAGTAACATGTTACTGGGGATTAAACTCTATAAAACAGTGAAGACTCCTCTAGTATAGTGTGCAACACTTAGCAGCTGATCCATAAAAGTTACTGTTGGAAAGCTATTATGGATTACTGGAGCAACCAAAAGTGAAAGGAGACATGGTACTTTACAGCAACATAGTTGAAATGATCATTTTTTTTCATTCTCATTTTTAGAAGAAAAAGATGAAAGATGCAACAGGAAACATCCATTACCTTCTCATTCAAAAGCAATCAGATTACTTTTCCACACAGGAAGCATTCATCACCCAAACAGAAAAGACACAAAAACAAACACTTGGTTGTGCCATAAAATACAACACATATAGGTCGATGTGGTGGGTGCAAAAACCAACTTCCAGCTACCAAAGTAACCACGCTTAATGAAATGCAAATTTGAAGACAGCGAACCTATGTAAAAGCATTTCATCACAGAATGGCATATTCAGGGCCTCTGATGGAAAATCCTTGAGTGTTAAAGGCTGGCTGACCAGTGGCCTGTTTCCGCTCTTTTCAATGGAATGGAAAAGTAGCACTGTTTCTGTCTGTCATCTTCAAGAGAGACTGACGTGAATACCATGGTGCCCTTAAAGACGGGTGCTGCAAGAGATGTATTATAATCCTGTTATTCACATTCATGACTGTGAGAGAGCAGGGTTACTATGTATTATATAGTCTCAGTTGAGGGTGCTTGGAGAAGAGAGAGTTGGTGATCGCTTGTTCCCAGGGAACCCTAAATAAGCAGGTCAGTGGGCTGGGAGGCTTTGAAGGGACTTTGCCCAATGAGATTAAGAGGCAGTGCGTCTCTGATCTGATAATCTATGTGTATGTGTGCACTGCTTGGATCTTAACAACAAACTATTGAATAAATATACAATTACTTTGGGTATTCAACAGAGAATGTCTGGGTTATATAGGATACAAGGTTTCCTGAAGGATCAGTGCCCCCAAAGTCCATTGGGATTGGGTAACACTTTGACTTATGTCTATCCTGACGCTCGTTGGTCTTTGTCACAGCCCGTTGGCCTTCACCCGCCTGTTAGGAAGATTCCAGTTACAATATAGCCTGTCCTCCACCATCTTTTGCTAGAGTTAAAAACATCTGAGATATGTCATTTCACTTCAAATGGGACAATATCCTAGTGAATAATTATTAGTTTTTTAATGGCTCCTAATTTATGGTGCTAGAGCAGAATGCCATGTAAAAATCAGATGTCTTACTCTGAAAAAATATATATATATTTTTCGTTTTTTGGGAATTGCCCACTTGTGGAAATCCTTTAAAGATGACATTGTAGCCATATAAATCAAACATACTTGCTCAGTCTTTGGAATGAAACTAACTTACCATAAGACTGTGTGCATTCAGCTGAGCGATACCAGCATTGACAACCGCTTAACCACCTCTGATAAAGTGGTCAGGCAAAGCACACGGAGATTAAGCCATCTGCAACCACAACTGTCTCTGAGGTGTAGTGGGAGACTGCAGGGGGAAACTGTTTACAAATAAATGGGAACTCAAAGTCTAGCCAACAACATGATCTGAAGTGAATTGAGTATTCTGCTATATACACATACAAACAAGTGTACAATAGCAGGCTGGATTCCCTCCTCAACTGTTTTATTAATTTATTTACAAGTGGGCTGCATGGTTGATATGCTGCCTTTAATTTTTTTGCATTGGATATAATATATTGAGATCAGAATTACCTGAGCCTGCCAGGAAGAGGATATTTGCACTCTGTGTTTGCATCAATTTTCAAACAGTCTGCTCATGTGGTCTTGCACTTCTAAATGTCACTCCACATACCTGTGTTCCATCTTCCCACACTTCTTAGCAGTGCCAAAATCTTTTAACCAATTGCCTAACTCTCCCACAGGCCTTTGCATGGTAGCATTGACAGCCGCATACATTCTGCTTTAGTGCAGGGTGCAATTTTTCCAATCTCCATGGCCACGCACATCCCACAGAGGGTACAAAGGATGAGAGGGAGAATGCCATGTACCTCCCCACTATTCAAAGCCTCACCTCCTTTGCCATCTTCCATGTCTTTGCTGGGCAGCCTGCTCTGGTGGTACTTCTCCTGCTTGGCTCGGATCCTTTCCATCCTAAACAAAGGATCCAAAAGAAATGGCAGTCAGTACACTGTGTTCCCTCTCATACAGTCCATGAGCCGCGGCACGGGCTGCTTCTTCATTCCTAAAGGACTGCACGCGAGTAGAAGTGGACTGTGCCATTTAAATCAAGTCATAATTTACATATTTTTTTGTATGCTACAAAAGGTCCAGCACTGTATTTATATCACCAGTTATTTAGGCTTTCTGATCCCAATCTTTTAATTAATAACCCAGTGGCTAGGAATGTTAATCTTTAACAATATATAAATGGCACTTACAGGCAGAACACTATCAGCGAATAGAAGAGACACAATGTGCAGAAAGTCTACAGAGCATTCCTAATGGAATTGCATGCCCTTTATTGCAGGACACTCAAAGCTTCATCCAGTGGAGAAACCAATGTGAACACAAATTTAAATGGCAGCCCAGAATGAAAATGACTAAATATTTAATTCTTACCCAGCAATGCTGAAATTAAATCCAATGGATGAAACCGCAAACCCAGAGAAGGGCCTGATGATTATTGGTGGTTACATCACAGAGTCAACAAGACCCTTCTGCTGGTTGGCGCACGGATGTGATCACCCCGGAAATGGGAAGAAGTCCTCAGACCGGAAGCTATTTGGAGTATTTTTTTTTAACCAAAGTCCTTTGGTACTCACTGTCGTTTCAGCTGCAAGAGGGACCGCTTCTCTGTCTCCCGGTGAAAGTTCATGCTCTTCACCATGCTGGCTCTGAATAGCTCAAAACCTCTGCAAAACACATCAAAGAGAAAGCACGAAAACATCAGAAACGTGCCACCTATCAAGGGCACAATAATGTTGAATAAAATCCACTAGTGCTTCCCTTCACCCTGCTGCCCACCTGTACCCCCTATATCATACAGCCGTATGGAAATCAACAGTCTACTAGAGAAGCATGGTTAAATAGTCTTTATTTAAAAAAATCCATAACCAGTTAACAAGGAACAAAAAACATGGTGAAGAGGCCATTTAACAATATTGTAAGTCAGTAGTTTTAGAACAAATTAATAATACATAGTAACAACTGAAATAAATACTAAATGTATTACTATCTATATGCAGTAACCTCGGAGGTTAACCTGGAATAAAACAGCAAATCCTTCTTCGCCATTAATGCTTCTGGGGAGGCGCTCCTCTCATAATACATTGTGCTAATGGGCCAAATTAAACTGGTAGCAACAGTTGAACTAGACGGAAACAATGGGAATTCTGTACTGAATGTGCTTCAAAGTAAAAGGTTTCTCTCGGGGCTTAGCAGACGGCTGCATATATTGCTCCTCATCCATATTTTTGGTCATATATTTGAATAGACTCTATATGGGTTTTAAAGTCAAGTTTTGAAAACTTAGGATATAATCAATTTCAGGCTCCCAGGTTTACCTGATAACTCCTTCACAAAGTGTGGAGCAAATCCATATAGTTTATTTTCACTGACATTAAATTTGAAACGCTCTAGTTTGAATTTTTAGTACCTCAATATTGACTCTAATACAGATACCCTCTCCAAGGGCGTGACAGCATATACATTAAATACTTTATATTGCAATACAAAAAAGGACAAAATTCCTCACTGGTATTAATTGTCTGTTTGCAATAAACAGTTTCTTTTGTCTAATTCACGTTTATACACTGCACAATTATTACTGCAAGCATAAACACTACTTTTATTTAAGGGGCATCCTGAAAATGCTTTTGTGAGTACTTTAAACTGGAAAAGCCCAAGATGTGCCAGGGACTGCCTGGTGGAAAGCATCTGAGGACTAGCCATGTCGACTTATAGGTTTACAACAGTAAAGAGCCAGTAAGAGGTAGTCATTTTATCACAGCTACATTTTCACACAGAGTACATCATTTATTTGGCAAGGCATAAATGGAGGAGAGTCTGTAATAAGACCTGGCTTAGACATGTAGAGAAAGATGAGTGGATGCCTAAGATTGTGGAAGGGTAGATGGTGTGTGGTAATGCAAGTGAGCAAAGACTGGATCATCGAACTCCTTAGGTAGAAAATATTGTCTACAATATGTTATGTTTTTTTGCACAGCACACTATCACCATAAGGGCTATAGGTGCTGGCCTTTTTTTATAGGATAAATATAACGGCCAAGATTCCATAACAAGCTGTCACAAGAATGCCTCCTTAAAGAGTCAGGTTTTCAGATGCCTTCTAAAGACTAGATGGGATTTTTCCAGATAGACTGCAAAAGCATTCCATAACTTAGTGACACAGGCAGCACCATCTTTAAATGTGTGGAATCTAGGCAGAATCAAAAGACTGGTTCCACAGGAGTGCAAGGCCCTTTTAGGGTGGTAGATTGCCAAGCATTTTTTTTAAATGCAGGTACATCCCCTGCTTCCATGCTAGGCACAATGTCTTAAAATGGACCCTTTCCCTAATCCAGGACCAGTGAAGATTTTGTAATAATGGACTGGCTCGTGCAAGGCATGATGTGCCCTCCACACATCTCACTGCTATGTAGTGGATCAGGAAGTTTGAAGAACATATTTTGAGGTAGCTCCAAGTATAGTGCATTTGTGCAGTCTAATTCTGATCCAGTTAAGGTGCATACTGCCATATATCTGCCTTCTGGGAAAAGATCAGAAAGAATCTTCCTAGAAATCTTGATGTGGTATGAGCATGAAGAATCTACAGCTGATATTTGGGCATCTAGAGATAGCTGGCAGTTCAACTTTACTCCGGAGCTCATCATATAGTTGACGGAGTAGTACCTAATACACTGGGCCAGTATGAATCAACTCAGAGGTCACTCTGACCACTGAGTATTAATACTTCAGTCTTGTCAGCAATTAGTTTAGTTTGTTGCTCCCCACTTACTGCCAAATAAAGCACATTGTTTTCTGGAATTCGCTATGGGAGGCAGGATTGTTATCAAGGCACAGTAAAAGCCGGGTATTGTCAGCGGACATATAAGCTTTCACACTCTGTTCAAGTAAGGCTTTCGCTAATGGCGCAGTGTAAGTCCGTTTTATATGTTAAACAAGTTAAACAAGTGGGGGGAGAGGAATGAACCTTGTGGGACCCCCACAATTACCTGGTGGCTTGGTAGATGTAAAGCTGCCTAATTTTACTGCCTGATACAGCCAGAAAGAAAGGATTCAAGCTACTTTCTCATAACAACAGTAATGTCTAAGGCCTTGACGCCGTCTAATAGGATGGAATGGTCGACCGTGTCGAGGTAGCAGAGACATCAAGCAGGATAAAGCCATTCAGGGGGCCATAATTCAGCTCACATCTTAGATCATCTTATATATACAGCAATACTAATAAAGCACAGAGTGCCAGAGAGAACAAGCCCGTAAGTCAGCAACTAATTTGTTAGTTTTCAAAAAGTAGTGTGGTTTTGCTAACTGTCCTTGTGAGAAAGTGCCCTCTTTCTGCATGGTTGCCCCCACTTTTTGCTGAATTGCTGATGTGCTTTGACTGAGTGTGCCCTGGGCTCCTGCTAATCAGGTACCCAGGGCCTATGTTCTTTCCCTAAAACTGCATTGAAGCCTAAACCCAATTGGCATCTCTGGCCACAGGTCAGCCCCTGATAAATGGTACCACAGGTACCCAGGGCACTGTGACCAGAGAAGGCCTCTAGGGCTGCAGCACTTATTGTGCCACCCTTAGAGATCCTGTAACATTACCCTCACACACTGCCTTAGCAGGCTACGTGTTTTGGTGCAGAACAAAGTCAAGAGTCGACATGGCACACATCTCTGTGTGCCATGCCTACAACCCACTGCCCTGGCATAGATCAGTCACCCCTCTAGCTGGGTGCACTATACCAGTGGTGAGGGTACAGGTGCATGAGCCCTGTGCCCCTACAGTGTCTAAGTCCATTCTTAGACATTGTAAGTGCAGTGCTGCCATTAAGAGTATATGGTGCTGGGAGTTTGTCATTACGAACTCCACAGCACCATAATGGCTACACTGAAAACTGAGAAGTTTGGTATCAAACTTCTCAGCACATTAAACCCACACTGATGCCAGTGTGGGATTTAATGAAAAATACACACAGAGGGCATCTTAGAGATGCCCCCTGAAAACTAACCCACCACTAGTGTCCAGGCTGAGTGGCTGCTTTCAGCTGCCACCACCAGACATGTTTCTGGACCCCTGGATCGAGAGCCTGCTGCTCTCTGGGGCCTGAAACAATGCACATCCTGGGACGAGGTGCCAAGCCTCCTCCCCCAGAATGGGCAGGGTTCACGAGGGGGAAGCTTCAAAGGCTTGCTGCCTTTGTGAGCTTCCCCAGGGCACTTGCTGCTTTCAGCAACTGGTCCCCACTGGTTCTGACCCCCACTTTGGGTGGGAGAACCGGCGGGAAAAACAAGTGAGGAAGAGAGGTGTGCCCACCTCTGCCAACTCCACCCCTCAGGTGGGGGAGGCGAGGTGAAGCACAACTCAGTCCCCGCCATCTTGCAGATGTGGGGGCTCAGCCAACCAGGGACAAGCTCATTCCCCCTTCCACTGGAGGGTGGCATAATAGGGGGTGTACCCACCCCAGGGAAGGGACCCATTGGTCCCTACCTTTTACCTACCTGTAACGTCCCTAAATCTAGTATTTAGGGGCACCCCTGAACCTTGATTCCTCAGACAAGAACCTGCAACAAGAAAAGAAGAAGGACCGAACAGCCGTGCCGAAGCTAACAAGAGGAAGACGCCCACTGACTTGGCCCCAGCCTGTCTCCACCTCGAACCTGCTCCTGTGAAATCCCGGTGTGTCCTGCAGCCAGCAACCTCGAAAATCCCGGAGGACCTGCCTGCCTTCAACCACATGGACTTTGTCTCCTGTGAACACAGGATTTGTTCATCTGCAACCTCTGGCTCCGGCCGGACACCGCGAATCCGCCCCACTCTGCACCCGCCGTCCACGGCCCGAGCTCGAGTGGGCAAACACCCCGAGGAGGTCCCCCCGGCGATCCTGACCCAAGATCCGGCGACCCCTGACCTGCCTCAAGACTCCAGCCGACGCCTGCAGCCTAAATCCGGAAGGTCCCCACAACCGCGACCAGGAGCTGGTAAGAAGATCCGACTCCAAAAGGCACCCCTGCACCCGACGCCCCAGGGCCTTGGGTGGCCAAACCGACTGTGCCTAACCAACCCCTAACTTCCCAACTTACCTCTCGAAGTGGTAGTCGCACCCAGAAGACCTTCGTCCCCAAGCCTGCAGTGCCTTTGCAAACCGGAGGTTCCCCATTGCAAACAACAGGGCGCCCGACGTCGAAACAGCACCCTGCACCCGGCCGCCCTAGTGCTGCTGAGGGTGCACCTCTGGTGCTACTTTGTTTCCCCATTTGCCATGAGCTAAAGTCCAGGAGCTTTGCTCCCACAACCAAGTGGCCTGCTCGTAAGCAGCCACCAACCGGAGGCCCCCTATCCCCCATTGGATAACATTGGGCCTCAGCACTCTGCACCCGGCCGCCCTAGTGCCACTGAGGGTGTAACTAGTGTGCATTCTTGACCCTGGGGGACCCGTGAGTCTACCCCCAGAACCTCAACTCCCACTACCAAATACTTACCTCAAAACTGATAAAACTATTTTCCTCCATAGGATAACAGTGACTGTTTTTTCTGTGAAAAGTTTCTAAGTGTGGAGTTTGAAAACCTAAAGAAATTCTTTAAAATTGTACGGTTTAACAAAAACTATTTTACTTACCTGTTTACAGGAAATGTCCCAGCGTAGTATCCAGGTATACTACTCTGTGTAAGAAAAGTCATCTCAAAAGTAACCTACCTGTAATCTTACTGAAAATCCCATTCAAAGTATATGGACTGTATTCTGAAAAGCATTGCATTATCAGTAACACTACTGTAATCAAATCAAAGTACATTTACAATTGCAATCCAAACTGTGTTACAATCTGTACATTTACTGCAAAGTACTTATCACTTACCTGTGCCAGGCTTGCTTGGTTCTAGGAATGAAATAACTAAAAGACTATTTTTATACAAAAACGATTGGTCTGAAGTTCAGTCTTTGAGTGTGTGAATTCATTTGCTGACTGAGTGTGTACAACAAATGCTTAACACTGTCCTCTGATACTGCCTTACTGCTCGACACTACGACAAATAGAGAGTGAGGTGCTATTTAACTTTACCTCTGCCTACCTTTGGGGTTCCACTGGACTCTGTGCACACTATACCTCACTTTGGTATAGTATATACAGAGCCAGCTTCCGACATTGGTGGATCAGCGGTGGGATATACAACTTTGCATTTGTTGGACTACTTGGTTAGCACCTGATCACACGACAGAACTCTTATATTGTCTTTAGAATTCTGATTTTTCAAATTGGCATTTTTTGCAAAATTACTAAAAGTCTTGTTAGGGCCTTGGTTAAGTCCCTTTAGAATTTTTGAAAACTAAAAGTCACTTTAGCTAGGGTTAGAAGTTTTTTTGAACAATGTCTCAAAACAAGAACCCAGCTGTTAGTGAAAATAACCACAATGCCACAGAGGACTTGGTTGAGGAGCTCGACCTCACCCCTTACCTTCACTTGTCTTTCAAGGAGGTAAGGTCCCTATGTAAAATTAAAAACATAGCCATGGGGTCCCATCCCACCAAACAAAAGCTCCAGGAGCTGTTGGCTGGGTGTGCTAAGGACCACCCATTTGAAGTGAGACCAGTCAGATGAGGAAGGTGGGGAAGGGGATGACCTGGTAGACCAAACCCCTCCACTTCCTAGGGAGAAAAGGGTCCAAGTACCCTTGACTCCAAGAATTAACCTCTCCGTACCTAGATCCCACACAGGTGGATCAGGTAGCACTGAGGACATTGATGACAGCCTCAATGAGGAGGACAGCCTTTTAGCAAGGCTGACCAAAAGACTGGATCTAGAGACCAGGTTGCTGGCTCTAGAAAGAGAGAGCAGAGATGGGCCTAGCACCCTTCAATGGTGGCAGCAATTTACTTAATAAGGATAAAGAGCAATCTTATGATCCTAAAATCCCCAAAGGGATTGTCCCTAAATATGAAGAGAGTGATGATATCACAAAATGGTTCACAGCCTTTGAGAGGTCTTGTGAAATGAGAAAAGTGAAGAAGTCACACTGGGGGGCACTCCTTTGGGAACTGTTCTCTGGTAACTGCAGAGACAGACTCCTGACCCTTTCTGGGGCAGATGCTGGGTCTTATGACCTCATGAAGAGAACTCTGAGTGAGGGATTTGGACTCACAACTGAGGAATATAGAATTAGATTCAGTGGGGCTTACAAAACCCAAAACCAATCCTGGATTGACTTTGTAGACTACTCAGTTAAAACACTAGATGGTTGGTTAACTGGACCCAATGTGCATGATTTCAATGGACTTTACAATCTGTTTATGAAATAAAATATTTTAAGTAATTGCACTAATAAAAAGTTACATCAGCATTTGGTAGACCTAGGTCTAATTTCTCCCCAAGAATTGGGAAAGAAGAGGGTGCGTGGTTTCGGCGCCGAAGGCAATGGCCGCGTCTTAGCAGAGCTCCGTCTCCCTGAAACCTGCAAATCCGTTAACCCAGCCGTACAAAATAGCAACACGAATGCCCAGACTGTACATCGGAACATCGGGGGCATGAGATAAAGACCAATACACTGACCTGGAAGCGCGGTCGGCGCGCCTGCAGCCGGTGTGACGGACCGCGGCCCTGAGGAAAACTACGCACGTCCGGAGGGACGGAGAAGGCCACGGCGGTGTGAAGGCATAGAGACCGTGGTCGAGAAAACTGTGTGGCCCCCTCAGTGGGGCAACGGAACCGGCTGGCAAGGTACCGGCGGGAGACACGGGAGGAGACCGGACCCGGTACCAGTGGGCGGGGGCCTGGATCGTACCCTAGCCATCTCCCTCGGGCAGTTGAGACCGGAGTGAGCTGCCAGCCCGTCGATCCCCGGGGGAATTCACTGGGGCGGAGCGGAGCTCCAACAGCGCGAGACCCCAGTGGGGGGTGCCTGGGCCTTGCGGACTCGGCCGGAATCTGGCGCCTCCCCGGAATCATCCATAGTGCGGGGCACCTACACTCCCGGTGTGGAGACATCGACGCGACGCTGGCGGAGGCCTCCCGAACAGTGGCCCCCTAGTGTCAGAGAATACTCGGCAAGCGTGGTAGTGGCCCACAGGAGGAAGAGCTGCGATTAGGATCGCCACTGGCAACGTGTGGGCCCCATTATGAGAAGCGGCAGGTGAGCAGTGAGTGATCCCATACGTAGTGACATCTGGTGGGTGCGTGGATTCCGCTTCTTGATTTGTCCAAGGGGTGCTCTAGAAGTGAACACTGCAGGAGGTGGATCGGTTGCGGGGCGAGAGCGCTGGGCACCGGGAAAGGAACGGAATGAGGTGCAAGAGATCCTGAAGTTAAGTGAACAGCTGAATGAAGGCCAGAGGGCGAACTTGGTGAGCGGAGACACACGGATGGGCACCCAGGATAGTCACAGCGCCAGAGCCCCATAACAGAGACGATCCCACACAAATGCTACTAACGGCGGGGGCTCATGCAAGGGGGGCCTATTCTACAGAGTCGCCCCCTGCGACATAGCTCCGACTGCTAGAATAGCGAGACGCTGCAAGAAAGAGCAGCGGCTCTCCGCCCAACCCACCGATAGGCCGGGAACCTCGGGAACGCGCCAAGACACACGACAGGCATCAGGGAGTCCAGGCCGTGGGCCCAACGACAGATGGCGAACGAGCTGATTGGTGCCCAGCATTCCCGTACAATAGCAGCAAAGAACTGTGTGGACATCCAAATGAAGCCCAAAGGGCAAGCGGGGGCACAGACAAACAAAATGGACAAATACACAGTCCCAGTCCAGGCTGCGATACCCCAAGGAAACCCGACAGACAAACAAGCAGAACCGTCATTGAGTGCCATCATGGCCGCTATAGTGGACTTTAAGGGTACACTAGACCCTAAGATAGACGCGGTGACTGTGGACGTCAACCTCCTCAGGGCGGATTTCCGCAAAATGTCTGAGAAAGTGGCAATTACCGAACAAGAGGTGTCGCAGTTGCAAACCACCACAAAAGGTTTGGAGGCGCAGGTCCAGGCCCTCACGAAGCAGCAAGACGCCATGGCTGCTAAGCTGGAGGATCAAGAAGGGCGAGCACGGAGAAACAACATAAGGGTGGTAGGAGTGCCGGAGGGTATGGAGGGCCCCAGCGTCGACCTCTTCCTAGAGGACTTAATCCTAAATCACCTGAAACCGAAGCGTCTCTCCAACTATTTTACGATCGAACGCGCGCACAGAGCGCCAGTCCCAAAGCCCAAACCGGGGGCCTCGCCAAGGACAATCATTGCCAGATTCCTTAACTTCCGTGATAGGGATACAATCCTACAGACGGCACGTCCACATGGGGACCTGCACCACGAAAACGCCCTGATCCGTTTCTTTCCAGACTTCACCTTAAACGTACAACGACAACGACGGGGATTCGAAGCAGTAAAAAAAGAACTCCGAGCCAAAGATCTAAGATACTCTATGATGTTCCCGGCAAAATTGAGAGTGGAGGCAGAGGGGAAAACGTGGTACTTCAGCTCCCCGGAAGAGGCATGGGAATGGCTGGAGGGTTGGCGCACTGTGGAGTCCAGCTCTCAGCGAGGGAGAAGGCGAGAACAGCACAAGGCAGTGACGGACAACAACGACTATGCAGATGAGAAGGTCAACCGGAATCGAGATAGACAGAGGGTCTGGAATGAGGGACACTAATGCAGGACTGTGCCGAGAACAATGAAGTCCAGGTCGTATGTTGGGGGTGGGGGGCGGAGGAGGGGGAAGGGGGGGGTACCTTTGAATTCTTTAATGAAGAGAGATTTGGCACAGTCTTCTGGATAGCGATGTTGAAACATGAGTACAATTATTATCCTTATAGTTGTAGGTGCAGGGGATGCCGGGGTGGGAGCCAACATGATGTGGCACCGGCCTATTTCATTTGGGACGACAGGCGCTCTGCGAGTTGGGGAGGTGGGAACCGTTATGCCCACCAGCAGGGTAGCAGGGAGGGGGGGTTAGTTCTATTGGGGAACTGTTTAGTTTTGTTATTTTTAATTGTGATATTGTTCGTTATTTACACCTTCAATGTCAGTGTACACGGGCACAACCGCAGATGGGAAGGGGGTGGGAACAGCACCACTGGAATGGCAGCAGAAGAGACAATGACAGTACAGAGCAGGGGTAGTACCTCGAACAGTGAACACCGGGGTGAGCTCTATGGGAAAACAGATCTAAAAATTCTCTCGTGGAATGTGAATGGCCTGGGGTGCCGCATTAAGCGCAAGATAGTGTTACAATACTTACATCATCACTCCCCGAGCATAGTGTTACTTCAGGAAACTCATTTGAAAGGACATAAGTACTGTGCATTAGATAGATATGGTTTTAAATTAGTTGCTCATGCAGGATATAAGACCGGATCCAGGGGAGTGGGAATATTGGTAAAGACGAGTCTCCCATTAGTAATAGATAGGATTTGGCACAACCCCTTAGGACGTTCAGTGGCCCTCACGGGAAAATGGGAGGGACAAATAATTAATATTGTATCAAGTTACATTCCTCCAGCGCTACGGTCGGAGGCATACACGGCGCTGAGGACCCTGTTAGTTGATCTCCCAGCCGGGTTGCTGATACTGGGTGGCGATATGAACTCCACCATAGATCCAGAGGTAGATAGAGAAACAAGTGCTGCTAGAGAGAGGGGGGGTTGAACCACTTCGAACATTTACAGAAGCGATGGGACTGACAGATCTTTGGCGGATGCATAACCCTGAGGTTCGCCAATATACCTTTTACTCAGCAGCACATCGTAGCTACTCCCGCCTTGATCACATTTTAACTCACAGAGGGAGCGAACAATGGTTCACCGGTACCAGAATTGGCCCCCGTGGCATCTCGGACCACTCCCCAGTAGAAGTAGTGGTGAGGGGTCCCAGCCGGACGTTCACTCTACCGCCCAGATTGAACGCATGGTTCTTCAAAAACAAGGAAAATACGCAGAAAGTCAGGGAGCGGGCTCAATTTTACTTCCAGGAAAATTAGGGGACAGTTGCGAGGGCCTGCACACTGTGGGAAGCGTTTAAGCCAGTGATGAGGGGATACGTCCAGGCATGTATAGGGGCTGGTAATAAGGAGAAGAAACTCCAGTGGGATGCGCTAGAGACAGCGGTGATTGAGATGGAGGCAAGCTATCTAGAGGGAGGGCGACAGGATCAGGATCTAGCACATCGTCTGAACCTCAAAAGGCAGGAACTGCAGGACCTAGCAAATAATGCGGCAAGGGCGGCGGCTCTCGCCACGCAACGACGAGTATATGATCTGGGAGACAAAGCAAATAAAATGATAGCCTGGCTCGAAAAGAGAGACAGAGATAGGAGCTGGGTGGCCGAAGTGCGGGACGAAAGCGGACATACATACAACACCGGGGAGGACATAGCGAGAGTATTCGCAGACTATTATGAAAAGATATACACGTCCCAACCCGAAAGGACAGCAATAGATTGCTGTGAATTATTGGCCGAGATGCGACTACCGGAACTGTCTACTCAAGATAAGGAACAAATAGACAAGGACATTACCACGGAGGAAATAATTGGGGCGATACAAGATCTACAGGCAGGGAAGGCGCCGGGACCAAATGGGCTGCCGGTGGAGCTTTTTAAATGTACAGCGAGTGTAGTGGCCCCGTACCTCCGTTAATGAAGCAAGAACACAAGGGCGGTTGCCGACGGACCAGCGGACGGCAACGATCGTTGTGATTCCGAAACCGGGCAAACCTGCCGACCACTGTGGCTCGAACTGGCCAATATCTCTGCTGAATATTGAGGTTAAAATACTTGCTAAAGTATTGGTAAATAGGCTGCTGGAACCAATCACAACCTTGATCCACCCAGACCAGTCTGGTTTTATGCCCCGTAGGAGCACCAGGCTCAATCTCAGACGTCTATATGGGGTGATGCATCTAGTGAAAACGAATCCGGGTGGGGGAGGGGGCACTGCTATCCCTTGACGCCCGTATGGCATTCGATAGCATAGAATGGCACTATCTATTTGAAGTTCTGAAGCGATTTGGGTTTGGCCCCCAACTCCAATCCTGGATTAAATTGCTTTACACAGCCCCCTTGGCCAGGGTCCGAGTGAATGGTTCGGTGTCTCGATCTTTTGCTCTTCACAAGGGTACCAGACAAGGGTGCCCTCTATCCCCGATATTATTCGCACTAGCGTTGGAACCATTGGCAACCTGGGTGAGAGGGGACCCTGTGACATCTGGTATTTATGGGGGGGGATCAATGGGAGGAGAAAATCTTGCTATATGCCGACGATGTTCTCTTGTACGCGACAAGGCCAAGATTCATGGTGAACCGGCTCTTACAGATTTTTAAACTATTCAGTGGCTACTCAGGATACCAGATTAACTGGGACAAGTCTTTGTTGTGTATGTTGTCAGATGGTCCCCCACCAATACTAGGGGCAGAAGACCGACTGCAGGTTAAGGATAGCTTTAAATATTTGGGCATACAAATTACCAAAACAGATGCTGACTTTCTCGCAAAGAACCTACAGCTGCAGCTAGACAGGTTAAAGAGTGATATTGCCCACTGGAGAACCCTGCTGGACTCCCTTATGGGAATAGCGGTTCTTTTTAAAATGATGTCCCTCCCCCGACTACTATACATTCTGCAGAACAAGCCGTGTCCAGTTCCAGACAAATTCTTTAAGGAAGTTGAGAGTGAATTACGGACACTATTATGGGATGGTGGGGGTGCAAGGATCGCATTGGCTAAGCTACAGAGAGGCGTGTATGATGGTGGTCTGGCCATATCAGACGTCCGGAAATACTATTGGGCATCGCAGTTAATGGTTATCAATGACTGGGTGTTCATGGACAGAAACGACCCAGCATATTGAGTGGACCATTGGGTGATGGGTGCAAGAGGGTGCATGGGGGCGCTCTACAGCCGCGCAGTGAACAAACATATGCCACCACATACGAATACCGTGATCAATGTGTGGACAAAAACCACTAGATTTCTTGGGTGGGATAACAGGCTGACGGAACAGACCCCTTAAGGAATAGTGATATGCTCAAAGAAGGAGGTAGGCTACAAGGGTTTGGTAAGTGGAAACTAATAGATATAATGCGTTTAGGAGATGTATGGCGGGGACAGGCCCTGTCCCCGTTCTCTACACTGCAAAAAGAGTTCCAACTAACAGAATCAGAGCGGTACAGATACCTACAATTGGGGCATGCGATACATAGGCATATCAAAGAGGGGGAACATCTCCCTGAATACAGCCCACTTGAAGATAGACTACTACTGGACACGATACCCGAAAAGGCGCTATCTTGTACATATAAGAAAATCATTAACAATTCGCCTGACCCCCTCGTGAAGTTAAGGGAGGCATGGGAAACCGACATAGGCTTACTTGAGGATGACGACTGGGTGGAAGCGGTGCAAAGCCCCAGGGAGGTGGCATTCAGGGCACGATTTCGACTGGTTCAGTTGAGAATATTACATAGGTCTTATTCCACCAGCACCCTCATGTTCAGGCTGGGTCGCACCCTCACAGAGGACTGCCAGAGGGGCTGTAAACAGAAGGGCACCTTCTTCCATATACTGTGGGACTGTCCGATTATACAACAATTCTGGAGGAGGGTGACGCGAGTAATGTCAGAAGTCCTAGGGCATACAATACCTATGGAGGCATGATGGCATGTTCTATGTGTATCTGGGGAACAAACATGGCCTAAGTATCAAAAAATCTGGTTACTAGTGGCTGCAATGGTGGCCAAGAGAAATATGGCGGGGGCCTGGGGTGCCAGCCAACCATCGACAGTGGCGCGTTGGAAAATGGACATGGACTGGTGCTGTACAGCGGAGAAAACAATCTATGAGAGTCGAGGCTGCTCGAAGAAATGGGAAAAGGTATGGAACCAGTGGGTGCTGTATAGGGGTATGTAAGGGAAGTCAGGATAGATCAACGGGATGGGGTGGGAGAGTACGATAGCTCCAGGGACAGTTCTCCTGGATCTCAGTCCATTCGGAAAAGACAATATTTTTCAAGAATGTACAATATGCTGCTCTATATGTACTGTCAAAAATGTAATGTGGTAATGTTGCTTCCTAACACTGCTGATGTTTTAATAAAAAGAAGTTTAAACAAGCATTGGAAATGCAATAGGTCTCGCATTTTTTTAATTAGAGCTATTGGCATTGTAAATGGCAATGTCTGTTACCTACTAAGGGAGGATGGAGGGAGCAGTTGGTGTCGGAGTGCCAAAATGCTCTGTTGGAGAGTAACTGGCCAAAAGTAAACCAAACAAGCAGCGACTTTTAAAAAAAGAAAGCATGTGTGGACCGTGTAAGTGTGTAGCCATGAAGCATATTTTTAACAACTAAGCTTGGGGAATACTTGGATATTACTTTGTGCCAGGGAACAAAACAGAGCCCGATAGAGACCCGTTTCAAGGCCCCCTTTTAAAAACTGCCGGTGCTCAGCACCGGTGAGACCAAGCCCACTTAAAGCCCTGGGTTTTGCACTCTAATTGTGGAAATAATCGTAGGTATTGGTGCTTGGGTACCAACTCATGCACGTTTTCCATCCTAACCAGGTGGTTTTCCCATTAAATGATTCCTCCTTGGGAAATGTGAATAGGAAAGAAGGATGGCAGCACAATTCAAACACACTACTGCAATTCCGGTGAAAACAGGTTTTTCTACCCACAATGGTATCATGAAAAAGTCCGGAAGACGGGCCCTTCAAGTATAAGACCAAATGGTTGTGCAGTGGTTGCCTCTCAGAGAGTGTGTTCTGGACTTGTAAAGTCTAAGTTGGGCAAAAGGCGGGCGCATGTCCCGGTTTATCCTCTCCCCCAGCAGACACTGCTTTCCATTTGTAACAGTGGTTTTTTTTGTAAAGGAAGAAACTCCCTCCACCCCCAACTATTGTACTGCAGTGTCCTTACTATATATTTTTCCTTGGCTTACCATAGCTCCCTCTCACTTGAAATTTTGTAACCAAGGATGTGACCTGATCTATGTTCTTGCTATCAATATTTTCAATAAAAATATACAAAAAAAAAAAAATCACTCAGTGTTTTTGCCTGTAAAGTTTAGGACATGACTATAGTCTCCAACAGGGACCCGCTTCAATGCCCGTTTTAAATTCTTCCGGGTCTGAGACCCAGACGGACCCAGCCCACTTAAAGCCCTGACGATTGATATTAGTTAGGTTCAGACGCCTTTAGGTATAAACTGTGCAAATAAACTTGGGATTCTGAGAGCGAACAATGTCTAGTTATGAATATGTAATGTCAAGTTTAACAATTTCGCTATGACATTTAATTTTTACATGTAAATTTATGCGTGGGGAAATTTTTTTTTTAGATGGATTTTCATGGAACATTTGTATTGTGCTGTTTTGTTAAAACATTAATCACGTAACTATATATATATTTTTTTACATTTATTTGTAGGTTGAACCAAATGCACTGTATCCATAACTTCATTAAAATTAATTAGAAAGGTACATTGTATTTTATTGCATTAGTACTTATTTCGTTATTTAGCACTTAACATACTCTTTGCAAGGCCTACAGCGTTCATTAGACTTCGAAACATTGCAGAAAGAAGTATTAGATACATTTAGAAAGTAAAGTTTTTTGCGTGGTTAAGGTTTTCACAAAACAGCACAATACAAATGTTACAAGAAAATCCATATAATAAAAAAATATATTTATATTATTTTTATTTATTTAAAGGTTGAACCAAATGCACTGTATCCATAACTTCATTAAAATTAATTAGAAAGGTACATTGTATATACACACGCACACACATCCCCACATGTTAGTTTTCCATTAAGAAGAAATAAAAAGTATGAGCAATGTACACAGGAACAAACTTGCATTGTATTGTAATTGCATTTATATAGCGCTTACTACCCCTGACGAGGCGTCGAAGCACTTTTTCGGCGAGTAGCACGCTACTCCGGGACACAAAGAGGATTAGTGTTGAATTAGTATAGTGAAACATGCAAGTAAATTTTAAGTGGTGGATAGGTTACTCAGTTATTTGGATTCGGAAGGATAGCAGAAAGATAGAAGAGGAAAAAAAGGTTTGTATTTATATAGCGCTTGTTACCCCTGATGGGGTGTTGAAGCACGCTACTCCGGAAACCCATAAAGGATTTGTGGTGAATTAGTATAGTGAAATATGAAAGTAATTTGAGTGGTGGATATTAGTCAGTTATTTGGAGTGAGAAGGATAGCGGAGGGATAGAAGGGGAAGAAAGGTTTGCATTCATATAGCACTTGTTACCCCTGATGGGTGTTGAAGCGCTTTTCTGGTGAGTAGCACGCTACTCCGGAACCCATAAAAGGATTAGTGTTAGTGTACACACAGTCTCTCACATACATTCACAATGCACACACACACCTGTAAACACACACTCAGCCTTTCACATTCATTCATACCTTCACACAGACGCACACCAGTACATACAAACACACACCAAATACACACCTGTACACACACAGCCTCTCAAATACACTCACACCTGCGCACACACCAGTAAATAGAAACACACACCTGCTCGCGCCCAGCATCTCACATACATTCACACAGACACTAGTACATACACACACCTGTAAAAACACACTCAGCCTTTCACATTCATTCACACCTGCACACAGACGCACACCAGTACATACAAACACACACCAAATACACACCTGTACACACACAGCCTCTCAAATACACTCACACGTGCGCACACACCAGTACATACAAACACACACCTGCTCGCGCCCAGCATCTCACATACATTCACACAGGCAGACACTAGTACATACACACCTGTAAAAACACACTCAGCCTTTCACATTCATTCACACCTGCACACAGACGCACACCAGTACATACAAACACACAAAATACACACAGCCTCTCAAATACACTCACACCTGCGCACACACCAGTACATACAAACACACACCAAATACACACAGCCTCTCAAATACACTCACACGTGCGCACACACCAGTACATACAAACACACACCTGCTCGCGCCCAGCATCTCACATACATTCACACAGACGGACACTAGTACATACACACCTGTAAAAACACACTCAGCCTTTCACATTCATTCACACCTGCACAGACGCACACCAGTACATACAAACACACAAAATACACAGCCTCTCAAATACACTCACACCTGCGCACACACCAGTACATACAAACACACACCTGATTTACTTGCCTTCGTAAAGAGTAGTGCGACCAAGCTTCATTGGGGGGGGGGGGGCGGGAGTAAGGGGCCCTCACGCGCTCAGATCAATCTCATCACCTCAGCCAGCAAGCAAGCTAACAAACAATGGGGGGCATAACTGGCCGTATGAGTCAGCACAACCTTCAAAGGCCAAGGCACACTCGTCATACCGTCCAGATTTCCCTCTTCAAGAGATCCATAGCCATGACATCAACCAACCCTTGCGCGCTGCAAGCCAAGGCGCACCAAGGGCAGTTTAACGCGATAAAACACTCCCTGCCTTTCTGCTCAGCAGACGGGCTGGGCCATTTTGTAGGCATGTGCATGCTTTTAATGCGTATGTGCACATATAGAACAACACAGCCCAGCGGAAGCATCATCGTTCTTTTTAATGATGCATTATGGGATTTGTAGGCCTGATTTTATGAATGGAAACAGCCAGAGTGCAAATTCCATCAAGAAAGCCATGCAAGCAGCAGCCTTAGCTATTAAATAGAAGTCTTGGCCATTACCCAAAGATCAGATATGATAATTTGCCGAGCTCAGAGGACTTCACGCATCACAATCAGTGACAAAAGGGAAGATCTACAAGTAGATGTGGGCAACAGACGGGCAACACTAAGGAAGAAGCTGCGGCATTTAAAAATAAGTGTTATTTGTTTTATTAAAAGTAGGAGGACGGGGCAACGGAAACAACTCGGGGCAGAAGCAACAGGGAGGGCGCATGCGTCATAGGATACAGAAGCTCCATGGGAGATGGCAGGGGAACACTGAAGAAACACAGGGGAGGGGGTACATGGAAGCAACACGTGGAGGGTGAAAAGGCAGAAGCAACATGGGGGAACGGGGAATCAACACAGAGGGCACAAGGGGGGGGGAGCACCAGGCATAGAAGAGGAGTGCACGGGTAAAGAGGAACGTAACAGGGGGTGTGGAAAAGCACATGGGGTACAGAGAGCAACACTATGCAGGGGAACAGAAATGCACAAAACATAGGGACAAATAGTAACACTTGGAAGCAGTGAATGGGAACCAGGAGCAGCCTGCGCTCACCTCTCCTGGGCTGCTATACATGTTTAGTCCCCCGCCCGCACTGCTTTCTCCCTCCACGAACAAATATGCTTGCGGGCATGGGCTAGCAGTAGCGTACCAATGGCCCGGACTACACTTTCATCTTCCGTTGCGTTGCTGTTTTCTTGAGTCACTTCCTACCAGCATTTTGGTGCAGCCATATCGGTGGTGGTTCGTGTCAGCTATACTTTTCAGAGGGTGTAATGTAAGCTACAGAGCTGCCGACTTCATGAGCGGGAAACCAGTTCGAGTCTCTGGCGGCTCTACCCCATGCCTACGTAAAATATGCCATCAAATTAAACAATGGAAACAAAATTACAAATGCCGATCATACTGCGAATTTGTCTTAGTATGATCGGCATTTGTAATTTTATTTTCATTGTTTAATTTGTTCTGATGGCATATTTCCCATCCAAAGTCTGGGCGTCAGCTCTCCCACATGTACTAAGAAACCCGCTGCTGCGTTTGTGCTCGGAGGGTGGGGGGACTCCGATTGAGAGGAGGGAGGGGGAAAGCCAGTAATAGAGGCAGCAACAGAAAGGAAAGATAAGGCGGCCGTAATATAAATGCTGTCCAGAACATGAAGCATGGCGTCCGTGAAGCAGACGCCGTGCTAATATACAAGCAGAGGGACAACAAAAACAAAACAAGAATGGATGTGTCGTTTTGTTATGGAACTGGTGCTCATGTTAAGCGCTCCAATACATTCGGGTCGAGCTCGCTCTATATAAAACTGCAGGAGTAACCAGTGGTGCGCGCGCACCACAGAGGAGCAGGGGGAGGGAGCGCGGCAGCGGCAGCGAGGCGAACGCGCGCTGCTGCGCGTGCTAACCACCAGTGGGAATGGGAGGAGCAAAGGCGGGACATGCGCCCGCCTTTGCCCAATCGCGTGCTGTATTTATTAAAAAAAAGCACGCGAAAGCCAATACCAGCAGGCGAAAGCAAAACCACACGCACGAGCGTGTGGTTAGCTTTCTAAAGCCCTTTCTAGAGGTCTCGCGCTGCGCGAGCAGTGCTACGCACTGCAACGCTAGGCGCGAGACCTAAAAAAAAAAAAAAGAATTGGGAAAGAAGGCAGACCACTGGGTCAAGACAAGGGTGACAAAAACAACCACTGGGGGTGACCAAAAGAAAGGGGTTACAAAACCTCCACAGGGGAAAGGTGGTGAGAATCCCCAAGATAAAAAGCCTGAGTCTTCTAAAGGGCCCCAAAAACCTGCACAGGGGGTGGGTCCCCAAACTCTTCCCAGTCCAATAATAGGTACAGGGGAAAGAACTTTGATCCTTTAAAGGCCTGGTGTAACAACTGTAAGAAGTTGGGACACTTAACTGGAGATGCTGCTTGCCCAAACAAGAAGGCCCCTAGTCCTACTACAGCTACTAATGGTGTAGCCAGTCTCCAAATGGGATCAACAGTGTGCCAAGAGCAAATCGGGTTGCACACTGAAGCAGTTCTAGTTTCAGAAGGGGAAGTTGAGTTTGCCACTGTAGCTGTGTGGCCACCCAACTTAAAAAAAGTACTTACAATACCCTTGGATTAATGGAACTAGGATAGAAGCTCTGAGGGATACAGGTGCCAGTGTCACTATGGTGAGAGATACACTGGTTTCCCCTGAGCAATACTTGATTGGGAAAACTTACCCAGTCACCAATGCTGACAGTGTTACCACTAACCATGCAATGGCTATGGTGACATTATACTGGGCGGGGGGGGGGGGTGTTACTGGCCTGAAACAGGTAGTGGTCTCTCCAAAGCTACCAGCTGCATGTCTGCTTGGCAATTACCTGGAAACCTCAGCATGGGCTGAGGTTGAACTACAAACCTATGCAGCAATGCTGGATATCCCTGAATTGGTGTGTGTAAAAACAAGAGCACAGAGCAGAAAACAGGGTGAAAAAGAAGTGTTGGAGCCTGAAAATATGGCCCCCTCTCCTCAGGCAGAGAACTTTGACACCCCAGAGGGAACTGAGCCCATGGAGCTTGACCCTTACCGGGTTGAACTCTTGGGCCCAGGGGGACCCACTAGGGAAGAGCTGTGCCTTGGTCAGCAGGACTGTCCAACTCTTGAAAGTCTGAGGCAGCAAGCTGCTGTACAGGAAACGGGAGAGGTCAGTGGTACCCACAGAGTTTTTTGGGAAGAGGGACTACTGTACACTGAGGCCAGAGACCCCAAACCTGGAGCCACTAGGAGAGTGGTAGTGCCTCAGAAGTACAGGGAGTTCCTCCTAACTTTAGCTCATGACATCCCCCTAGCTGGACATCTAGGCCAAACCAAGACATGGGAAAGGCTAGTTAGCCACTTTAACTGGCTCCAGATGCTCCAAAAAGTAAAGGAGTTTGTCAGCTCCTTTGTCACCTGTCAGGCCAGTGGCTGGACAGGTGGCACCTCAAAGGCCCCCCTGATACCACTACCTGTGGTGGAGGTTCCCCTTGAAAGGGTAGGTGTGGACATAGTGGGTCCACTTGAATCTCCCACAGCATCAGAGAACCAATTCATTCTAGTGGTAGTGGATCATGCCACTAGGCACCCTGAGGCAATTCCCCTTAGGACTACTACAGCTCCTGCAGTAGCCAAGGCCCTCATTGGTGTCTTCACCAGGGTAGGGTTTCCTAAGGAGGTGGTTTCAGACAGAGGTTCCAACTTCATGTCTGCTTACCTAAAACACATGTGGAAAGAGTGTGGAGTGCAGTACAAGTTTACTACACCCCATCACCCACAAACCAATGGCCTTGTTGAGAGATTCAACAAGACATTGAAAGGCATGATTATGGGACTCCCTGAAAAACTCAAAAGGAGATGGAATGTCCTCTTACCATGCCTGCTTTTCGCTTACAGAGAGGTGCCACAGAAGGGAGTAGGGTTTCCCCGCTTTGATCTTCTGTTTGGCCATCCTGTGAGGGGACCACTCTGTCTTGTAAAGGAGGGTTGGGAGAAGCCTCTCCAAGAACCCAAACAAGATATTGTGGACTATGTGCTTGGCCTAAGGTCCAGAATGGCTGAGTACATGGAAAAGGCATCCAAAAATCTTGAGGCCAGCCAGGAGCTTCAGAAGCACTGGTATGACCAAAAAGCTGCACTGGTTGAATTTTAACCTGTGCAAAAGGCGTGGGTTTTGCAGCCAGTGGCACCAAGGGCACTCCAGGACAGATGGAGTGGCTCTTACCCTATCCTAGAAAAGAAGAGTGAGGTCACCTACTTGGTTGACCTGGGCACAAGCAGGACACCCAAAAGGGTTATCCATGTGAACCGCCTTAAGCTCTTCCATGACAGGGCTGACATCACCATGCTGATGGTGACTGATGAGGATCAGGAGACAGAGTGCACCTCTCGCTGACCGCCTCTCATACAGCCCAAAAGATGGGTCAGTGGATGGATTTGTCTTTTCAGACACCCTCTCTGCCCAACAGCAGACTGATTGCAAGCAAGTCTTGCAGCAGTATGCAAAGTTCTTTTCCTTGACCCCTGGTCAGACAAACTGGTGTACCCATGATGTGGACACTGGTGACAGTTCACCTGTCAAAAACAAAATCTATCGACAGTCTGATCAAGTCAAGGAAAGCATCAGAGCTGAAGTCAGCAAGATGCTGGAGTTAGGGGTTATTGAACCCTCTGAGAGCCCCTGGGCCAGCAAAATGTGGCTCTAGTCCCCAAACCTCATCCACAGGGTGGAAAGAGAGAAATGAGGTTCTGTGTGGACTATAGAGGGCTCAACTCTGTCACCAAGACAGATGCTCACCCTATCCCAAGAGCAGATGAGTTGATAGACAAATTGGGTGCAGCCAAATTTCTAAGTACCTTTGACTTAACTGCAGGGTACTGGCAAATTGGCATGGCCCCAGGAGCAAAAGAAAAGACAGCATTCTCCACACCTGATGGGCATTATCAGTTTACTGTTATGCCCTTTGGTTTAAAGAATGCCCCTCCACCTTCCAGAGGTTGGTGAATCAAGTCCTTGCTTGATTGGAGTCCTTTAGTGCAGCTTATCCAGATGATATTGCTGTCTTTAGCTCCACCTGGCAGGATCACCTGATCCACCTTGGGAAGGTTTTAAATGCCCTGCAAACTGCAGGCCTAACTATCAAGGCATCCAAATGCCAGATAGAGCAGGGAACTGTGGTGTACTTGGGCCACCTTGTTGGTGGAGGCCAGGTACAGCCCTTACAGCCCAAGATCCAGGCCATCCTGGACTGGGCAGCTCCAACAACCCAGACCCAAGTCAGGGCATTCCTTGGCTTGACTGGGTACTACAGGAGGTTTGTGAAGGGAGCAACGTTGGAGTGCCATTGAGAGGGAGGCCTTTGCTGTGGTTTGGCCCCTGAAGAAGCTGAGACCATACGTGTTTGGTACTCACTTCCTAGTTCAAACTGATCACAGACCTCTCAGATGGCTAAAGCAAATGAAAGGTGAAAATCCTAAACTGTTGAGGAGGTCCATCTCCCTACAGGGAATGGACTTTGTAGTGGAACACAGACCTGGGACTGCCCATGCCAATGCAGATGGACTTTCCAGGTTCTTCCCCTCAGAAAATGAAGACTCTCTAGGGAAAGGTTAGTCTCATCCTCTTTCGTTTGGGGGGGGGTTGTGTGAGAAAGTGCCCTCTTTCTGCATGGTTGCCCCCACTTTTTGCTGAATTGCTGATGTGCTTTGACTGAGTGTGCCCTGGGCTCCTGCTAATCGGGTACCCAGGGCCTATGTTCTTTCCCTAAAACTGCATTGAAGCCTAAACCCAATTGGCATCTCTGGCCACAGGTCAGCCCCTGGTAAATGGTACCACAGGTACCCAGGGCACTGTGACCAGAGAAGCCTCTAAGGGCTTCAGCACTTATTGTGCCACCCTTAGAGGTCCTGTGCCATTACACTCACACACTGCCTAGGTAGGCTGCGTGTTTTGGTGCAGAACAAAGTGAAGAGTCGACATGGCACACATCTCTGTGTGCCATGCCTACAACCCACTGCCCTGGCATAGATCAGTCACCCCTCTAGTCCATTCTTAGACATTGTAAGTGCAGTGCTGCCATTAAGAGTATATGGTGCTGGGAGTTTGTCATTACGCACTCCACAGCACCATAATGGCTACACTGAAAACTGAGAAGTTTGGTATCAAACTTCTCAGCACATTAAACCCACACTGATGCCAGTGTGGGATTTAATGAAAAATGCACACAGAGGGCATCTTAGAGATGCCCCCTGAAAACTAACCCACCACTAGTGTCCAGGCTGAGTGGCTGCTTTCAGCTGCCACCACCAGACATGTTTCTGGACCCCTTGGTCGAGAGCCTGCTGCTCTCTGGGGCCTGAAACAATGCACATCCTGGGACGAGGTGCCAAGCCTCCTCCCCCAGGATGGGCAGGGTTCACGAAGGGGAAGCTTCAATGGCTTGCCGCCTTTGTGAGCTTCCCCAGGCCACTTGCTGCTTTCAGCAACTGGTCCCGACTTGTTCTGACCCCCACTTTGGGCAGGAGAACCGGCGGGAAAAACAAGTGAGGAAGAGAGGTGTGCCCACCTCTGCCAACTCCACCCCTCAGGTGGGTGAGGCGAGGTGAAGCACAACTCTCCGTCCCCGCCATCTTGCAGATGGGGGGACTCAGCCAACCAGGGACAGGCTCATGCCCCCCTCCCACTGGAGGGTGGCATAATAGGGGGTGTACCCACCCCAGGGAAGGGACCCATTGGTCCCTACCTTTTACCTACCTGTAACGTCCCTAAATCTAGTATTTAGGGGCACCCCTGAACCTTGCTTCCTCAGACAAGAACCTGCAACAAGAAAAGAAGAAGAAGGACCGAACAGCCGTGCCGAAGCTAACAAGAGGAAGACGCCCACTGACTTGGCTCCAGCCCTACCGGCCTGTCTCCACCTCGAACCTGCTCCTGCGAAATCCCAGTGTATCCTGCAGCCAGCAACCTCGAAAACCACGGAGGACCTGCCTGCCTTCAACCACAAAGACTTTGTCTCCCATCAACACCGGATTTGTTCATCTGCAACCTCTGGCTCCGGCCGGACACCGCAAATCCGTCCCACTCTGCACCTGCCGTCCACGGCCTGAGCTCGAGTGGGCAAACACCACGAGGAGGTCCCCCTGGTGATCCTGACCCGAGATCCGGCGACCCCTGACCTGCCTCAAGACTCCAGCCGACGCCTGCAGCCTAAATCCGGAAGGTCCCCCCAACCGCGACCAGGAGCTGGTAAGAAGATCCGACCCCAAAAGGCACCCCTGCACCCGACGCCCCACGGCCTTGGGTGGCCAAACCGACGGTGCCTAACCAACCCCTAACTTCCCAACTTACCTCTCGAACTGGTGGTCGCACCCAGAAGACTTTCGTCCCCAAGCCTGCAGTGCCTTTGCAAACCGGAGGTTCCCCATTGTAAACAACAGGGCGCCCGACGTCAAAACAGCACCCTGCCCCCGGCCGCCCTAGTGCCGCTGAGGGTGCACCTTTGGTGCTACATTGTTTCCCCATTTGCCCTGAGCTAAAGTCCAGGAGCTTTGCTCCCACAACCAAGTGGCCTGTTCGTAAGCAGCCACCAACCCGAGGCCCCATATCCCCCATTGGATAACATTGGGCCTCAGCAGTCTGCACCCGGCCGCCCTAGTGCCGCTGAGGGTGTAACCAGAGTGCATTCTTGACCCTGAGGGACCCGTGAGCCTACCCCCAGAACCTCAACTCCCACTACCAAATACTTACCTCAAAACCGATAACACTATTTTCCTTCATAGGATAACATTGACTGTTTTTTCTGTGAAAAGTTTCTAAGTGTGAAGTTTGAAAACCTAAAGAAATTCTTTAAAATTGTACTGTTTAACAAAAACGATTTTACTTACCTGTTTACAGGAAATGTCCCAGAGTAGTATCCAGGTATACTACTCTGTGTAAGAAAAGTCATCTCAAAAGTAACCTACCTGTAATCTTACTGAAAATCCTATTCAAAGTATATGGACTGTATTCTGAAAAGCATTGCATTATCAGTAACACTACTGTAAGCAAATCAAAGTACATTTACAATTGCAATCCAAACTGTGTTACAATCTGTATATTTACTGCAAAGTACTTATCACTTACCTGTGCCAGGCTTGCTTGGTTCTAGGAAATAAAATAACTAAAAGACTATTTTTATACAAAAACAATTGGTCTGAAGTTCAGTCTTTGAGTGTGTGAATTTATTTGCTGACTGAGTGTGTACAACAAATGCTTAACACTGTCCTCTGATACTGCCTTACTGCTCGACCACACTACCACAAATAGAGAGTGAGGTGCTATCTAACTTTACCTCTGCCTACCTTTGGGGTTCCACTGGACTCTGTGCACACTATACCTCACTTTGGTATAGTATATACAGAGCCAGCTTCCTACAGTCCTTCCAGAACCTTTGCAACAAAAGCAAGTAGTGATATGGGTTTATAATGTTTTAAGAATCTGGGATCCATTCCCACTACCTTATTGGCAACAACAGCACAGAGGCATTAGAGTAGCATCCGTCAGACATCCAGATCCAACTCTACAAAGGCATTATATTGTTTACTACTAAACCATATGCACTCTTTATTACCAGGTCCTTGTAAACCATGTGCTTATTAGTGTTCAACTGCCCAAGATAAATATTTGGTGTTATCTCACAGGAAGAGTTTAGGGAGGCCACAGTATCCCTTGGAAGTGAACCACTTTACTATATTGCTATGTGGTGGAGAGAGAGGCCTTCTTTGTACAGAGATTAATCAGCTCCTATGTGCTTTGCACTTTACCAGGTTTGTGCATTTTACATTGCACTGTATGCTGTATATAATACATAATACTTGGCCTTTTATCAACATTGGCAGTAGAGATGCATGTTTTGAAGACATCCCTTTAAAACCAGACTGACTACACCCAATGTGTTATGAAATAGTCTGAATGAACAATGGAAATCAGACTATAGTCAAAGGACCATATGTTCCCTGGGCACTACTACAAACGTACTGGCGTAGAAATTAATAGATCATTCTGTAACACTTCGAGACATGAGAAATAAGTGCTCACTGACGTCACTTACATGGAGTATTCTTCTGGGCCATATATTCTGATAAATGAGATGTCTGATTATATTCTGATTTTACCCACAAATCTAACAAAAAGCCTCAACAGTTTGCAAAAAGGGATGTCCACAATGGAACCCTTGATGAAGTCTTGGCTAATGGCAACAATAAATCAATAAAAAACTTGGTCATTCTCAAAAGTAATAACAGAATAAAATGTTTATTGTTACTCAATTTAAGAAATGTTATCGTTCATCAGAGAATGAAAGGCTGAGAAGACACACCAGAAGTAGAACCAGTGGCCATTGGAACAGATACCTGCACTGGATGCGTCAGTGCACTGAGTCATCAAACCCAGAAAAGAAATGTGTTTAACAGGACAGTCCCTGCAGATTCATCATGTTTCTACTCTTTTACACAGCACACAGTTCAGCATGAAACCAGTTGTAAAGCACTTCAAATGTTGGCCGATGAAAACTGAGACACAAGGAAACAAAGTTAGTTTGATGAAATAGGGAAGCTGTGATTGGAAATTTGTCAGCTAGTGATAGATTGCGTAAAATGAGCAGAGACAGTCTGGGAAAAGATAGGGCAGGCATTCCATCATACCTCACCAGCAAAGTATTAAAACACAAAACAATGTAGAGTATAAGCGTATTACAAAATCTTTGCAATATTTATGAAGGCAGTAACTTTGGAGGCATCATGAAGGAGCTTGGTAAGATCTTCTAAAGCTTGATAAAGTAACCTGAGACTGATAGAAAGCTCCTAAGACTTCCCAAGCATAATGAACATTTCCTCAGCAGGTTTTCTAAAATGGCAGAATATAGTGCACCCATCTGCAGTAACCGTGGTGTATTACACATAGCTGTGCAATTTAATTCTAGAGAACATATCCTAATTCTAGGTTTCCACTCACAAATTTGAGTAAAAGTGCAGTCTACCATTCTGCAGGACATGCGCTCTTTGAAATATATAAATATTTATTGGAATCAGCCATTGTAACCAAGGAAACACCCTGGGTGTGTCTTCCAGTTAGAGTTAATACACTTTACATAGGCAGTGTGTGTGCAGAAGGTAAATATAGATTTAACATAAACAGTTCAGTTCTCATTGAAAATGTACAACTACTGGTGAATTAATTAGGGATAGTATTGCATGTGTGGCAGAGAGTGACATCAAAGTGCTATTTGGCCCATATGCAAGTATATATGGGATGAGTTATTGAACACCAAGATCATCCTCATCCTCGGACATTTAAAGGTATAGTAGAGTATGCGCAAAGTACATGCCTTTGGACCAGACAAGAGCAGAGACACAAGGGACTGATAGGGGAAGGGAGCGAAGGAGGTAGTAGCATTGAGGCGGGTGGCAACGTGTGGACAGCCTCATGAGGCTGTATATATTTGTAGCATTTACAGGATTTATTGCCCAGCAGGCAATGTCTAAAGAATAGAATTGAGTTCTCATTTGAAAGGGGACAAGTCTGAGGGGAAGGAGCAAGGAGTTTTAAAATGGAAAAGAGCCCTCATCCTTAGACACCCTTTTGCAATTCTCATGATTTATCCAAATATTCCTACTTTTTGTGCTTTGAAAGGACAAAGTATGGTGACTTACACTTTTACACTTCATTTTTGAAACTACTCTCAAATAACTGAGCATTATAACAAAACCAATGTCAAATGCAAGTACATTAAACTTACAAAAGCTGATAGTGTGCAAACCTAGTCAAAAGCTTCGAGAAATAGATTCATTTTACCATTCGTAAAGACCAACTATAATGTTCTGGTCTAGCAATCAGAACAGCATTCTAAACTCAATGTCAGCAGATCTCAAGTGCTGCAGACTCAAATGTTAGAAAGAAAGGCAAACAGATGTGGGAATAAAATTAGACACCTGGTGGCTTGGAGGGCTGTGGCCTGCAGATCTGCCATGACATGAAGGTAATAGGCACTGAGGAAGACTCTGCGTTGCAGCAGGAGAAAGAAAAGGCAAATTCCATCCCAGATGATTCCAGCCTCCTCTATTGGCAGCATGCAGTCCTTGTCTTTGTCCAAATCCTTTGCTGAAACAGAGCAACAAACACCAGATGAAGCTTTTAGATCAACAACATTTATTTACCAAAACGTTTAGTCGTTGGAGGATACATTTATTTACTAGCGTCATTTATACGTGAAAGGAATCTAGAAATGACGCTAGTAAATAATACATAAGTGTGAAACACATTTGTCAATGTAAAGCAATAAATCCCATTGTAGATTTAAAAAAATTATTAGAATTTGTGCCATTTTATCACTTGCATCATCATTGCACTGTAGCACAAAGCAAATTAATGCACGTAAATGCACAGCGAAATGAACAACTGGACATTGTGTTCTTGGCACTGAAGCTGTATTCAACAAGTTATAATGGTGAATTGGGGGATGATGAAAAGTAGGCACAGATCACATATAAGTGGAAGGTTGCGGTGAATGCCTGATTTTAGGGCAAGTATAAACTAAATAAACTAAAACTCACATAATTTAAGGAAGTACCAAAATGTTGTGTACATATGACAAAGGTTTCTTCTCACAAAAATACTCTCTCCTTCAAGCGAATTATTTATTATAACTTAAAGAAAAATGTGCTTAAAGAAAAATGAGCTAATTCCCATCTGGAACACCGACTTAATGACCAACGCTCAATTAATGGCCATTAACGCAAGACGTTATCTCTCTAGTTCCCCAAAATAATTTTGATGCAACCGTTTCAAGTTTAACTCTCTGAGCTAAGGCATTGCTCCCAGAACTTAGAAGTCTGCAGCAGTAAAACTCGTGCCTGAAAAGCCTTTTTTCAGCACAGATATTCTGAGTAATGTTCTCCACATTTTCTTACTTCCTTACTTTTGAAAGCCGATGGACAAGCTTGCTTTTAGACAGTTGCCAATTTTTGCTGGTTCGAATGACCACTAAGATCCCTTTCACATGGGTTTCCATGTTTCCACAGCATAGATCCAGTGATGCTGTCTACGCTGGATGATTTTGGCAAGCTGGCTGATGGGTGGTGGTGTCAGAAAACTGGTAGTTTAGGTATGTCAGTTTCAAGCAACACCACTGGCCAGAACTTCTTGATCTAAACCTTAATCAAAACCAGTGTCACTGGCCTTAATTGGCTAAACTTCTTCTTAGCTAGAGGGGAAATTGATGTTGCTCTTACACCTTTTGCCTCAGAAGCCAGAAAGTTGAGCAGGGGTCAATTCTTTCCACCTTTCTATTTAATCTGTGCATGTGACCCCTTGCCAAATTACTACGTCAGGCAGTGGTCCAGTTTAAAATGTATGTAGAGAACATTTAGCTCATATTTGGCCTACATAACATCACATATGTACGGGGAACTTCACTCAGGATCCAGAGGCTTTGACTTAGTACCTGATTATATTACTCGGTAGTAGAGGTCACCAATGTAATCAAGGATATCCCAACCAAATGGAATACAGTCTTAATGACTCAAACGGTTCTGCCTGCAATGACGTTGAATGGTCTCAAGCTATGGGTCTAATGCCTTAACCCTCTGTGGCAATTCATAACCTTGGCCTCTATGTTGACTCTAATCTGGCTTTGTTCAACCAGGTAGCTAGAGTTGCTAACACCTGCATTGCACCACTGAGAATTCTTAAAAGAATACTTACTGTCTTTGAAAGAAGTATATGCATGTCTGTGAAAAATGTTACTATGCAAATTAATTGTAACCACTTCTCCAGTGAAGATTTTCCTTCATATTCTGCTAGGGCAGAATACTGCTGTCCAGCTGGTCACCAGGCTCTCACCATGTGAGCATATATCATTACATATTTCCCCAGCAGTAGGGTTTGTTCAAATCTATGACCTCAAGCTATGCACCAAAAGGTGACTACATCTCTGCTTTTAAATTCAAGTGCTATCCTCTAGCTGTACCAACAAATCTCTTTTTCTTTTGACTAAAGCAAAATTTACAATCTATGCTTCTAGGTTCTTTTCCACTACTGCAGCCAAAGTGTGGAATACTATACCCCTCACTCTACATGTTGAGCTTTAAAGTGATTGTCTTAAAACATTCTCGAAGATAACAAAACCTTGGTATTTTAATGATTAATTTCCATTAGCCTCAGTTCTAGGGTCTGCTGCTAATTTTGTTTTCATTATGGTGTTAGTTGTGTTTTAGCCACCACCAAACCAGCACTTTTTAACATAAATATAACATAACAATGTAATTTACACCAGCCGTCTTAAAAAATGTAGACTGCTAAAGGTGTAAAACAAGGAAGCCAGAATGTGCCTAAATTTAGACATGCATGAGCAAATGAAAGCAGCTCTGAAAGTACTCAACTGGCTCCTAGTAACGTAAAGATCTAACTTAACGCTGTCTGGATCATGCACAAGGCCTGCTTAAGCAAAGGACCAGCACCAGGAAGTTATCAGTCTACTCGCCTTGGATTCAAAAACAGGTCTTCAATAGACACAAGGCCAGAAGAAGAATCTCAAACAACTTAAACTTGTTTCACTGGGCTGAACTAAACTATCTTTAAGCAGACCTGTCACCAGCTGAAGCGTAACTCCCTGTGAACTTTATTTTTCCCCAGTGTGTGTTCTGTTGCAAAACTGAGTGATCTGAAGTGACCATTGGCAACGTGTGGAACAGCACAAAATTCTACAATAAATACGTATAGGGCCACATGGAGTTAGAATATCTGGTTTTTGTGGTGGAAGGACCTATTATGTTACTTACCCAGTAAGCATCTGTTCTTGGAATGTAGAGCTGTAGATTCACATGCTTTGGATACTCCTGCCATCTAGTGTCGGGTCCGGATGTTTGCAAGTTGTTTTTCTTCGAAGAAGCCTTTCTAGTCACAAGGTAAGGTGACTCCTCCTTTCGGTGATAGTGCGCATGGGCATTGACTCCATTGTTAGATTGTTTTCCCGCAAGAGGGTAAGAATAGAGTAAGTAAGTATAGTAAGAGATGTTCATGCGTAGATAATGTAAATAATGAGAACTGCAACAACTACAGGTGCCCGGGGAGGAGGGTGGGCACATGTAAATCTACAGCTCTACATGCCAAGAACAGATGCTTACTGGGTAAGTAACATAATCCATTCAAGGCATGTGTGGTGTAGATACACATGCTTTCCATAGACTAAATAGCAGTATTCTCCTAAAGCGGTGGCTAACCAGTAGATGCTGCAGTTGTTTGGAAAAGTGTTTTTAGCACTGCCTGTCCTACATTGGCTTGTTGGTGTGCTAGTACTTTCACACAATAGTGTTTGGTAAATGTGTGTGGTGTAGACCATGTTGCTGCTTTACAAATGTCAGCTATAGGAATGTTACCTAAAAAGCCATAGATGCCCCTATTTTGCGAGTGGAATGCACTCTAGGGGGTATAGATAAAGTTATTTTAGCTTTTACGTATCAAGTTTGAATGTACTTAACAATCCATCTTGAAATACCAGATTACGAAATAGGATTGCTTTTGTGAGGTGGTGTAAATGAAACAAACAGTTGCTTTGCTTTACGAAAATATTTTGTTCTTTCGATATAATACAATAAAACTCTTTTGACATCAAGTGTGTGAAGAGCTCGTTCTGCTACTGAATCAGGTTGAGGAAAAAACACAGGTAACTCAACTGATTGGTTAATATGGAAAGCAGAAACCACTTTGGGAAAGAATCTGGGATTGGTGCGAACAACTACCCTATCTTTGTGGAGCTGAAAGAAGGGTTCTTCTAAAGTTAATGCCTACAGCTCAACAACTCTCCTTAATGAAGTGATTGCAATGAGGAATGCAACTTTCCAAGAGAGAAACTGTAAAGAACACTTGTTTAGCGGTTCAAAGAGTGGACCCATAAGTCTTGTAAGTACAACATTAAGATTCCACACTGGTGCCAGTGGAATTCTTGGTGGTATAACTCTTTTTAAGCCCTCCATAAATGCTTTGATGACAGGAACTTTGAACAAACACAAATGTTGTCTGATTTGCAAATACGCAGTTACTGCTGCAAAGTGCAATCTAATAGATGGGTAAGCTAACCGCCATTGCTGTATGTTTAAAATGTAACAGACAATGTTTTGAACAGAAGCATCTAGAGATAGAATTTTGTTGTTATTGCAATAAACAACAAATTGTTTTCATTTTGCTGCATAGCAAGCTCTGGTAGTAGGTTTTCTTGCTTCTTTCAGAATAGTCATACAGTCTGGTGGTAAATTTAAATATCAAAACTCTATGACTTCAGGAGCCAAATCGCTAAGTTGAGCTCCTTGGGATTTGGATGCTCGATTTCTCCATGGTTCTGAGTGAGGAGACTGGAGGTAAGATGTAGCTTTTGATGTGTAACTACTGAGAGCTCTAACAGGGTGTTGTACCACGGTTGATGGGCCCATGTGGGAGCTATCGAAATCAGTGTGAGGGATGTTTGCCTGAGCTTCCGAACCAGAAATGGAAGGAGTGGGAGAGGAGGAAAAGCATAGGCAAATATCCCTGACAAATCCATCCATAGGGCATTGCATTTGGAGAGAGGGTGTGGGAACCTGGAGGCAAAGTATGGGCATTGTGCGTTGTCTACTGTGGGGAACACATCTATTTGTCGGTATCCCCATAGTTGAAAATACGGAAGGAGAACTTGGGGATGAAGTTCCCACTCGTGTATTTGCTGTCTCCTTCTGCTGAGGAGGTCGGCAATTTGATTATTCACTCCCGGGAGGTGTTCTGCCAGTAGTTGAATCTTCTGATGGATTGCCCATTTCCAAATTGTTTGAGACAATTGGAGAGAGTGTCCCCCCCCCACCTGTTTTTGTACATAGTACATTGCTGTCATATTTTCTGTGTGGACTAGGACATCTTTGCCTGTGAGATGAGACTGAAAAGCTTTTAGCGCTAAAAACACTGCTAGAAGCTCTAGATAGTTGATGTGGAGACATCTGTGTTTGTCGTCCCAGAGACCTTGAATTGTGTAATGATGGAGATGTGCCCCCCGACCGGTCAGAGATGCGTCTGCTGTTAGCACGACTTGTGGAACAGGGTCAAAGAAAGGCCGCCCTTTTGATACATTTTGTGGGTTCCACAACTGTAGAGAGCGATGGGTGCGGCTGTCTACCAACACTAGATCTGTTTTAATTGACCCTATGACTGATTCCACTGACGTGCCAAGCATTCTTGTAATGGGCGCATGTGTAGTCTTGCATGAGGTACTATTGCAATGCATGACGTCATCATTCCCAGTAGGCGCATGAAAGTCCTGGCTGGCAAGGTTTGGTTTGGTTTGGAACTGCAGCAATAGAGTTTGGATATTGGAAATTCTGGCTGCATTGGGGAAGGCTAGAGCCATGTGAGTGTTGGGAGTGGCTCCTAGATAAGATTGTATCTGTGAAGACTGTAGGTGAGACTTTTTTTTTTTTAAATCTGTTTTTATTGTAAAGTAACAACATAAAACAATACAAACCAAAGCAAGTGCAGTAAGGTGCGGTCATCGAGATTTACAATAATGACACTAAAGAGGTGCTGAAAAGGACAAATCGTTACATAGGGTCTTTAACACAATCATTTGCTTCGCGATTACCATCATTCTTTAAAACATTACAGAGTCTCCCGATCAGATGCCAGTGGGGGAGTATCGCTGAAAGGAGCACACAGCAGACCTCTACTCTCGTTCCAAGGGCCCCATATTTTTGTCCATTTACGCGGGCATCCTCTGCTCTCATAGATAACCCTCTCCGCTTGCATACACCAATCCATATCGGATTCCCAGTCGGTGTATCTTGGCGTAACCACTCCCTTCCACGTTCTGGCAATATTGCGCTTTGCCACCATGCAACCCAACGAGACCCACAGCCTCTCAGTTCTTAACAAATCCGTAGCGTCCCAGATATTTAAAAGGCAAAGCCGGGGGGAAACTTCGATAGGTGTATGTCATATCCAGGACAAAGCTGACACAACCATACCCCAATACGTCTGAAGGAGACCAAGATGGCCGACGGGTAAGGAGCCCCGGTTGGGAGCTCCCCGGTTTGGGATTGCCTTTTAGTACAAATCCCTGACAAAAACCCCCGATTGGACTACCTCCATCACCGTTTGGACCTACTCCACCACCAGTGTTCCTCAAACCGTTTGTCCGTGATTTCCAGGGCCGACCCGTTTGGCGGTGCTTGGCAGCCTAATTTACGCAGCTCTGCCGCCGCGGACCTTTACAGCGTGCTATCCCACCACTAAGACTGGATCCGATAACATGCTTTCCAGTCCCGGAATCTGGAACATCTACAGAACCGAATTATGAGGGGTCAACATTTTTCCAGCATATTGACGACTTATTCTCGATTGCGGTCTGCAGAGATATAGCCGTCCTCAGCCTATTACTAACAACATGGCCGCCATCGCGACACAACAACGGACACAGCGACCGGAGCGCTTGCCAAGTAAGCATCCCTGTGGGGTTCTGGGCTCTATCTGAGGATCGATTGGCATTGTTCATCTCACCGTCCAAGAAAGGTTTGACGAGGGGCTGTGCTATTCGGCGAATCCCTGCAGAACTCCTCCATACCATTTAGCTGTACGGCCTGACTCTAAAATGGCGCCCACACACAAGGTGACTTGATCGGACTTGATCTGACACAGGCACAGTGATCGTAGTGGTTTACCAAGTCTCTATCCGAGGTACAATTGGCATGTTCATCTCCCCGGTTGAGAGGGGTATGCCGTGGGGGCTATGTGGTCTGCCGAAAGCCCTGCTGAGCTAAGACCGGAAAGTGAACGGAGCATCCCGAGCGTAAGAGCACGCCTTCCGGAACCCGCGGCTAGTACAAGAAGCAGCCCGGCTGCACGAAGGTGGCCAAGTGGAGGCGGAATGATCCCGGGGGGGAAGCCCGGGACCCGGTGAAGATTTAGAGGTGAACAGCCCGGGATACAGAGTCGGCGTGGGATTGCGTGCCATCTTCGGCGCTGGTGGAAGGGGTGGCTCGACAGCCGGAGTGATCTACAACAGCTCGCACACTGGGAGGTAATGGAGAAGAGAGCTGTGGGCCCACTCCCCCCGAGCTAAGCAGAGTCTCGCCGCGGCTTGCCTGACCTTAAGATGGCAGCCAGCGTGAACGAAATGGAGGCCTTATCAAAATGATCCACGGAGGCTGGGGGGAGGGGCGGAGCAGCAGCCACGAGGAGTTGTTTCTTTAAGCACCCCTCCCTCCCCCTAGAGTTGAACAGACAAGACACGCCGGCCTGAACCCCCCACTCCAGGCATAATGTGAACAACACCAGCGCAGTAATAAGAGAATGTAGAAGGGTGCTGAAAGGCCCAGAATAAAAGTCTTTGTTGAGCCAAAAGTCAGGACAGGGTGAGATGCGCAAAGCTGTACACCCAGTGTTCAAGAGCAACCAGTGAGCTGATCGCAGGGGCAGAGTTGTTTCACCCATTAAGTCATGCCCAAAATTCAAACGCCCAACACTCACTACTACTGCTGGGAATGATCTGCAGACCGGTGCTCTCGATGGAACTTTTGACGATGCCCCCTAGGCGGAATCCATAACTGTCTGTACGTACCGCGGTGCCCGAGCAACCTTGGCCGATTCCCGGTGGAGCTGTCCTATGCAGCTATAGAGGAGTTTGGCTCTGGTTCACCCCTCGGCCGTCACCTACCCAGCCGGACATCGGACATTGTTTTCCTCGTCCCCCCGTTGTGTTTCTTTTCCCTCCCCCGCCTCCTCCCTCCGTGATTCATTATCTGCCCTATGCGGAAACCATAACTGTCTGTACGTACCACGGTGCCCGAGCAACCTTGGCCGATTCCCGGTGGAGCTGTCATATGCAGCTATAGAGGAGTTTGGCTCTGGTTCACCCCTCGGCCGTCACCTACCCAGCCGGACATCGGACATTGTTTTCCTCGTCTCCCCATTGTGTTTCTTTTCCCTCCTCCGCCTCCTACCTATGTGATTCATTGTCTGCCTCCCCTTTTCCAGCCTGACCTTTCTGTGTCCACTGAAGTACTTTCCCCCTTGCCGTTTTTTTTTCTTTGCTATGCTATGCCTTAGTAGCTCATGTAACTATGTTATACTGTTTCCCTTTCTATGTTATGCGACGCTCCAGAAACTGATGTAACTATGTAACAATGCTCTGAAACAATGTCCTACCTCATGTAAAGCGCTCTGATACCTCCGGGTCTAGCCAGCGTTATATAAAACTTTTCAAATAAAATAAATAAATAAATAAAAAAGGATAGGGCATTCCCACCATTGGTGTAGATAAGTACCGGTGTGGCCACAGCCTCGGGACAGGTCGGGGATCCAAGAATCCCCATTTTAACAAGCACTGAGCTAGTGTAGTAGGCTCTGTGGAGTAGTTTGAGCTGTATGAGTTTGAAACGAGAGCGGATCGCCACCTCCCGGGGTGAAGCCAAGGCCTCCCTCCAGTCTTCGTCAGTTATGTCTCCTACATCGTCAGTTCATTTAGTACGTAGTTTATCTTGAGCATCAGGTGTGTTATTGAGGATTTTACGGTTAGTCAATGAGATGGCTTTTTCTGGAAGGTAATCATCTAATAACCTGTCTTCCAAGGGCAAGGAGACCGGCAGGTCTGAACCTCTAGGTATTGCTTTGTGCAACGAGCTACGTGCTTGAAGGTAGCGAAAGGTTTCCCTCTCTTGTAGTTGGTAGTCTCTCTGCAGGTCGCTAAACGGGACAACCCTACCCTCTGCCCATAGATCCCCTACCCTGGAAAGGCCAATCAGGTCCCATTTGTCAAACCCCGGTTGCTTTGACAGTATACCCAGTTGACAGGTCTCTAGCAGTGGAGTAACTTGTGTGATTTTACCTTTCCAACCCAGGGCAGCTGTTGCCTTGTGCCATAGGGAAACCGTGGTGGATGTTGGGGTGTGTCTGGGCGTGTGTTTCGCTCCACGATATAGTGCCCTCAAGTAATTACCGGGAAGCATATTATGTCTGTCCAGCCTATATGCAGGGTCTGTCGTAGGTCGATGCGTCCAATGATTAAGGACTACTAACTGAGAGGCCCAATAGTAGGATCTAATGGCGGGCAAGGCGATGCCCCCATTGTACCAGCTTTTTGTGAGCTTAGCAAGAGCGATTCGGGGTGTACCGTTGTTCCAAAGCAGGGTACGTACCTCGGAGTCAATTGACTGAAAGTAATGAGGTGGGACCAAGTGTGGCACATTCTGTAGAGCGTAGAGAAAGCGTGGAAGTGCCATCATCTTATAGAGGGCAGCTCTGCCTAATAATGTAAGAGGTAATGTTTTCCAGTGCTGCACGTCAGCTCGAAGGCGACGCAAGGGAGGTACGAGATTTCGTTCATGGAAGACTGCAGAGTTGATTGTGATATATATACCAAGATATTGAAAGCCGTCCGTAACTATTTTAGCGTCACAACCTGCGGGGAGGGTAGGGCGGTCTCCACTCAAAACGTAGATCAATGATTTATCCCAATTGATAGTGTAACCGGAATATTTTAGAAAAAGCGCAAAAATATGTAACACCCGGTGAATAGAAAACCGGGGTCTGGCCAAATAGAGTAAAATGTCATCGGCGTAGAGGGAGATTTTATCTAACCACTCCATGGACCAATTAAGACCTCGAATAAGGGGGTCTCCCCTAATCCATAGAGCCAGGGTTTCAAGAGCCAAAGCAAAAAGCAGAGGCGAAAGGGGGCAGCCTTGTCTCGTACCCTTCCCCATGTAGGTGAGACTTTTGAATGTTGACAGTGAAACCCAGTTGGTGGAGTAGGTGTAGCGTGGTTCGAGTGTTTTGTAGACACTTTTGGTGTGTGTTGGCTTTGATGAGCCAGTTGTCTAGGTAGGGGAAGACATGAATCTGTTGTCTTCTGAAATGAGCTGCTACCAATGCTAGGCATTTTGTAAATACCCTGGGAGCAGTAGTTACTCCGAATGGAAGTACTTTGAACTGATAGTGTTTGCCTGCTATCACAAACCTGAGATATTTGCGATGAGCTGGATGAATGGGAATGTGAAAATATGCGTCTTTTAAGTCCAGTGTGGACCAAAAACATCGCCTCGCTGTAGGAGAGGAAGAACTTGTTGAAGCGTTACCATATTGAAATGTTCTGACATTATGTAGTGGTTTAACTCTCTGAGATCCAAAATTGGTCTTAAGGAACCGTCCTTTTTGGGAATCAGAAAATAAAGAGAGTAAACCCCTGAACCTTGGTACTGAAATGGAACTGGTTCTATGGCTCCCTTTTGTAAAAGAGACTGCACCTCTTGTTTGAGTAACTGCAACTGGTCTGACGAGAATTTGTGAACGCGAGGTGAAATGTTTGGTGGATTGGAGGTGAGCTCCAGGTGATAACCGTGTTGGATAAGGCCTAGTACTCATTTGTTGGTTGTTATAGATTGCCAAATGGGGAGAAACTGTTGAAGTCTTCCCCCGACAGGTGTTGAATGATCGCGGGGAAGTGTGGGCAAGTCACTGTTTACTAGAGGGAGGGGTGTTATGTGGTGTGTCGCCTTTACCCCTGCCTTTGAAATGGTTTCCTCTATATCCTCTTCTATAGAAACCTCTAGGGGTAGAGGATTGATTGTTGCCTTAGTAAGAGGAGGAAGCATTTGGGTCTGAGGATGTTGCTTTGGACCCTGCTCTGTAAACTGAGCGGCGAAAGGAGCCGCTATTGGATGGGGACTGGAGCGCTCCCATGGATTATGCCACTTCAGTGTCCTTTTTCATTTTTTCTAAGGATTACTCGACTACAGGACCAAACAGGTGTTCCTTATCAAAGGAGGTGTTCAAAATGGACTGCTGAACCTCAGGCTTAAACCCTGAGATCCTAAGCCATGCATGCCTTCTAAGGAGAACGCTGGTATTGATTTCCCTAGCTGCAGTGTCAGCTGCGTCTAAAGCACATCTTATTGAGGAGTCAGAGATGAGTTTCCCCTCTTCAACTAACTGCTGTGCCTTAGTTTTGTGTTCATCTGGGAGATATTGAAGCAGTTGCTCCATCTCATCCTAGTGTGCCCTGTCGTACCTAGCTAGTAGGCCCTGTGTGTTTGTGATGCACCAGTGGTTAGCAGCTTGAACAGCTACTTGTTTTCCAGAGGCATCTATAAGTTTAGATTCTTTATCTGGGGGAGCTGCATCTCCAGAGGATTGCGAGTTAGTTCTTTTGCGAGCATTGGACACTACTAGGGAATGGCGATTCTCAGATTAACATGACAAGAGAATCTGGATTTCATTAAAGACACGGAGGCTAACATTATGCATAATATCCTTTATTATGCCACTCCTCAGCAGCCCCTTTAAAGAACACTATTACAACAACAATCCAGAATTGGAACAATAAAGAACCAACAAAAGTCTCTAGCATGGAACGTTCTGCCTCTTTTAAATGCGAAACTGTGAAGATAACACTCCTTCTCCATCCCACTTATCCACGATTCCCGACGTTACACTTGTGCATCTGCAAACAAAAAACATTATACTCCAAAACTTTCAACCTTATAATCCAAACTCTTAAAACTTCACTTAATCCTAATGCATCAAAACTTCATAAATTTATCCTTAATCTTAAAACACATATTTTGATATCTTTAAAAAAAAATTTTTTTTTAAATTAGAATAAACAACCAAAATACTCCTAGGGAGTGGTGGGCGGGATAATGTTTGCCTCCGTGTCTTTAATGAAATCCAGATTCTCTTGTCATGTTAATCTGAGAATTGCCATTTCATTACAAGACCGGAGGCTAACATTATGCATGTTGAAAGCCCTTCAACACAACATCCGACATATGCTCGATTGGTCTAAAGTAGTGACTTGCAAAAGTTCCCACGTTAGACCAGTCTGCTGCCTTCAAAATCCTTCCCAAACTTACACCAGACCAACAAGCCTTACTTGCCCTTGCACCTCTTACCGAATGCACTTTAAACTTCTCCACATCCACTCCAGCTTCCTTCATAGCAAATTTCACCCATCTTGAAATCGTAGCCGTACTCACCACACCAAAAGGTTTGACAAAAGAAATCAATAACTGATGTGCACCATGACCTCTTTTCTCCTGCATCCTGCACTCGTACTCCTTTAAACATTCAGCATTTAACACACAAAGATTCTTACAATCTTTGAACTTAGGATAAAATATCAAACTTGTCATGGTCTTAGTTCTCTTTCTTATCTCAAAGAAAACACCATCAGGACCAAACACTCTATTACTTACCTCCAGACACTTGACATCCGAAACTCTCTTACATGAAATTAAACACAACAAAGTCGCTAACTTAGCTGAAATATTCTTATTTGATAAATACTTGTTTGAAGGCCAATCCATAAAAAGCTTTAAAACTAAGTTCACATCCCATAAAACCTCATACCTAGCTCTAGGCGGTCTCCTAATTCGCATACTTTTTAAAACCCTACAAACTAAAACATTACTACCTACTGACTTTCCACCAACCACTGAATGACCTGCTGAAATTGCAGACCTATAACAATTAATGGTCCTATAACTTAAACCCTTCTCAAAATTTTCCACCCAAAAATTAACCACTTCTACTACAGGCGCTTCCACGGGATCCAAATTCCTTTCCAAGCACCAACTTTCACAAAACTTCCAAACTCCCTTATACCTTCTCCTAGTACCTGGGGCCCAAGACTCCTCGAGTAACTCTGCAGCCCCCTGTGAAAGTCCTCTGAATGCCCCGGAACGCCTGACACCTTCCAAACAAGAAGGTTCAACACCTCTTCTAAAACAAGAGGATGCTCCTTTCCCAACTCGTTGGTCAGTAAACTAACGATGCCGGAATCAACAGGGGTACCTTGCATGCTAATTCCAAGACACCTGGAAACCACGCCTGGGAAACCCAAAAAGGAGTCACTAGGACCAACTGACGTCTCTCCTTCCTCACCTTCAGAAGAACCCTCTGAATCATTGCAAAAGGAGGGAAATCATACCCCCTCACCACTGTCCAACTCTGCTGAAACGCATCCACTGCCTCCGCTTCCGGATCTGGCAACCAACTGTAATACCTCACCTTCTGACAAGTCAGCCTTGTCGCAAACAAATCTACCTCTAATGGACCCAACCTCTCTTCTATCTTTGCAAAATAGACTTGATTCAGCACCCAATCGCTGTAGTCTTTCACATATCTTGAATTCCAATCTGCCACTACATTCAATTTCCCTGGAAGATACTCTACTCTTAATGCAAAATTCCAAAACTCTTTAGCAATATCCGAAAGATCCTTTGATCTGCATCCTCCCAACCTGTTTATGTAACAAACAGCAGAAACATTGTCCATCTTTAATAAAACTGTATGACCCTGAATTTTCTTCTTGAAACATTTCAATGCGAATAAACCTGCTGTTAATTCCAGGCAATTTATGTGCATCTTCCTCTCCAAATCCGTCCAAACACCTCCTGTCTCCATCTCTCCCAAACATGCTCCCCATCCGGAGCCACTTGCATCCGTCTCTAAGACAAAATCCGGAACGCAACCAAAAATCGCCCATCCATTCCATGCATCCAAGTTGTTTAACCACCATTCTAATTCCTCCTTCGCATCCAAATCCAACTTCACTTGGTCCCCATACCATAAACCTCTTCTCAAAGCATCTGCCTTCACCCTTTGTAAGGCACGATAATGCAAAGGACCTGGAAAAATCGCTTGGATCGAAGAAGAAAACAAACCTAAAACTCTTGCCAAGTCCCTTAAAGACAAGGTGTCCCTTCGCAAAACACGAACAACCTCCTTCATTATCATATTCACCTTCTTCACCGGTAATTTCAAGATCTCCTCCTTCGAATCTATTCTGAAACCTAAAAACTCCATACTCTGAGATGCATTCAACACAGACTTCTCCTTGTTGATTAAAAAACCCAAATTCTCCGAAAGATTGATTGCAAACTGCAACTGACTCCTCAACACCTCTGCATCCTGAGACAATCAAAATGTCGTCCAGGTAGACAATCAACCTGAAACCTCTCTCTCTTAAATATGCCATGACAACTCTCATTACCTTCGTAAAACACCACGGTGCCGAAGAAAGCCCGAAAGGAAGACAAACAAATTGGTATAATCTTCCTCTCTACCTGAACTGCAAATAACTCTGACTCTCCCTCGGAATTGTAAAATATGCGTCCCTTAAATCCAACTTTACCATCCAATTTCCTGTCTGTAAAATGTCTCTTAAAAGATGGATACCCTCCATCTTGAAATGTCTGTAAACTAAATTTTGGTTCAAATTCCTCAAATTTATTACTGGTCTCCACACTTTGTCCTTTTTTTCTACCAGAAACAAAGTGCTCACATAGCCTCTCATTTCCTCCTCTACTAAACAGATTGCACCCTTTTGCAACATTGCTTCTATTTCTTTGTCTGCTAGCTCCATCTTTTCCTGCATAAGAATTAACTCTTTTGGATCTATAGTCTGCTCTGGAATACTTATAAATTCTATCTCGAACCCTTTGACTGTCTCCAGAACTCAAGGATCTCTTGTGATCTTCTTCCATTCCTCCAGAAATAACCTTTATCGACCTCTTACTCTTCCTTGGGAAAAACCAATACAAATCTCCGTACTCATCTCTTGTACCTGATGATGATTGGCCTCTTTCACGAGCTCCACTCCTTGATCTCCCAAATCTACTGCGCTGAGGGAAGAATCCAGAGGCGCCTTGACATCCTCTTCCTGCACCTCTGTGCAAGAAATTGTACTGGGATCTTTGGAATCCACGGCCGGCATAAGACCCCCGTCTTCCGGCCCTGCCAAAAACCCCACTAAACACCTTTCTCATATTATTCTGTGCCTTATCCAAGGCAGTATATGTTGCAACATGCTTTCCCAAGCCTTCCACCTTACCTTCTCCAAATAATAATCCTTTTGCATCTAATCTAGTTTCTTTCTCTGCCATTTCACCCAACTTAGGGTTAATCTTCATCAACACAGATTTCCTCCTCTCTGCTAATAAACTTGCATTTGCGTTTCCCAAAAACACCATAGCTCTCTGACTCCAGCCTCTAAGCAAGTCAACATCCACTTGCTCACCATTCATATGAGCCTCCTCTGCCATGTCCATAATCTTGGCCAGAGGTCCTAGTGTATCAAGCAATTTGTCCTGGCACTGCTTTAGCGAGCGCTCAAACCCCTTGCGAGGGTCTCTGCCCAACTTATATAAATAAGTTATAAGCTCCGGGTCCAAATTTGGTGTGTAACAGACCTTATTCTCAATTTAAGGCCTAGAACATTCTGCCTTCAATATATTTCTAACTTCCTTCTCTAGTGGCTTCCTAATCCATTTTTAATGAATTTACTGACATGGTCCAAAGGCCACCAGTCAGCACTCCTAGGATGACGTAGTTCAAATGGGTTAAACATTTCTCCTCCTAATGGATCCCTAATTACTGACTTGCTAGATGTAGCTACATCATCCCTCAAATCATCGTTAAGGTCGTCATCCTGGTCCATATCAAACACAAATTCATCGTAAAATCTACCTGACCCTTCCATCATAGCGTTCTCTGCTTCCATCGGAGCATCGTCATTAGACAGTTCCTGCGTGCCGCCAAGGACACCTTTTCTCTTTGTGCCGCCAAGGACACCACTCTTTGTGATGGAGTTCAATCCATCCTTTCTTCCTTTGTCCAAATGCCTGGACTTTCTTAGCCTCTTGCCACCTTTAGAACCATCTTCGTCAGAACAAGACCAGAAATCTTCATCATATCTATTCCCTTTTCTTTTACTATCCAAAACTATCTCCACTACTTCCCTCATGGAAGACTTCACCTCATTCTGCATAAGTCTCCTAAGGCTATCCTCACTAACCCTATCTTCCACAACTTGCGATTGTACAGCATTCTCCTCAGTATTAATTGTATTCTCAATTTATTTAAGCTTTAAATTACTTTTAAACAAAACTCTTTCAAATCAACTGCCCACACGAATCAGCAAATGTTAATACGATCGGTTAAACTAACTGTTCCCAGCTTCTGCGCTGCTTCGTTGCCTAGCAACACTTTCTTCCCATAAAAACTATTGATTTCAATGACTTTTTTCCCAATCTAAAATGGCTACCGTGATCTCGCGAGATCACGAATAGCCAATCATATCCTTCCACTGCGCTCGCGTCAATAGACGCGAGCACACACGTCACCAGAAGAAGAGAGGGGAGCATGAATAAACCATCTCCGTAACCTCAGGTTTGAATCCTGCAAGCGAAGGAGAGCGTGTACGTTAGCTTGTACACGAGGGCAGCGCGGGCCTACAATCTCTGACAACGCATGCATCACTCCTGCACGCGAAGGAGAGCGAGCACGTCAGCCTGTACACGAGAGGGCAGCGCGAGCAACCAAACTCCGATACCGCTGCCCCTCTAATCTGCACGCGCTAGAAAAAAAGGCAAGTAATACTCTTCATTAAACACTCATTGCCTAGTAAAATTCAATTCTCTGAAATAACTACGCAAAGATAATGTATAAACCTAATAAGATTACACCGCTAATCATACTTTAAACATTTAAAACTTTTACAACAAAAATACTAATCCTTTTTAAAACATCAGTCATACACACACATTCTGCTTCTGAAAATTAGAAGCAATCATCACACTACACATTCTTTTCCACAGAAACATACAAGATAAAACGATTTTAAGGCTACTTATCTCATCAGGAGCAGCATTTAAAAGAGGCAGAACGTTCCATGCTAGAGACTTTTGTTGGTTCTTTATTGTTCCAATTCTGGATTGTTGTTGTAATAGTGTTCTTTAAAGGAGTGGCATAATAAAGGAGATTTATTTATTTATTTATTTGATGAGTTTTATATAGCGCTGGCTAGACCCGGAGGTATCAGAGCGCTTTACAAGAGGTTACATTGTTGCAAAGTTACATCAGTTACAAGTTGCACATTATTCCAAGAGTAGACATATGAGGAAAAAACAAGAGGTTATACAATAATATGAGTTATTAGCGTGTAAAATAGTCAGGCGAACACGTCTTAACGGGTAAAGTAGGGTGGGGGGGAATGGTGAACAGGAGGGAGGGATGCAGATTGAGTCAGGTGGAAAGTCAAAGAATCAATGAAGGAGGAGGTTGGGGAGGGAAGGAGACAACAGGGAGACGGGGAAAACAATGTCAGATGTCTGGCTGGGTAGGTGACGGCCAAAGGGGTGAACCTGAGCCAGACTCCTCTATAGCTGCATAGGACAGCTCCACCGGGCATCGGCCAAGGTTGCTCAGGCTCCGTGTTAATAGCAAACAGTTTTTTCTGGTGGGAATGGAGTCCAGCAGCAGGAGCAACGGACAGAAGTTAGTCAAAACCGGCAAAGGAAGATAGTACATCAGTGGGATCTCAAATTCGCAGTCCACGAGCCCACGGTTTGGATTAGTGTCCTAGAAAAAAACACATCATCTGGGGCCAGTTTCACTCTCTGCACCGGAGCACCATAGGTCGGAAGGGGGTGTCTCGCAGTGGCAAACATTATCGGAAGGGGGAGTGAAGCGTTCCGAGGGGAGGGGGGGGGGGTCGACTAGAAGAACTAGAACAGATTGGCAATACCAAGATGTATACCGGCAGCCCAGAGCAATCGAAGCAACCGGTCAAAGTCGCCCTGATGGTGGACCCAGATCACGGATCCCGAGTAACAGGCTGACTTCGGTGATCATGCGGAAGTATAGAGTTGGCCCCCACCCGCACGCCAAAGTGGCCGAGGGCAGCACCACTGTGAGCGCCCCGCTCCAGGCTCCAAGATCCAGGGTGTGGCCCAGAGGCCCCCGCAGTCCAGCCATGCAGATCATGCATAATGTTAGCCTCCGGTCTTGTAATGAAATCAAGAGGTAATTGTCCCTTAATATACACAGGATCTGATGGTGAGGGTTTATATTTTTTATCTACCCTTGGAGTTAAGATACGTGCTCTGACAGGGTCTTTAAAGATATCATCTGCATGCCTCGTCATGTCTTTAAGCATAGGGAGTGTTTGACTTGACCTATGTGTGGACTCAAGTGTCTCAAATAAAAAGTCCTCTTCTAATGTTTCTTTATGTAATGGTACCCCCATGATACTCTGCTGCCCTGGCGATGAGCTGTTGATAAGCCATATTATCATCTGGTGGTGATGGTTTTGCAGGATAAAGGTCTGGCTCATTGTCTACTGGAGGGTCAATGGTGTAGTCATTCCATGGGTCTGCAGGCAAATGAGTATCATCATCACCCTGATACACATCTGGGTCTGTGTGCGGAGATCCCTGAGGTGTTATGTGTAATGGATCTTCAATTGTTAACTGTGGAGAAGATGGTGGAGGTGAAGAGGGGTGTGGGGCAGGATAAACAGGGCTAGTAGCCATGTCCTTTTTCCTCTTTAAAGGAATATTATCGGAAGTGTCCTCTGCAGGAAGCTTGTGTTTTGCTGGAGTTTTAGCCAAAATATGCCCAGTATCAGGATTATTATAAATTTTCTTTTGTTTGGGATCCAATTTGGCCTTAAGAACGTCTAAAATTGGTTCTGATGGCGCCCGGAGGATCGTGGCAAGCCAGGTGGTGGTACGAGGTGACCGGAGAGAGTGAGACAGTGCCCATTTGTCCCCCGTTAGAGAGATCTCCATTATGACTAAACCGAAAGGGGCCACGGTTCAATCCAACAAACTGGATAAATACGCTGTCCCGCGACACCTGAACTCCGAGGAAGGGGCACATGGCGACAAACCGTCCGGAGAAGAGCCATCACTTAGCTCAATCATGGCGCCAATCCAATCGGTGGGCACGAACCTAGAGACGAAGATAGACAAGGTCACAATTGAGATGAACTTAATGAGGGTGGAAATGCGGAAAACCTCGGAGAGGGTTACAGTGACCGAAGAGAGCATCGGGGAGCTCCAATCGGCGGCACGCAAGCTGGAAGAGCGCGTGCAGAAACTGGCACACCAACACAAGCTGATGGCGCTGCAGCTGGATGACCAGGAAGGGCGGGCACGCCGGAATAACATTCGTGTGGTGGGAGTACCCGAGGTAGCGGAGGGCCCCAGTATGGACCTCTTCATTGAAGATCTTATTCTAAACCACCTTAAACCCAAGCGACTGTCTCCTCTGTTTTCCGTGGAAAGGGCACACAGAGCTCCGATCCCTAAACCAAAACCGGGGACCCCCCACGGACGATTATAGTGCGAATTCTAAACTTCCGAGATCGGGACGCAATATTGCAGGCAGCCAGAGTGAGAGGCAACCTTCCCTACGAGAACGCAACAGTTCGGTTCTTCCCCGATTTTACACTGAAAGTACAGCAGGAGAGGCGCACATTTGACGGGGTGAAACGTGCCCTTAGGGAGAAAGGAATTAAGTACATGATGTTCTTCCCGGCCAAGCTTAAGGTCATAGAGGGTGATAAATCCTTGCTCTTCACGTCACCGGCGGAGGTTTAACAATGGCTGGACTGGGGTCCTCCTCGAGGACACAGAAGGCGAGAAGAGAGACTGGCGTGGGAGTCGCTACCGTAATCTTGAATCTCCGAATCACCGCACAGAGAGAGCGAGATCGGAGTCCAGCTCCAGGAGCTCTCGGTCGGGGAGCCCCATGAGCGAAGCGAGGTGCTCCGGAAAATGAGAGACTGGACTCCTCTCAGGGATCTGTTACATGGTTTGTGCAGGACTTAAGGTATAGATTCTCCTTATCAGTTGGGGGCACTGCACATGCTTAATTGACACTGGAACCCGGGACATGGCCGGACAGGCCAGTATTGTGTAAGCTCCAGCTGTCCTCTGGGTGGTTGGGTGGACTTGCGGGCCCGGGGGTGGCCGCTGTCGGGTGGTAGTGCCCAGCGACCCCACATTAGTTCCTTGTTCAATAGGGCGACAGTCGCTCTGCTATTGGGGATGTGGGTAGTTTCAGACCTACAAGGCAGGGTTGCAGGGTGGGGGGTTTTGTTATGGGTTTTTTCTATTGTTTGTTGGGTTGTCTTTGCTTCAGTATCATTGCTCCGCCACGTGATGGTCGCGACCCGGGGCCCTATGCTGCACTAGTCACTCGAGGGGGGAGGGGTCCTGATTGGGGGCGGGGTGGGATGAGGGAGGTGCGACAAACAGGGTTCCCAAATGGCTGCACGACACATTAGACAGCTGACAATCCTCTCCTGGAATGTGAACGGTCTGGGAGACAAGATAAAATGCACTATGGTTCTACAATACTTGCGTAGGCACTCCCCAGACATAGTGCTCCTACAGGAGACACATCTCCACGGTACGAAGTATTTAGCACTCAATCATTTTGGTTATACACTCCGGGCTCACGCCGGCTTCACCACGAGTTCTAGGGGCACCGCCATACTTATTAAGAACTCGGTACCTTTCGTTGTGCAGCACACCTGGTGTGACCACCTTGGACAGTTCGCTGCCTTATCCGGGAAATGGGAGGGACAGGTGGTAAATGTGTGCTCGGTCTACATACCCCCACGACTACACGGGATTACGCTACCTGACCTCAGTAAGCTACTACTGGATCTACCGCACGGGACCCTAGTTCTTGGGGGGGGGGGGGACATGAACGATGCAATGTCTCCGGACATAGATAGGGCGCGGGATCCCCGACCTTTACACTCATTCGCGGAAGCATTAGGACTGACGGACCTGTAGAGGTGTCACAACCCCAACTTGCGCCAATTCACACACATCTCCGCAGCTCATGGGAGGGGAGCACGGTTAGACTATATTCTCACACATACAGCCTCGGCTGGGTTATTTTGGGGGAGATGCCACAAGGCGCACGGAATATCGGACCATTCGCCGGTGGAAGTGCAGATGTGTGGGCCACGGTGGGATTGGTCTCTCCCACCGAGACTAGACCCCTTCCTGTTCAGAGACCAGGAATTCAGGGAACAGGTTGAGGAACGCACAGAACAGTACTTTGCCGAAAATGTGGGTTTGGTACGGTCAGACTGTATACTGTGGGAGGCATATAAAGTGGTGGCTAGGGACTTCGTACAGGCGACCAGTGGCGCGAGGCGTAAGGAAAAACGCGCTCAATGTGAGGCCCTAGAACGGGAGATACTGACTCTGGAAAGGACACTAGGCCCCGAACCAGTGGGTGACACCGGACGCGCACATATATTCAGGCTTAAGCAAAAAGAACTCACAGACTTAGAAGAAAACGCGGCTCGCACCCATGCGCTAGCCACGCAGAGAAAGATCTACGACTTGGGGGATAAGGCCAACAAACTGATTGCCTGGCTTGAAAAGAAGGATAGAATTAGCAACTGGGTCTCCGAAATTAGAACGGACACTGGTGCACGGGGAGGCACAGGGACAGATTTAGCGGAGGTCTTTGCTGAGTACTACGAGAACATATACCAATCACAGACTACGCGGGGGAGGGAGGAGTCCTATGAACTGCTAAAAGACATGACGCTGCAGACGTTGGGGACAGAGGAAAGGGAGACGCTGGACTCGGACTTCACCGTAGAGGAAGTAGAAAATGCCATACAGGACCTTCAGTCCGGAAAAGCGGTGGGCCCCAATGGGCTCCCCACAGAAATGTATAAATGTGTGGCGGACAAACTCGCCCCGCATATGCTTAATATGTTTCTCGATGCAAGAGAGGCTGGTCAACTCCCGGAGGACTTGCGGTTGGCGACCATAGTGGTCATCCTCAAAAAACGAAAACCCCACGATCTCTGTAGCTCCTATTGGCCTATCTCCCTCCTGAACTTTGAGGCCAAGGTCTTAGCTAAGGTTATCGCCAATCGATTGAACCTGGTTATTCAATCCCTAATCCATCCCGATCAGTCCGGCTTCATGCCCCATAGGAGTACCAGGCTTAATCTGCGCCGTCTATATGGCGTAATGCAGATGACCCAAGGTCAGACTGCTGTGCCTGCCGCACTCCTGTCGCTCGATGCGAAGATGGCCTTTGACAGCATAAAATGGGCATACTTGTTCGCTGTCCTAGATAAAGTCGGGCTGGGCCCTGCTCTACAACAGTGGATATGCCTACTTTATACTGCCCCCTTCGCATGCGTTCGTGTCAATGGGAATATATCCCGAGATTTTATGCTCCATAGGGGCACGCGGCAGGGATGCCTGCTGTCACCGATGCTATTCGCGTTAGCATTGGAACCCTTAGCGGTACGGATACGGGGGGACCCAGTGGTAAGAGGCATTGATCTTGGGGGAGGCTGGGAAGAGCGCATATCTTTATATGCTGATGATATTCTGCTGTATGCCCACAAACCTCGACAAACGTTCCATCAGATTATCCATATAATTCAGTCGTTCGGCACATACTCTGGATACTGTGTTAACTGGGACAAATCCCTAGTGTTTTCACTAGCGGGTGGAATTCCTCCTCTGACGTCGGTGTGCTCGGAACTGGTGCACAAAGAGACGTTTAAATATCTGGGCATATGGATAACAAAATCGGAGGAGGAGTTCCTGCGATTAAATGTGCAGGCACAGTTAGATCGCCTACGAGAGCGGTTCTTTTTAAGATGATGGCACTCCCACATCTGCTATATGTAGTTCAGAACACCCCGTATTGGCTACAAGAGGCATTCTTCCGCTCGGTGGAGTCCGAACTACGTACGCTGCTGTGGGGGGGTGGCAGCCCCAGGATTGCGCTTCGAAAACTCCAGAGAGGAGTATACGATGGAGGGCTGGCCGTCCCTGATCTTAGAAAATACTATTGGGCCTCCCAGCTCGTCAATATTAATGGGTGGGTTTTCTAACCGCTCGAGGAGCCGGCGTATAGAGCGGACCGACTAGCAATGCGCAACGGAAGCTACTTAACAGACTTGTATCGGAGGGGGAGAGGCAACTCGCTCCTCCAGGTTCACACTAGAACGCTCATTGACGTGTGGCATAAGGCAAACAAGATGACAGGATGGGAGGCCAAATTTACGGATCGGACTCCTCTATGGGAGAGAGATTACCTGGGAGAGCTGAAACGCCTGCAGGGCTTCCAGAAATGGAGCCTTATCGGGATCGACATACTGGGGGATGTATGGAAGGGAGGTAAAATGATAGACTTTGACACTTTGCGGGAAGGGTTCCAAACGGGGAGGGGGGAATACCTTTGATACCGCCAGTTGCGCCACGCGCTTCACTGTCACCTGAAGGACGAAACTCCGATCCCGGAGTATTCACCGCTTGAGGATCGTCTCCTCTTAGACCCCATGATAGATAAAGCAATATCCCTCACATACAAAAACTGGTGAATAACTCCCCAGATTGCATGGGCCCGCTGCGAGAGGCCCGGGAATCGGATGTGGGTCTTCTCGAGGATGATGACTGGGCCAAAGCCCTACAGAGCCCCAGAGACATAGCCATCAGGGCATGCTTCAGGCTGGTACAGCTCCGTATCCTTCATAGATCCTACGCTTCACGAATGGCTCAAGTACGAATGGGTAGCTGTACGTCCGATGAATGTATCAGAGGGTGTGGCGAGAAAGGCTCCTTCTTCCACATTTTATGGTCTTGCCCCATAATTTAAAAGTACTGGGAAGGTGTTGCCCGAGTGATGACGGCCGTGGTGGGGGAGGATGTCCCGCTAGAACCGAGATGGCACATACTGGGAGTAACGGGAGAGACGACGTGGCCGCAATGGGCCAAGACCTGGCTGGCCCTAGCCGGGGGGGGGGGGTGGCCAAGAGGAATATAGCCCAGGCATGGGGGGCAGGGATGGCACCCACGTTGAAGGCATGGAAGAAAGACTTAGAATGGTGCCAAGGGGCGGAGCAAGTTATTTATCAGAGTCGGGGATGCCCACGTAAAGGAGAAAAGATATGGGGGGCGTGGGCAAAGTACAGAGGCCAATGGACACCGCTATAAGGAGTGTTACAGAAACTGTCAGGATGCCCAGATGTTTACATACCCCTCGAGTGCATAGCTGATACCAGCTTGTAATTGATTTAGATATGTGTTATGCCTTGGGTTACCGGTGGCAAATGTTTATCCTGTACAATATCCATGCGTATGATGATTATCTGAAGCTTGTTTTTATGTTCAATAAAAAGAATTTAAAAGAAAAAAAGAAAGAAATTGGTTCTGGAGGCTTGAGAACAATGTCCATGGATTTCGGCGTCGAAATCGACTTGTCTTTAGAATGTTTTGGCTCTGAAGCATGTTTGTGTTTCGAAGCGGAGGGTTTCGGCTTCGAAGCATGTTTGTGTTTCGAAGCAGAGGGTTTCGGTTCCGAACCAGATTTGTCTTTGGAGCTTGATTTCGGATCCAAAGGTCATTTCGGCCAACTCAGTCCCGAGCCGGTAGGCTTCATGGTTTGTTTCGGTGCCGAGCCGAGAGGTGGGGCGTCGGAAACATTGTCTCGGTGCCGACCTTGGCTGACAGTGGTGGTGCCGTAGCCTTATGAGTTTTGGAAGAGGATTTAGGGGGCAAGGGGTCTTTGGTACTCACAGCACCCTGTCCCACAGGCACATCTTCAGACTCCAGATCGATCTCAAGCTCGGAATCGGACTCTGGAACGGAGAGGGCCTCTTCTTCCTCTGTGGCGGACGCTTCGATCTCTTATTGGTCAGATTCTTCCCCGAAGATATCCGGAGTGTGTTGGATGCTTTAGCGCTGCATCTCTCTTCGTCGAGCTCGACGATCGCGTAGAGTCTTCTTGGACCGAAACGACATACAAGCGTCGCAGTCTTCCTCCTTGTGCTCCGGAGAGAGGCACAAGTTACAAACTTGATGTAAGTCAGTGCGAGGGTACTTGGCGTGGCACCCCGGACAGAATTGGAATCGAGTCCGTTCCATCGGCAGAAGGCTGGCCTGACGCGGCTAGGCCTGAATACCGCCCAAGAGGTTTTCGATCGAAGATGGGGAATTTGTTGACCGATTCGATACGCAGAGATCAAGGAAACGTGTACTAAAACAATAACGTCGAGGGTACAGTGGATTGCGCACCGAGGGGAACCCGAAGAACGGTTTCGAACCGGAGCGCAGCAATACACGTCCGAACCTGATGGCGGAAAAAAACAATCTAACAAAGGAGTCGATGCCCATGCGCACTATCACCGAAAGGAGGAGTCACCTTACCTTGTGACTAGAAAGACTTCTTCTAAGAAAAACAACTTGCAAACATCCGGACCCAACAATAGAGGTGAGAAGTATGCAAAGCATGTGTATTTACAGCACACATGCCTCAAACACACTTTTCTTTCATAACCTTTTGCATTGTTGAGCTTATGTGCCCTGACAACATCATACACATGGAGCCTGGGCAACATGGTGCCATCTTAGTTTCGTAATGGGAGAAGAAATGGGATGTGATGATATTTTATTCTGAGGAGAGGAGGAGTGCATTCAGGTTTGTAGAGGAAACTCATGCAGGACAATCTTGCTTATAAGTGGACAACATGTTTTGGCCACCAGGGGTTCCTGCATATAGTAATATACTGTAAGAGTATCTCATCAAACAGTAAATCAGTTTTGAAAAATGTGACTGTAGAGGAATTATGGCCTCAATACGCCTTTTCACGTGGGCCTTCCAAAATATAAGATACCGCATCTCAAAGCCATTCACAATTCAATAACTAACTGGCCACTAGCAACGAACGATGAGACGCCACCTGAGATGCTATTTTCCTCACAGTTGGAAGCATCTACTGGCCGCCAATTGTATGCCCATGTGATTGTAAAGTCTCTGGCTCTGATAATTCCACTTACATCATCCAGAAGGGCCAGCATTCTTAAGAGAAACATAACGGGAAAGTGTTAAACTTCCCAGAGGCTCTAGAAAAGGAAGGTTGGTTAATCGATATTTTATGAAACATGGATAGATCGCACCATGGAACAAACCACAAAGGTATATTTTTGGTATGATGCTTCTGGTATAATTCATTCCTTGCTACTAAAACTAAAAGCCAAATTAAACACAGGTGCTTGGTTAGTGGCAGGGCTTTAAAACTTGAGCTGTTTCTTGCAGGTGGAATTAAGTGATTTTCCATTCACACTTTAAAAACTGTTAATTAAATACTGTTCCTAATTGAACATAAAACCAATCTGTAGCTTAATTTAAAGGGGAACGTGCCAGTATAAAAGAAATCCAGACCTTCTTATCACCCGTGTTAAAGCCTTCAGGGCAAGGAGGTTTAAGCAAAATGGTAGTTCCCTTTTAAACTGAAACTGGGTAATTACACTACAGTTTGTGACCTCGGGGGCTTTTTTATGTCTAATTCAATCCTCCCTTTTCCAGAAAACTGTCTCCACCTGTAGGCCAGAGGACTATTGGGAAATCTGGAGATTTACAGAAAGGCCCATGTTTCTCAAGAACCTTTAGGTTTGGGACTAAGTCCGTGACGTTTTAGGGTGGAAGAGACATAGTTCTTTCAGTGTTACAACCTCTATTGTTGAGATCTTCCGATTACCATGGAGAAAAGGTCATTAAGCAGACCAAAATGCAGGCTGGGAATTGTATGAACTGGATGACATTGTGTAACTCCAGCTCAAGGGTTGCCCAATGGCGAAGAAAGCCTGGAACTGATACTAATGGCAAGTGTTCCAAAACCCACTCCACTAGCATGAGGGTATTTTAACATAATAGATTTGTATACAGGATTCCATTTTGGAACTATCATGAATCTCGCCAGATTCTGTTGGAGTGAGGCAGCACATATGTTAATAGGGAAAAAGAACAGATACATAAACATTAGAATTTCTAGAAGATATTGGGACAACTGAGGCAAGCCATTTGACCTCATGCACGTCCTAGCCCCGCATATCCAGCATGGAGCTGCTACTTACGGTTATAGTACCCCTTGACGGTGCAGACCAGACTGAAGAGCTGGATCACCCAGCAGAAGCTGCTCTGCATCTGCCTCACAAATACACAAGAAAGCAGCTGTGGGGAATACAGAAAACAATGCAGGTTAATCATCACTGACAAAGGACAATGGGGTAACAGTGATGAGACAGATGCTGACATCTATCACATTATGTGATTTGCTACAACCATTGGTAGCTTGATGACTACAAGAGTTAGAGGGCAAAGAAGAGCAGAAGGAAGATTCATTTAAGACTGGCCCCAGAATTGATGCTCAAAGCACTAGATTTATCAACCCTCTAACATTTGCAAGTGCCAATTCTTCCTATGGAGGGACTTAGAACAGATGCAGCTTGAGATGTCAGATAACTCCAGTATTACACTCTCTCCTTCACAAAGCATATAAATGATTGTCCTTCGAGAACAGACACCCAAAAAATCAGATACAAGAGGTGACTACAAAGTGGTGAAATGGGATAAAAGTGTTAAAGTGGTAAAATGCCTGCTATGGATTTAGTCAGTAATTTGCGCTGTCTTTTGAGCAATTACTATACTACACAAACCAAGTTCTAGTCCTCCAGTTCATAAGGTGCAGAAAGTTGTGGGAAACAGCAAATTTTAAAACCCATTGACGGTAGTCACAAAGAGAATATTTTTCTTCTTTCTCATGGATTTGTGCCCATGTACCCTCAGGAATAATGAAAAAACAAAACCTGCAGACGCTGTGGTAAAATACTATGCCTGGACCACTCTTAAGGACCACTATTGTGATAGGTAGTCAGTGACAAGAGAACAACCCTGCTCCTTACCGCAAGCATGTTCTTGGCGATGATGACTGCAATGTTGTAAAAGATAAGGCAGTCCCACAGGGCGAGGCGCACTTTCAATGGCTTCTGCAGCATGGCTGTGCCAAACAAGAGAAGGTAGAAGCATGCCAGCAAGTAACCAAGGCCAAAGATGCTGATGCGGGTGGCCCCAGTGACAAATACCACAGCCAGAACAAACCAGTAGAGGTATCGAAACACTACCACCTTCAGCATGTCCAGGTAAGACCTGCAACAACAATTATAAGTACCACACTCAACGAAGTGAACATATATTGGACAATAAAACCAGCCAGAACTACACAGTGGAGATGTCCCGTGGCCAACAAAGGAGAGCCACGTTGACATTTATTCTTCCAAGGTTGCAAGAGTGTGCCCACCTGCAGTTGATAAAATTTGGCACTGGGTAGTGCCGGTCCATGGAATCGTCCAAGATGTCCACATTCTCGCCACCTGTAGTGTACCATTCCTCCTTTTTTTCATCAGCAAACACCTTCCATTGCTGAGAAGCGCAAAGCAACAACAGGAAATCATCTGCAGAAGTAGAAGAAGCAATGTCAAGAAAAAAGACTGACCCAATTTTAGCAGCCTGGGTAAGAGGTTTAGTATAGGAAAGAAACCCACACTGTACCCTACTCATTTCAAGACCATGACAGTGGAACACTACACCGAGAATAATTTTCTCGTCCTTCTCCAGATGCAACCCAAAACTCACACTTACTGAATTCTCCTTGCAACAGCTTATTCAAGCCAGGAATAGCTTTGAGACCATGTAGTTTGCAGTGCTGTGATGTCTTGTGCTAGATGCTTCACACGAGTTCAGGCCTTATCAAGCCTCTGCATCAATATTTTCAATTTAAAAACATGGCGCCTGGTTGTGGCCAGACTGACCTTCTGATTAGCCTTCTTCACATACTTGGAAACACTGAAATACTGATTAAGCTTTAAGTGCTGTACACCTCTATTCCATCATGATATCATAGGACATTAACCAGTTCATTGCCAAATACAGACAAATGCACAGCACAGACTCCACAAAGCAGCCTTTGTCAAAAAGCTGCCAGGATGGACAGAGTTCTTCATCCTTCTTGATGTTGACAAGTTAAGTTTCATTTGATTGCTGGTTTGAAATGGCCAATCTGTAGTAAGAAGCACTATTTACAATGCTAATAACTCCAGGTTACTTATCACATAAAAGATTGACACATGAAAAAAGCCATATGGAAATGCCCTTTCTGGGTAGGAGGAACTTGGATATAGTAGACCCCAGAGCTAGATGGCTAGCTCTTACTTACTGATGAGGTTTGTTGAATTCGGAGGAATGTAGAAATCTGGCAGGTACATCCACTTGATGAGTGCAGAGTTGATTGGGATGGAATGCTTCCATCGCCAGGGGTAATCTGAGAAAACAGACAAGAAGTCAGCAGTAGCCTCCTTGAAGGCCTCCCATCAGGCTAACCTGTATTTGTCAAAAGCACCAGACAAAATGTAAGAACGAATATCTGTACAGCAATAATACATCTAGAAGAGAGACCCACAACGATGGTAGATCCAATTCCGGTCAGTGTTTAATTTGCAAACAAAATTAAGTACAAGGGCCTAAGGTTTTTTCTTAAGAGCCTACTGATGGAGCAGTTGCATGCAAGAGTTACTACATATTAAGGTAGATTAGACTGGATTCCACCTAATGCCGCTTTCTTCCATTGCCCTACACTTCTTGTCTTCTTTATTCAATGTTTTCAACTTCGCCCATCAACCATGGAACAGACAACTTGAATGTGCTCATGTGAACAATCCCCCTTCTTCAAAGCAAAACATAGCATGCAGACCTTCAAAAAACCCTTCCAACAAATAAACAGGAGTAGACAAGGTTGAAATGGAAGCTTAGGATGCATGGGTTTGTTCGGACCACTCTTCACCACCCATTCCATACACACTGAGAAATCTCAAACAGAGTAGAAACATTCCTTTATGTCACCTGTAGTATTGAAGGATGGTCTCTGAACAGATATAGATTTTCCTACATCCCACATTAGACCTTGATATGTGATCTCACATTGCATGGATACCCAAGGATTTTACTACTTAATAATGAATACAAATCTAAGCAAGAACAGTTTGAAGAACAGCCCTGTTTTTTCAAATGTCCATGGGAAGGTGAGAAGCATACCTAGGCAGAGAACAGGAGGCATCCCCACACACAGCAGATACTGGTAGAGAGTGAAGAAGAGTAGGAAGATGCAGTACTTTGGCCAGAGTTTGGCGATGGCTTCCCGCCGGCGCCGTGTCAGGATGACGATTAACCAGCAGCTGTGTATGATAACCATGAAATTCATGCGTTGGCCAATCACATTTACCGTTAACAGGAAGCAGATCTGTAGCAACCGAGAGAAGGAAAGACAATAATGGTCAAATGCATTGGAGAAAGAAAGCTCAATACAAGCATAGACCAATGACTGACGTAGTAAAGTAAAACCCAACAGAATGGCTATAGATGGAAAGAGATCCAAACTGGAGATAGAAGAGGAGCATAATCACCAAGAAAATGAAGACACATAACATAACTTTTTAAAGACCAGTTGATAGATCTGTGTTCTTGAGTTGCACTGGACTCACTTCTGGGTCATGTGGGAACTTTTCATGAGGCAAGCCTTTAACTAACCTCCAAGCCAAATTTATAGAAGAAATAATTCATGAAATATTTGGCACAGCTGATGATTCCGTGGTCTAGCTTCTCGCGGGAAACACCCTCGAAGATAGTCTGGGTGCCGGGTGGCAACAGCTGGTAGCGCTTGCGGTAATATTCCTGATGGCGGTACACTATTGCCTCAAAAACCAGCAACATGAGAACCAACAGGTGATTCTGTGAAAAGACAAGTTTCAATTATTTAGCAAATGGTTGTCTTGGGTGTATCACTAGATTGACGTCACCTGCTAGAAACTAACAGGCACACACTGTTGACAGGTTAACCAGACAGGCTTCTGCAATGTAGCAATACTATCTGCACGGAGAGCACCAGGGAGGAGCATGTCAAACTGACAGGCAAAAAGACCTTCCATAAGCACAAAGGGTCGAGACCTATTAGCCCATGTGGGGGGACTAGATCTGGTGAAAACAAGGCTTAACATCCATTCAACTCAAGAATGTTAACAGCAGATTTGAAACAGACAATGAAACCAAGGTCTTTGTGCTGCGTTCTAATGCTAGGGCTGCACATTTTACCTAAGAAATTAAAAAGTCTGTTTTTATGTAACATATATATTTCCCTGTTACCCATCCACACTTATGTATATATCCCCTTGCCCCAAATCATCTGTCTCTGCTCTTAACAGATACACAAGGATAGTAATAGGTTAGCCTTGCAAAACATAGCCTCGCCAGACTCTGTCCCCGGGCCTGTGATATACCCGAGTGTCTCACCATCCATCACCACCATCCTCTAAGCAACCCTCCACCCCCGTATGCAAAATTAGAAAAAAAATGACCTGGCACCCTGCCACCTTCCCACACCACCTTCAAAAAGAACCCTCTTAGTCGTAAATGTACAAAAATAATACCACCCACCTCTGCCACTGTTTGCATACACCACCCCTCCCTGCCCAAAAGTAAAAAAAAAATGTTGACCTCTTTCCACTAAAATTTAAAGCAGAGTGGTGGCGCTGCTCATGTTTTTCTCCATCAGCACAGGTCAGGAGAGAACCACCCTGACAGGGAATGTGATGGTTGGTACAGGCTGTGTACTACTAATGTTTTCCCATCACCCTCCTGATTGTAGAGATGCAGGAGAGTTGAAAGATAGCAGATGACATCGCCAGCTACCACTCCACCATCACGCTCAGGTCTCCACTGACTCTGGCTGGGCAGGGGAACACAGCCGAAGCAAACACTTGCCCTAGTGAAGCAACATTAGCGGGAAACAACTTGTCTTTCCTACCGTTGTTACATCATAGCAATGAATAACCACATTTCAAATCCAGTTATTCACGAGAAAGGCTCCTACATAAGCTGTACATAAAGTGATTTTCACAAGATTGCATTATTTGGCCCTCATTCCTAGGTAATTCACAATTGCCAGTAACAGGAGGAGGGCTAACGAGGTCCGTGGGCAAACAACCCCTCGCCAGTTCTCCCCTTATACTCTGAATGATGGACTACGCGGGAAAGCCATGAGTAGAACCTCTGTCATGTGGTCGATTCCAATGTAGCCAAATAATACATTTCCTCTTATGCACAATTCTCTGACCTGCTAATGATGAATAAGGTATTCTAAAAGCGTAACGCGTAAAAATACAGGCACAACCATCAGTAGTTGTAGTCTAAGTCATCAGTATAAATGTAACCACAACGATCGGTTACAACACAACCATAGCCATTCACAATAATACAACCATCTACCGAGAGACAGCAGGTGTAGTACAACCATAACTGCAGTAATAGTAGGACCTTAGCCATTGGTATAAGTCTAAGTTTTGACATTGGCGCAGTCATAGTGATCTATGGTAATACAACTACAGCTATCTGCAATAGCAACACCTAAACCACCTGTAATATTACAACTGTGGCCACTGATAGAAACAGCAATGTATCCAGCAGTAATAGCACCACCTTAGCCACCCCTAACTGCTCAATTGAAGCCATTGGTGGAAGTTCAACCTTAGCCATCAATAAGAGCACAACCATAGCCTTTGATAATCATCAGCAAGTGCCACCATTTGCAGAACTGAGGACATCTTACAACCATATTTATCCGGAAGAGTACCAACGTAATCATCAATATCATGCCATGTACCTGCTATAATAGTACAGCATAAGCCATCAGAAACAGTGCATCTTTAACCATCGCAATAGAACAATGTTTGTCAGTGGTGTTACTCATACCTTAGCTAATGCGAACAGTGCCTCATTACCCATCTGCAATAGTGCCATAGGCAACAGCAATACATTTTAATTAGATAAATTACATTACACACAGGAAACTGCATAACCTTTGGTAATAATACAACCATGCTACCATTAAAAGTTACCCCTTTAGATTAGAAATAGTATAACCTAAACAATTGGCTATTACACAGCTCCTGCCATCACCATCACTTGGTAATAATACAGACTGTGCAAGCACTGTTCGAGGCATATAGGAAGCCTGGCAGTGGTGTACACTGCACAACCACTGCCAGAGAAGTTTAGTAGTCTGAGCAATCCCCGCTACATCTAAATGACAGCAGTAACATGGTCTGTCCAACCCATCACACAAAGCACAGTTGTAGCACATTTTTATACGCTCTACCAGCCCCCAGTAGAAGAACAACCTGTACCAAGCCTTACTCAAAAGCCCTTTAATTAAATTAGCACATCCTTTTCGTCACCTTTAAAAAACATAGTAATTAGCATAAATCATCGCCCACAAAGTACATTAAAGGTACCACTATGACATTGTCTCCCAAAAAGCACAGAAATTGCACAGCTTTGCCATCTAAGAAGACATGTTGCACAGATGGATTGACTTCAGGTAACCTCAGTCATATTACATTTAATGTCATCATCACAGGTGTGCCGACAAATAGTATGTTCAGTTCAAACACAGCATATAATACCAACATTCAACCATAAAACCAGCATACACTTTAGAAGGAGAAACCTGTACCTGAATGTATCCCAGGTTAGGAAAGCCCTTCCGGATCCCAAACCAATTGGCTGGATCTACGGGTGCCTTGTACAGGGTGGAGTTCAGGATCTCCTCATCTTCAAGGTTGGTGCTATTCTTATATGGCTAAAAAAAAACAGAGGGAACAGTAGGTTGAGCACAGAGCAGTCAGCAGATGTACTTAAAGCAGACACTACATCTCACTACATGGAAGAAAGAGTTGAGCCATTGCCACTAGCCCGGATTTTGAAATTAGCATCTGCATAAGAACATTCTCTATCGATTAGAAGATCATTTAGGAGAGATCAGGGTTACATATTACCTGTAAGCTACTGCCTGTAGCTTCCATGGAGTGCTTTGCAATCCTTAAAATTTACGGAAATTTAGGGAAGAGGTGTGGCGCAGCGGCCAGGGCGGCTGACTCCAGAGCGCAGGGCTCACAGTTCGATCCCCGGTGCCGGCGGCAGCTCAGCACCATGTGACTCTGGGCAATAGCTCACTTAATCTCCCTGACGACGGCCCCAAGCATCTTGAGGCCCTCAGGGGTGAGTAATTTGCGCTTTACAAATACCGGATTTAGAATTTAGATTTACCCACTCTGACTTACGATCTTTTAAAAGTAGGTATGCCTTCAGATTTTATGGTTTAGCAGCTTGTTTCTTATGCCCATCATCAATCACTGTTTTTAAGCATGCTGCAGAAGATTTGTTTTATGGACAAAGACTCCTCCTTTTGCTCAAAGGTTCTGTGATGTCACTCTTTGGTTTGATGTCATGGAGATGTCTAGGAGTAGTTAATGTCATTTCCAGCACACCTTTGATTTTAGTGAATCAACACCATGTCTCCATAGAAGTAATAAGCCAGTTCTCAAGTGATTTTTCCAAATTGGAGACAAAATACCACCCTCTCGACATTGGCCCTCCAGTTCAAAAAAGAGCTCAATGCCCACTTCCTCAAGACCTAAATTATTCATTGATCCTGAACGAAGTATTTTCCAAACCTTTTCCATTAGCCACACCTACCAGAATCCCATTGCCCTCCCTGCTAAAATGACACGAACCCCCACATCCTTCAAAGAGAACTAGGCCTGGCAAAAATATAGAGAGTGAGAGTATGTGTGAGAGTACACACACACGTGTACACACACACACGTACACGTACACGTACACACACACACACACGTACACACACACACGTACACACACACACACACACACACACGTACACACACACACACACACGTACACACACACGTACACACACACACACGTACACACACACACACGTACACACACACACACACGTACACACACACACACGTACACACACGTACACACACACACGTACACACACACGTACACACACACACACACACACACACACACACACACACACACACACACACACACACACACACACACACACACACACACACACACACACACACACACACACACACACACACACACACACACACACACACACACACACACACACACACACACACCTCTCTCTCTCTTCAGTGGGGATGTGATAGTTTTTTCCTTCCAGAGAAGGATTTAGATGAATCGGTCCAAATGGTGTATATTGCAGCAAATATTTCAAGTATATTGGCGAAGCTCTTTCGAATCTGAACCATAGCAGCCCACGTAGCATACTTTGCCGTCCACTTGAAAAAAATCCATAATCACAGAAAGGAAAGTCCTGCCTTGTCAATATGCATTTGTTCCCATTACACTTTTCCACCAGCCAACCCACCTTGCTTGTACACGTCCCTGCGGTGTTTGCTACATCTGTGCATTGCATGTATTAACTTCCAGATAAAATACAAGCATATGGGGCATTCTGGGACTTCTACAGAGAACCTTGCTGGGCTTGCATGACATAGGACTTCAATTTGCATCACCTGGAATTAAATGATGGACTTTAACCATCAGCAAAGAGTGTTTAAACTACATTTGCTGCAGTGTTCTTTTTCACACCCCTAAGGTGGATAAAAGGAAAAATACACTTTTGAAACACCATCCGTTCTACTACTAGAAAAGTGTGCAATATCCCTGGGTGATATTTTCACCCAGGAATATCAATGAACCTCAACTCTGGTAAGTACAGCAATGGAAAAATATTCAATAGCAATGTGTAGCAGAATAACTCTGTCCTTTACCCTTCACTCCGGTCTGATTGCTCTCCAACCTTGGATGGAGACAGATCTACTGCATAATACTTGCCTAAATACTGTATATAATAAATATTGAAATATCTAGACATTATACAAAAACACGCTAATATTCCAGTTCTAATTATTTGCTTGACCTAACCTCAATTGGTCTGCAACATTGCTTGGATGAAATTTACCATTTTGTGACCAATCATTTTTCAGATATCAATGTGCTAAAAAGTAGGGTTGTGGCTTTTAGCAGCAAATAGAAAAGTATTCCCTATAGTTCAGTGTTAGATAATCAAAAAGTGCAACTTGTAAGGACCTACCCTTATTTGGAAAAGTATTTTCCCGCTATCCAAGCACTAAGCATCACAATAACCAGCAGAGTGACAAAGCAGTGGCCCATAAGGAGTTGTGGGGACATTTGTTTTGTCTATAAATCATTTCAGAAAAGACTAAGCATTTAATCAGAGCAGAGACACATCCTCTCTGCTCTTCGGGATCCTCCATTCCGGTTCAAGCTTTGCCTCTTGAATTTGGACAGTCAGGTGCTTTTTCTCAGACTGTGATCCTTTGGGGAAAGCCTCTGATGCTCTCCAAGGAGGATCACTGAGGACAATCTTGAATAAAGAACTTACTACTACCTATAGAAGAAACCATGTCTTACACCCAAGACTTAACTATGCCCTGCAGACTTTTGAAATGTTTGGGGAGCATCTAGAGTTCTGATCATCTGGCCAGCTGAGATTGTCCCTGAAAAGGGCAATACCTCAAGTGAGCTTTAAAATTTGTAGTAAAAAGTGCACTAAATTTAAGTGCTGTATCTTGATATGTGAAACACGACTAGTGACTAGAATGCAACCCCATTTGGAATTTTCTCTGGAATATAAGATTAGTAAGAGTCATATTTTTGCTAAGCAGTCAGTCTACCACTTAATGACGACAGCCTATGGATGTGTGATCTCTCGGATGTCGGTATTCGAGATCTTAATCATACTTTGACTGTACTGCTCCAATCGTACAAGGAAGTATGTTTTTATGCCCCCTATTCTTGTAGCAAAGAGTAAAAACATTGAATGATGCTCAAACATTAGTGTTGTCACCTAATGAACAAGAGTGCTACTATATTTTTCAAATTGAAAGGGTTTTTGAATTCTTATTAACATGTAAAATGTTATATTACCTTTAATAGTTTGTACCATTTTGTTGACCTCAGAGGAGGCCTAACCCAATTAAAATGTACCTGATTTGCAATAATTATTTCCCAGGCCTGGAATTTAGCACGGTGATTCTATACTTTTCAGAATTTATCATGGCAGAAACTTACAACATTATCAAGTTTAAAAGATGCATGTTCTGGGTTCAAAAACAGGAAACAGGCTTCAACAACTCTCCATATTGGCACTTTTCAGACTCAAAAAGGGGTTGTTGTTAGGTGTACAAAATACAAAATCTGCAGGGTAATTCTGATAGTACTCTCTGCTACGATACTAAGTGGAATAGCAATATGTAATTTAAAGACTTGACTTCATTATTACTACTTTTATATCTTTTTAATCTTAATGCAAGAAATTGTGGTGACTCCTGTTTGTGAGGCAGTCCCATTCCCCTTATGTTGTCTTCATCCAAACTCTCCAGAGTTTTTAAGGGGCTCATTGCCAGTATTGCTTGAAAGCAAAGGCAGTAATACTACACTTGGTATTACCAACACAGCAGTAGTTCAGTAGTTACAGGCCGATGTATTACTGCATCATTATGAGTTTCAGGCCTTGCAATGGGACTCAACCCTGGGAATTGATGTTTGCACACTAGTTCCTGTAGGTTTTCATTTTAGTCTGAACACTTTTGCCCAGATAAATTGTTCCTGCCTTTCAACGGTGAAATGTGTCTGGGGAAAAACCAGACACTTTTCAGCAGTATTGGGAAGCAATTAGTGAGGGCCTAAGTGCTATGAAATGAGTGTAGGGTGACACACTTGTGCTTTGCAAACACATCTAAATAAAAACATTCTAACCTCCAACTTTTGCCTTTGCACCCCTGCTCTAACCATCTTTACATCAATAACCCAACCACATTTTCCCACTCTCCATCTCAACTTATATTTCACCCACTCTTTCTCCACCTAACTAATGCTTTCCATCTTTACTTCCCAGTGTCACTGCTTCCATGGTGCCAAAAGTAATGTACTGGAGTGGCCAAAAGGCAATTTGCCAGTGTTAAATAAAATAGTGATAAAGGGATAACAAAACATCTTGGATAGGGTATCAGAAGTGGACAAATCTACAGGAAAATTAAAAGTATTCAGAATTCAACATGTTTTGCGAAGCGAGATGGGTAGAGGCACAAAGAGTCACACGCCATGCTTTGTGTAATACGCAGCGTATTGCTCGAGACACCTAAAAGACTCTGACCCGTTGGGATTTGTACCCCTTTTTTCTCGATTTATGGCTGTCTTGGTTGCTCACCAGGACAAGGACTACCCACCTCAGTGCAGTTGCTTGAGTAGTCCTGGGGGTTGACAACGGTCAGCTGATACAACATCTTGCAAACTATGATGGTGCAGGCCCAGAGGGTGGCCAGGCAGGAGGCCATATGCCGGAAGCGGGGGAATGGCATGGCGAAGGACCACAGGGCCACAAACAGGAAGTTCATCACAGAGACCTGAAATGAAACAGAAAGGTTGAAAAGATCCTTTTAAGGGGTTTTGCAGGTGAAGTAACAAACCACACTCAGCACTGACCCACAAGCCCTTCTATTTTAGGCTGTAGCCACACCACTGAACATAAGTATGCCCCATCACATGCCATTGAAACGATTAGCTCAGTACATGCAGTGAGCGCATTTTAAACAATGCATGGGCAGGGTTGCTCAAATCACAAGCTTAAAAGGCTTACCCACATTTCCTATAAAAATCTGGATGTTATTGTATTTCTGCTTTATTTTAAATATTGCAAACCAGCTAAAGAATGTGTCAAGATAATTATATGTATGTCTCATAAACATTTCATGTTGGTATGTTTGTGGGGGCTGAATGATTGCTTCATTGACTGGCCAAAGAATGCATGCAGCCATGCACATGGCTGCAGTTACTCATCACAATCTAGGGTGACACACCTAAAAGGCTAAGAAATAAATGGCCATGAACAAATACAGATCCAAAAGGGCAGAAATGGTGATAGGGTTCCGTTAACCTTTTGAGTGTAAGTCCATTAACAAGTAAGGATATTAGGTCTTTGATGAAGCTACACTTTACATCTCTGCACCGGTTGGGTAATTATAGGACTGCTTTTATAGAATTTTAAATATATATATATATATTCTACATCACAGTCATTATCAACAACAGTATGCAACACCTTCCATTTTCTTTGCAAGTGCCTGGAAATAATTCTGTGGCGCAGTACTTTTGTAGCTGTAAATCTGAGTGTGTCCTAAGGAGCACACAGGCTTCAGACTGATGTCTGGAATGGGCAGTCTGCTTGGGGTATATGGACACTGTCAGTCATACAACTATTAAGTACCTCCACAAATAGTCACTAGGCTGCAATGACACTTATGCAAGGCAACAATATGGTAAATGGGAGGTGAACTTTGGTTAAATGCCTGTCTAGAAGAGTATGCAGGGTTATTAATGGGTACGTAAGTTGTTTTACAGGTGGCATGTTACCATGACCGAAGTACCTTGCATCATGGCCTTCATTTTTTCTAATGAATGGGCAGCACGCAGAGTCTTCCTTCTTTGGAGATTCTCATTACTAAGAACCATAGAGCAGTAAGGCAGAGAAGCATTGATTGGCGTATACGGGGATAGGGGGACGGGGGGAGGGGGAGACGCTAAGCCAGGACCTGGGACCCACTATTATTTTGCAACAAGGCAAAAATTAAAATCTATCAGCATAATCTATTGGCATTAGGAGACAGTTAGTGCATTGGTTCTTCATTAAATGCTCTAGGATCCACCCCAGTGCGGACATGACTGATGAAGCCCCAGCCTGCAGAAATAGAAACTAAGCCTTTACTTTTAGATCAAAAACAAGACAGACATAAGATTTTCCCAAAGAAATGGAATTAAATTTTTTAAACTGGTCAGTATCGGAAGTGCAAAGTCCAGTCAACTTAATGCTGTGGAGATCCGAGATCAATAGACAGGTTTATGTAGTAACATGAGCGAGACAATTTAGCAGAGACAAGTTAAAAACCAATGGTGATGCATCAGATTTTATGGGATGCAATAATTCTTGAGTGTTTTAAAATAGTGCAATACAAATGTCATTTTTAAATATGTTTTAAACGTATACAGAAGGTATATATGGACATTTGATTGTTTAATAAACTATTTTACTACTGCTGTTTTGTGGTCTGTCACTGCAGTTTTGGAGAGTGATGCTGTTTTCGCAATTACTGTAAGGAGTCAAACTGTTTTCAAAAATGCAGACTGGTTGCTTACATCAAATTACAGGTCTGCCATCTTGACTTGCTTGCCAAGATATACAAAGAACTATTATTAGCTAGACTTGGAGGTGACTGGATAACAAATATATTGTTTTGCAGGACAGAAATGGATTTTGCCATGTTGTTTAAATTTAGGATTACAGTTCTTAGTTCATTGCATTATAACAAAAGACTTGTTTTTTTTAACACTTTATAGATCTTCAAAATACATTTGAAGGATTGACTCAGGACCTTTGTAGTTTCCTCTGGTTCTGAGGGTAAATGTTAGCACGTCATTGGGAGACTTAATCAAAACAATTTGCCCAAGTTTTTTATTTTATTTTAACATATATATTCACTAATTATATATCACAGATAAAACCAAAGGTAACAGACGTTATAATTCAGCAGTTATAGTTATACTTAGGTTAAGAAACTATGACTTGTTTTCTAAAGTTACTTAATGGCACGAGTTATAGTTATACTTATCTGAAGAAACTAGAAGTATAACGATAACTGCTGAATTTCTATGGTCTTGTGTGAGTAAAACGTCAACCTAACTATAACTTCCCTGTAACCTTTGTTTTTTTCAGTGAATTTCGATGTTTGTTTTTAACAAAGATAATTCAGCGCCCACAGTCTTTGGCAGTGTGCAAGGGTGGGGGGGGGGGGTTATAGGCCAGGAACTGTGGCCAACCCCCTGCATTCACCCAACCGCACGCCACACAAGTGTACTATGGGGTCAGGGTACCTCTATCCTGACCCCTTATGTGGTATTTCACTTCTCTTACACCCCCCCCCCCGCCCCAGGCCAGAGGAACAAAATGGCAGGCACAACTTTCCTTTCAGGTTTTGGCCAGCCAATCAGGGTCTTGCTTTGCCTCTGGTCCTGCGGATCCCTCGTGGGTGGATCCATGTCCCTAGATATCAATAAATGTCTTCCCTTAAAAGCTCAGCAACTGACTGAACAGATTTACCCCAAATCACAAAAAGCACAATCTTTGTGGCGCAAGATCTAGCTTTCTGCCAAATCTGGTGTAATTCTGTTCAGAGGTTCGGGCTGTAGGAGTGACTAAAACTTGCACAATCCCCATAGACATTGTATGGGGGAAAAGCGTTTTGGGACTCCCCCTTTTTTCTTCAGCCCCTGCATCACGAATCACCTCGAAAATATTCGGACAGCAGCACAAGTAAGTTGTACACTAGTTTTGAAAATTTCATAAACATTCGTCAAACTGCACAAAAAAGTTATAAGCAAAACTAAAAGCGCTTTGTCTATGGGAAAAGTTGGTCCTAACTATAGTTACCTACTGGCCTATCGCTAGTAGGTAATATATACATACACACACAATTATATATATATATATATATATATATATATATCCAGTCCGTAAATCTCCGTGACAGGCAGCCCAGGACCCTGGCAGGGCGGGTCGGCGTAAGGGGCGCGGAGGACTCACTTTTAAATCCAACATCAACTTCTTAGGCAAGAAGACGCCGACAAACCACTTGGAGGAAAATAAGTGCTTTAATTTTTACACGGAGTATGCAGCAGTTGCTATATTCATCCCTTACGCGTTTCAACTCCCTCTATATATATACACACACATACATATTTATGTATATATATATATATATATATATATATATATATATATATAAATATATCTTTTTATATATATATATATATACATACATACACATTACACAGTGGCAGTCGCCACTGGATAGTTATAGTTAGGATCGTGTTTCCATAGGAAATGCCTTTTTTGTGCTGCTAATAACTTTGTCGCTGTTTGACGAATCTCCCAAAAACTTTTTTAAAAAGTGTTACTTTTTAGGTCGAGCCTCGAGTAGCGCGCAAGCGCTGCTAGGCGAAGACTTTATGTTAGGGGGTTTCGAAAGCTGACCACACGCTCGTGCGTCGTGGCCTTTTTTGGGCGGTTACGCGCGCAGGGCCGACATCTGTTTCCCATTATCGTGCCCGGACGCGTGCGCGATAATTGGAAACACATGCCTGCCGTGCGTGTAATCGCAGGCAAAAGGCCATGACGCACGAGCGTCTGGTCAGCTCTGCAGGCTGCCGCGCTCGCTCGCCCCGCTCCTCTCTTGTTTATAGAGCGCCTTATGCATCATCGCTCCTGCTTCCGAGCGCTCCAACGACAGATGACGCTGTTACCGTATATTCAGAGTAGACAAACCTCCGTGAAAGCCCGGGCGGGACATTTGAGTGAGGGATATATCAGTAGCGGAGAGGGTGTAGAAATATCTACATCTCTAGCTCAACTGGGCGGGGGGCTAATAACACCAATTACTACAGTGTCAAAAGGCAATGTAGTTGACGTCATGTGCTGGATAAACAGCCACTCTCTGTACTATCACCCGCTTGGTGTTGCTTCCTGGCCGTGATTATGTAGTTAAAGGTGCAGTGTAGTCGCTTGCTGGAGTTGTGTCTCTGGTTTGTGGGCGCCTGCTCCTGTAATCTCATATGCCCCGCGCAGGTAGCCACCGATTTAACCCCTTAATGAGATTACTGCCTGGGGTAGCCTCAACATTTGCCAGCTAGGTGCCCCCCTCCATTACGGGTCTGTGTTTGGGGTCGTCGCTGCATTTTATATGCACGAGTGGCTGTAATGACCAGGTTTGCCTCCGTTTATCTGTCGATTATTATCAATCAGTCTCACTGGAGCTACGAGTTTGGGGGCTGTCGGTAATGAGCCCCCGCGTCCACCTCTCAGTGCCCCCAATAATGGACGTCTCATTACACATCTTGCGGAAAGGGGGCTGGCCGGTCGCGAACCCCCTCCCATATTTAACGCCGGACAGATGAGGAGGGGGCTGATACTGGAGGGAGGGGACGAGGAGGGCTGGCCGTCAGCACGGGCTCGCATCCACTTAGCGCTGAGAGAGGCAGAGAGCAGCCAGGGCAGGCCACCGGCAGGAGCACCCGCCAGCAGCGCAGCAGCGACCACCAGAAAGAGACCCTCCTGCGACGCAGCCAGAGCACCGCAGGGCCTGTCCCTGAGCCGACCAGCAGCACAGACCAGCACCAGGGCGCCGCCGCCAGCCCCCGGGCCAGCACCTCCTGGCAGACCTCTGTCCAGCCGCCCTGGGCTTCTGAGCCCCAGATACTCTCGGAAAGGAGAGTCTTTGGACCAGCGCAACCTGCGCCGCGCCTTCCTTTCCTGCTGCAGAGGGGACAGCGTACCAGCCCCTCAGCGCAGCAATCTCTGGGGCTCGGATTCTGGGGAAATGCAGAGGTTTATCTTGTACGGAGCCATTCTCGACTGTCAGTCACAGAACCCGGTCCACGCGAAGGGAACCACAAGTCTGTCAGGGTTAAAGAGTTTGTGAAAAATATTCATCTTTTTGACTAGAGCGAACTTTGCGTCCAGTCATACCCACCTCAGAGTTTCTACCTCATCTCACCTTCTGGACAGGAGCCCCGTGGCAGCTTTCGGGGGTTAGCCCGCGGCTCTCAAAGTTGGCTACCCCCGGGGCGCAACAGGGCGAGCTGGGTTCGTGGGGCGTACCTGCACTTCACAGAACCCGGTTTATTCAAGGCAGCTGTGCCCATAGAGGGCTTTGCCCACTAACCACATGGCACGGGTGGATGCGGTTTGCACCTAACTTGTGTGTCTGGATTCGACCTGTGGACGGCGCCGCTGCTCCCGAAGCGATTCATCTCCAGCATCGTTTCTTGGAGCGGTTTATCCAGGACTGCACACCTACAGGCATTATAAAGGACCTCGACTTTGGCAAGAGTGTATTTAATAAAGGACAGCGTATCGGTGAAAGACTTGCCAGGGGCAAGTGGCGCGTCTGCAAGCCTCCGCATCTGGGACGTTTGTGTTTTCACGAAGCCTTTATCGGGGACACCCCAGACAGGAAACCCTAACAAGACGTGCACGTCCGCTGCCAGGCGCATCCGCCCTAGGGCTCCGGATGGCTCACACCACCACCTCCACGGTGGGTTGTCTGTAAGTACCTGGAGACTGCTTTAAACAGCCTGCATTTTCCGAACAAATTCAGAACATTCCACTTCCGACTTCCGTAAAGTAATGGTTGTTTCTTTTTAGCTTTTCATTGTAGGCTGCTGCACCTGTTTGCCCTGTGTTTGCAAGCTAAGGTACGTATTTTTTAATCACCCTAATTGCATGAAATGACTAGATCTGAAACTGTTTATTTCTAAAATACAATAGTGATTCGCGGCCACGCGTGCTTAAAGTGGTGTATACGTGGATGCAGTGCCGTTTTAGGACTATACAATTAGGCTGTCAAACAAAAATAAAAATAGAATAAAGGCAAGTAGAAATACAGCAAATCGCAATAATAATAAAATCGGCAAATTTCTAGGGACATTCGCATAGATTACCTGACTCGAAAGAACGTATTCTTTTAAACCGCTTAAAGGATAAAAATAACTTTCCGTCATGCGGATGATGTTGCTTACTTGGAAAACTTATTTAAAACTCTTTACACGTGCTACTGACGATTTCCCTTGGAAAATGCAGCAACTGCTCCCGAAATAGAATTTTTCATTTAGAGGAGAAAAGCAATAGGTGGCCATATTTTAGGCAAAGGGGAGTTTAGGGGACATTATACTGCGCATTGCTGAAAAGACACACGTGAATTGGGTTGGTTTCAGTATCCCCGGCGTTGTGTGATTCCGTGTCATTAAAAAGAGTGTTGATGTGCGGGGGTTGGGGGTGAGTAAATGCGCATTTGTATTTCCAAGCGCCCAGAGGTGTTCTTCTTTGATAATGTGGCTAACATTAAAATCAGAGAGGCTACCAGGTTATGTGGAACCAAGAGGCTCCGATAGTAATCCCGACTTCACCACTGGGACCAGTCCCTATGCGCGACGTTCATTCCCTTTATCTGTCGGGGCTTTCAGCGCTTATAAACTAGGCACAGCGCCATAAGGCGCTGTGTGGAAAGGGTGAAATAGTTGCATTCGTTATCAAAGTAGCAACAAATATGTTTTCTCAGAGTGCGTCACTAAGAGTGACACGTGGGCCTTAAAATATTGTCGTCTGCTCATGGCGAGGAAAGGGAAGACCCCTAGACAGGGAGGAAGGCAGCCCCGGGGATTAACCTGTCAATGGGAGTGCGCTGAACTTGTTATAACAGCTGCGGGAAGAACATTTTTTAGTTTCCTAAGAGCCTGAAGCTGGTTAGCTTCTCTAGTTGTGGCTCTTCTGCTCGGTTTTGCATTTTCTGCTCGTTTAACTTTAATAGAGTGCTTCGCACAAAAGAAACCAGCATTGGCATAGCCAATAGGTCTCGCCTTTGGGAGTTTATAAGTGTTTAGCCATGCAACAGTTGATGTTGTTGCACCAAGGATATTGTGCTGCATAACTAAATACTTATAAGGTCCCAAAAGCGAGACCTATTGGCTATGCCAATGCTTGTTTAACTAGTTTGCACATTGAAAGTTTTGGGGTTATTCGTCAAGTGGGGCCATGAAAAAAGGGGGCTCCCTAAACTCATTTTCCCTATTCATTTTTCCTTAAGACACAAATCCCGCCCAAACTGCTGAACGGATTTACACCAAATTTGGCAGAATGCTAGATCTCCTCAGACTCAGTCCTAAAAAAAAAAGCAAAAACGCAAAAAATGCAAAGAAAAAAAACCCATAGGGGGGCAGGGTAGCCTGCCCCTGACCCCCCCTCCCTAGGCGTGATGGTGGGACAGGTCCGAGGGGTGGCGATGTAATTTTATTTTGAGGAGATTTTATTTCTGAGAGGCCCCGGGGACCCCATCCCCTGGGCTGCAGATAAAAAGAAGAGGTGGGGGGGGCGGGGCACGGCCCTCCTCCTGGACCCTAGTTAGGCCCTGGGGACCCCATTTTCCAGGGACAAAATGTAAATAAAAGAGTAGAGGGACTGTGCGGCCCCCCCCCTGTCCCTGTAAAGGCCACAGGGAGCCCACCCCTGGGACACAGTAGTTTCCCTGCCTGCACCAGCACAGGAAGGGAAACATATGTTTGCCCCCATCTGCCGGGCCCAGTTTTTAAATCTCCCACCAAATGGGAGCAAACATGGAATTCTGCTCTCACCTGGTGGGAGATTTAAACACGCTCCCACTGGCTGGGAGCAGAGTTCTTTTCTTTTCATTCCTGCTGCATGCCCCGTCCCCTTAGAATTAGGGCCCACAAGGGGGATGGGGACCCTGGGACATATTAAGGCTCAGTGATGGGCCTGCACAGCCAACGCTTATACTTTTTTATTCAATTTGGCTCCAGAGGATGGGGTCCCCAGGTCATATTAAGGCTTGGGGAGGAGGGGGCTCCACACCCCCCTTAATATATATGTTTTGGCCCCGGGGATGGGATCTCTGGGGCCCACAGGCCAACCCTGTGCTGTATCGCTAAAGGCTGTGCGTGGTGTGGGGTAAGCAGCCGGGGGAGAGGGGTGGCTGCCTTCAGGTGGGTTGGGCAGAGGTCCTGGTTGCAGGCCGGGCCCGGCAGCCAACCTTGCAGCATGGGGTTGGCTGCCTGTGGGCGAGATGTCCGTGCATGGCGGGGGTTGACTTTATGTATGGTAATAAAATATTAATTTATGTTAAGGAAGCATAGAAATTGTGAGAAAGTGCCTCTTTTGACATAGTTAGCCCTCACTTTTTGCCTGGAAATTGATGTGGTTTCGATTGTAGTGCACAGGGTTCCTACCAACCAGGTCCCCTTTGCCAGTGCTAAAACTGTTCCACAATTGGCCCTTCAGACCCCTGTAAGTCCCTAGTTAATGGTTCCTTGGTACCTAGGGCATTGGGACTGAAGAGGGCCCCCTCACCTCGGCCATGCAGACTGCCACAGCAGCATCATGGCCTGGTGCAGACAGAACGAAAAAGTCAGCATGGCACACTGCCTGTGTGCCATGCCAACTAGAACTGCTTCAGGTATAGGCAAGTCACACCCATAGCAGGCCTCACAGACCTAAGGCAGGGTGCACTATACCCTAGGTGTGGGCATATCTGCATGAGCTATGCCCCTACATTATTTAAGGCCATTCTAAGATATTGAAAGTGCCAGGGAAGCCATAGAAAGTACATTGGCTGGAAACTTGACAACTCGAGTTCCTCAGCACCATGAAGGCTTCTCTGAGTGTTTGGTACCAAACTACTCCTCTCAATAAACCCAAACTGATGCCAGTGTGGGATTTATTGATCCATCTACTCAGAGGGCACTTCAGAGGTGCCCCCTTAAAACCTACCAACAGCTTGCCACCTCCAGACATGTTTCTGGACTCCCAGGTCGAGAGCCTCTGCCCTCTGGGACCATTAGCAGTGCACATCCTGGGCGGAGGTGTCACACCTCCTCACCCAGGATGGGCACAGGCACAGTGCTCGAGAGGGAAGATTCAAAGGCCTGCTGTCTTTGTAATGCAACCCTCAGCCTCTGCTGCTAGTAGCAGATGGCAGACCCCGGTTTACACCCCCACTTTGGGCGGGAAAACTGGCAGGAAAACCTAGAAAAATAGAAATGGACCCACCTCTGCCAACTCCACCTCGAAGGTGGTGGAGGCGAGGTGAAGGACATCTTTCAGCCCCCGCCATCTTGAAGATGGGGAGATCCCTCCAATCAGGGCTAGGACTATGCCCCCTCCAACTGCAGGGTGGCATAACTGAGGATGTAGTCACCCAAGGTAAGGTGCCCATTGGCCCTACCTGCTACTCCCCTAAAACGCCCCTACATTTAGTATTTAGGTGGCTCCCTCAGACCTGGAAACTAGTTCCTGCTGACTAAAGAAGAAAAAGGATGAAGAAGATGCTGTGCAGAAGACTGAAGACACCTACTGACTTGGCCCCAGCCCCACCATTTTGTTTGCAGCTCTCGAAAATCTGCAAAGAAACGACACCTGTCCAGCAGTCAGCAACCTCCACAAACCTTGGGAGGACTGCCTACCTCTGAAGAAGTCAAGAACTCCAGAGGACAGTGGCTCTGTCCACAAAGAAAACAAAACCAAGGACTCTGGTGCCCTCTGGATCAGCGATCCTTGACCACTCTGCACCCAATGCCTCGGGTCTGTGTCCCGGTGGCCCACCGATCCAGAAAAGGGTCCCCAGCGATCCTGAGTCCAAGTCCAGCGTTGGCTGACCCAAGGCTCCACGACGACGCTTGCCGACTGAATTCAGAGGCTCACCCCCGACCGGCTCCAGTAAGAAAAATCCATTGTCAAAGGACACCCCTGCACCCGAAACCCCTGGGCCTTGGTGAACTGAACCAACAGTGCCCCTATGACCCTCAACACCTCAACTTACCTCTGCTGTTGCTGGTTTCCTCTGTGCAGCCTCCGGTTCGACACCTGCAGCCTGTTTGTGAAACTGAGATTTCGCATTGAAAAGCATTGGGAGCCCCACGCTGTGTTTGCACCCTTCACCCGGCTGCCCCTGTGCCACTGGTGGTGTATGATTGGTGCTGCCTTGTGGCCCCACCTTTGCTTGCTTTATCCCCCAAAGCTTGGACCCTGCAACCGATCTACTTACCTGCAAGCAGTGTGGCTTCGAGCACCCCCAGTCACTATTGAAACGCATTGATCCTATCTCCGAATTTGACCTCTGCACCCGGGCGCCCCTGTGCCACTGGTGGTGCAGACGTTTACTGAACCTACCTTCTGCTGATCTTAACCCCTGAAGACTGGAACTGTAAGTTAGGTACTTACCCATAAAACCGCATTGTTGTTTTCCTCCATAGGATAACATTGAACTGTCGACTTTTAAAAGTATTTTCCCGGAAAAACGGACCTACCTTTTTGCGAAGATCTTGGTCTTAAAATAAAACTCAAACAAAACGTATTTCTCTGAAATTGGTGTGGATCTCCTTTTTGAGTCGTGTGTCCCTTATTGGTCTATGTGTGTGCAATAAATGTCTTACACTCCTCTGTGTTAGGCCTAAGGCTGCTCGCCCATACTACCACTAATAGAGCACTTTGGGTTTGCATTGAGCCTTGTACACTTCTGGGGGAATCTCTGGACTCTGTGCACGGTATAACTGCAACCATAAACAGAGCCAGCTTCCTACAGAAATTCAATTAAAAAACCAAAGGTTAAAGTAACGTTATAGTTAGGCGAAATGATCAGTAACAATGTAACCACAGAAATTCACAAGTCATAGTTAACTCAAGTAACTACAACTTTTTTTTCAGAGTTTTATATAGCGCAAACTTGACCCGAAGGTATCAGAGAGCTTTGCATGAGCACCAGTTGCGTTACACAAGGACACATTCATTTTTTTGTCAGGCACGGGGAGGTTTACCCAGAATCACAGGATGCCGAGACTCGAACCTGGTTCCCCAGATTTGAGATCGACTGCCCTAGCCGTTAGGCTACATCCTCTCCTTATGCCCTATGGTAACTATAACTCACTTCATCACCTTGCACTGCTAATTACCTGCAGCCAGGCCCTGTGACCAATCCCCTACCCCCCACAGGCAGCCAACTCCAGGCTGCACAAGGCATTTGGACGTGCATCGCGAGAGGTTGGCAGCAGGGCCTCAACCCTGTGCTGCGCACGCCTGAGCAGGGCTTTGCCGCAGGCTGCCAACTCCACGCTGCACACAGCCTTTGGAATACATGGCGCAAGTTTGGCCTTCAGGCCCGGGGGACCCCATCTCCCGTGCCAAGACATATATATTAAGGAGAGGGGGGGCATGCAGCACTCCTCCCCATGCCTTAGTAGGCCCTAGCGACCGCATCCCCGGGGCCAAATTCAATTAAAATGTGGAGGGGGCCCCACTCTCCGAGCCTCATTAGGCCCCAGAGACCCCATCCCTCTGGGGAAAAATTAAATTAAAAAAGGGGATGGGGCCGCAGGGGGACCTGACCCAGAGCCTTATTAGGCCCCTGGGACCCCTCCCAAAGCCTCATTAGGCACCAGGCAACCCATCCCCCGGGGCCATATTTTATTAAAAAGCAGAGGAGCGCCAAACGGCACCCCCTCCCTGAGACTAGGTCCCCATTCCCAGTGGTGTAGGAGAGAGGGGCTGCACGTCCCCCCCTCCTGAGCCTTTCTATGGCCCCAGGGACCCCATCCCCTGGGGCCTGACTTTAATACAGGTGGGAGGGCACCCATAAACAACATGTTGGGTGGTACGGGGGAGCCATCAGGACCCCCGCAGCCCCAGCCAGCTCCCCGCTTATTGCCGGAGCTGGCATTGCTCCCACACGGAGGGAGCAGCTAATTATGCTGGCTTCTCTGGACACAGTATGTGAGTTGGCCACTGGGGATGGGATCCCGGGGCCTTTAAAGGGTCAGGGAGGGGGCCGCGCAGTCCCTCTCCCCATTTGTTACATTTTGCCCTCGGAAATGGGGGCTCTGGGGCTAATTATGTGCCCCATGCCTTATTTTGTGCCTCTGCCACGGGGGATGATGTCCCTGGGGACTCTCAGAGGCTCAAGGAAAGGGGCCACGTGCCCCCTTGCCCCCAAAAGTTGATTATGTGTTGCCCCTGGGGCCTTGGCCCACCCTGGGGGGTTTTAACAAACAAGTGCAGAAGCCCACCCTTTTTTTTTTTTAACAGATTCTCAGCAAATTTGCGGCAAAATAAAAAAAATTTAAAACCATTTTTACCCCAGGTGGGGTCCCTCTGGAAGACCACTATCAGGCCTAAGGGATTAGGGCATCTGTATCCGCCCCCTATGTCTTTTTTTCGCTTTTTTTTTTCATAGGACACAGTCTGGATTCCTGGTTGATGTAGTGGCAGCAGATCTGCCGGCTCCGCGGATCCTTGGCGGCGTGATATATATATAATTTTGTTGTAGCATTAATTGCTCAAAAACTAATGAATTGATTTACACCAGATCACAAAAAGCACTCTTTCTGGACCAAGATCTAGCTTTCTGACAAATTTGGTATAAATCTGTTTAGCAGTTGGGCTGTAGCTGTGAATAGGGAAAACGAGTTTTGGGCCCTGCTTTTTTCTTGGTCCCCCCTTGACCGATCACCCCGAAACATTCCATTCGCAAACCAGTCAAAACCTCACACTTTTTTGGGAAAGTTTGGTGGAGATTTGTCAAACGGCACAAAAGTTATTAGCAACACATAAAAGGCATTTCATATGGAAACACAATCCTAAATATAACTACTCAGTGGCATATGCATGCGAGCGTGCGAGCATGCATGCGTGGGTGTGTCAGTATAGTTATGTCACACTTTTCATAGGAAAGGCATTATTTTTATTTCTTAATAACTTTGGTGTATTTTGACGAATCTGCAAAAGTTTTCCCCAAAAAAGTTCACCCACTTTTGTCTTCTTCATGGAAAGTTTCGAGCTGGGGGGCCAAGGAAAAGGGGGAATCACAAAAGCACAAAAGTGCTCTCCCATAAAGAAAAAAAATGGCTGGACGAAACTACACCAAATCTAGCACAAAGTTACAATTTTAATCAGAAAGCGTGTTTTTTGTAATTTGGTGTAAATCCATTCAGTTGTTTTCTAGGAATTAGTGTTTAAAAAGAGGCTCAGGTTAGGTTAACCCTCAGAAAAAGTTATAGAGAGATCTGGATGGTTGGTTCGGCGGTACCAAAAGTGAAAAGAAAAAGAATACTGGAACATGATTAGTCGAGGGAGTTTTTTTGTTGCATTAGCTATTTCAGTACTGCGGTACTGGTACCTGTCCAGCAGTACAGAAACAATTGGATTGTCTGGCTGCAACATCGCAGAAAACGTAGCGGCCGCCAATACAGGACTCTCTCCCTGGGTCCTGAAAAAGATTTGAAAAGGGCCCATGATGAGGTAGGCTGAGCACACCCTGACCCCCCAGGCCCACGTGCCAGCAATAAAAAAAAAAAAATGATTTTGTCGCTGGTACCACGGTACTACTACAGGACCCGGCATGGATGCCCATGTGGTACTACAGAACTCCTGTGGTACGCAAAATAATTTTGAAAAATGCCATGGGCATCCAGGCCGCACACGTGGGTTTGGGTGCAGGTTACCTGAGGAGGTTGGGTGTCTGCTCAACTTAAAATATGATTAAAAAAACACAGAAATTCACTGATTATTCCTTTGGCTGAATTCTGTTTGTTCACCAAATGGAGAACGGCTTGCTTTAGGGGCAGCTCATGGCTCAGTTCAAGTTATCTGTGTTATTTTTGGAATTACAATCAGGGGGATTCCATTTCTATTTGTACTGAGAAACGTGCAGTATTACTATGTGGCATTTGGGACCAGGCATCTGAGAGCTTTAGCAGGAAATAAACAGATATAAATAGAGTGGGGTTACAGATAATATACAATGCCCCCTAAATCAGTGATACCATGGTTAGGCCACGTGAAATAGCAAAACCTGGCATTCACTTGCAGAGCTTTTTGAGGACCAGCACACCGAGGTCCAGAAGGACCAAGAAAGCAAGGTCTGGAGGAGGAACACTGGCATTCATGATAGAATGACATGAAACTTAGATTGCTAAAAAAAATGAACCTTTTCATTCATTGCACTTTGAATATTCGTACAGACATATCCTTGTTTAACTTTCATAAATAGTTGAACACCTGGTTAATTTCCAACCCTGACAAGTAGATCCCCCTCTAGATCAGATCAGCTTACAGGTAACAACAGCTTTATTATCAAGGAATTAATTGATGGCACCAAGAGACTCCTTGAGAGTAAAGGCTTGTGCTTAATACATGTTCTACACAGGTAAATATTACACAGTCATTGATCTTGTTGGCTTCTTGCCCTGTGGGGCAGAAATCAGGGAGTCCATGGGGGCTCGATAAACTCATGATCTCTGAAATGGCCTCCGGCATGCATGATAGTTTTACAAAAGCTTCTCAATACCATACAAGTGATGGGTCCTCTGAACGGAGGAAGGGATTGTGAATATAATACATGGCTTACAAGTTGGGTCTACAAAAAGAGACAATTGGGTCTTTAAATTATTAGACTAGTGCTTTATATAACACAGAAACACTGAATGTCAGTGCGCTAACATGTGGAATAAGAGATTAAAAAAATCAGAGGCAGCAATGATGAAGGTACTCTGATGTGCTAAGGATAGAGATGAAATTGATTATTTCTCATGGAGGTGAGGGAATTGGCAGGGCATGACTAGCCTCCTGCAGGCCTCTGAGAGGGGGCACATATAAAACATGGCAGGAAATACTTGGGGAGTTACTAGTCTTCGCCTCAACATGAGTATGTCTGAGGGGGCCCAGTCTCGCACAATTCTAAAAGCTGCCAAATTCATACCAACTTCTTAACACCTATGATGTGTTGATGTCTGAACCCTCACACTGTGATCCTTTACATGTGAATCTAAGGTCAAAATCAGGTGACAAGTGTGACTTCTGTTCCTGTTCAGCAGTGATGTTGACTGGCAGTTCGAACTGGACTGTTCCTATTGATTTGCATATGGTTCCTCCACACTTGCAGAGGCACAGTGGGCAAACAAATGATGAGCTGGAAAACAACCGAAGCAATTTCCAGTGGCTGAGACTTTTGCAAGCATTCTTTTCTTTTTTTAAGTGGGAAGTTCAATCTGGGTCCAGAGTGACCTGTTACTTCCCAACCGCAAACATTTGGGAACATTAACAATCTATAACACATTCACAGCAATCTATAACACACACCGCCTTGATGCTTCCACTTGTTTGTAATTTACATAAAATCACTGGTATCCCACATCATAAATTTACAAAAATTGACACTAGCAACCCATGATTTGCATTCTGCAAGCTATCCATGTCCTCCATAATATAAAAGGCTTACAGTAGCCCATGATGGAAAGTGTGCATGTCCAGTAATGCCCTCTCATGAATTTTCAGAAATAGATTTGGCGTAGTCATTAAGCTGATGAGTGTGGAGAACACAGTTTTCATTTAAGCTCGGATTAGAACTTGGTGTGAACCGGAGTCAACACCTGTTTCTGACCTGCACCTCAAAGTTCTTGCGTGTCAAGATTTGGTATGCTTGAAATTAGATAAATTGAAGGGTTGAGCCGGTTGTAAAAATACATTTAGCTTAGGCGAAATTAGATTTTAAGGAGTTTGTTATTTGAACACAATCTGAAAGGTCCAAGCTTCTTTCCACTTACCTCTAGGAGGGCCACCCATACTGTGTAGAGAGCCAATAGTTTGAGGATGTTCAGCTCTAGCAGCCTCCAGATAAAGGCCTGGATCTGGTGGAGGACACTGGAGAACTTCCCAACGAGGACCATCAAGCGTTCCATCACCAGGCCCCATTTACTTGGAACCTCTGCAGAATAGCGAAAATGAAAAAGCTTTTAGACACAAGACACAATTATCCAGGTCAGAGCAAGGAGAATAGAAGATCTTCTACCATAAATTTCCATCATTGCTGGATTGTTTAATAGTGCATACAGTTTTAGATTTAAAAAAAAAAAAAGGAGTTTCGTGGCTACCCCTTTGCATAAAACACCCAAAATAGATAAATACATAAATCCTTAGAATCTAATTTGATAGCAATCACTGTATGAAATTGGTCTCCATGAAAATATGAACATATCTGCCATAATTTCTGTGTGGTCAATACCAGTGCCTACCTAGTATATTACAGTAAATATGACAGACAGCAGTATCTCCTCTTGGAATGTGGAGACGTTTTCCCACACCCTTCATTGTGTTTAGCCTAGATGATATATCATGAGTGGACATATCTCTCAAATCTCATTCGCTCTCTCACTCTATCGCTCTGCCTCCGTCTCTCAATAAGCATTGGGGAGGCGGGTTGGCCCATTGCATTTATCGGATGTCACAACTGTGGCATCAGACAAACTGTCACACTTTGTATTAGCATAGGCACATCCCATAGCAAAGTATAACAGTGGACAGATACAATGTAGGAAGCTGGCCCTTTATATGATATACCACTAAGTGGTTATATCGTGCAAAGAGTCCAGAGATTTCCCCCAGAAGTGTACAGGGCTCAATGTAAACCCAAAGTGCTCTATTTATGGTAGTGTGGTCGAGCAGCCTTAGGCCTAACGTAGAGGAGTGTAAGATATTTGTTATGCACACAGTGACTAATAAATGACACTCTACTCAAAAAGGAGCTCCACACCAATTTGATAAAAAATAAGCTTATTTCAAGATTTATTTTAAGACCAAGAAATATGTAAAAAGGTAAGTACGTTTTTTATAAGAAATATTTTTCACTTTAAAAAGTGGACACAGTGCAATTTTCAGTTCAGCAATGTCAACCTATGGGAGGAAAACAAGAATGCAGTTTTGCAGGTAAGTATGCAACTTACAGTCTTGGTTTTCAGGATGAAGAATCAACACCAGGCAAGGTCAAGGTAAGTAGCAAGTCTGCACCTCCAGTGGCACAGGGGCAGCTGGGTGCAAAGTTCAAATTTGGAATCTGGCGCCAATGTTATTCAATGGAAAAAGGGGGTAATCGAAGAGATGCTGCTCACAGATGAGTAAAGTTGTTTGGTAACCCAGTCTCCAGGGGTTAAGGTAAGCACACGGGGGTGGGGGCACAAGGCAGCATCAAACTTACACCCTCAGAGGCACAGAGGCGGCTGGGTGCAAAGTGCCAACACAGCGTTGGGCGCCCAATGCAAACCAAAGTGGGGAGAATGGTCTTGAAGAAAGGCTGCAGGCTCAGGCCAGGAGGCCAGATGAAGAAAACCCACAGCTGTCCATGAAATAAAGATGCTAGGGGACGTAGAGACACCATTGGTAGCGATCACCAAGGTCCAGGGGCTTCGGCTGCAGGGGTGTCCTTAGGTGTCAGAAAAGTCGTACCAGGCAGGTCGTGGGCAGGGGGAGTCTTCGAGTTGAGGCTGTAGACGTCGGGGTGGAGTCCGGCAGGGGTCAGCTGATGGTGGACTCTTGCTCAGAAGCGCTGGGGAACCTTCACAGAGCTGGTGGGACACTTGGACTCAGGCTGTGGGCATCTGGTGCAGAGGTGGGTCCAGCAGGGTTTCGTGGTTCCTCAGGGCAGAGGTCTTTGCTCTTTAAAGTTGATTTCTTCTGGACAGGTCCATCGTCCGCGGGAGATCTTGGTCTTTGTTGAAGGCAGGCAGTCCTCCCAAGGCTTTGGAGGTCACTGGGCTGCAGGACAGGTCGGTTTTTGTGAAGGATCGTTGAGGGCTGCAGACAGGCTGGTAGGGCTGGGGCCAAGTCAGTTGGTGTCTGTGGTCTTCTCTGCTGATGCAACGCTGTAGTGTCCGGCTCTTCCTAAATCATCCGGAATCTGATTTCAGGGAATGGGGGTGCCAGCGAAATACTTGATTTAGGTGTGTTATAGGGGAGTGACAGGTAGGGACTAATGAGTCTCTCACCTGGGGTGTCTACATCCACTATTATGCCACCCTCCTGTGGGGGGAGGGCATAGTTCTAGCCCTGACTGGATAAGTCCCACCATCTTCAAGATGGTCGGCACTCAAAAATGTGCTTCACTTCGCCTCCAGCAACTGAGGGGTGGAGTTGGCGAAGGGGGGCAGTAGACTCGGGTCACGCCGCGGGTGCATCGGCACCACTTTTGAAGAAATTATTTGAATTAATGAGACGCAGGAAGCACTGCTGGCTCCCGTTTCTCAACGCCAACACAGAGGAAGGAATAAGATGTGTGGCGTTCCTCCCTATTAACACGGGCTATTAGCTATTGAACAGTCCTGTGTCTTTGAATATTAGTATATGTATTGTTTTATACTGTATATAATTTTCAATATATTGGGCACATTTTGAGCTTATAATTTTAGTCTCATCTTTTTGTCTGCATGGTAATCGATGTTGATTGTATGCCATTAATTGGTTTCCATAGATGTCAGGATAAATGCAAAACGTTCTGAAGCAATTGTAGTTTTCTCGACAGAACCAACCATTAGTATATACTGTCAAAGTTCTCCAGGTTCTGTGAGATACTGGGTTACCCCATTAATATTTAATTATCTAGACCTTAGGCAGTTCTGCATAGCATGGCACACAGGCAGTGTGCCATGTCGACTTTGCCGTTTTTCTCTGCACTAAGGCATGCAGGGTACAGTGGTAGTTTGCACGGCCTTGGTGAGGGGTCTCCAGGGGGCCCTCTTCAGTCTCAATGTCCTAGGTACCATGGTACCATTTACTAGAGACTTACAGGGGGTCTGAAGTTACCAATTATGGTGCAGGTTTTAGGAAAGGAGCTCTGGCACAAGGGACCTGGTTTGCAGGGACTCTGTGCGCTTTCAATGCGAACCACATCATTTTCCAGGCAAAAAGCAGGGGGCTAACCATGTCAAAAGAGGCACTTTCTCACATACACTTGTTGATCTGGCTTGACAACCCAACTGTCACCAGAACTTATGAGATCATCAGGAAAAGAACTTTAAGAAGCTGTACTGAGAGAGAAACTTAGGCTCCGCCCATAAACGGATATGCTCTATAGGCTATTTATGGGGCAAAAGATAGGAACTTTGTTGTCATGTGCTGGGAGTGCTACATCCCATTGCATGGAAAAGGGTGTGTACCTCTGCCCCGAGTCCCCCACCTGCAAGTGATATCCTGACCTTATTTTGGCATCAACACACACAAAATCCTGCATTCAATCTAGAGGACTAGGTCCAAAATCGGCTTTGAGGTCCAGAGTATGTCTTAGGTTTTGGAGGGGCACCAAAAGACTACCCTTGGCTAGGCACAAGACTACCACGTGCATCAGTGGTGACATATTGCAGGCCTTTTTACATATACAGAGATATTATTATGAGGCCTACAGGTCTGCGTGAGTAAAGTTCCACTCGCCTGTCATAAACAAACCCTGCAGTGACATCCCTGTGTGAATGTTGAGTGAGTGAACACATATGTCATTTGGTAGCAGTACTCCATATTGTTTGTGAGTGTGTATGTATGCTTTTATCAGCGTGGTCCATTTTGGATTGCCCCTGGTCTGTCAAGACGCAACATGGCGATTGTGAAACATACCCCAGACAGTGCAAATGCATTACCTGCATTCCTGAGCAGCAAGATGTAACTCTAGAAAACAAGTGTGCACGGATGGAGACAGACTGCCTTTAGAAATTCTAAGTAACCTTTTTAGCAAGAGACTTTCGGTTAGTCCTTCCTGAGCGCTGCCATTTGCTTAATGATAGGGGGATGATGCTGAGTCAGCAGAGACAGTTGCTATTAAAAGAAGTTTCTGGGAAGAGACTGGGTCCTTTGTATTCCTTGTGTAGCCATCCTGAAAGGCAAATGAGAGCCAGGAGCAACACTCTACAATTATTGTGCGCATGTTGTGGGTACTCATTTATGGAGCCGGCATTATCACTATCTGCAGTGAGGAGCCATCATCTTGCATGAAGAACGTGTCATCATTATTGAGAAAAGATGAACTGTGAAAAGAAACAATGCAAAACTGTATCTAAACTCATACTGTGGATCTACTCCCCCTGTCTGAAAATACGATATAAAAGTGGGTCCTAAACTACCCTTCTTTGTTCCAGTCTGACCTGCTTCACTGCCCGAGGAGAAGAGCCACTGTGCTCCAGGACTGGTATCACTGAAGGTGAGGGGAAGACTGTGGGTCTGCCAGGGACCTGGGAGCAGCCTGCCTGCTAAGAGGGCAGGGGCAGGAGCCTTGTCCCGCAGGAGTCTGCCTGCCCGTGGAGAACCGAGCCGGCGACAATGGTGTAAGGAGTGGTTCAGAGGAAGCAGAGATAGCGAGGGAGAGTGACGAGAAGATGCATGAAGTGTCCAGAGTCCCCCTTCTTGTTCCTGAGTTAAGCACAACTGAGGAAGGCTCTTCTCTGACTTTCCAGTGTCAATCATATAGCAAAGGCAGCCGGATTCAAAGATCACCATGGAGAAAGAGGCAGACGTCCTGTGCTGACTTACCTTTGTTGCACTTCAGTGATAACGCCAGACTGAAGGAGGGAGATCTTTCCACTGCAACTGCTGGAGGCGTCCTTGTGGACTTGCGTCGGTGCCAGTCGGTTGATGGCTGGGAGGAGGAGGCAGGGTTGGGTTGCTCAAACAAGCCCCAGTGAATGTAACAAATCACTATGTGCCCCCTTTACCGGCACTCCTACACCTAGTGAGTCCGAGTGCATACCTCATCAGGTAATTCCATACACCTGAGACCTATTGACTGTGAACTATTGGCTAATAGAGATTGGTGGGACAATTTTTGTCGAACATTGTTATTTCTGCACCTAAACTATATAGTAATTTGCTATAGACTGATCTCCGGGTCACAGAATGCTAGGGTGTTGCTCTGCTGTAACCTAGTGACCCTGAACCTGAGAGTTAATCGTGATAACTTCTAAGTTCTCATTCTGTAGGGAACCCAGTAGTGCATCCCTGTAGAGCTGCCTCATCCATGCGCACAATATACAGTTTTGCTGCGATTAAAATATTTATCCTTTTCTCATAGGACAATCACTGGGATAGGCTTAACATAACACAATAATACCAAATCATATTGCAAGGTTTATGAGAAGTCACAAAGCTCACAAAACTGGTCACTTGTGTAAAATCACAAACATCCTGAGATAGCGTATTGCCACACATGTCCATTGTCACAGCACGCCAAAGTTTGGGGTCTAGTTTCACCAATTTGGGCAAGACATTACTGAACAAATGGATGTTTCAGAAAACTGCAAGAATAAAAGTTTCATAATTCAGGATGAACAATGCAGGCAAATAAATAAAAGTAGTAGGCAGGCTATCATTGGTAAACAACAGTCAACACTCTGAGTAAGCTTGACTTCTTCTCGACTTGCCACTTCACTTGGTCCCAGTGCCGCCAGCCTTTCAAAGCCGCCAGCCTTTCAAAGCCACCAGCCTGTTGTAAACGCCTCACATTTCATTAAGGCTCACTCTTCTCTACCACTTGGTGCAACACGAACCACGCTCTACACATTACCGCTATCAGGGAAGGCCTTGATCAGTTTTTTGCTCTGAGAAGTGCTACCTGCCTCTAGTTGCCTCAATCAAAACGCTAATTCTCTTGTTAAAATACGTATAGGATCATGGAATGTGGGCTCCTTTTGATGGTTTTTCTGCAGGGACATAAGTCCCCACTTTGCATGATTTGTGATATTTGTCTTTTCTTCAATAAAAAGAATTTAAACAAAATACGTATAGTGGTCTGGGAACCTGATGTATTAGGTTTGCCAGTGTTCCTCTTAAGTATGAATGAAAAACAGAATCTACAGGCTTTACAATGTGCAGAGAAGTAAAGTAGAAACAATTTATAGTTTAAAATAAAGATGCTTAAGATTTGTGTTACCAGTCTTTCGTGGGACATGTAGAGCTAAAAAATAAAACACAACCCATCCGTACACATTACACACTACAAAGATCTTGAGCAGAATCAAACTCACTTTACTTTCACATTAACCAACATAATGTTTTACTAAACTAAAAGCTATACAAATCTCTACTAACTATACACAGCCAAACACAGTCAACTAACACACTCAACTAATGGATGGAAATCCCACAACTGTGCGTGAAGGGCACAACGATTAATAAAACGCTCCTGTGCCAAAATTATGGTAGATGGTGATATACAAATGGTGGCTACATAACATAATATTTTGCATGACAAATTCAAACAGAAGCTTCAAAATTTAGTACTATAGTGTGGCCTAGACAGACTCACATTGTGTATTTTAGTGTTGTTTATAATAAACAGCTGCGGTTTAATCCACAGAGCCCAGCAGAAATGCACCATCCAGACAGCTCACAGCGCTACGAGGCATAAGCAATGCCAAAACTGAGCTATGCAAACGCTAAGTTATACAACATAACAAACAATACTTCTACTATTCAAACAGTACTTAATGATACTATTTGATAATAGCATTCTTAGAATGTAGGGCATCATTTAGAGTTTGGAGGGAACTCCTCAAATTTCAGTGGGAAACTCTAAAATATAAGTGCAGAATCCATCAGTGGAACTTCCTCCAGCGTAGGGGTAGTATTGTGGACTTTATTCAGCTGGTGGATTCTGATTTCGTATTTAGAATTTCCACCAGATATTTGAGGATTTTTCCTTCCCTCTGAACTGTACATGAGGCCTTATATCTGGACAACTGTAGCAAATGCCAAACTTCCTTAAGGCTCCAAGAGGACCCAGCAGAAGGAAACGTGAAAAATAAAATGATAATAAAACCATTATATTATCATTTTATTTTTCTTACGGCGCCAGAGCCAGCCGAGTCTAGGGCGGGGTGGGACCATGATGACAGCAGGGGTAGAAGGAGTAGTGTACACTAAGTGTCCATGTCAGTTTGGCCGGCTGTCTAAGGACGGCCAAACTGACATGCGCACTTACATCTCTGCACAGCCGGGTGGAGAAGAGGCACAGGCTTCCAGGCCCTGAGTGAGCGTTAAACCAGCCCGCTCAGGCCAATCACAGCGCTGCTCTCATGCTGGTAAATAATATTACCACCATGACAGCAACGTCTTGATTGGCTTCTGGGAGCCTGCGCAGTGTGCACCAGCCCATGGGGAATCAGGAGTCCGGACCGGAGCAGAAGAATACTGAGATGGCAGCCGGCAGTGGCAGGTAAGTACTTCTTTATTTTAATTTTTGTTATTTACCCTCACCCTCCACCACTTATAATTAATAGCAGCCGCTACTGTGGGTGAAGGGTCAAAAGACAACTACTAAAGGGCCACATCTTGCGCACTAGCTATGTTGCAGGCCCTTAAAATAGTCTTTAGGCCACTTACCTATATGCTATAAAGATGTTTAAAGAATGTGATTGTATTAGAAGCTTCCAATCAGAAATGTCAGACATGATTTACAAGTTGTTTTCACTTACACCCCCTTGTAAATGCTGAAAGTTGTAACTCAGGACAAGTGTGTTACTGCTAGTAATTTTAAGGCTTCACCACTATACAAGACCCTTATTTTGATATCTGTAGATCTCAGCTTGGGTGAGATTTCTTATTTGAAACTGAACTACTTACACAGCATTCTGACAACTGCATTAGACTGACCTTGTAAAAGGAGGACCATGAATGAGTAATGGCAACTGAGGTGAGACTTTCAAATAGTAGAGATGCAGACACCACACCTATTTTTGAATTCATGAAATTAGCAAGCATGGTAAATCTGGCCCATTAATTTAGACTTCAATGCCCAGTATGCCTGGTTCATCTCATCATCAGCTGTGCTCCCCTGTCTGCAGCAGTGGAATTGCACTGGAAGCTAATTTACTATTCTTGAAAGAGACCTACTGTCTCCTACCAAAATGGATATTTACTGGCTATGTATTTTTTAATAGTTGAATTATTTTTGTGTGTTTTAACAAGCAGTAGTCCTGGCCATCCAGGAGGGGTTAAGTGAGCTGGCAGCCAGTAAGCGCAGACTCTACTACTGGATCGCTTGGAATCAACCTGAGTTCCTGGTTGAGACAAATATCTGCCGCCATTTTGGGAGGTGCTCTAGGTGCCTAGGGCTCATTATGGCCAAGGGGGGCTATTTAAAACTGATGCATGTACGTCTGTGCAATATTCGATTGTATAAGAGAGTCCTAGTATTCATATGTGGTCAAGGCCTATGAAAAGATTGTTTACTGACACGGTTTTCAATAGTTGAATTCTTTTTATATGTTTCTTTTAACTAGATGTACTTCTGGGCATGCAGTAGTGGTTAAGTGAATCGTCAGCTTGTAAGCGCTGATTCTACTCCTGGATAGCTTGCGATTAACCTGACTACCAGATTGGGGCGAATATTTGGCACCATTTTGGGAGGCAATCAAGTTGGTTCAGGCTGATTATGATCAAGGATGCCTATTTAAAGCAGCAGGTGCATGCATGTCTGTGCATGCATGTCTGTGCATGCATGTCTGCGCCAAAGGTGTGCTAAAGGCAAGCCTGTCTCCCCCAGTCCATGACCAAGCAGCAACCGGTGGCCAGAGATATTGCCCTCGCAGAGGCATTTGCAGGGCAAGTCACAGTTGAGCTATGTACCAGTGGGCTATGTTCTTGGGCTTAATATTCAGCACCTCTCGATAGTAATTGCTCCAAAGGGCTCTAGATCAGTTGGGACTTCTTCACACGTGTGCTTATTATGCCTTGTCTCATCTGCAAAAACTGAAGGACAGGGGGCGCAGAGGGGTTAAAAGTAATGCGGACTGATTCTCTGATTAGAACACCCAGTCTTCTAGCAGATTTAAGGGTGTGCTAATAAATGCCTGCTCAGCAGTGAAAAGGTATCAAAGTACAAATGATTAGATACAGAGTTAATTGCATATGTTGTGTATAACTGAATCCTGGTTAAAGGAAAAGAGTATTAGGATTTTTTTTTAAAATTGGTGCCTCTGGTATATAAATGAGTGACTGCTAACAAACACGGAAAGGTAGGGTGGTGGGCTAGCATTAGTTGGGCAAATAGTACAATGTGAGAAAACAGGGAAGAGATTCATGCTGATCTGACGGTACCATTAACGAGTCTGCCAGATCCAACTGTATTGACTTGACATGTGTTTCTTTGCTATAGCCCCTCTAATGGCTGTCCAGGTGCAGAATCAGATTGATTGAGTGCCCATTTAAGCCGTATCTCTTCCCCCAACATTAGAAATATTATTGGTGGGGATCTAAATGCGCACTTTGATATACCTACTGATATATTACAACTCCAATTCAAAGAATGACCTGCCCTGTTCAACTTTAGTGCACCAGAGGGTTATTCTACTCACAGGGCTGGTCACATACTGGATATTGTATGCTATGATAACAATTCCAGCATTTTTCAGCCATCATTCGAAGCGCCTTAGTCAAATCATTTTGTAATCCTGTTTGGTTGGGCTTTGAAACTGGAACCCTCCATTAAACCATGTGCCATTGTGGTGAGAATGGTGCATAACTGGTGACATCTTGACACTATAATACTGGCGAAGAGAATCATGACAAAATCAGATCCTAGAAAACAAGATAATACTCCTGAGATGTCACTCAACCACTGCAAGTGGTTGGTAAACTGCATAGATGAGTTGATCCCCTCTAAAAGCATACCTAATCAGGGGAAGAACAGACACAAAATGTGTTTGATGGAGGAATTGAGGTTAACGAGGCTTAAACTCCATGAGGTGAACAGATTGGTGCCGGGCTTATTTGACAGATGCTAAAATGGTGTGGCTTTCTTGCAACAATGAGTATAAAAGGCCATTAAGTTATTTTTATTCTGATGAAATCATAAAAGCTCCAAATAGGTCAAAGGCACTGTTTTAGGTGACTGACTAAATGAGAGAAGCCCCAGGTCAACAAGCAAGTATATGTTTTGAGATCAAATACAATTTGATTGTTTTTAAAAGAAAGTAAATAATATCAAAGAACATCTTGTGTCGACCTCAGACAGTAATAATATTTCTATATCAATAGATTTGTGGACAAGGATCTCTAAAACATTATGTCAACTTGCTCAGCTGAATGATTAGCAACAGACCATCAGGCTCAGGAGGGGAGATTCTACCAGCCAGAAGCCTCAGTTCCCAAGGAGTTGAAAATAGTGAGGATTCTTCCATTGCTGAAACCAACTCTCAATCCGGAATGTTTAGAGACTTGTAGAACAGTATCCCAACAACCATATCTTGTCAAATTGCTGGAATAAGTTGTACTTAATAAGTTTGCATCCTTGGTTGATCATCAGTCTTTTCCATCCTGTGCACACAGGCTTCTGTGCAGAATGTAGTACAGAACATGCAGTCAATGCAGTATTTGATGACCTACGATGCTCTTCGTACTGTGATATACCAGCAGAGCTGATACCATTAGATCTATCAGCTGCATTTGGCAATATGGTTCATTGGGTGTTCTTACATTGCCTTGAGAACTACGGTATCACAGATTCGGCTCTAAACTGGTTTCAAAGTTTTATGATTGAGCGGACTCAGGAACTTGGTCCCTATTTATGTGAGGGAAGGCCTTTGACATGAGGCATTCCACAAGGGTTGGTGCATGTGTCATTGTTTTTTAATCTTTATGTGATGCCACAAGCCCACATGACTCAGGCTTGGGGAATAACTGCTCTGATGTATTCAAATGACAAGTCCTGTTTGTGGTGGATGGCGACCCTAGTGTAAGGGCAGCTAAGTTACAAAACTGCCTGTTCAATGTCCAGTGCTGGATGTCTCAAAGTATGTTACAGCTGAATGGGGGGAAAACAGAAACACTTCTACCCTTTCATCAATCTGTATGTGACCATGCTTTTGGCCCACTTCTCTCGCCCGGTAACCTACACCATGTTAATGTCTTACGAACCTAGGGAATCGAATTGGATTCAGACTTGACAATGATGGAAAGGATCAACACAACTGTCAGGATCCATTTCTTCCAACTACCGGTTCTGAAATAAATTATCCATCTTTTCTCTGTCCATCAAAGATTACAGATTATCAATGCCTTTGTCTCTGCTAGGCTGGATTATTGTAATTCAACATATCTTGGTCGTCCATCACAAGCACTTTATAATTTACAGATAATCCAAAACTCAGCAGCTAGATTGGTTTTAAACATTGAAAACATTCAAATCTATCTCCGAGGGTTAAGTCAAACATCATTGGTTACCAATTAGCCAAAGGATTACATTCAAACCCTTGTGCCTTGTATGTATAGCACTTTGCATCTGTAAAAGCAGCTCCTTTACTAAAAGATTCTCATGTTATATCCAAGATGCAAGCTACACTCAGAAAAGGCCTTCTTATTGAATGTTCCCAGATCCGCAGAGCAACTCTGGGAGGGAGATTTTTTCGGTGATGGCAGCTAAATTATGGAATACTCTCCAGAGGAGTCTGCAGACAGAACCTCTTTGGTTAAGGTATAGGAAATTGGTAAAAAGTTGGCTGATGACCCTATAGAAGTGACCAGCTGTTTTTTTCTTGAATAACGATCATTGACAATTAACGCCAGATGCCCTAGGATGCATGTTAGCGCTCTACAAATGACCTTGAAACTATTCTAACTCCAGTCCTACAATATTTGGAAGCAGTGTAACTTTTCTCATACTTGTCCAGCCGGATCTTTTACTTTAACATCCCTCAAATAGAGCAAATAAGCACCAAAATATTGCAACATGTTGCCGAGGGGCAACCTAAGCTCCTGCTGCATGAGGATGAACCTGAAGACAAAAAGTAGGGATGCTGGCTCAGCTCACAGACACTTTGGTTTCTGTCAATATCTGATGACCCCCATGGCAACAAGCCCTACATTACCCACACCCCAAACTCTGTTCTGAGCCCTTTGGCATCCACACACTAAACGAGCAATGTCCATGAGACACACACTTTCAAACATTTTTCATACATTCTGATCCAATCATTAAATGTATCTGGATGTTGTTGCTGAGTCACGCCCAGTCTGTCATCACATGACATGCATTTTACTTCCACTACCCTACAAATTGGTTGCTTTCATCCATGCTTTCCCGCTGTTTCACTGATTTTGTATCTTTCTCTTCTTCTTGCCTCCTAGCTTTCTCTCTCTTGTTCGGAGTAAAAAATCTAGGGAAAATTGTCCTGGTCTGAAAAATGAGTGGCTGTGCTTACCGCCTTCAGCCAAAGGCACAAACTAAGCACTTCTCAGTCCCACAATTGTTGCAGAGAGAATCTGGATCGAAACTCTGCAGGCATGTGTGTGTGTGTGTGTGTCTAAGCAATGCACCATCAGTACCATCAGGTGTCAGCGAACACCTTATTCATGCTCCTTACACAATGGTTGCATACCACAACCTCAGGTGACCCTTTGAGCGTCACCTGACTTTCTCACATCAGGCACACATCTGATGCCATATGAAAAGCAGCACATGGTGATCACGCTTTTGCAGTCAGTGACATTAAAACTCTCGTGTCATCATAACGCTACCTTCCTCAGTCAACTCTGCGTCGGCAAGTTCAGTGTGAATGGCTCCTTCTTGGCTGGAGGCGGCAGGCTCAATGTCAGGCAGTAGCTGGCTTTCCGTCACAGGGTCACTGTTGGGGAAAATCATAATAATGCAGCTGTGACACACAAAAAGCCTCTGCATTGATGAACACCCAGAAAAAGCCTAGACTGTAACAACTAAGGGTGTCAGACTGCAGGTGAGTCAGGTCTCCAGTTCATTGCAAGGTAACTGAGGTAAGCGGTTGGTCCATAGATTTTTTGCTAGGGACAGGACTTTACACTTTTGAATTGGTCACCAAGGTAAGTGTTCAGATGTTAGAATTGGCTGGATTGATGGATTGTGGTGTGAGGCAGAATGGTGCAAATGGTGTGCTTGGTCAGGAACTAGACGAGTGCAGGAGTTTAGAGAAAGCCAAGCTTCTGCTAAGCGACCTCTGGTGCCAAGTGAGAAGAAGGTTGTGTAGATAGAACCTTTCACGATTACTGGATGAGGCAGCATTGGTTTCACATGGCGAGTTTCTACTTGCAAAACGCAAATGTGCCAGTCAAACATTTAAGCCATGAAACAAGTCTATTTATGGGATTTCGAATATTTATGGGATGTGCCAAACCCAGCTGCCATACGTGGGATATCTTACATCTATGTGCAGGGCCACTGTAATTGTGTGGCAGGGAAGGACCAAACTAGGCAGCAGGGTTGACCAAATTGTGCAGCAAGAAAAGGCAAATTATGCAGCATAATGCAGTACTCTTTTTGTTATACTATTCCTTTGATAATTTGTCATTTTTACACATACTAACACAGTTGGGGCAAACCTTTTGCCTCATTAGTATCGATCTAACACCCAAATACAGCAATAGGGAACAGAAAGGTGACCAGTCAACATTTGCAATGGGCATTCCTCTTCACAGCAAATTGTTGCCACATTTTTAGTAACTTAAGATACATCTGAGATAGAAACATTTTTTTTAATGATCTGACTATGCAGCAGATGACGCATTATGTAGTGAATGCAGCAAATCCATAATTATGCGGAAAACACTGCAGCCCCAAAAGTGCATAATTCTAGTGGCCCTACCTATAGGCCATCAATACAACAACTTTTACATAGGAACCGAGTATCACTTGAGTATAATTGGTAACCTGTGTTTTTACATTACTATCCATGAGTAACAGTATCAATTCAATATACCTTTATTTGGTCTAAAAACAATAGGCCATAAAAGTACGTAGAAATATTGCACATAGCTGTAACAGTATCTGCCGTTGTCAAAATGACTTACTAATACCTCACAATAGTGCCACAGAAAGTGCTATACAAATTCCCTTTTTTTGCCCCAAAATTAACTTTAACCAGCCTCCTAGTTTACCTTACGTGAAACATAATTCTAGTGATCGTGGATAATAGTTGCAATTAAAACAACTTTCTGAGTCATCCAAGTCAGAAACAATATCAGACCAGTCAATGAGTTCAGGCAGACCTCCCAGCTGAAGCCATGTTATGGTATAGAGAAGAAACAACACTCCCACAAGGCATTGAGACGTGAACCCATCAGGCTCCCATCTTTCTGCTCTGACCTGCAAGTGGCACTACAATGCTTGAGTGGCAATTATTTTCTTTTCTTTGTTAGACACAGTTACTGACTCTGATCTTGGGTGTTTTCTTGAATCTGTGACAGTACTTGTGCTATTGTTTACCTGACAACTAGTGCTTCAATGTTCAAAAATGACTGCCGAATTACACCTCGATGTTAATTAAATGTCCATTACGTATGTAAGTCCATATGTAGGTGTAACTGTGTATCGCTTACAGCACACGTTTTACTGAAGTACAATACTTTCTTGTAATCCATGACTCACTGGCAATAATATATTGTGACTGCATGAGTCATTGTCGAATATAACCTGCACTGTGTTCACATGTTAGATTTTATCAAAACCCGCATTTCCTGCACATTGTTCTTGCACACGAATTGGCCTCGTACGTGACTTATAAAAATTAAAAATACATTAAAGAAAACAACAGAAAATTGATCTCACGGTGCAAGCCTGTAGTTCCTTTCCGGACATTATTATTTGCTAGATTCAGAAAAATATATATCCTTCCCTGTTTCTGTATAATGTGTTTTCAGAAGCCCAGATGGTCTGACCGGATGTTGGAGCCAGTGGTATTAACTTTTTGTGCCAGATAAAAATTGACTACTTGATTTTCAAAAGGGCAGTTCAGCCTTTAAAGCCAAAATTGTGGTTAGGGAGAAATCACACATAGCATCATTTCTTCCTCAAATGCAGACCGTGCTTGTCACTTTCCATACCACAAATGGTTACATGACTTTCACACATCAATTCTTAGGGAAAATTCCTCTGTAGTTTAACTCAAATGGCGGTTATGGTTTCTTGTGCATTGAAAGATGTGCTGATGTGTTGCCGGTGTCCGGACTCACACAAGAGGTCAACATTAAGCAATGACTCCGCCTTACTTGATGCCTGAGCACCGAGCACGCTTGAAGTATGCGAGACGAGGATTTGTGCGCCAACACTGATTGCAAAGGTGACGCTGAAGCAACAGGAGCTTGTCTTGGGAATGTTGTTGGAAATACATTTATTGCAGGACATGAGATTTAAGTTATAGGGCCAGGTGTGTGTTTCTAAGACGATGTCTCAATGTGAGAGCTCATCATCAGTATGGTCCTCCCCTTTATTGAAAGCTGGGCGCCCGATGCCAAAGCCCACAATTTAGAAAATACTGGAGACAATTCTGCTTCAGTGGAGGGTACTGCAGCAGGCGTGAAATGGAGACACAACAAAGACTTCACCTTCTTTTGAGGATATCATTTCTAGATGCACATTGTTTGACTTTGATCTTTTCTACCATCCACAAAATCTACCTTTGTTTGATTATCTTAGGGGTCGTACAATTACACACTTTGAATCCCTTATGTCCCACGGTTTGATGGCAGAAGATACACACAGTCGTCTGGCAAGTCCGACTCAGCCATCTTTTGGAAGCAGAAAAAAAATGTCAAAACCTCTTAAGGTCTGCTCTTGTCAATCAATGCCAAGTCTGGTATGTAGTCAACTTCAGCATCGTCAGCAACGCCGATGATCAAACAGTTCTTTCCCGTTCAAAATGACCAGGCAGAATATTACAATGTTGGAGAGAAAAAATCTAATCATGTGGTCAAAGCCAAAAGGATTTGGGGTAACCGCGAATATCGCCAATCTTTATAAGTCACGTACGAAGCCACTTAAAGCAGACATCCTCTTTTTTTTTGCTAGCCAAAGAACTAGTAGAGATCCTGCCTCAGGAAGCAGAGGAATGAAAAATATGTACCTATAAGAAGGCCATGAGCCACCTCCCTCCTACTCCCTCATATCAGGAATGACACAAAATACATTGTGCTATATGCCATGCCATACATTTACCTCACACTTTCCTACACTTTCCAATGCACACATACTGTAGGATATGCGCTTCCTTCTCATGGTTTCATGAGCACAACCTGGATGGTACATCATGTCCACTTTCCAATTCACTCATCCATCCATCCATCCTCCCTCCGACCTACCTTCCTTCATCCCACTGTCTCATTTTCCCTACCCTTATAGTCCCGTGAGCACCCATCTTAGGGCTCACCCACCCCTGCTTTGTGTCCCCTTCCTCCTACCCCATGTTGCTACCTGTGCATGGGTTGCCAGATCTCCGGGATAGGTATTTGGGCCAGGTCCGTGATGCGCATGAAAGGACGGTGGAAGTAATGTAGCTGTAGGATGCAGGCCAGGAGGAAAAAGCCTGGGATGAGAATGCTTGAGAAAAGCTCGGTCACACTAAATTGCTCCAAACCCAAATCTCCCAACCTGCAGAGTAGAAACAAAAACAGTTATTTACTTGAATATATATATAGATATTACTAACTAGTTTTGTCTCTGCAAAGTACAACATATTGGAGAGCAAGTGCCATGTACAACATAATATTTGTCACCTGCATGCTGTGAGCTGAGCCACCACTCGGAGCCTGGAAGTTAACCATTGCGAAAGGTTACATCGGGCCCTGGAAGTAAAATCCTCCATGGCATGGTGAACTCCTTGCAATCTGCCCTTTCCTGGAGCTTCTGTCAATGTCCTTACCTTCATGCCATAAGCTGCTCACACTGTCTCCATGGGCCCAGCACATCACACTGTCTGCCCATGTATCCTGAAGCTCCTATACTGTCTGTCCAAGTGTTCTAAGCTTAACCCAGAGGGTAAAGGATAGTTGTGCAGGAACTTTGGCAAGGAGTGGCCTAGGCCATCCTACTCGAGCAGTGAAAGGCATTCTTCTCTTACTCATCTTGGACATACAAGAAAAGGCACCCGACTCCCCCCACCCTCAAGAGAGAATAGTGGAAGCCATCAAAGTCAGAGAAATAGAGGGCACTAGACGCCCCACCATACATAAGAGTAATGGAAGCCTCCCTACTCTACCTCGCCCTAGAAGAGCACAGTGGAAGTCACACCAGCACCCAAAAGACATGCCCCCTCCCACTATGGCATTGACAGAATCTCCGATCAAAAGAACAAATGTACAGGGCATGGTTTATCTGTACATCGCCCTGACTAGTTCAGTCAATTTGGGGAACTCGGTGAAATGGTAAGTGCATTCTGAGCTAATTGGGTGGAAGTTCTCCAACACACAACAAATCTTTAAAGGGGAACTACCACCAGACTATATTATTTTTCCTAAATAAAGTTCCCCATGGCTCGCCATCACCTGTCTTCTTGGTTACTTTTTGAACACAATGTGATTAAGAATAAATGAAAAGTGCTTTGTTTTGGGACAATGCCTGCTTATCTTTCTTTTAGGAAAACAGTGTGGCCCATCAGCCCATGGACTGGCCATAGGGGGGGATCTGCCCAAGGGTCAGAATGTTGTCCTTCAGAACATCAACTAATCTTTGCTCTTGACATCTGTGTTGTACAAAGGCACAAATGCCAGTGTTCACTCTCCCCAGCAGAAGAATGGAAGCACAGGCCCAGTTCCATGAAGAGATGTTGTTTGACACATATCTCTGTGCCCTAGAGGCAGCACTGGACCCTAGGGCTAGTTGTAGGGCAAAGTGATACCAGGCAGCCACCTACGATGACAACAGAGTGGGCACCACATTGGTCTGCCACTAAAAGCATCCAATGTCACTACCATGATTTTGTGAGGAGTGTGCAGAGGCAGACCCCCTTCTACAAGGATGTCCCTTACATAGAATTTCTGCAAAAAGGAGTCTGCAGAGTTGCTCCCAAATTCAGAGGAAAAACAACACTTTGCCTAAGATGAACAACTTCCCTGCATCAATCCTACGGGCATCTCAACACACAATTGACTGCGTGAATGTGAAATATGCAACGTTCCCTTATTAAATGGGGATGTCCTACAATAAGGGAAGAATCTGCCACAGAACCAGCTCTCTGCACCTAATTTATCGAAGTACTGCGCTTATTGATGAACTATATTATACATTTCTCTGTCTCAGGGAGTAAAACTGTGAAATGCAAAGATGTGCAATGAAACCATCGTCCCAGCCATGTGTACGTCAGACCTAAGCCTTCCTGCAAAAACTGTTCATTTGACAAGGTTACTCCAGTACGTGGGGAATTTCAAACATATCTTTGAAGAACCTGCTGTAAATCTACTGAATAACTGAATTGACCTCTCAGCCCTTCAGCTCACTATTTGCTGAATAATTTGGCGAGAAAGAACCAACATATAAAGAACCCCTCAACTCAATGAATTTGCCACCAAGCTACAGGACAAGTCCTGTGCACCTCACACCCATGACTTACTGCTCATCTGTGAATGTAGTGAAGTTCTTCCAGTACATGGGGAAATCCTCAAACTGGAAGGTGTAGACTGCAATGAGCACCAACATGGTGTAAGCCACCACCAGCCACCAGAAGACCTTCAGCAGCTTCCGCCAGAGGGAATAGTACACCTGCAGGAGTGAGCATCATAGAGAGAGACATGAAATGTCTGACACCAAACTTCAAAACCTCTGTCCTAAACACTGACACACTCATCTCAACCCCAAACCTCCATCAACCCTGCAAGACTTTCTAGGCACAAATCCTGTAAGCCAAACCAAAAATCTAACCTGTAGGATTCTTGTATCCACTATTAAGGACCCCTCCCTTGAGATGGGGTTTCTAAAGAGACCAAAAAGGGTCAGATACATGCCATATTTTCATGAAATTCACATACAGTTTACATACAATGAATGTAAATGGAACCCCTTACATAGTCAACAGTTCTCTTGAAAATCTGCCAGGAATGTGGCCTTCCTGGAACGATGCTGGCCACCAATGCCAAGCTCTCCATCCATCCACTTTGAAGGATTTTTAACCCATCAACCTTTTTAAATTTCCTACCATTATCTTCTTAGACTCCACCTCCACCAACCCTAAAGGAGGACTACTGCGACAACACTCTTGGTCAGCAATGTTTAATGTAAAATCACATATTAAAGATTTATTAGTCACATTAGATAAAAAAAATGCTACATAGCCTGGAAGAATCTGTTTGTAGCGTGTAGTGATGTAGATTTACATGCTTCACCTACTGCTGCCATGTAGTGTTGGGCTAGGAGGTTTGCAAAGTGTTTTTCTTTGAAGAAGTCTCTTGAGTCACAAGATATGGTGCGACTCCTCCCTTGGTGTACATTGTGCATGAGCACTGACTCCATGTTAAGAGGGTGAGAGTGTGATTGGGAGGTGATTGTAAGTAAGGTGTGTAAAGAGTAATGTGCAGTGAAGTTCAGTAAGCAAGAGATCTGAAAAAGACACAGGCTTCCAGGGAGGAGGGCAGGTAGAGAGGAATCTGCAGCACTACACACTATGAACAGATGTTTACAGGGTAAGTAGCATCTTTCGTTTGTTACATGTGTGGCTGTAGATATACATGCGTACCAGAGACTGAAGAGCAGTGTCATTCAGATGTGGTGGCTAGCGTGTGAATGATGCAGATGTTCACCTGTTGGTGGGCTAAGACGTCTACACAATAATGCTTGGTAAAGGTGTGTGGTGTTGACCAGGTGGCCACCTTACAAATGCTCGCTATGGGATAGTTCCTAAAAAGGCCATGGTTGCTCCTTTGTTGCAGGTGCCATGCGCCCTTGGTGGAGCAGGAAGAGCTCTCTTTGTTTTATGATAGGAAGTTTGAATACCTTTAGGTATACACCCAGCTATGCCTGCTTTGGAGATTGGATATCCTCTTTGAGGCTTTGCAAATGAGACAAAGAGAAGATCTGATTTATGGAAAGGATTGGTGCTCTAAATGTAGGACATAAGAGTTCTTTTGACATCCAATGTGTGGAGTGCTCTTTCTCAGAGTCAGGTTGTGGGAAAGCGCTGAGCACTATGGTTTGGTTAGCAGGAACTCAGGATTGGTACTAAGAAAATCTCTGTCCTTGGATTAAGGGCTCCTTCAGTGTGAACACTCGCAGTTCACTAATGTGCCCGAGAGAGGTGATAGCCACCAGGAAAGCAACCTTCCAGGACAGAAACTGAAGGGGGCATGAATGCAGAAGTTCAAATAGTGGCCCCATGAGCCTGAGGAGGACTACAGTGACATTCTACATGGGAGCAGGAGGCACTCTAGGGAGTATCACTTTCTTGTGACACTCCATGAAGGCATTGATAATCAGAATTTTAAAGAGGGACAAGTGTTCCCTATTCTGCATGTAGGCTGCGAGTGCAGCTATGTCTAAATGGATGGATGAGTAGATGAAGCTTGATTTTTGCAAATGCAAAACGTAGGTGATAATACCCTGCACACTAGGCTTTAATGGGCCCAAGTTTTGGGAAATGCAGTGGTGAATGAACATTTTCCATTTTGACGCATAACATGCCAGGGTTGTGAGCTGAAGGGCTTCCTTTAGGATGGACATACACTCCTAGGGAAGGCTGAGTTACCCGAATTCTAGGACCCCAGGTGCCAAAATGGAAGCGTGAGCTGTCTAGGATCTGGATGCCTGGCTAGAACTTGCCAGCTTGAGCAGTAGTCTCGCATGAGGGTTGATGTGCCAAGGTTGTCTGGCCCAAGTTTATGCTATGAAAATGAGGATTAGTGATGTGTGCCTGAATTTAGTGACCACATAATAAAGCAGTGGGAGAGATGGAAAAGCAAAGGTAAATATCCCTGCCCAGGTCATGCATAGTGCACTGTGCAGTGTATTCTGTGATTGTGGGTACCTGGAGGTAAAGTTTGGGCATTTTGTGTTTGCTGGGGTGATAAATAAAAGTCTATCTGTGTGATGCCCAAACAATGGAAGTGTTTCCACTCATGGATGTGTTGATGCTTCCTGCTGAGCAAGTCTGCAAAGGTGTTGCCCACCCTCGGGAGGTGAATACTGTGGTGGAGTTCCCAATGCCATATCCCCTGGGCTAAGTGAGGCAGCTGAGGGTAGTGTGTGCTGCCTTGCTTTTGTGGGTAGTACATTGAGGTGATGTTGTCGGTCTTTTAGGACAAGAGGAGCATGAGGGACTTGTAAGAAGACTTTCAGAGCTAAATGAACATCTAACAGCTCCAAGTAGTAGATGGGGAGACCCTGTTGTTGCAAGGGCCACATTCCCTGTACAGTCATGCTGTGGTAGCTGTGTGCCATGGCCTGTGAGAGGATTGTCTGGGGTGAGGGTCACTTGCCGTACTGGGTCTGCAAAAGGCCTTACTCCCAAAAAGTTGTTGCTTTTCCACCATTGCAGTGTGGCCTGGACCAACACTAGATCTTCCCAGTGACCCTCCGCTTGGGACCTTAGAACCATGAGGCACTATCGGAGAGGGTGCATGAGAAGCCTTGTGTGTGGAACAATGGTGATGCAGGAGGCCATCATTTCTAGAAGGTGCATGACAGTTCACACTGCGAGTTGATGATTTGGCTGAAAAACAGGAAGCTGCTGCTGAAAAGCTTGGTCCAGATAAGCTTTGGCGGCTTGGATTTGTACAGGCTTCAAGAGGAACTTGGTAGCGATTATGATGAAGCCCTGAATGTAGAGCAGGGGCACAGCTGTCTGAGTGTGTGCTGGACACTTACCGCTTGCTGTTGCTCTTCATAAGCCAATTGCCCAAGCAGGGAAAGACATGAATGCCAGGCACTTCGTAGACACTCTTGGAGCTGTGGTGAACCAGAAGGTAGTACTTGGAATTGTTAGCGTTGTCCACTTAACACAAATCGAAGATAACCATTGATGGGCAGGGTGGATGGGGATGTGGAAGTAGGTGTCCTTGAGGTCAAGTACAATAATGAAATCACCCTGTTGAAGAAGGGTGTTGACATTCTGCAAAGTTGTCATAAGATAATGATCTGATAGGATGTAGCAGTTGAGGGGCCACAGGTAGGGGATGGGCCTCAAAGAGTCGTCCTTCGTGAGGATGAGAGAAGAGAGAGTAGAAATCACTACCTTTATGTTGCACAAGCACCATCTCTTTGCCACCTTTCTAAAAGAGGGCATTCACTTAGTCCTAAAGAAAGGCAATGTGTTCTTTGCTGAGAGCATGTGTAAGAGTGGGATGCTGGGAGGAGTTGTGTGTAGTTCGAGGTGATATCAGTGTTAGACTATGGCTAGAACTCTCTAATTGGAAATCGCATACCCTCCCCCAGACAGGTGATGTGATGGGGGGTGGGGGGGAGGGTGGGCCAAGTCACTGTTAAGAGGTAGGAGTTGGATGGTACGCTCAGAAATTGAGAGAGGCTCCACAAGGAAGATGACATCAATCTGGGTGAGATGCATGTCCACTTTGTGATATGCTGCAGCCCTCTGAATCCCCTCAGGATATGCCATGGTGTCATCAGGGTGGCAGGACGTCATTGGGTAGTGTTCGAGATTGGGGTCACCTGAGGGATCCACTTTATAGTCATTCCAGGGATCATCAGTGGGTCCTGGCCAGAGGGCCGGCCAAAAGGGTCGAAGGGACCTTAGAGACTACCTGGTTCAGAGTATAAAAGAGGGGACTTTTCTGGCCACATTTGCAATGGGAGTGGTGTGCATGGGTGTGGTGGTGGAGGGTGAGTCAGGTGGTGGTGGAGGTACATGTGAAATGTATGGCAGAGGAAGAGGACTGGTGGCTCTGTTCTTGTGTTTCTTAGGTGGTGGCTCAGTGGAGGGAGACATGGAAGAAGGTTCCCCCTCAAAAGCCAGTCTCCTCTTTCTAGGCAGACATTCCGGGGATGGTTGTGGAGGCAGGTTTGCCATGATTTTGCCCGAAACTGGGTGGATAAACATACATTTGAGTCTGGAATCCAGTTTTTGGCCAAGCTTCTCTAAGACCGGAGCCTCAACATCCTCGGCTTCATGTGTACAGGGAAGCCTCGAGGTAGGCTTTGGCACCGAGGAGGGTTTTGGAGGGGAGGTTGGTTTCAGCAAGGCCGAGGTTTGTGCACTCCAGATTGGACATATGGTGCTCGGAATCCTTGGAGTGGCTCGGGCTCGATGGCCGATGTGATTTAGCTCCCCTGGACTGTGGCTTGCTCAGCTCCAAAGCTTTTTGTTGGTGCCTACCAGAGCCGAAGGGTCACAGGGGCCCTTGCCTTGGCTTTTCTCAGCATCCATGCTCAGGGCTCAACATTCGACTCACTCAGGATCAGTGCTCTACCTCAGCAGGGTACTTCTTTTGGGGCCCTGGTTTGTTAATTTGGGGCTCTGGGGGTTGAAGGTATACTCAATACTGTGGGCATGGTCTTCATGCGAGGGCTGGTTTTCGGTGCCGGGTCAACATCTGCCATCTGCTCATTGTCAGACTTACTCAAGGACAATGGGGGATGGTTGCACGGCTGGGAGACTGAACAGGCCAGCCTTTTCATGTTCTTCGATGCCAAGGGGGTCTTATTCCCAGAAGTTGTCCAGGGTTTCAGAGGAGCTCCACAAGTGCATCTTCCTGTATGCCCAGCACAGTTCTCTTTGATACCAGAGGTCTTCTTGGACCTGAAAGCGAGGCACGATGGACTGGAGGCATCGTCTATGTCAGGTCACAGGCAAAAGTTGAGCACTTTGTGGTGGTCTGCCCACACATATTTTGAATGGCAATGAGGGCAAATCTGAAACAGTGTCTGTTTCATCACCCATGCAGCATTCTCTGATGCAGGACTGGAGGCAGTATATGGCCCTGAGAGGAGAGCGGTACAAGATCCTCGACACACAACGGGGTGTTGAAGACAATCTTCAGTGCTGTTGAAGGTGTTCACATGTCAGGGGGGGGGGGTGAAGTACCAGGGTTAGAATCAGAAACAAAAAATTTACTGAACAGGGCCAACAAAAACGTTCAGGACACTAACTTTGAGCCCACTTGGTGCATGTTTTAACTCGATGGCAGAAAACTATTTAAAATGGAGTCTGAGCCATGCGCAATGTACACGAAGAGGAGGAGTCACACCATGTCTTGTGACCTGAGAGACTTTTTTAGAAGAAAAACATCTTGAAAATGTACGAGACCAACACTAGATCGAAAGAGTATGCCAAGTATGTGTATCGACAGCCAACCATGCTACGAATCTTTACATTCTTATGAACAGAAATGAAACTAATTTACATATCAATTGATATCTTGAAAATCTGGCATGGAACAGGTCTTCCTGGGCCTATAATCTATTCACCTGCTCTAAGTGTCTTAGGCACCAACCATGTAGGACATAAATAAAGTCAATAGGACTCTACCTATCCTGTTAAACACTCCCTTCCCCCACTGGAATCGCCATGCATTCACACTACAGGATGCTCCACCACCCTTGGTATTGAAGTGTTATATCCATTTACTCTTTAGGAGCCTTCTCTCCTTCCCTCCATTCACTCTCTTGATGCCTACCCTAAATCACCCCATGTTACATTCTTTAGAGCCTTCGAGAGCTGCAGGTTTGGATTTCTGACCGCCTGACACCAAGAACTCAGTCAATGTGCCAACCCAAATCAGAAATCAATCTATCGGACAGTTATCTCTTGGAAAGAAAACAAATGTAACACATAATTTTCAACCTTCTACAAACTCTATCATTCCACAATAATGATGAAAAGTATAAATGATCCTAAGCAGTTATTAAATGCTACAAAGAAGGTGCATTTGAACTGATCACACATATTCACTTTTATAAATTAATTAGCACACGTCATCCACAGAAGGGGAATTCAGACCCTATAAGGGGAAGACAAAACAGATTTATGACAGCCACTGAAACTACTATCCAGTAACACTTTAGCCTATATCTATTCTGCAACAACCATCGCTACTCTAACCCCATAAGAACTTTCCTTCATCAAATCTATGAAAACCTTTGCTTAATCAAACATGTAGGAATCCTCCATTCATTCACCCAGGAGTAGCCTTTTATTCTCACTAGTGAAGAAAAATGTGATTCAAATGTTTGAGCTAATACTTTCAAACTACTGGGAATTCTCCAAGGACATACTTGGTTTGTGCTTTTACAGCAAGGCATTATCCTTAAACAAATCAGTATAATTCTCCCTAAAATAGAGTAGTGGGCCATACATTGCTAGGTCATGTCTTACCTAAACAAGGCAAAAACCAATTAATGTTTTTTGTCTCATTAGGCATTGCCAGTAAACTGGTGCTTCAGACAGAGGCACTGAGAGCAGGGGGTTCATGTCTGGGTGTACCCAACTAAATTTTGGGTGAAACTGTGTAATTCACGCTTCATATCGTCAATTAATCACTTTTCACCTACATCGCATATGCTCCTTGGGTAATATATAGGAACCACTGTTAAAAGTGTGTCCATCTGTGTTTAATAGGACATTTGCCTTTGGACTGGGACTTACCTGGAAAAGTGTAAGACACAAGAGGAAAAGGAACATGTACACAATCTTGTAGACGACCAGCCGCCCAGCAAAGCTTACAACAATGAACATCCCAGCACAGACATAAATCCAGTACTTTGCGTAGAAGCCCATGACCAGTCCACCGAGAACCTTCAACACGTCCTTTTTCCTCTTGGGCTCTGGATGGGAAAAAAGAGAGGGCTCTAAGGTCAGACTAGAATGCACCAGTAGACTTCCACATGTCCTAGAATTGATCAAGGTCAAAGCGTACTGAATCCACATGCTGGACCTTTAGCATCAGAATGGCTCAATTAAAATGCTTTCACTGGGCCAGGGAAAGGGGAGATTTGTTCCTTTTAATGGGAAGAAGATATTCATAGAGTGGTTTTGATGGATGAATGCCAGTTAGTCATAAGACAGTTTTTAAGGGAATCCATGGGCGCAAAGTACACCACTTAAATTATACAAGGAACAAAGAACCACAGATTGAATTCAAGGAGGCAGGCCATATAATAGGAAGCTCTTTGGGGTAAGATGAGCACAACCTTCAATATGGAAGGGTCATGAGAGAAGGGAACCGGATATATTTTGAGTTAATCGGTGAATGAGTTAGTGAGTGCAAATATTTATATAATATGCACTGGGTCCTTTGACAACGCCCGACATTTGATCTGAATGATTGGTTACATTGCATAAAGTCGCTGATATGTAACATCATCTGGCCGACACACTCGAAAAAGATAATGTGGCTTAGGACTTAGACACAGGAAGGATTTGGCTCCTCCTGCAATAGCAGAAAAAAAGAAATAAAGCCATCTTTCTTTTTATTTGCATATTTTCCATCTATTCATCTCTCTCAATCAACTTTTCTCTCCTCTGGCCTCTTTTTACCCCCTCTTCTGTCTAATGATCTTTCTACCTCACGCAGTCTCCTTTCCTTTGCTTCCTATGCTTTCACTCCTATTTATTTATTTCTTGTTCAGTCTGTCTTCATGTTTCTTTCACTCAAAATATCATGTTCCCAGTGTTTATCACCATTAGTCCCTATTTTAGCATTTTTCTCCAAACCTCAGTCTCCCTCCCACTAACTCAATCTCTCTTGGCACCCGGCCTTCCTCTTTCAGTATCTATACCACTGTATCTCTCTTTCTTCTGTCCACCTCTTTCCCTTGCATCTCCATCTCCAACTTAGTCTCTCTTGTTCTCTGCCCATCTTTCAGATATCTCTACAAGTCTTTGACTGTGAATCTTTCCCTCATCAATTCTGTCTCTCACCTCTCTTCTCATCTCTCTACCTGCCAGCTCTGTCCTGTTTTTCAGTGTTTTGTCTCTTAGAATTTCTCCCTCTTTCCATTGCACCTCTTGCAGCCACCTGGATATCTGTCCTGCCACCTAGGGATGAGGTTAAAACCTCACATTGGGAGTTCTCCTCATCCAAGTGCCAGGATCCGATAATTGGTGGACACAAAGACAAGAACTGGTCTTATGAAACAGCTTGCCAATGGGAAGAGCCTGGTTTTTGTTTTTACAAAAAATCCAAATTTGGACTTGATATCCACATTCTTTATGATCTCATGAGACCTAAAAACAGCAAAGTGACACCATAAACAAGTAAATAAATTAACAAAAGGAATAGAAATGTCCTTTAGTCAACTTGCTGTTGAAATTCTAAAACCAAATCATCTAATTTTCGTCCACAAAGGGTGGATACACATGAGAATTTCAAGATAATCAAGATGTAAATTACTCTAATTCATATGAATTTTATATAAACTTAATTTATATGAAAATATAATGCTTTGGTTTGTCTGAGTGCCTGCCTGTGTCATGTCTGTACAGTCTAGCATTAGTTAATAGGACGTATGATTCGACCCCATTCCAGCATATTACCTCGTCATCCATGTTATGATGCACTCTTTTAAACAGCAGAGAGCAGTTGCCACTTTGAGACTAAGAAACCCGAAGCCCATGCATCATAACCACCAGTAATCCTTGTGTGAAATCATTAACTTCTACACTCTCATCATAGCGCCTTCACTTCATCATTAAGTATCCTCATCGACATGTCTTCCACCTTAACCCCTTCGATGCTCATGACGAGCTCAGCTCGTCATGCTGCGCGGTCGGGCTGTGCGCATGACGAGCTGAGCTCATCACGACCACGCCCGTGATCGGAATGTCCAGCACCTGGGCGGAATTCCGAACGCGGCGAAGCGGTTAAGCAAAGGAATGTCCAAAGCACCATGGTGCCTATTCACAAGCTCCACTTTGTAGTATGTGAAGAAGTCCTACGGTAGCACTAACATCCCACAAAATGCTATTCACAAACCTATGGCTGCCGCCCTCCACCACAGCCTCGCCTGTCTTTTCTAGGTAGAGATCTTTGTCACGCAAGTCTTTATTTTAGTAGTAAATGTGTGAGGAAAACTGGGAGTTCAGTGAGTCATAGATGAGAGGTTCGATTCAGAAATACGTTTGTGGCTAAACATATCAAGCTTTACTATGGCATTCTACAGGTACATTAAGTTTAGCTACTCTCTATCTGCCCTTCTGTTGTATTTGCATCTCTCAATATACAAGTACAAAACATTTCTTATCATTGAGGTGATTATCATTCAGAAAACACAATTACAAGCAATGACTGTGTCATCTGGGAGGGGGAGGTGTCCCTAGAAAGCAATACAGTGATACTGATTAAAAACATGCACTCGTTATGCCTGGGGAGCATATTATAAGCTTTGCCATGGTCACCAGAGGGAATTGGTAAAAATACAAAGCATTTACTCAAATAGGGACAAACCTCAGAGGGAGGTTTGAAATTCTACTTTCTTTAATGCAGAAATCTATGTGGTAGCTGATGGGGGGGGAACCAGAAATGCCTACTTACCAAAGCATGCAGAGGGGTACCCCATGGCTTTCTGATCTTTGTAACTATCAGGCTTCCTAACCCTCTAAATCCTTTTTTGTAATCTTGACTATCAGGAACAGGAACCAAGAAATCTCACAAAGAGATACTTTATGCTATACTGAAAATAAGTCTTTATACATGCAATGAATTTTCAGAGAAGCTGGCTAAACTTTGTTTATAGGTGTGTACAGGGTGGCTTTAGGGCAGTGCGAATGGTGCAGCCGTACCTGGCCCTGAATTTGGTGGGGGGAGCTGTGTTGAAAAATAACTGTTGGTTTAAAAGCACATGAACTTGAATGTGCGTCCAGCAGTTTTCAGGCAACAATAAAAATGTCAAGATAAATCTGGCGATCAATGTTCCTACTGGTGACAGATTGGAATTTTGTTTAGTGGCAGTTTTGACTCATCATAAAGTAGCAAAGAGGGTTAACGTGTCTGCTGCAAAGAACGTGTACCATGCAGATCACAGAACTGAGTGTGAGTGAACTATGAGCAGCACTATAAAAAATGAAATCTATGTCAGAGAGAGGCTATGGAGAGATAAGGGGCATTGTCGGAGGGTGGTAGTGAGGGAATTCATGAAGAAGGTCATGGGGGTTTAAAAAAGACTGTCGCACCGGGCACCACCATCACTAAAGCCTTCCCTGGGTGCATAACTCATTACATTTCCACTCACCTGTTTGTGCCACGGCCACCTCTGTCAGTGGGACCGACGTCCTCCGCTTCCTCTTGAGGAGCTGCACCTTTACAAACTGCCTCAGCAGGAGCCAAAATGTAAGGGTGTACAGGAGCTGAGAAGCAATGGAAGAGTAGAAGTTAGGCTCTTGTAAAGAGAAAGGTAGAACCTGCAATACACACATCAGCAGTGACATTCGCCTATGCAGACACTCATTGCATTTACTCTCTGGGGGCCAGTATCTCAAAAGTAAAATGGATGCTGATGTCAAGTCAAAAAAAGGTTGGATCTGATGATCTATCGACTGAATATCTCGAAATATAGAAGATCTCCAAAGTACCAACCTGATTCTCATCCCTAAAATGTTTCCAAAAAGGACTAAGAATAAAAGTACTCACAACAACGAAATGGGAAGCACCAAGAACCCCCACAATAATAGGCACTAACCCCTTTCGCATCAAGAACCACTGATAGTTTAAATGCTGACAAAACCTTAAAACATTAATGAATAATGGACATGACTAAGTTTGGACCCTGCTTCTACACACACAGCTCTGTTGGAGGCTTTACGCCAGTGACATTAACAGCACTAAGCCACAAGAGAGACCTCTACCATTGCTGATGACTGAGCAAAGGATGGCCTCTCAGTCAAAAAAAATAAACAATTTATTTGCATGACTTTTTGAACTCTCCAAGCCATCCTTGTTTGATTTGCTTTAAACAGAGCAAGTTAGAAACAATTCATACTATCTTTCTTTATGCAATTGAGAGGCAAACCCCATCCATATAACAATAACCCATATTGAGAGGCTTACCATGGCTCCCAGGTGGAAGCAAGGATATTGCGAGCGGATCAGGCCGAGTTGAGTCAAGCTCATGAAGCCGATCTTTGTTGGAAGTTCCGACTCCAAATTCATTGCCCAGACGTACTGCAGGCTGCACAGGGAGATGCCGTAGAGCAGGATGAATGGGGAGCAAAGCATGGCGAACTGGCGCCGGTTCCGCACGATCCAGATGAGGCAGGCCCACAGCAGAAGCACGAACGTCAGCCAGCTGTGGTAGGTGATACTCCAGACCTGTGGCAAGAAAATGGTCAAAAACACGTTCAGCAAATCAAACAAGAGCAATGTATGGAGTGATAAATGAATACTGTGGAATACAATCCAAGTCCCTGTATTTTATTCGACCACACTGCTTTAGTGCAAACTAGGATGTAGCACAGCTGAATTAAGTGCCCAAGAGAAGTTGGCTTCTGCAGGGCTGACAGTGGAGAGCTTCAGCAATGTACTTTTTTTTGCATGCTTAAACTCATTGAGGCTATAGTTTCGTCAGCCTTCCTCATGCACCTTCAAGCATGTTTGTGGAGTCATGACCCACCTAATTCTGTGTCTGCTTATCAGTGTAACTTCAGTCCAGGGGACAGAACCTTGTGCATGTAACAAATAGCAATGCTGCAAGGTCTTGTTCCTGGCTTGTTGTTTCCTGGCTTCCTCCTGCATCCTATGAAATCTCCCAACCATTATCTCTAATGTTGTAATTCCAATGTAATTTTCAACAGCATTTTTTGGCAGAGGGCTTCCAGTGTTACTGCCAATAAAGTATATTCAGAGCAGTTATAATGCCCATGCAGATGAAACCTAATTGGTCAAGAGTATGGTCTGGCCTAAAGGACTGATGCTTTTCAAACGTCTCCACAGACATGGCGGCCACTTCTTTTAACTTTCCTTTGCATGATGACCCTTTGACGGAGGAGTGCCTCGTATCCCACTGAGCTTGAGAGGCAACACCATAAAAGGTGATATGGTATGGCCCTCAAGAGGAGTAAGGTGATGGTACAGAAGGCTCAAGTGCAAAAATATCAGCAGATCGGGATCCAGAATTGACATATGTGGCACAATAGGTTTTTGGCACCATTGAGGAACATTAGAGCATCATAACCTAACTGAGTACGTGATAGGTGTTGCTTTCATCTGCATGATTCTGGGGTAATTAATGGGGTAACAAAAAGCTTTAAGACTCCCCGGTATAAAGTACATATGCTTAACAAAACTGATTTAGACAAGTCTGCATGTAACTTTATGAGGCAGCTAAGAGCAACCACCCTAAAACAGCTATGTTTGCCTTAACTGCAGAAGACTGTTGAAAAAAGTTGCTCCCCAATATGAATGGCAGGATGGCTTGTTGACTGGGGTAATAGGACTTTCCTTTAGCACCAGCTCAGAACTGTGCATTTCCATGTCTCTATGGAAATGCAGAATAAAGGCATGCAAATTTAATTACAACTACACCGTTGTTCGTCGGTGGCCATGCACTTCTGCACTGCAACCACAATATCCTTAAGATAGAAGATGCTTTGCTTCGAAGAGCAATTAATTGAGCCTCACAGTAAAGGTCTTACATTTGCTGCTGACTTCCCTAGAAATATTCCCTTGGACATGGTCCCACTAACCACTTTATCTTTTTTATATAACAACATGTATTTAGCAACCTATGCAGGCTTGGCATAGAACACCTAGTGCTGTTAAAAACTGGAAACTAATTTGAAGTGGAATGCATTGTTATCTTTCAATCGAATCTCAAGCACAGAGTATTTATATGAGTAATAGGTTTGTCTTTTTAGGTCGAGCCTGGGCAGTGCATGCGCTGCTCTGCGAGGCATGCTGTATTCGAGTATAGACTTGAACCCCCGCCCACTCTCCGCCCATATTTGTCTTTGACTTGTGTCATTGTCCTTTGTAAATGCTGGCTTCAAGATTTGTTGATAGGCTTGTTAGTCCCTCCTTAGTACCGCCTTGTCTTCATTTGTAACCTTCCATGAGGACTGGCCCTTTTACTTCTGTTGTTACACGCTATGTCTTATTTAGTCTGTAAGCACCATTTTCTTTAATGAGTTTCTCCTACAGCAGGCTCGACATGCCTTCCTGCAACATTCAGCGTGCCATGCGCGCTTTCACTTTCCAAGGAGCCCGGGACATTGGCGGCCGCTTCTTTGAAATGAAATAGGTCTTGCATTTAGAAGAGTTTGAGCTATTGATATTGTAAATGACAATGCCTTTTATTTATGTGTTAATTATCAAAACAGAAAATAAAGGGTATTGCCATTTACAATGCCAATAGCTTAATCCTTCACAAATGCGAGACCTATTGCATTGCAAATGCTTGTTTGAAGAGTTGTTTGGGGTCTGGCTTGCACATAGATTGCTACAACCAGATCTTCAGTACCAAGCGCTAATCATCCCCTTCCCTCAATTGAAATATTATTACACCATGATCAGCCATGTGTCCTTTCTAGAGAGGTAAAATTATTTCTTTCACATTTCCATATAGTGCTCCTCTATCCAAGCCAGATATCAGTACGGGTCACAATTAAAACCAATTGAGACCGGGATCTCCTTACAGAGAATGGTGAACAGTGAAAACAGGGACTACAGCAAACTTGGAATCTGAAGGAGGCTAGAAAAATATCACACTGACAAAGCAGGAATGGGAGAGAGAGAAAATGGGGAATAAGTGAAAGTAAACAGTAAAGGATTGACAGATGAATTTGCAAATGGGAGAGGTTTGGTTTAGACTAGAGGGAAGATGGCAGACCAATTAAAGAGGGAATGGGACGAAATCAGGGCAAAATGCAGGATAAGACAGCTGGAGAGAGGAGCGTGAGGGACGATGGGCCAAAGGAGCTAAATAGGAGAAAATCATGAAGGATGAGGACAGTCGGAGGTATACATAAGAGCAAGTGGAAAAGTCAGTGGAGGGGGGAAAGGTCAGAAGACGAGAGAAGGTAAATGAGTGGCCACTTGGATATATTTAAGCAGAGGAAGAGAAATACAGAATATCAGTTACGGATAAAAATATAGATGAAACATATAATTTAACTTTTTTCTGGAATTGCTGTTGGCCATCAGGAAGCGAGTTCAAAGAGAGGTGGCTACACATGAGGAGAATTGGAAAGCATGCATGTCTAAGGTTAACGTCTTAGACTGAAGTCTAAAAACCTGAGATTTAAATTTTTCCAGAGATTTTTAGGCTTGAATAAAAGGAGGCTAGTTTTTGAAGTAGAAGGGCTCAGTGCGACACAGGCCAACTTGAATTTAATTCTGGGGTCAAGTGGGAGCCAAGTCACAATAGACTGGGGGAGGGGGGAAGGGGGCTGATCGAATTTTTCTGCCCATTAAAAGTATTCTGGCTGCTGAGTTCATCTGTGCCAGGTGGACTTTTGGCTATCTGTAAGAACGGAGTTGCCAGACTCCAACAATGATATGACAAGAGTATGGATGATCAGGTGAAAGTCTTTAGATTTTTTCTTGAAGGAGAAGAAAGTAGTTCGAGGATTTTATTTGTGCTCAACGCATGAGGATATGGAGAGAACTGGAAGGACTGATGTCCAGGCTCTACAAACACCATCCTCCCGAATGGGAAATTAAAACTTCATTGAATCCCTACGGATCTGTTGCTGGACTGCACAGGATCAAGGTTTGTACTTTAAATATGTTACTTGGATATCAGCACTCATCAATGGATCTTCACTGGTTTCCAAGTAAAAGAAGCTAGGTTTGTGCATGCACTTTATTGAGAAACTCATCAAAGTGCAGGCCGCTGATCACCGAGGCCTAGCCAGTCCTCCAAGGTTTACTGCTTCTCCAAGAGATTACTCCTCTTGTTCCTTTTTCATTATAGTACTTTCTGTTTAGACTTAAACAAGTCATTTCACTTCTTCACTCAGTTTCTCCTAGTTAAAATGGGAATGGAGTCTTTCGAAAATACAGTCTCAAAGCACATAAACATATCTCTAAAATTGGCCCCGCATGCCATTATCCTGTATTCAGAGCCACCTGTATCTACCTGGAGCCGCTAAGGACTCACTATGCATTCTGTGGCAGATACTATAGGGAATACTTCAAAAGCAGATTGCCTTCCTCTCCACATTCTCCATTGTCAAGGTACTCGAAGAAACCCATTTAGGAAGTCCTTCCAGGTCATACGCAATGACCCAGTACGAGGGCAGACTACATTGATGTATGAGTTAAGGGTAGGTCCTCTTCGCATGGTTGGTGGATCCGAGGGAGGATAATAAGGGAAAGGCTTATCACCAACTCCAGAGGAAAAGGGCCACAAATGTCATTCTAAATAAGCTATCCTATCTCTGGATATGGTACTCAGGATGAAGTTAACTTGTAATATTAATATTGGCCAACATAAGGTGTCTCAAGTAGCTTGCAACTGGATAAAGAGCAGAGCCTTCTGCAATTTTCTCAGGACTCTCGCCACACCCAACTCAATAACTTAGTTGATACGATAACCATGTCCCAAGTAATGCTGATTATTTTAACAGCGAGTAGCCTCAGACTGTTTCAAGGGGTTGCATCAATCATTGAGGAGTTTTTTCAATCCTCCGTTCTATTTCCTCTAGGTTTGTGCAACAGCAGATATCGGAAGGTTCTTCTGTCCTTCAATGGTAGAAATCAGGCTTGGTGCAATAACGCAGTATCAACATGCAACTGGGCCAAGTAATCTTTTGAGGCAGAGGAAAAATCTAAAACTATGTTTGAGACAGAGATGAGTACAAGTTAAAAGCAAGGGAGAGAGGAGAGGATAGATGAATGAAGTGGATCATCTGCAGAGGGACAGAGGCATTTACTTGTATGGAGAATCCCTGCAAACATCTAACACCAGCATTGAGGTCGTTGCACAAACATTTCATTGCCAGGTCATAAAGTTTGACACCATGTATATAATACCCGAGGGGCACCCTTTCTCATTCTCAGGGAACAATATTACATGCCATGCAGATCATGCACATCTTCCTCTCTGATCCATGTAGGTGCAGGGGTGTAGCTATGAATTGTGTGGCAGATGCAGGGTCACAGGGCGCATGGTGTAAAGGTCCAGTGTGCCGGCTGTCTTTCGCACCCTAACGAGGATTAGAGGGGCTTGTTTCTTGCTTGCATTAGGAATCTTGGTGCCCTTACTGTGACAGTACCATCCCCATACAAAACAGATTGGAGGTCACGTACTCGGGTGTTTTGCCAACAAACCTGTGTAAGGTACTGCCTAAACAAATATATCCAACCTATGACCATGTAAACTTTAAAAAAACAGACTGCCAGAAACATATATATCCCTATCAACCAACATACATGCAGCATTCTTCTGTTTTAATGTTCTCTTTAGAGCTTTGCTACCAAGAGACCATGTAAATGGTAACAGATGTTTTATGCAGACAGAACAGAGGATGTTTGGGGGCATACAAGAGAAATGTATGCATATAAAAAGTGCGACCTTTAAGCACATATTTCAAATAGAGACACAACTTAGAGGAGGAAATTTAAGTTGGCGGGTTCCAAAAGGTTTTTTAATAGATCTGGTTGTGGCTTACAGGTTTTTGTAAGTGGACAAACACTGCTATTTAAAACACAAACTAAAACCAGCAAACAGCACCAGGTACCAATAAAGACAAGGAATGACATTAGGAACCAGTTCCAGCCTGTGACTTGAATTTCCTGCACTGCAGATCAGCAGGTTTCTAAACATCCAAAGGCCGGGAAAATGGACCAAGTAGAAAGCAGTTGCGATTGATGAACTTGAACTTTCACAAGGGCAGAAGAAAGATGGCGAGAGGGGCAGAAAGGAAATGAGAGATAGATGAAAGTGGCACTGAACATAATGTTATGACAGAACTACATAGAAACACGCAGAGAGACAGACATGCACAGATGGAGATATAAAAATGGAATAGAAAGACAGGATGGGCTATAATCGATAAAGACAAGCATGTGAACAAAAAAGTTAGACTGTTAAGGAAAAGCATTGCACCGAGAGCGTGAGAAACAAAAATAGAGATAGACAGATAGCTAGAGAGTGACAGATACCACAAAATGTAGGTGTCTACATATAATGATTGGGAGAGGCTAAGACTGACAGAAGAATAGACTAGTTGCATGCAGCCAGTCCTGTAGTGTAGATGAGTGTCTTACCATCATGGCGATGAGGGCACAAATATAGCTCTGGTTCATGATCACATGACCCAACATGTGAAGTGGCGATTTCTCCTTCTGCTGCTCATTAATCTTCATATCTGTGGTAAACAAAGATTAGATGTAACCAATGGGCAGCAACTAATACAACATTTATCCAATGGGAAACATTCACTAGTAGATGCAATAAATGACAATCATATTGATGGGAACTTTTACCAATGGGCACCATGCAACAGGATCAGAACCTTTGGTCAGCAGTCTAGGTGTCGTACAATCATTGAATGGCGTCTAACATGATATGTATTATTCAATAAATATGTAAACAATTGGCAGCATCTAACAGGACATGCGATTAATGGGAAACATTTAATATTATATGTGACCGAGAGATGGCATCTAATCGGCAGGCAACCAATGGGCTGAATCTAATGGGACATGGAGCCACTGGGCTGCACTCAACCTTAAATGTAACCAATGAGCAGCGCCTGATGGGACTTGTAACAATTGGCAGCAGCAAACAGTGCATACAAACAACTATCTAGGACTATACAATAGTGATTTTGAACTGGAATATGGTAAGCAACAAGAAGGAAGGTAGCAGTTAAATTTGTTTTGTACTCTGGCTCAAGAGAAGTTATGGAAACTGTTCTCCTCTTTTTTTAACAATTTTTTCCGACATCAGAAAATGTGTAAACCTTGTGAAAAGTTGGCTCTGGATGATCCTCCAACGAATTACATATGGATTTGGACACAAGTAAATAAAAATATTTATGGGGACTGCTGATAAAATAAGCGGAGGACGGATTGGGCGCATTTAAAACTTTATGATGGAAATGAGGTAAAAACAAATTTGGTTGGATGGTCCAGTGCTATGTTTGAATTGTTTTAAACTAAACGAGTTTAATGAAGTCTAATTAATTGCGTTCTGGAAAATATGTTGTGTTTATAGGGTGGAGTTTGTATGTTCGATTTATGAGCAAAAAAGATTTGTTTTGAATAGACATGCTTAGGTGGGCTGGTGAACTCAAGAGATTTCCAGACAGGATAATACATGGCTTTCTAAAGTGCTGATCAGGCACGATTAAACAAGACGATTAAACAAGAACAGTAGGGTGCATATTATTACAGCAAGTCCGAAGAGAGGAAGCGTGGACTGACAGTGAAACATTTGGAGAGGCCCTGGCACGAGGCAGGGCATTCTCTTAAGACTCAGCACGAGTGTCTGGGCTAAGGATTTTAAGATATACCTAGTTGGGGCTCCAGCTGGTTTTGGGGGATGGATTTAGAGTGGACAGGTAGATTTCGCTGTGGAATAACTGGCTCATAATGCAATATTTTTATCGTGAAAGCGGTGGCCTGGGCATGGTGTTGCATGCAGGGCTGTCGCTCACTGTAAAGAAGGGTGATAGTTACGCAGTAAGTGCCACTGCAGACCACTAGAGGGAAGTATATTCCCGGCAGAGTGACCTATTCTTATAGCTCTACCAAGCGTCGAAGAGGTGTGAACAGGAAAAACGCGAAGGTATCATTTCTATGACCACATTAGTCCGGCCCTGTCTAGCGCTTTTTCCCCCCTATTTAATATTGGTGGACAGCCTTTTTCTAAGCACTCTCAAGGTATATGATGGATGTGAGACACAGCGAACTAAAATGATTTGCGTTTAATAAACACATTTTATACAGAAGTGGGGAAGCTGGATTTAGAACTCGGGACCTACGGATCCTCAGGCGACTACTTAATCTTCAGGACTGGTAACAGCACGAGCCTACACGGAGTGAAAAGGAGATTGAACATGTCTTTTGAACCCGAGAAAAGTACAGCCACGTGCGCGCCTTAATACGAAGCCGAACCCCAAGAAATGAACAGGGAGCATCCCCGACAACAACTACAAAATTTTAACTAATGGAGGTCTGTGGCCTTGTTCCGCCCCTGCTGCTCGATGCAAAAAGAACAATTGATGGACAGAATGCATAACAATGTCATACATTCACCCCAGTACAGAGATCTGGGCCTAAATCCATCGTTTTTTTGCTCACCATGCCATTCCAGTTTGGACCCAGCCATATGCAAATCAGTCTTGACCCTGCGCCGCCCGAACTGCCAGGCCAGGTCCTCCCTGGACTGGAAACAAGCATCCTAGGACCGGTTTCGGGCTTTCAGCCCTCATCAGCCAGGATAGCTTGACTCCAGTGGCATGGAGAGCACGGGACCCACGTCTGGGCATACCCGTCCCACTCGGGGTGACAAATGCAAAAAGAACAATTGATGGACAGAATGCAGAACAATGTCATACATTCACCCCAGTACAGAGATCTGGGCCTAAATCCATCGTTTTTTTGCTCACCATGCCATTCCAGTTTGGACCCAGCCATATGCAAATCAGTCTTGACCCTGCCCCCAATGGGAACAGTCCAGCCCGAACTGCCAGGCCAGGTCCTCCCTGGACTGGAAACAAGCATCCTAGGACCGGTTTCGGGCTTTCAGCCCTCATCAGCCAGGATAGCTGGACTCCAGTGGCATGGAGAGCACGGGACCCACGTCTGGGCATACCCGTCCCACTCGGGGTGACAAATGCAAAAAGAAAAATTGATGGACAGAATGCAGGACAATGTCATACATTCACCCCAGTACAGAGATCTGGGCCTAAATCCATCATTTTTTTGCTCACCATGCTATTCCAGTTTGGACCCAGCCATATGGCATGGTGAGCAAAAAAACGATGGATTTAGGCCCAGATCTCTGTACTGGGGTGAATGTATGACATTGTTCTGCATTCTGTCCATCAATTGTTGTTTTTGCATTTTTCACCCCGAGTGGGAGGGGTATGCCCAGACGTGGGTCCCGTGCTCTCCATGCCACTGGAGTCAAGCTATCCTGGCTGATGAGGGCTGAAAGCCCGAAACCGGTCCTAGGATGCTTGTTTCCAGTCCAGGGAGGACCTGGCCTGGCAGTTCGGGCTGGACTGTTCCCATTGGGCGCAGGGTCAAGACTGATTTGGATATGGCTGGGTCCAAACTGGAATGGCATGGTGAGCAAAAACGATGGATTTAGGCCCAGATCTCTGTACTGGGGTGAATGTCGACATTGTTCTGCATTCATTCCATCAATTGTTGTTTTTGCATTTGTCACCCGAGTGGGACGGGTATGCCCAGGCGTGGGTCCCGTGCTCTCCATGCCACTGGAGTCAAGCTATCCTGGCTGATGAGGGCTGAAAGCCGAAACCGGTCCTAGGATGCTTGTTTCCAGTCCAGGGAGGACCTGGCCTGGCAGTTCGAGCTGGACTGTTCCCATTGGGTGCAGGGTCAAGACTGATTTGTATATGACTGGGTCCAAACTGGAATGGCATGGTGAGCAAAAAAACGATGGATTTAGGCCCAGATCTCTGTACTGGGGTGAATGTATGACATTGTTCTGCATTCTGTCTATCAATTGTTGTTTTTGCTCCTGTGATCGAGGCAGACCAGCAGCAGAGCCGTGCAGTGCCACCAGGGGGCACACAACTACTATTACTGAGATTGGAAAAAGGTTCTATGTTTACAAATACATGTTTATTAACATTAACAACTACAAAAAAAATATGGATTATAACAAATCAGGCATTGACAAAACCAATATTTTTGGCCTTGGCAAACCAGGGCAATTATTATGTTTTGTAATTTTTATTGTAGGGTGAGGTTATAAGAATATGTTTCCATCTAAAGTGGCTGTTATATGCTTGCATAAAAAAAAACCTAAAAAAAACCGATATGTGATGTGGCTCGTTTACTAATTAGGCTTTGTAACTATAAAGGCTTTCAGTTGCACTATGCGTTTTGTATCATTAATGTTTGTGAAGAGCAGATCAAATCCCGACCTTAATAGGCACTCGTACTGCAGGCAGCTGCAATGTTACAGTGTCAGTGAAACACTAACAGCAACTATGCACTTGAAGCGAAGGTAAAACAACTAACCACGATTTAAAGATAATATAAAACAATAATATAAAAAGTATACTTTGTACCAGCTTTGCCACTGAATACAATTTTTTTTTTTTTCAGCGGATGTGAGCAATGTGCCCAGGCTTTGTGCAGTCACTCAAAGTAAAGGAAGCCAATGGGCAGTGTGGGCTGACCCACTGCCCCATGCTGTATGCTGTGGTGTCAATGACAATTTAGCAGACCAGTGGATGGAGCCCACTGATCAAAACCACCTCTAGGTACGTATCTTATGTATGTATTAATTAAAATCATTACATGCAACCGCAATTCATACAGTTATAATAAAACTCAAAAACGATTATAATGAAGATTAGGCTCATCTGTTTGAAGGTAAGGAACCTACTGACTTTCTAAAACAGGTATACAAATACTTTCCATTTAAAAACTCAAAGACAATATAAATACGATAATCAGGTCGGAGTGTATCTAATCTATTTTTTGGAAAAACAATAGTCAGGTGAAACAGCTAAGGCGGCGTCTAAGCACTGGAGAAGAAGGTTTCATTAGCACAACGTCGTGCATTAACCAGTCTGTAACCCCACATTGAGGATGGCCTGGCTGAAGCCGAGTGAATGCGTTTATTAGGTATGGCTTGAGAGTCAGCGGTCTACAGGACCTATTGTAGCATCCTCCCCAGCCTGGATACAAAGAAATGATCACGCCACAAACGAAGCTTGCGTCTACATGTCTTTATTCCTCAGCGTGTAACCATTAACGAAACATTCTACATCATGAGTTCCATCACCCAATGTCACTGTTGTGCAGAGTCCATCAGGAACCAAAGGGGTTGCGTCATCTCTAACTTCCAAGACACTATATCTCCCCCTTTGTTAAATAAAAAGTACCAATAATATATATATTTATACATTGCAACTCTTCAATAAGTCGTTTTGGTGCTCGAATTCATTGCCCGGATCTGGTCATGTGAGGCTAGGGAGATACAGGACAAATGTCGATGACTGGCATTGGCGACAGAGACATTGGTACAGTCATTGGGCTCTCTGGATTCTCAGGAGGACAAGTCTCACTCCTGACATCTGGAGTTGGCGAAGGTCGACGCAGGTGCTTGAAATGTGAAGAATCTGTTGCAATGGACTTTCCAGGATGGTGAGCAGTCACCATGTGTCCTTTACTAGTCACCACCCTCAGTGGGCCAGCAAGGAAAGGAGCATCAGACTTGCATTTCCATTTGTGCCAGTCAATAACTTGGTCTCCTCTGTTGAATACAGTGCTCCGAGCACAGCTGCGTCCGTCCGCAAAGGTATTCATTTTGCGTTTGAGACATGAATCAGTGGGGTGAAGTTTATCAATGCCAATAGATCGCTCAGTGGTCCATTGTGGCAATTTGATTCCTATGACTCTCCCAAGCATTAAGGTGGCAGGGCTCTCAACCATGGTAGAAAGGGGAGTTGACCTGTATGCATGAACTGTAGACTGAAAAACTGGTTTGAGTTCAAGCTTTTCCAGCGCAGTGCGCTGAACGGTCTTCTTTGAGGGTACACATAAATGTTTCGACAACACCATTCGCCTGTGTCCAGAGAGGTGTGCCTTTCTAATGCTTGGCATTTAAACGAGTAAGAAAGTCTTTAAATTCTCAACTATTGGGCCATTGTCAGATTTCAAAATTGAATGAACACCCCATGTTGCAAAAATACTTTCTAGTCTCTCAATGACTCTGTCATAAGTAGTTGTCGACATATCTTTCACAAAGGGGAAAACGGGAATATTCATCAACAATTACTAGTAGATGTCCATTGTCAAGGGGTCTAAAGAAATCAATTGAAAACTTCTCCCATGCATACTTTGGAAGATCAGACATGTTTTTTTTATTTTTATAAACAATTTTATTAGTAACAAAGCAGCAATCAAGACAGTACATCGACAGTTTAGGTAAAGATGTTCAAGAGATTACATCATTATCTTCTTTATCATTAGTCCGGCAGAAGCCCATGGCAGCATAGTTCAGTCAGTACAGGACAATCCCAGGTGGGTCACTTATATGTTCTTGGGTCAGAAAATTCAAATAACTTGTACCTAGTGCTGATTGCCCACAGTGCGCGCCTTACTCCCATCCATGTCCTCCTCCAACACCTGGAGTCTTTCCCTCCTCAGCTCAACTGTTGGAGAGACACATATCTTCCCCCCTATATTTATTCCAGCGCCCCCATTTGTGATCCCATTTACGTGGACATCCCCTGCCTTTATAAACTGTTTTTTCGGCGATCATGGCATGATCCATATCTTTTGCCCAATCTCTCAGCAGTGGTAAAGTGTCTACGCCCCATTTCTGGGCTATATTTCGTTTCGCTATGCACCACGCCATCGTGGCCCACGATTGCTCGGCTTGCGTGAGGTCTGTTACTTCCCAGATATTGAGAAGACACAGTGTGGGATTTGAGAGGATGGACTTGTCACACGTTCTGGTCAGTTGTCTGGTCACGTCCGTCCAATATTGCTGTATGTGAGGGCAGCCCCATAGGATGTGCAGGAATGTTCCCGGTTGGTTACAGTGTCGGAGGCAGAGAGCGTCGGGTCGCCTACCTAATCGATGTAGTAGGATGGCATCAAAATATACTCGATGAAGAATTTTAATCTGCATCAGGCGAAGTCGCATCGGGATGGCTATCTCGTGGGGTGAGGATAACGCTTCTAGCCAATCTTCATCGGCTAGTTTTCCCAGGTCACCCTCCCAAGACGTCCTCAGCTTCAACATTGGATCGACTCGGTTATTAATCAATTTCCTATATGTGAGAGAGACGGCCTTGCGGGTCATAGGATCCAGCAAGAGCCGGTCCTCCAGGGGAGAAGAATCTGGAAGGGGGGTATCCCCAGGGAGGGCAGAGTCAATAGCATGACTGATTTGGAGGTATCGAAATTTCTCCGTCGGCGCTAGCTGGTACCTATTCTGGAGGTCCGAGAACGACGCCTTCTTGTCCTTGATCCACAAGTCGTTAACTGTAGAGATCCCGATTTTGTCCCATTTATCAAATCCTGCACAGGCGCTAAGCCGTCCCAGGATATCCGGCTCCCATAGAGGGGTAGCCTTCGTGAGGCGCCCCTGCCAGCCCATCCGCCTCTGCGCTCCATGCCACACTTCCACCGTACGCGCTGTAGGGCTGGTCAAGCACAATTTTCTGTGGTTCGTATACAGAGCTCTATTGTAACATCCTTTCCCCAGCAACCAGTGGTCAGTGCGAAAGCTGGGATCATCATGCCGCCCGAACACCCATTGATTGATGGCTATCAATTGTGAAGCCTGATAGTAAAGGCACAGATCTGGTAGACCTATACCCCCATCATACCATCCCATAGTAAGCTTGGCCATGGCTATACGAGGCGGCCTGCCGTCCCATAATAAATCTCGTACGGCCGCATCAATCTGCCGGAAGTAAGATTCGGGGATCGGAATGGGAGTGTTTTGTAGCGCGTATAAAAAGCGTGGCAGAGCGAGCATTTTGAATAAGGATGCGCGCCCTAACAAGGTAAGGGGGAGTGTTTTCCAATGCGTGACGTCTGATCGAAACCTCTGTAGCGGCCCCAACAGGTTCCGTTCAAAAAACAGTGTGGCATCCATAGTGATAAAAATCCCTAAGTACCGAAAGCCTTGGGAGGCTACCGGAATATCGTTTCCACGAGGACTCCGCGGTGGTTGTCCCCAAAGGGGATACATCTGGGATTTTGACCAGTTTATTTGATACCCAGAGTGTGCCCCAAAAATATGAAAAATATGGAGTACACGGTGCAGCGAGCGCGTCGGTGAGGCAAGATAAAGCAAGATATCATCCGCATAGAGCGATATGCGGTCTTCGTGCTCAGCCGTCCATCGAAGGCCTCTAATGCCCGGGTCTCCCCTTATCCATACCGCCAGCGGCTCCAAGACCATGGCAAAAAGGAGCGGTGATAACGGGCATCCTTGCCTTGTGCCACGGCACAGTGGGAAAGAAGTAGAGCGATGATTGTTCACTGAAACATGAGCCATGGGTTGTGCATATAACAATTTGACCCATCCCATAAATTTGGGTCCGAACCCGATGCGGCCAAGAACTGCGAACAAATAGTCCCACGCTATGGTGTCAAACGCCATTTTGGCGTCAAGTGCCAGCAGAATCGCTTCTTCTTCTAGAGTGCCTACACGGCCCAATACCCCATGCAGACGACGCAGGTTACGTTCAGTGTTCCGTCCCGGCATGAATCCCGACTGATCTGGATGAATCAAGTCGGTGAGATAGGGGAGCAGACGAGTCGCCAAAGGTTTTGCGAGAATTTTAGCCTCTACCGTGATCAGAGAGATAGGCCTATACGAGGCGCATTCATCTACCGGCTTACCAGGTTTATGAATGACTACAATAGTGGCCTCACGAATATCTGTCGGGAGGAGGGCTTTCTCGTAACTTTCGTTATATAGATTTAGTAAATGAGGAGCTAATTTGAAAGCCATGGGCTTGAACAATTCGATCGGGAGCCCGTTCGGGCCCATCGCTTTGCCCGCGCAAATGTCTTGAATTGCCTTATGAATCTCTTCAACCGACAAGTCAACTTCCAGCGCCTCCTTATCCTGTTCTGAGAGGCACGGCACTCCAATAGTGGCAAGGAGTTTGGTCGCTCTCGCAGCCTGCGAGTCTTGCGGTATATACCATACACAGTCTTATAGTGGTTTGCAAAAGATTCAGCGATGTCCCGTGGGTCCGTCATCAGAGCACCATCAGAGCTCTTGATCGCTCTCACCCATCTCGCTGTTTGTTCTTTACGTTCTAGCCATTCCAGCAATTTACCCGTGCGTTCCCCTTGTTCATATATACGGTGCCGGGTGGCCAGCGCACATCTATTGGCGTCCTCTTGTAGCAATTGCTTATAATCTTGCCTTTTTACGTTGAGCAGATGTTGAGTGTCAGGGGCCGGGGCCCGAGATATATCTACCTCAAGACGTAGGATCTCAGTTTCCAGCTCCAACACCCTACGACGGCGTTCAGCCCTGTGACCAGCCATCGCCGACAGTGCCCTCCCTTTAATCACTGCACCATATGCCCCCCAAAGCGCAATGGCTGATTGGACCGATCCTATATTTTCCTCAAAATAATAATCTGTGTCTTTCCGCAAGGCCTCTCTAATATGCGGAATCTTGAGTGCCCAAGGTTGTATCCGTATCGGGCCAGGTTGAGGCGGGCGTTGCACTCCACGGACCGTCAGCACCGGGGAATGATCCGACATCCCCCGTGCCAAACACCTAGTGTTGGAAAGGTCATGTATGTGTTGTGCATGTGTGAATAAGTAATCAATTTGTGATTGACTTCCGTGTACCCCGGACTGGAAGGTAAAGTGTGTGTCCCAAGGGTGCGACCACCTCCAAATATCTACCATCCCTAAGGCTTCAATAAAGTCTTGTAATGGTGAGCAGCGTGTTGAGTCACTTCTGGGCGGTGATCTATCTAGTTGACCGTCAATCGTCAGGTTGAAGTCACCCCCCATTATCAGTGTGCCCACAGGTAGGTGAAGTAAAAGGGTCCCCACATCTGTCAAGGTCAGTCGTTGTAGGCCCGGTGGAGCATACACAGAAACAACATTCAGGACTCTGCCCTCCCACATACCCGTGCAAGCTGCGTACCTGCCCTGTGGATCCGTCCAGGTATTCTGTATCACATATGGACAGCCTTTTCGAAGGAGGACCCCCGCCCCCCTGGATCCCGTGGTGAAACCTGAGTGGGCTACCATTCGATACCCCTTTCTGTCGAGGGCCCTGCAAGAGTTACCAATTAGGTGAGTTTCCTGTAGTAACACCAAGTCCAGCCCATGGCGGTGGACATACTGCAGCACAATACCTCTCTTAATTTTGTCTCCTAACCCGTTGACATTCCAAGTTATAAGCTTAAGTCCCTGACTGTTGGCCATCTTGTCACAGCTATCGGAAGAACGGAGCCCATGGCTGACTTGTAGCCCCCCACGCGCTCCCGTGTCGCCATCTGAGCGACCCCCGGACTTTCACTGACCTTCTCATAGTATTGGAGCTCTCCTGTTGCTCTCTGTACGTAGAAACCAACCAATTTGTGCATACATAAGCAGTTACTTTGTCTTGCTGCATAACATCCCCTAGTAACCCCCCCCCCCAACAAATTAAACTCCAGATTACTTTCAGCCCAATAAACGTACCCCCCTCCCTGCCACCCTGCTTAACGGGACAAAAACCGCCCGCCACCCCCAACATGCAGAGTGCCTGTCGCCCACCCATAAACAATTCCAGGGAACGCGAGTAACCCCACTCCCCATTTGCATAACTCTATACAGACATTTCTCCGCCCCCCCACCCGACCCCTACCCCAAAAGCAGTATACAATCCAGAGGCGCAGTACCATCCCCGTTAGATGTCGTGGCCCCCACATTTTCAATAGCAGTATAGTTGCGAGTTTCATAAGAAAACCGTTCCGCCCCATAACAACCCAACATGTTGAACGAACACAGCAAACATTGACATGATTGACCCAGTCACTTATGAGGGCAATCCCCAGAAAGTGGACAATCCCCGTGACATAAATATCAGGAGTCCGCTCAAGTATCCCCTCCCAGCACTAGACTTGTGCGATCCCAAGTTCGGGTGGCGATGGCCCCAAGACCATGCTCCCCAAAGTTCGTGAGGGCATCAGGAGGACATAACAATCCCAAACAGCGTTACCGACCATTGAATCATCGCCCTCCCATGTGTCCCTGGGAATCAGAGTCAGAATGTGGAGGAGTTTGTTTCTGCTGGCGCCAGTCAGCGTTGTCGTCCGCCACCGAGAATGTCTTTTTGCCCTTTCTTTCGACCGTGCGCCATCCCTCAAGCCAGTCCCAGGCCTCTTCAGGTCGAGTAAAGAACCACGATTTTCCATTGGCTTCCACCCGAAGCTTGGCGGGGAACAGCATTGCATACTTCACTTCCTGGTCGCGTAGGGCCCGTTTCACCTCCAGGAAACTGCGACACTGACTCTGCACACGCAATGTGAAATCTGGAAAGAACATGATCTTGCTGTTCTCCAGGGTAAGTGGCGGGGCCGCCCTTGCCGTCTGTAGGATAACATCGCGGTCTCGAAAGTTAAACACCCGCGCCAACAGTGGGCGAGGGGGCGCTCCCTGGGTTGAAGATGCTTAAGGACCAGTTCCTCCACAAAAAGGTCTGCCGCCTGCCCCTCCGCGTTCTCCGGCACACCAATAATGCGGACATTGTTCCGTCGCATTCGACCTTCGTAGTCGTCCAGTTGCAGGGCCATCGCCTCATGGGAAGAGCGGAGGTCCGTAATTTGTTTCTTGAGCAGGGCGGTGTCAGTAACCAATTCCTTGGCAGTGTTCTCCACAGATCCTACCCTTTCTGTGATTTTCTTCATGTTCTCGCGAATCAGTGCAACATCCGTGGCCACTGTGTCGATCCGCACCTCAAGGGAGGTCCTTACCGCCGTTATTGCTTCAAGGAGATCCTTATTCGATGGTTCCGCGGCATCCCCCGGGGTTACTGTCTCCATATGGCCTTCAGTCTGCTGTTTCTGCCAGGCGAACTTCTCCATCTTGGTCTAGGTTGTCGCCCGATTATTATGGCCGGACGCCATTGCTTATTGTCACGGGGACACCACAGCTGAGCAAGGCGGTGCCGCCGCTACTCCCCGCCGCCTGCGGTGAAGTCCTTCAGCCGGCCTGTCGGCTTTTGCAGGAAGCACCCCACACAGAGGGGTATCTAGCCGAGGCCACCGCACAGCGGCCCTTGACGGAAGGTCAATAAATTGTTTCTGTTAGGCCCCCAGCGGCCAAATCGCGGAAAGTTGCAGTGCAGGTCAAGGGCCACTTCCAGCCCTCTTACGCTGGCCCAGTATTGTCCGCTTCTTCCGGTACCGCGGGGGGGGCCACCACTATCCCCCTCTCAGCTTGTAGGCAAGTCTCAGTGTCTTTATGGCAGCCAAGTATAAATGACCTCACCCTCTGGGCTTAACTGCCCTCTGTGGCAAACGGTTCAAGGGGCCCTCAGCGCGTTCTTTCAAATCTTTTTAGCCTTCTTCAGATCGCTCCCCGCAACCGCATACAGTCCTCAGAGCCGCTTCGGGCCTGTACGCCCGTGTCAGCAATGTCTCGCCCGTTTTACTCACGACGGGGGCCGCCGCCGCACCAGTCACCTGGCCCCCCCGTCACTCACCGGGCCACAAGGGATAGACTCCGCAGTCACAGCAGGAGTCCGGCAGCGCTGGCTCCGACGAGGAGCTCCCTCCATCCACCACTGGGACCCCGTCACCCTAGGCCGCCGCCGCGGCCTCGCGCCTGATCGGCACAGCGCCGCACTCCCGCGGGCTGGGTCACCCGCGATGCCTCGGCCACCGGAGCTCCCACGGGGCAACGTCACAGATTGCCTCGAAAATCGCACTGGGAGTAGCCGTGTGCCTCAGAAGTGCTCCGGCGTCACCAGGGCAGGAATCGGGCCCGCAGGGGCGAAGGTATACCGGATAGTTTGGGAGTGGCGCTCCGGAGTGAAACTACCGAGCGGCCATTCCCGTCGGCGGTTAGCCATGCCCCCTAAGATCAGACATGTTTAACAGATGTGAGGGTTGTCTTAGATGATTAACTGTTGCACAAATGACATGCCTTTAAATCTTTTTCAACTCTTTCATCAAGACGAGGGAACCACACTCTGTCCCGTAAAGCTCGTTTCGTGGCAACAACTCCACGGTGTCCCTCATGGGCCAGTTCAATAACTTGTTGTCTCAGACTCTCGGGTATGACAATTCTCGATCCTGGTAAGATGATGCCTTCTGGGGCAACTGAAAGTTCTTCTTGCATATTTTTTAATTTCTGGTATTCAAGGTCATCATGAAGAGGTCGAGTATGTTTTCACCACGATTGGTGTGTAATACTGACTGAGTATTAGCAAATCCTTTGAGATGTCCAGTGTGCTGGGCAAGGATGGCACCCAACCCCACTGGGCTTGTATCAACAACAACCTCCATCTGCAATTTCGGATCAAAGTATGCCATTTTAATTGCATGGTTGATTTTCTTGAAGCTGTGTTCACATTCACTTGACCATTGAAATGGGACATTTTGTTTCATTAAGTCTCTCTATGGGGCACTTACAGTGGCAAAGTCAGGTTTATACCCTGAACAGTAACTGGCCATACCAAGGAATGATCGCAGCATAGTTGCATCTTGTGAGGGAGAAGTGGCTGACAAGGGCTGTACTTTATTTGGATCTGGGGTCATACTCCCTTCAGAAAAGATGTAACCAAAGAACTTGAATTGGGTTTTATGAAACTCTCACTTTTCTGTATTTAAAGTGAGACCTGCATCAGCAAATATACGACACACTTGTGTAAGAGCTTTTATCAGGTGCCCGGCTAGAATATAAAGCAATGTTCGCAGTTTACAAGAAAGCGATTTTAACAAGGAAAGCAGAATTTTATGAAGCTAGGATCCTGAACGCTGACAACACACAAAAAGAAACCTTTCGGATTCTAAAAGAGCTGAGACAGCCTCAGGCACAGAAGCCCCCCTTCTGCCCTGAAGACTAACAAATTTCAGTCCTTCTTCTCAAGAAAAGTGAAGGACCTATTGACGGAGATCCACCTTACTCCTACTGTCCATTGTCCCTTAGCATCAGAACCCCCGCATATGATAAACCACTCACCGTCTTCCCCATGCTCACTCATGACTCCCTGTCTCCCTTAATGGGTCGGGTTAAGTCAGGGTCACCTGCGGACCCCTGCCCACCGAGGATCTTCAATTTGGCACTACCAGGGATCGAAATCGAGGTCCTCACGCTATTAAATCAATCTCTCGAATGTGGCCACGTTCCTACAGATTTTAAGGAAGCACGAGTCATCCCACTCCTGAAAAAACCAGGGGCAGACGTGAAGAACCTAAAAACTTTTAGGCCAATCTCCCAACTCCCATTCCTGGCGAAAGTGCTGGAACAGCACGTGCTGAAATCCCTGTCACACCACATAGAAGCAAACCATCTCCTGCAAACCAACCAGGCAGGTTTTAGGGCCCATCACAGCACGGATATGGTTATGCTGGCAGTGCTGGATGAACTCAGGCTCAGGGCCGATAAGAAAAAACCATGTGCCCTGGTCTTGCTAGACCTATCCGCGGCATTTGACACGGTCAACCATGACCAACTTCTGTCGCGGATCTCGGAGTTAGGCATCCAGGGTACGGCCCTCAAATGGCTCACGTCCTTCCTCACTGACCGATCACAGAGAGTACAGCTGGCTAACCAGGTGTCTGATTCCGGCAAACTCTCGTGCGGGGTGCCACAGGGTTCGGCGTTGTCTCCCCTCCTATTCAACGCCTACCTCCAGCCCCTGATAGCCGCACTGAATCTCATGGAGTGCCAGATCTATAAATACGCTGACGACACCCAAATTATTATCCAGATAAGCAATTCCCCGGCTGCCCACTCACGAATGCAAAACATTTTAAAATACATAGTCAACTGGATGACAGCCAATTCCCTCAAAATCACTCCTGATAAGACCGAGGTATTGGCCATCACCACAGACTCCAACCCCTGGAGCAACCTCTTCTGGCCACAAGAGCTGGGCGCAAATCCCGAACCAGCCCAGGCCGTAAAAAGCCTGGGCATCAAAATCGATGCCAAGCTGTCTATGACCCAGCAGGTATCTGCCGTAGTAGGAACATGTGTTGGCCTGCTTAGACAGTTACGGAAACTTGCCCCCCTTCTCACATTTGCAAAACTCAGAACGGCAGTATCGGCCATGATAGTGTCCGATGTACATCGGCCTCCCAGAAAAGCTGCTTGCCAGATTACAGGTCATTATGAATGATGCTGCCAGACTAATTTTTAGACTGCCTAGGAGGGCCCACGCTACCCCCCTCTTACGCCAGCTACACTGGCTCCCGATCAGGGAGAGAACTAGGTGTAAGGGCCTTTGCATCGCGCACAAAGCCATTTATGGCCAAGCCCCATCTTACATTAAAGATCGCTTAGCAACCTACACTCCTAGCAGGTCACTACGGTCCTCAGAGGCCGGCCTGCTGGCCTGCCCCCGCTTTAGCATGACCTCTAAAGGAGGCAGAGCCTTCTCAACCTCAATCCCTCTACTATGGAACAAGTTGCCAGAGAATCTGCGTAAGGAACACGCCCTCCTCCCATTTAGGAAGAAGTTAAAAACACTCCTCTTTGTGGCAGCTTGGGGCACAACTTAATCATTTACATCCCCTTCACGTGCTAGGGTAGGGCTCTCTCTCACAGCGCTTAGAGACCTGACGGTGATAATGCGCTCTACAAATGACAATTACAATTACAATGTTCCTTTCGTGTGGTCCCAAAAACTAGCATGTCATCACTGTAATTGAAAGCATTTGTGACTGGCTGTATTATGCGACTAATGACATCCTGAGAAGTTCTGCAGCTGGTGACACTCCAAAACTTAGCCTTTTATATCGAAAAAAACAACATGAGTCCAAAAGATAGCAACGTACCTGCAGTTCTCTTTGAGTTCTAGCTAGTGATACCCTTTGTTCAAATCAAGGCGGGAAAAGACTTTAGCTCCATTCAGCTGTGTAATCATGTCAGCAATCTGCAGACCTGCATGTCGTTCTCTTGTGATTGCCTTGTTTGCTTGGCACATATCAATGCAGATGCGCATGGCCCCTCCACTATCCTTTTTTGGCACTACCACTATGGGTGATACCCATGGCATCGGACCAGTGGATCGCTCAATGATGTTGTGCTTTAATAGTGTCAAGTTTTATTATCAACAGCCTCTTGTAAATGAAATGCAATTTGATGAGGCTGTTGAGCAACAGGGCGGATGTCCTCATTTATGTGAGGTTGCACTTTCATGGTCTTCCTAATCCATGAAACAAGGATGGAAACTGATTCACTATCTCATGCAGGCATTGACATTGTAGTTTACAGAAATCAGCCCTGTCAACAGCAGGACTGAAACTGAGTAAACAAGCGCTCGATGAAGTGCCTGGCAAAACATGAATTGCCGCTCGCAATTTCGTCTTTTTATGCTCCACAGTTGCTATGAATGAACCTTGGCTTTGCAGTGGCATCAAGGCAGCTGATGTATACACTTCGGTTTTCGACTGGCTTAAACGGGGCACTGGAGACAGTTCATTCTACTTTTCCTTTGGCATTATGTTTATTGAGGGCCACTGTCTACGATAAAAGGTATGGAGCACCCATTCACTTTCAGTGTTATTCAGCTATTCCCAAATGTGTAAGTCGTCCCGCAGTCAACATGGATATCGCACGCCCATCTTCCTCACTGTCGCTTGACAATGACAGTGACAAACTCTTAGACGAATAATTTGACGACAGTCGTTCAATTTCTACTTGCCTCAACTCATGTTGCCGCTTGGCCTTGTAGGTGTGCGTAGAGCATCAAGTCTTACATGAAAAAAGTGCACAAACCAGGGGATTTTGGGGTAATAATAGCCCTGCTGGACTCAACTCACCAGGTTGACAAAACCCTGGAAAAATCGTCCTAGTGGCAAAATTTCATTAACCATTGTAACAATAAATGTCACAAATTGGCGGAGTCCAAAAATGGAAAACATAATAACACTGTTTGAATTAAAGAACAATTACATTTATGTGTTCAACATCTCAATACAATATTAATTTCATTAGTTTAGATTTTTGTTTTGCAAGTTCGTATCCTCATGTGGTAGGTAACATTACTTCCAAAATGTAGTGTTCCTACTTTAAATGTTATGGATGTAGTATAGTCAAACAATTTCAAATTTCAATAGTCACTTTCCATTCATTTCAAGTGCAAATATTGGTTTCTTTGATGTTGTATAGCACACACGTTTCGTGGCTTGAAGTGAACTGCCGCTTCTTCAGGGCTTAATCAAATCTCTTCACTAGCTATACCATAGGAATAGCCTTTAAAAAACTGTAAATGTTCTCTTTTATTTCCATCATCACATTAATCCTTCCAAAACACGTAGATTATAAAAAGACTCTAGCATGTCCGTGATTGTTTTTAAATAAGGCAATCTGCTGATCCCAGCAGGCCACCATAACCGTGATGGCCTCTGATCACAGTGAGTCACAATTTAAGCCCCATCTCATTAATACTCATGAGGTAGGTTGGATTGTGACCCCCTATGATTCCTAATCTTAAGTACCGACCTGCGAGGGTGTTCTGGTGCTGAGCAGGTGTGTGTGCCTAGCCCTGCCTATGGTAGGTTGGTTAATGGAAAAGCCAGGTCTTCAGCTTCTTGCAAAATTCAAGAAGAGGGAAGGAGGCTCTGATGTTGAATGGGATTTAGGAGCATTGTAAGAGCATTGTAAGAGAATGCCCGTACCCCGATCTAACTCTGTGTATGTTGGGGATGTGTGCGAGTAAGAGTCCTGTGGAGGGCAGATATCTAGGCGGTAGTTGGAAGAAGATGCGACTGTTCAGGTAGGTGAGGTCTGAGTTGTGTAGTGCACTGAATATGTGTGTGAAGAGTTGGAATTGAGCGTGTTTGTGTATTGAGAGCCTGTGGAGCTCTCTGAGGTGTGGTGTGATGCCAGTTATGTGTGGGAGGTTGAGGATGAAGTCGGGCTACACAGTTCTAGATGTTGTGTAGTCTTCCAGTTAGTTGCTTGTTATCTCGGCGTAAAGTGTGTTCCCATAGTCTAACTTTCTGATGTCTAGGGCGAGAGAGACCGTTTTTCTAGTGTTTTTTGCGAGCTATTTGAAAATCTTCAGCATGTTCAAGGTGTGGAAGCAGGATACAGTGGTGGCTTTGACCTGTGCAATCATGTCCAATTTGCTGTTGATGATTATTGTGAAGTTCGTGGTATGGGATCTGGCTGTGGGTCAGAGTTCACCTGGCCACCTGTTGGAGTCCCATGGCAACGCGTTCTTGCAGTAGATCACTACTTCGATCTTGTTGCAGTTGAGCTTAAGACAGTTGGCTTTCATCCAGTTAGTGACTTCGGTCATGCAGGCAGTGAACTGTTTTTTTGTTCTGGAGGTCTTGTCCGAGATGGAGAGTATGAGTTGCAGGTCATCAGTGTAGGAGAGGATGTTGATGTGTACTTGGATGACATTGGCCACAGGGATCATGTATGCACTGAAGAGAGTGGAGCTGAGCGATGAACCTTGAGGCAGTCTACAGAGGAGTATGATGGCTTTTGAGGAGTAGGGTACCAGGCTGACTGCTTGTGTTCTATCAGTTAAGAAGGAGCAGATCCAGAGAGAGGGTCCTTGGATACCAATGTCGTGCAGGCATCTGATGAGAATGGATTGTGAGACAGTGTCAAATGCTGCACAGAGGTCCGAGAGAATGAGAGCTTCCACGTCTCCTCTGTCAATGATCATGGGGATGTCATCTGTGGCGAAGATGAGGGCTGTTTCTGTACTGTGGTTGGGCCTGACTCCAGACTGTGTGACATTGAGGAGCTAATGGTTGCTGAGGTGGTAGGTGAGGTGTCGGTAGATTAGTTTCTCCAAGCCCTTTACCTTGCATGGTAGAAGGAAGATGGGCCTGTAGTTGGAAAGCGTGGCTGGGTCAGCGAACAGCTTCTTGAGCAGGGCCTGATGATGGCTTGTTTTCAGGTATCTGGGAATGTGGCTGAGTCAATAGAGACATTAAGGATGGGTGTTAGTGCTTCTTTGATCAGCAGGAGTCCTTTGGTAAAGGAGTGGTGGGGGCAAGGGTCAGATGGAGCCCTCAAGTGAATGTTCTTCATGGTTACAGTGATGTTGACTGTGGTGATAGCAGACCACAAGGTCAGGGTTTGCTCATCGGCAGTGATGGGAAATTGATCTGTGATGGTGACGTGGTCCGGTTGAGGGCAGAGGCTGCTGTATATGGAGGTGACTTTGCTACAAAAGAACAGAACAGAAGAGATTTTGCAAAGATCTTGTGAGGCGGTGATGTTGCTGGAGGTGGCAGGAAGTGTGGTGAAACCTTTGATGATGGTGAAGATTTTGTTGCTGCTGTTAGTGCTGTTGTTGATACAAACTGCAAGAGCTGTTCACTTGGTATTCTTCATCTGCTGGTGGTAGCCTCTTAGGGCTGATTTGAAGAGGTCTTTATCTGCGGTGCTTTGACTTCTCCATTTGCGCTCCAGTTGCTTGCAGTGGCATTTCATCAGCCCGAGTTCCTCTGCATATCAGTTGGCCTGTGGCCGGGCTCTTGTGTTTGGTTGCACTTAAGGGGACCCATGTCCTCCTTCTCCACGACATACCACTCTTTGATGACAGTTCATAGGTCACTGTTTTATATTATGATTGTAACTCATGAACTGCAAGTAACAAAAGGATCCTTGTGACAAATGCAGAAACCCACTGAGCTATCTACATAAAATACAGTTCTGTAACCAGCATTGTACACTTTCTTTGGAGCAGGCATATTAACCTTTGTGCTACTTGAGGAGTCAAAACTGCCACTTAACAAAACTCTGAATTCTCTCCACCAAAAACATTAATCACCAGTTATCTTGACATTTCCATTGCTGACTGAAAACTACTGGACACACAAGGAACTCTACAGCAGGTGCTTTTAAATCTGTAAGTTATTTCTAAACAGAGCGCCCCTCCCACCCTAGTGCCAAGTGCGGCTGCACTGCCCTAAAGCCTGCCCTGTGTGCTTGGTCCGGTGCTCATAGAGGGTGGAAGCCAACTCCTCTTCTGTGATGCTTTCTAGCTTCGGCGGGCAGTTCCGGTGGTGGTAAATCTGTGGTGGTGCGAGATGGGTATGCTAAAACTGATGAAGGTGTGGTCTGTTCAGGTCATAGTTGCTGGGTTGTCACTGCGATGTTGCTGACCAAGGAACAAATCGGGTCCGGTAGGTGTCTGATGGTGTGGGGGGGTTTGGTAGCATGCTGGGTGAGGCCAATGTTTCTGACATTTTCTAGAAGGGCCGTACAGTTTGGGGGGGGGTGTGGTAATTGTTCTGTATTTATACTAAATTCTTCTGTGCCTAAACAAACAATAATGCTTTGAATGTATTTGAAATTATAAGAGTTCAGTACTCAATTTGTCCTGGTGGTTGCAGGTGCTGGCTCCAGGCACTCATTTTTGGGGACCAGGACCTATTTATTAACCTCAGACTTTGACCCAGACAAGAGAGAGAGAGACAGAAATTGGTGAAAGGACGAAGAACAAAAAAACATGAAATCAGCGGCAAAGGGATGAAAAAAAACTTGCAGGAGTGAGATAAAAAGACTGAAAATCTAGGGTGGTGGAGGAAAGAAGCATGAGGTGGAATCAAGACAATGTCACCTTAATATTCAGCAACCCCCAGCATTTGGCAGCACTGGCAATGGGCTGTTAAGAAAAACTTTGGGCATCTGCACTTATCTATTTAGCACAAAATAAGCACTTCGAGAGTCCAGCGGTCGAGTTTCCTCAAGTATACTGTTCCAGAGGTCGAGGAAACTGCAATGGTGGATTCTCTTTCAGAATAGCATTTTCTTTCTCAAAAATACGAGGATTTCTTATTACAACCCTATTCCAAGTCAGTCCTGAGGTCTCGGATATCCGCTTGTCTTATATTTCAAATCTAGTGAGGACGTGCCTTTAAATGTATCTCTATTTATAGATCTATTGACTTTTTATCAAGACATTTTATCCCTATAAACATTTGTATAAGAACAAATAAAATAATTATTACTGTCTTTGAAAGAGGCCCATCAAAATGAAATCAAATTAAACCGAATTTGCTTTAAAAAGCTGCCATTGCGTTTGCCCTTCATGTCCACCAAACCTTACTTTCTCCATCCACGGGAAATATGTTCTGCTTAACACACCCATCTTTATAACCTCTCCACCTCATCTTCTAACCTCTCCCTCACACCCCACTTACCCTCATCATGCTGGTGAGAGAATGTTGTCACTGGAACAGAGCTAGTTTCTGTGTCTGATCCTCCAGCCGTTGCCAGCATTGGCTGCAGAAACACAAGGAACATGAGATATAGAACATGAAATGTTCATGAGGGGAAGACATTATTTCTGAGGCAATGGAATGCTCCGAAAAACTAAACAATACATGCAAATAATGCACCATCACACAGAAGTTGAACTTATTTACTAAAGCACACACCAACATCAAACTGCTTAAAGAGGAAAACAAGAAGCCATCATAAAAAACTAGGTAACGGGGCTGTTTGAAACTATGGAAACGAAAGTGGCTGTAAAACAAAGTAAACAAATATCGGTAAAAAATACTGGCTTGAGAAGGACTAGTCGCCAGATCAAATGCAAATCAACCAAAGACAAACACAGCTACCAAGAAGTTTGAAGCAAGAGGAAGAAAAATGAGATTGAGGCAAAAGCAAAAGAATAGTAAAAAGCAGGGACAGGGACATAGATAAAAAAAATCTACGGAAAAAACAAAAGACACCAAAAAGACAGACAAAGAAACTGAATAAGGGGCGAAAGAAAAAAACAAATTCAATATATGTAAGAAAAAAAAACGAAGTCAATATAAACATATTGAAGAAAGCTATCTAGGAGGAAAAGCCAAGAGCTCTTGGGCAAGAACACAAAATGCAACACAGACTCCTAAACCAGTCAATAGAGGCAAGAGCAAACAACAACAGAAAAACCGAAAAGCCATGTGCAAAAGGACAAAACAAAAAGACAGAGGCACAAGCAAAAAGAAAGCTATTAGGCAACGGTTAAACATGACAGGAAAAAGATAACAGAGAGCAAACGGGGGTAAAGGCAAGCATCCAAACTAGAGGTCTTTAACCTTGTTCCATAAGGACAGAAATCATGCCAGATGTGACGCACATGTGGCATAAATCAAGAAAGAGACAAGAGCTAAGGGCAAGAGAATGGCAAGAACACGAAACAGTAAAACAGATGCAAGAACAACAAAACATCAAGTTAGAGGCAGGAGCACAAACCAATCAGCCAGAGGCAACAGCAAAATCAAAACCTCAGTGGAAAAGGACAAAGCAATAAACGGAGGCTGGAGAAACAAAAGGCATGGTGACAGAGGCAACACCAAATACTGACACAATGAAGACATGAGCGAAACCAATGTGAAAGAGGCAAGGTACAAGGAAAAAATAAAAATGGTAGAGGCAAGAGCATAAGTCAGATTAATAAAGATGAGGGAAACAGATGAGACCAAAGCAGGAACAGAAACCAAACCTGATTGATACAAGAACTCTAATTTGAGAAAGGAAATTCAAAATGAAAAGACAGAAAAGAAGCAGACACTTATGAGGCAGAGGAAAGTACATGATGCCGAGGCAAAAACTAAAACTCAGCATAAAATACAAAAAGATATCCAACAAAATAGAAAGCAACCAATAAGGGTAAAAACTAAAGAGATGGAGTCAACACCCAAAGCAGCAAGACAAATACAACAGCAAACACAAAGGTCATAAAGGCAAGAACAAAGATTGATAAAAAATAGAGTGGAAGAGGAAAGAGCACACACCAAGGCAATACAGGCAAGAGCAAAAAACAATTAGCCATAGGCAATAGCAAAGGCAGGAGCAAAAATAGAGCTTTCAAGAAAAAGACCAGAGCAAAAATCCAAAGCAACTTAGGCAATACCATAAGCCGAGGCAATAGATAGAAAGAAAACAGACAAGAAACCCAACTGATCGAGATGCGAGCATTATGCAGCAAATGAGACATGAGGGAGGAAAAAGCTACAACCAAGGAGGTAGAAGCAAGAGAACGAGGAAAATGAATAGAGGCAGGAGGAACCAGGGACCGCAATAAACTGGTAGAGGCAAGAGACCAATCCAATATGATCTAGAAAAAAAAGAGGAAAAGACAAATACAATACAGAACCCCGTATCCTAGAGCCAAGAAACAAGGGCAAAAAGGCAATAAAACACAACAGAAGAAACACGAAAGATAAGTGAGCGAGAATCAACCAGACAACTAAAGGATATAGAAAGTAGAGCAAAAAAAACAATAAAGGCAACAATGTCAAATGTATCATGAAGATAATTTAACTAAGGAGTTAAAGATAAGAGTCATTCAAATGATACAGAGGCAAGATAGAAATTAAAGAGCAAAAAAGTAAAAGAGATAAAGGCAAAAGCAAACCATCAGACAGAGTAAAGCAAAAACAAGTAGATAAGAGCAATGATCAAACAGGGAGATTAATTAAAGTGATGGTGCAAAATACAGAGACATACAGGAAAGATAAAAAATCAAAGAGCTAATGGAAGTGCAAATAATGAAATAGTAGAACATATAAGCAAAAAACAAAATCTAAAATCAAAGAGATTTGAAAATATTTAAGATCATCTTTTAAATGAATATCCAGGGTGATAAACCAAAGACCAGGAGGACAGAAATATGTAAGATGAATACATTAAAGACAAAGAAGATGGAAACAAGCAAATTATAGCAATTAATAAAACAAAGATGGAGAACATAAAAATGAACAATGAGGTTGAAGCTAGAATAATACTACACAGCAACAGAGGTAACAGCAAAGATACACGCAACTCAGGCAAGGCCAAAACGAGAGATGGCTATAACAGTGAGAACAAAGAAATAATGGTAAATGTAAAATACACGGATGATTGTGGCAAAAGTAACAAAATAAACACAAGGGAAACAGTGGTAAAGGGGGTGGGGGCAAGGCAAGAGTGCAAGCAATAAAGACACAAACTAAACAAGATAGAATGGAGAAGAGCAAACAGAGAAGAGATCGATGCAAAAAAACCTCTAAGATAGTGACTGACTAATAGAAAACAATTTACACTCATAAGTTAAGAATAGAGGTGTTTGAAAGTGAGGTAACGGAAAAAAAAGTGAAAGGAGGAGATAGTCGCTAGAAAAAAGCAAACAATATAAAGTGCAAATGTAAAAACGTGTAAGAGGCACGATCAAAAGAGAACATGGACACACCACGTGTAGTTAGTTCATACTATCAGTCTCTTAACTTGCACCATATAATGTGGTGAAGGCACCATCTCATAAGGCACTTTCAGAAACCTCATAAAGCTTCATGCAACAAGGCCAAAAGTGCAAGCACGTTTCTCTTGTGCACACTGCTCTAGCTTCTTCAGCTGGCAGTTTCTTAGGAGAACACAAACTGACAGGTACTTACGAAGGACAACATTTCCGTTCTTGAGGATATACCGGCACTGGACACAAGCACTACTATTCAGAGTCTTGAGAAATACCACACTCCAGACATTTTTCCCTGTGCAGAATTCACCGGTGATTTATGGTGAAATTTGTAAGGCGACAAAAGAGGCCAGAAAGAGAGAAAAAGTGTGCCAATTGGATACATAAATTCGGATTCTGCACATTATCCCCGATACCAGCAGGACGCTTAATTACGGGGTAGCCTCACCCAGGGGAAATACATAGAGTTTTGGCATTTCCCTGGACAGTATTACCGCTCGGTACGCATATTGATGAGTTGACGTAAACAGAGGGAGATGAAGGAACAAGAGTAAAGAAGTGCTGCAGTGGCAAGTAAGTGATCTTGTTCTTGGGTGGAGCTCCCTCCATTCCCAAGGTGTATGGGAACTAGGATGCACAAAATAGGAGAAGAGAATGGCAGGAGCAACCACCAGTATGGACTCATAGACGTAACTTTATGATATCTGCAGCTCCGAGTGAGTTGCTGCAGGGGTGCAGGTGTCAACAGTGCACTGATTGTACAATGTAGGTCAGGGAACCTTCCTTGCATCTTCCTGAGCAGTGATTGAAGCTCTCTTAAAGAGGACAGTGCGGGCATGCATGCCTTGCGCAAGAAGGTCACATTCAAAGAGTCGCATTTAAACAATCAGCGAGCAATACCAGGGAGCAATGGATGAAATGGAGTCTGCCTTCAAGGGTATTCTCCCCACCTGATGGGAGCAGAGAGTCTGGAGGAAGCCCTAGCATGGCACGGATAGCCAATAGAAAACATTAGAGCTACTCGGATGTCTAGCTTCGGTAGGACCTCCTCTGCAACAGAAGCACTGTGTGTAGAAAAGAAAGCATAACATCTTGACTCATATGGAATCCCCAGGTAATGTTGGAATACAAAAGGGGTTATTCGCCATCCTGTCTATGTTAAAGACCATCCCTGAGGTATCCGACTGCTACATTGAAAAAAGGGATTGTCTTTTTTGAAGGATTTCCAAAGTCTTTAAAAAGCTATCAAATAGCCCTCAAGTACGGAGTATGGTTTACAATATCCAACTAGAAGTCCAGCCTCCATGAGACATGGAAGGAAATGTTACTAACTGGGCAAGATATGGTTTTTCCACAGCACAGTTCACGTAAAAAAAAAAAAAAAAGGTAAGCCAGTTCCCCCTGCACTACGTCCAATGGCTAGTTCCACTCTAAGAATGATGCTACCTACCTCAGCTACAGAGATACTAATAAAAGTGGAGTCTGCTGATACAAAGCAAGCCATCAGATAACATACGATTTACAATAGTAGCTGGTACTCCTATGCAGTCCTGCACTCAACATCCATACTCCAAAGTGTTAGACTAGTGCATACACTGTGGTTCCAGCTACCACTCGACCCAATCCTGTCTGTAGGAGAGAATACGTACAATGCTCATGAAATTAGTGTACAAACAGCAATATTGTGAATAGTCGAACCTGTTCAGTCTGAAAATAGTCCACAAAGATGAAAACTATCCAGGCACAGCATATTTTTCATGTGTATCATTATACTCACTGATGAAAGGCACTAGGGCTTCAAAATTCATACTTATATATTTGGACCGAGTAAATATTGAAGTTGGGTCCATGAACGTTTGAATTATTGAAGCTGTATTGATGACATTCACTAAAGAAACCCAAATATATCTCAATACATGACAATATGAAAAGATGAATCTGTTGGGAGACCTCATTGAGAAACACAAAGAGTTGGGGCATCTTGGTCATGATAAGTTGTGTACCGAAGGACTCTCTTCCAGTGGAAGACAGCAGGTATCACTAGGTATAATGGCCCGAGCTATGCAAAGGTTACTGGTCTAGAGTGGGCATATGGATGAGAGTCTAGATTTGGTGGGTGCATGCGGATGAAAGAGCAAACACAGGCCTTGGTGGAGTCAACATCTGGAGCGGTACAGCATCCTTGCTCTTTGAAGACGGGCATCAGCGAGAAGAACAGACTGTGGAGGAAATACACGGAGAGTGACAACCCTCTTCAGAGGTGAAAACATGTTCAGGCGATGGGCTAGAAGGCAGGGGGTGTAAGAGTGATGCAGGTGCACCGCTAGCGCCTACAGTGTGGTGACATCACAACCACACATTCAGCACAGAGAGATGAACCCAAAAGCATTACAAATGTAAGACTGAAAATTAAAGGGGTCAAGCTTACAGTGGCAAAGACGTAGATAGCGACAACGGTGAACAAACAAGAAACCAAAGCAAAAGAAAGGAACAAAAGGCAACAGAGAATTAAAAGTGTAAGGCAAGACAAAAAGACAAACGTGACAGAGTTAAACTCAACTGCAAAACATTATTAGTTTTGCTCAGAAACAAATGCAACACCACGGAGACAAAACAATGTAATTGGGCAAATGCACTTAGAACCAATACTGTTTAACCTCTGAATGGCACTTTATGTGTAGGGTTGTGATCTGAATGAGAGCATCCTTCAAACTGTCTGCATGGAATGCATTTGGAGCTATATCTTTAGCAGGCCCTGCCAATGAACACTAAATATTGCTGTTCTCATGCTAGAGAGCGCCCATGTCACACAGAAGGAGGTACCAAGGGTTGTGCTACAGACTTGTGCGAAAAGACGGCTCTTGAGCTGAACATCTGGCCATGTCCTTTGCAGGTGACTTCGAAGACAATGATCGCCCAGAACCCAATGCACAAAGGAAAAGAGAAGCTACAACTCGGGGAAAACTAAAATATTTAGTCTTCTTAGCTTTCCTCCAGCTAGGGGACAGCTGGTTCATGTGCTCCATGCTGTCGTGTAAGGTGTGGAAAGAGGGGGGTTCCTAAAATAGTCGCATATGCAGCAGGATATGACGCCAGGCAGTGACTGCTTTGTTTAGTACAAAGCTAGAATTTGATTAAGGTTACAAGACGACTCCATGTCGTCAGGGGCCACCGTATTCCACTCTGTTTTGTTCCTTCTAGCGGTAATCTAGAGTTTCACTACACTTTTTCCTTTGAGGTGGATCAAGATTCTTGAATTAATTTGGGTTTTTAAATGAATGCTCAAGAATGCATAGGGTTTCTGATGACTTTGAGTCATAAGGTAATCTTAATTACTGTGTCTACAGAATTGTCATGTGTTATTTAAATGTAGTTATCATTGTGTCTTGGAGTTTTTTCAGAGCTGTGTGTGGGAGGGCAATGTTTTTGGCTTTGGTAGAGAATTAGAAAAGACAGGTAGGGCCATTAGCTTGCCAGGAATAGGCTTTGTAAACCATGTCCTTAGGGCAGTGGGGTTTGAGTGTGTGTGTGTTGTGGTGTGTGTTGGACTGTGCATGTGTGTCTCTCTCTCTCTCTCTCTGTCTGTCGTCAACCATGTGCCTTGATGGGAAGGCTAGCACCCGGGAAAATTATTATTTTGCTACCATATTATCCTTTTGTGGTAGGATCAGTAGCTGTGCCTACTAATGGCAGAAAGGACTTCAGTCCAAAATGTAATTACTTAAGAGCTGGACCCAATACAGACCCGATGGAGGATTATTGCTCTCCACACCCCCCTGTGCTCACCTTGCTCTCCTCTGCCAGGCTGCCCCTGGTCTTGGCCCAGCCCTTCGGATCAGTGAGCTCCACCTTGTCCCCTGCCAGTCTCCGCTTCACAGCCTTCCCCTTTTAAATTGCGATACAAACAGAGCCAGCCTAAGATATTATACACATACCAATGGCCACATATAGAAAGTGAAGCAATCTATTTGATCACATTGCACACAACTGTAGGTATCAACACAAAAATAAGTTCTTTTTGCTAAGTTATTTTTATTAATTTTACCAAAGTGAAGATACCACACCCTTATGATATGAGAGGTAAAAGTTAAGTGAAATAAGCAGCCACAATATCACCTAGATGAGTGCATCACTCCTCCATGAGGTCCTCAGGATAATCCACACAATACTAGGTGAGGGCATAAACGCAAACTGCTGAACTGCCACTTAAAAGATGCAACAATGGCAAATACTTGCAGAATTCATGGAACAAGAGCAATGGGATTTAATCTGGGCAGTAATGGCGGACAACATGTATGTCCTTAACTCCAGGTACCTTGACTACCGATGCAAGAGTCTTTAATGACATATTATCGATATAGAAAGACCATTAAGGAATGGAGGCCAATATGGGGTGCAGGAGGGCAAACTTTGCACCCCCTCCTCTGAGGGGGAAAGGGGAATCATTGGAACTCCTCCTTCTTCGTACCCTTTATTCCAACACATTCGAGATCCAGGATGTTAATTTCAAAGCAAGAGCATTCAGAGGACACCAGTGTCATTGTTTTAAGTAGCCTTGACCTTAGTGCCATTGGAAGTACATTCCATAGCCAGACTGTTTACAAGGCACACTCACTGCACACCCTCTTCTATACATTTACCTTAGCAGAGTCGGACATGCCTTATATAGTTACATTTTTCATAGGGGCTCACCGCTCGAGCTCCTTGTAATTACCCGACTCAGGGGTGTAATGTACATGCCTACAGCTCCTCCAGTCCAGTGGACCTCTCCCTCCAGGAGGAACCAGCCAGGAGCTCTTTCCCGGGATCCAGTCAGTGGCTCCAGCTCACAATTATGCTTTTACTAAAACAGCCATTATCTTGAGAGGGCATCGCTTAGGGTGAACAGTTATGCAGTGGGTGATTAAAATTGAAGGGGTCCCTCAAAAAACGCCCAGGGGTCCACTTAATTAAGCTCCATCTCCATCGCAGTGGGAGACCAAGACCTATATTTCATAGCTAGACTTATTCTATATCGGCCCTTGCTAGAATGTCCACCTAGTTGGATAGAGACCTGGATGTATACGACACAGACAGACTACTAAGAGAACCCATTCTCCAACGTCCTGTTTTCTAGAAATTCTTTAGCATTGCTCCTAGATTTATATTTCATAGAAACAATATTCCAGACCAACATTGTCTCTACCTTGCTCTGCCACATCATCTTAGTAGGTCTACTTGCCATAACCTGGCTCTTTGGGGGCAACACCTTGCGCCCTCTCTTGCAACACGTCTTAGGACTTGCTAGGAATCCGTAGTTTGCTCTGCTGATGAATGATCAGCATTCCATGATCAACTCAATCATGTGCATACCTCCTCACATCACTCACCAGCAGTGATGTCAAAGTGCTGCAGACCAATGCTGTTGTCTTCAAAGAAGGCATTTAATAGACACTCTCCTTTCTGCATGCTCTCATAGCAGAAGTTCTGTATTCATCCACAAGACATCCTCCATATTTTGTATAAGAAGCAACTATAAGACAATCAACAGAATCCCCAGGGCATGAAAAGGCAACACAGTCCCCAGTAGTCGAAATGGTGCCTGACATCACTCTCTTACTGCGCAAAGGACGTCCTGGAGACTAGCACTTGCTTCTTGAGCGCGTCCTGACCTGGGGTTGACATTCCTGATCTTGGCTCAGTATGTACCATATACAATCTTCTTGGCTCTTTGACACTTGACTTTATCGTCTTGCATTTTAGATGCAGGGAGTCAGAGGAAGCTATTAATCTATTACTAATGGGTAGAATCTTCAAAAGGTGAAACAAATGCTTTCACCCAGTACCAACAGGCTAGAGCCTTGCTTTTCCAATGTGTAATTAATTTTCATATTTTGTTCCTTTTCAATAGAGGTTCTGGTCTCACAGTTACCTTATTAGCTTGTGAGCAGCATCTGCATGTTTACATTGGTAACAGTACATTTAAGACAAAGAAAGTGCAGAATGGAAATGTCAAAACTTTGCACACCAAGCCAGACATTTCTTTAAAATACAGGAAAAGGTAGTGGGTAACATTCAACACGTGAAGCTAAAATCCTAATTTCACAAGTGTGGGAACAAACACAGTGAAAAGAGTTGGCACAAATTTTAGAGCAGCAAAGAAATTAAAACAATGACGTCTATGAAATTGTGGGGTTGTGGGAAGGGCCTGATGGTCCGGCCTGATGGTCATCCAGACATACCTTTACCTGAGCATCAGGCTCCCGTCTCTTGAGCTTCACTAAAGAGGCCACAGTGAAATAAAGCAGCAATAGAATCCCAGGATTCACGTAGACCGGCCAGTCGTGGTCAACGTTGAGGACCAGGTCTTCTTCGCTGGTGCAGTTTGAGTGCAGAATGATGTTCTTCAAACCAAACAACCTATGTAAAGAATGAACAGTTTGTTACCTCTAGGGCTCTTAAATTATGGCATGTAATCTTTAAACATTTTCCAGCGGTGTTCACACATTTATTGTTTTTAAATCATCTTTATCATTTCTTTTGTAGGTATTCGTGCACCCACCAAAGCAGACTATAACATACCTCATGCAAATTTATGGGGTTATTAAGAATTTGGAGGATGGAGGCTATCTTCCAAAAATAATGGCGTCCCTATTTCAAGTGAATGCCTGGATATAGAATAAGGCAGACAGCACATCCGCCAATGTTTGGTGGATGTCACGCATCCACCAAACTCTAAAGAACACCCTCAATCAGCACAAAAAGATCTTTAAATAAAGTTTTCGATTTAGAAATTATTCCCAAATAGTAATGGTATAGAAAAGGAAGGTCTTTTAGCAGCATCAACTCCGTGGGAGACCTAGGGCGTAAATCCAACTGGGTGGAGTGAATCGCTCACTCCCAGAGAAGCGCTAGAAAACACACATCCACCAAGGAGTAGGCACAGGACCTAAGATCTAATGAACTGTACTCCTTCTGAAGACCTTAGATGGTTTGAAACTTTAAATAAGGTGGTCCAGAGTCTCCATATTTCAATATTATCCCACATGTACTTTGTTTTGTAAAGTTTCTAGAAATTTGTGGAAAGAAGATGGGGAGGCTTACAAAGTCCAGTTCTCACCACCACACCATTATTGTGCCACTTATGTTAAACCAGTTACCGAACCTGTAATCGTGTCCCGCCAGCTACTGTGCAAGTAATCGCATCCCATCTCTTCACAAAGTTACTCGCTGATTATGTAACTGCATCAATAAACATGTTCTCAGCTCTATTGCGCCACTAATCATGCATGATCACTATTGTGACAGGAACTATGAACTGGTCTTTTAATGCAAGGAACCACGTAAGAATTTGCCAGTACGGATACACAATAGTAATTCTGTCCAGCAGTTGTGTCCTCATCAATCTGCCATCGTGACAATAATCAATCCCTAGCTTTCTTTAATGAAAGCAGGATGCTGAGTATAAACAGGGTTCTCTGTTTTGCCTCCAGAAACACACATTACAGACTGTTTTCTATATAGGTGCATCTGTATCAGTGGTTAATTTGTAAAAAAATAAGTGCCGGGCTCTCGTCCGGAGGCACTAGCTTATTTCTCCTGTTAGCGCTGCCTAAAAGAGAACCAACTACTACCCATGAAAATGGGGTGAGGAAGTGGTGTAATGGCCAGAGCTGCCGACTTCAGAACTGGGGAACCAGGTTCGAGTCTCGCCGTCGGCTCAACATTCTGTGATTCTGGGCAAATTACTTTATCTCTTCGTAAATGAATGTGTCCTTAACTGGTGCTCATAAAAAGCGACGGTGTTGGTGATTAAGTGCCGGTGCTGAGCACCAGAAACGACCGGCTCAAATTAAGCACTGATTTCAACCATCTAAATTAAATACTCAAAGCCCAGTTAAAACTGCAGCAAATACTGGAACAATGACGACAGCCACTGCAAAGCTGTGATTACTGCCCGCCCATCGACTGAGGGACAAACTGCAGACTCCTCACCGACCTGTTCAAGAAAATACTTATTCACAATGGTTTGTAGAAGTATCACATTTGGAGGAAATGTGAGGTTCATGATGCACATTGGAGCACTGGCAAATCCAATAGGTCTGGCTTGCATTTTGAGTGCTAACTAAACCATTAGCAACCATGCTGGAGTGAAAAAACAAAACGCTTTCTGTACACAATGCATCTAGGCGATAAAGAATTTAATTTGTGATGTTTCTATGTACGTTTGAGATGTAAAACAGTCCCCCATCCCCTGCAATGCAAGCACTGCATAGGGGCGGAATGGCACAACAAACAGGAAGTAGCAAGAGGTGAAAGAAAAATATTCCTCTGGGAGGAGCCAGTGCTATGTTTATTTGGAAGCATTAGTAACCAGAACTCCAGCAGAGAGTTGTGCTTTCTTCTCAGTCCTAAAAAGGAGACACACACTTTACAACATTTTACCGTGCAACTTTATGTTAATTTTGGAGAAATGCTGACACTGTTTGGGCTTGAGCTATAGTAAACATTAAATCTTCACTATGTCAACATGTTTTAATGAAAGGAGTCAACCACTGGGTTTGGCTAGTGCCAAATCACCATTGAAAAACAGTTTTGCCACTGTGAGTAGAACAGCCGCTGAGTGGCTCCTGGGCACACTAAAAGGCTGCTGGCTCTTGGCTACATCGATCTGTTTGGAGCACGGAATCATTAAATTCAGCTATTCATTGCCATTGTTCGCAACCTAGAAAAGTTGCTTGGTTCGCCTTCCCCATCTGAAGACCAGCGGCGGCTCTTCCACCTTGGTGGAGGAGCGTCGACCCCCCGCCAGCACCCTCAAAAACTTGAAAAATAAAATGATAATAAAACAGGTTTTAAGCCCGTTTTATTATCGTTTTATTTTTCTTCTAACTAAGTGTGGCAAGTCTTGGGGGCCGGGCTAGGGAGATGACAGGCACTGAGGGGGAGTGGTATGCGCTGCCTTCAGTGCGCATGCCGGTTTGGCCGGCCGTATCAGGACGGCCAAACCGACATGCGCACTGAAGCGGTCTCTAACCCAAGCTGTGTTGCTGGTTTGGGAACAGCACACACAGACTCCCAGTCTCACTGGGAGCGCAAATCAAAGGCGCTCAGGCCAATCCTGATGCTGCTCTCATGCTGCATGAAAGCAGCATCAGGATTGACCACAGGGGATTTTGGGAGCCTGTCTGCAGAGAAGCAGAAGAGCGCGATGCAGCTGGCTGAAGATAAGTTCTTATTTTTATATAGTTTTTCCCAGTCGTAGGCCGTTACGTTCCCTACCCGCCCCGCCACTCCGCCCTTACACCAGCCGCCACTGCGGAAGACAGATTACAAAATAGGACTCTTGCACGCAGCCTACATGTACAATGAGTTAACCTCCCCGCACAAAGGCATCAAAATCATGTATACCAGAGGTACAGACAATGCCACAAGCCTGCACAGAGAACGAGCAAGCATTGTCTTTCCTCTCAATCTCAGATTTAAGCAACAACCTTCTCACCACCAGACGAGATCTCAAAACATGGGTTCTGTGGCGACCATTTTGTATATACACCAAGGGAGGAGCCATAAAATTAAAACATCATCCACTTGTAATGACTCCTCTAATGGCACCACGCGAGCCCTCAACCCTTCTAAGAGTTACTTTCACCCTTCCATTAATCCATCTATCCACCTTCCATTACAACCACCCACCTTTTCAATAAACAATCCATCCTTTTACCCACTGATCCACCTATTTATCAATCTGTTAACCCATAATTATTTCTGTGCACCTTCCAAACCTCTCTGCTATCTATCCATCCTTTCCTCCCTCTATCTACCACCATCCATCAATTCTTTCGCCTTTGTATTGGCCCCATCCACAAGTCAATTCACCCACTCATCCCTTTGCATCTACCCAGCATACCAATCCATCCATTCATCCATCCTTTCACCTTTTCTCCCATCCAACTAATCATGCACTCATCTGTCGACATTCCTACTTCCATCCATTCAGTCTTACATCCAGTCTTTTGCCCCTCCATCCATCATGAATCCATCCATACTATGATCTATCTGCTCACTCAACTATCCTTCCTTCCAACTTTCTTTCTTTGAAGCCAACCAAATTTCCATCCTTCCATCCACCTTTCCATCCTTTTATCCACTCATAGATCCTTTCACCCTTCCATCCAACCATCCTTCAACTCGTCTATTCCACTCTATGTATCCATTCTTTCACCCTTCCATTAATTCTTTCACCTATCAACCCTTAAGTCCTTCCATTGCGTCACCCTTTCATTCATTCATCTTTTCATCCACCCTTTCATCCATCCAACTTCCATGTACGCTTTACTTTCCAGGCTTTTGCCCTCCCTACATCACTTTTAACTTTTTTACGTCTATCTTTTCCTTTCACCCTTCTTTTCCCTCTTATCATTCACACTTTCTTCCCTTTCTTTCTTCACTAATGTCTTTCTTGTTTATCCCCACCTTACTTTTTTGTTTGTATCCTTCCATCTCCCACCAAATATTTCCATTTGCCCCGCTCTCTATTCTGTCTCTATTCTTCTCTATCTGGCTAAAGATAGTTTTAGATGTCTGTTGCGAGTGCGAATGAGATCAGTACTAGCGAGTTACAGCGTAGCACATATGGTTACACTGTGCCATAGACTACATTATGCAAAAGAAACAATTGATGGACTGAATGCTGGACAATGCAAACATTCACCCCCAGTCACAAGGATCTGGGTTAAATCCATCATTCTTTTGCTCACCACACCACCCCAGTTTGGACCCAGCCATATGCAAATCAGTCTTGACCCTGTTCCTTGTGGGAACAGTCCAGCCCGAACTGCCAAGCCAGGTCCTCCCTGGACCGGAAACAAGCATCCTGGGACCGGTTTCAGGGCATCACCCTTCATCAGCCAGGATAGCTTGAATCCAGTGGTGTAGTGAGCACGGGACCCACGTCTGGGCATACCCTTCCCACTTAGGGCGACAAATGCAAAAGAAACAATTGATGTGACTGGGGGTGAATGTTTGCATTGTCCAGCATTCCGTCCATCAATTGTTTCTTTCACTACACCACTGGATTCATGCTAGCCTGGCTGATGAAGGGTGATGCCCTGAAACCGGTCCCAGGATGCTGGTTTCCGGTCCAGGGAGGACCTGGCTTGGCAGTTCGGGCTGGACTGTTCCCACAAGGAACAGGGTCAAGACTGATTTGTATATGGCTGGGTCCAAACTGGGGTGGTGTAGTGAGCAAAAGAATGATGGATTTAACCCAGATCCTTGTGACTGGGGGGTGAATGTTTGCATTGTCCAGCATTCCATCCATCAATTGTTTCTTTTGCATTTGTCGCCCTAAGTGGGAAGGGTATGCCCAGACGTGGGTCTCCCGTGCTCACTACACCACCGGATTCAAGCTAGCCTGGCTGATGAAGGGTGATGCCCTGAAACCGGCCCCAGGATGATTGTTTCCGGTCCAGGGAGGACCTGGCTTGGCAGCTCGGGCTGGACTGTTCCCACAAGGAACAGGGTCAAGACTGATTTGCATATGGCTGGGTCCAAACTGGGGTGGTGTGGGGAGCAAAAGAATGATGGATTTAACCCAGATCCTTGTGACTGGGGGTGAATGTTTGCATTGTCCAGCATCCCGTCCATCAATTGTTTCTTTTGCAATAGACTACATTATGTCATCAGTAATGAGAGAACAATCATTTTCTACTTCACAATTTCACATGAATGGAGCAATAATGCCACAGTTTGCCTGCTAGTGCATTAAAGGCAAGCCAGACATGGTTTTGCCAATGCTTGTTTGTCCACTGTCATCGTTGCTCTTTCTCCGTCTGTCTCTCTGTCACTGGACTTGAGAGCCTTTGGTCAACACACTCTTCCCTTATAGAGTTATTTATAAGCATTTCTCTGATTTTGCTTGCTGGCACAAGAGGCTAATAAAACCTAGTCAAGCTTTTAGTGTGAGCCAGCTTGGCAGTACATCGGGCCCAGTGGCACGGCCCCCTACCCCTGCTTATGCAACTAGAATGGAAAGTTTACTTCACTTCAAACATGCTAGCTGCAGTTCCCACCTATCATGCTCATGGAAGCAAACCATGCCCTGTACAGGTTCTACACAAGTTTCTCTGACAGGTAGTTACAGAGATACATGAAAAGAATTGTGAGGTGGAAATATTTACAGAGATAGTGAGAGGGGTGTAATGATATATAGAGTCAAATAAGTAGAGACATAAAAAGAAAAATGTGATTGAGGGAAAGAGCTGGATTAGCAGAAAAGAGGAGATAATATTGACTAGGGGGTAAAGAGAGAGGGCAAGAGTCAAAAGCGAAAGGATCAGCAGGAAGGAAATGTGGACTAGAGGAAAGATGAAAGGGATGGGGAAGAGATTGGGGACAGATGGAAATAGAGATCCAGGGCTAAAGATGGGGCATAGAGGGACAGAAAGGACTAAAAGAAAATGGGCTAGATAGATTGCAAGATTAAGAGAAAGTGATGGGGGTAAAGATATAGTGTAGAAGAGATGGGAATAGAGGAAAATAGACAAGTACGGAAAAGATGCTCACAGAAAGACAGAACAACAGCCAGACATATAATTCCATGATGTATTTGAATGACGTATAAAGATTAGTGTCAATATTGTAAGGGTACTGAGGACAGAGCGGAGCAATGAAAAGAGAAGGTACAACATAGTATCAGGTATTTTGAAGATCTAAATAAGCTAAGCAGACTTCATTTCATTAACCATTGAAAGGTCTCTGTAAAGGGAGGGGGAGTCACCCTGTACACACACACACACACATACCAGTATTGAATGCACCTAACTTGTTGTTGCACAGTTCTGTGCCTTATACATGATCAGTGAAGAACCCCCTGGAGGAGTGGTCGATAGCTTGAGGGCGAGGAGTGCACTTCATAGTGGAGGAACTGGAGGGAGTTGTGTGAGAGAGATAAGCCAGGATTAATGGCAAACATAGTGATGAGGCCTCGCTCCCTAATGACACGACGTTTTTTTGCTGAAAGTGGGCAGAATCCAGGCATATTGAGAATTGGTGAGATATGTTCCTCTCAATGCCCTCATTTAACCACTCACACATCCAAATCATCATCCACTGTGGTGTGATCAGTGGATGCAGAAATCTGCAGAAAGTCCCCAGTGCAAAAGCTCTACGATCATCGTAATAGAATCAACCCGCCCAATGGACCAAAGGCTTCTCTCCATCAGAAGACAATGCAACAGATTAAGACCTTCCTAGAAACCTGCTCTACAAAAGCCATAGGTTCCTTCACTACTGCTCCTTTACTCTTTGGTCAAGGCAGGTTCTCTATGCAAATTCAACCAGTAGAACAAAACAATACTCTACAGAGTCTGAGGGCAAGCAGAATAGGGAACAAAATGAGGAAAGAGGAAAGTGCAGAAAAGTCGGAGCATATTCCGATGAGTAATGGAAGGAACAACTTTCAGAGTGTATGGATACACCCCAAGGCAACGGACAAGAGGAGATTCTCTGTCCCTACTCCACAGCTAGACAGTCCAAAATAATCAAATGGTTACAATTTGTGTCAGGCTTTGACCAAATGGAAAGCCAAAGTGACAATGGACGAGCCTAATAAGGTCCTCTAATTAAATGATCACTAGCTTAGCATGACAAATAAAAATAGATGTACTTTTGGGGACAGATAAAGCCTACGTAAAAAAGCATTCTCTGCAGTTTGTAGCCCCACCTGGTCTGTGTAGGCCCAAAGATCAGCCCCATAAGTTCCAAAAGAGATGTGCTTACTTTTGTAAATTGCTAAAATCTCCGAGTGGTTTATGAGCCCAATTTACTGGCAAACCTGAAGACAATCTTTCAAGCCGTCGTTTTCTAACCCTTCAGTGATGATCCCGTCTAAACGCAGAGTCCAAAGGAACCACCAAACACTGGAAAGTTTTCACTTTATGTACAAGTGTGTCATGAACAAAAGGAGGTTTTATTTTCATGGACCGAGGGCTGCAAACCGTCACAAAAGATTTTGCTAAATTCTTCTGTAAATCAAAAGCACCGAGTTGCATCTGGATGTTTTTGCAACCCATTAGCCAAATGTGTCATTAAAACTGCGTCATCAGCACAGAGGAGCACAAGGAGTGGGCACAAGCCTATCTGTGGTATGTCCTGACCCCTTAACTTTGAAAGCCATCAAGGTCATTATTGTAGAAAGTAAAAAGAAAAGGGTCCCGCCCCTGAGGAACTCCCCTGCCAATCTTAAACTGAGTTGGTACCATCTACCTAAGCACTTGCTCGAGTCGCCTTTGAAGCAGACCTTCATCAACCTCAGTCAAGTTCCATTCTTATTGGGCCAAAGGTGAGATGGAATGACAACCTCTACCCTGGTCATTGTGACTGGTCATTTAAAGTAAAAAAAAAAAAAGTGGGGGAGACTGGCAAGCAGCAACCACAAGATGGTGCCACACGTGGGACTGATTAACACATGAGTGAGTACAGCACACATTACAATTCAATTGCCAAAAGCAGACTCTGTCCTCACCGAGATGGTCAGAAGAGTGTTATTGGTTGCCGTACGTGCGACTGAACCGCCCCTGCCGTACTGACCTTACAGACAAAGGGACTTGTCTGAAATCTCTCCATACGTTGGCCAGCATTTGCATGTCAATAACAGACCCATGGCCCTTCTTGAGCAGTTGCCAAGGTGACATTTCTTCACTTAGACATGTGCTGGCCTGCACCTTCTCGCTGCCATGCCCAGGCCATGGGTTTTGGAGAGCTGGCAAACCTTTGTGTGCCAGCAACACTCCCTGGAATCTGAATGACCCTTACTGTAACGGAGAAGTGATTAATCAACTGAGCACCAAAAGCAGAATGTAGTCCCCTCCCCACCCCTCTCCGGAGACTTTATAATCCTCTCAGTGAAAGTACCAGGGAAGGGCAGATATTCTGCAGTAACTGAGATGGAAAAGCACGTTTTTCTGGCCGGATCTGCAGAGCACTTGGCACCCACAGGACCCACAGAGCCCGCAGTTTACACAGTTAATTCAAGATACAGATCTTGGTTGGAAGACACCCAATGACGCCATTAAGGCTCCACTGGCAGCAAGATAAATGGCCAGAGCCAAAGTAGTTAACACAGTCATGCTCCTGGCCTTTGGCCTACAGTCCCTGCAGCAAGAGTTGGCCTGTTTTGACCAACCTTTTTTGCAGCCAAGTCACGGAGCAAAACAGTGGGCTCAGGATCCACGGCACGCAATTGTGGCAAGAGGAGAGATTCAGTCGCTGAAGACCGGACCACACCCAGGTCTGGATCTGCCATTATGTGCCCACTCAGGTCCCATGACCTCTAAGCTGGGCCTCTTGATCAAACTTGAAACAAAAGGTCTCTACGTCAGCCCTGATCGAACTCTGCTTCTTAAATATGGCTCTGAATGTCCTTAACGGGCTTTCAAGAAAGCTCTTTGCACAGGCCCTAGACCTGTCTTCGAGAAGCCTGTGAAACAGATTTAAGAGTGCAGAGTTCAATAAAGGACAACAATAAATTAGTGGCAGGCCAGAGGGGAGCTACCAAGTTGTCAAGGGCTGCACGGGACCTTAAGAAATGATATCTGTTTAGTCTGGAAGAATGGGGCAGTGATGGAGATGTCTAAATACCTCCAAAGCACAAACAGAGTAGAGGAGATGTGCATACTGAATATTAAGGGTGGATCTAGAAAATATGGTCATGAAATAAGGCTTGTGGGAGTGGAGGCTCTGAAGCAACTTGAATATATTTGGGTTTTTCTTTGCAGACACATGGAGCTGCAACTCCTTGCTGCTTTCCTTTGGTGCTGAAACCAAAAATCCAGCCTTTCCAAAATTAAATAAATCCTATGTAATTGTGAACTAGTGTCTCTCTCAAGTCAGATGCCGTGCAAGTCTCACTTAGCGCTAGGAACACCCTTTTTGGGATATTTGTGTGCTTTACAAATTTTTTTATTAAATAAATTAATTCCTCCCAAAAATGGGCTAAATACGGATCCATGTGAATATGTTTTAATTCACAGTTCCAGCAATCATGAATACAAAATTAAGAATTCATAACATCATGTTTTTTTTTTTACATTAGGGTTACGTTAATGACATCGCCACAAGAATAAATGTCTTAATGACAAGCATGTGGCATTACCCTTTAACTCTTATCCATTTGCAGCTGATTTCATATCCATATTTTTTAAAATATCGAAACATTTTATTTAAAAAAATACATGTTTATTGATTTTCTATTTGAACATCATTCAATCGCACACTTAAAAATTCCAAGTACACTAAAAGTACAATATCACATGCAGGAGTTAATATCACAGCATTAAATTAGAAATGTATTTTCTCCCCACGGTCACACAGGGTTAAGTATCGCCAAGTCCCCTCAAGGTCCTGTAAGTTTATTATTCTACTATATTCTGCAGTCTACTTCAGGCACTGCGTATTACATTCATTCGGCTATATATTGGTAAATCCATATTCGCAGCCAGAGCTCCCTGTATGGTAAATTGACTCATTCTAGATCCTGTGTCTAAACAGGATATAGGCTAGCCCGGGGCCCTTCCGGTAGTCCCATAGCCCGATCTCGCTGTTGTTAGCCAACAATTTTCTAGTCTTGGTGTTTGTTTCTTGGTTCACAGCGCGTGTCAAGAATTTCATTTGAACTTTCTCGGCTATCACCCATTCACCCCATGTCTCTGATATAGCTATTAAGTTGTAAAAAGAAATGTTTTGCAATAGATCTTTTTGCCAGTACTGCTCCTGGAGCTACAAATTTCTGGCTCATTTGACCCTTCTGCTTCCTAGGGATAATTCCCAATTGGCAATGCAAGAGGTCAGGGCTGGCATGCCTTTGTAATTGGCTGTAGTTTGACTGTGATTTCAGACCCGAGGCCTGTACCTGCAAACAACTCTATGCCATGTGTAGAAAGTCTGCATCGGATGCTCTACGTCTTGGGTAACCTGAGGGGCGTTTCTGGGCAGATTTTATTTAATGTCCTTGGCGTCACATGCGTCTTATGCAAGTAATTCAAAAGGACCAATTTAAGCCTGGCGATACTTGACATTCAGTTACCTTTGCACAGGCTCTGCCATACTCCTCACCTGTAATGGGTTCTGGATATCAGATTCAAATTTACCGACTGATGTTGCAGTCAATCCCCCTTTATCATGTTGCAGTGTCCTTAAAATATTGAAACATTACATGTTTTCAGCGCTCTTTGTTTTGTCTTAATTTATATATAACATAATTTTCTTATTCACATTTATTTTTAATTTTTTTCATTAGTTTATAGGTGTTACCTACAGACAACTTCAGCTGGTTGATAGGATGGCTATAGCCTTACAGTTGGCCTTGGGTCAGCCAATTGCTGATCATTGGTTAACTTTCTAGTCAATCTCATTTGCTTGCTTCTTATCCAATGGCTTTCATTCCTCTTTTTGGGTTTGTCCCTCCACTGGAGCACAGCTTTTTAACTATCGTTTTGATTGGATGACTATAGCCTTCCATGGCTTACATTACGGGAACTACTTTTTTATTTTCCTATCCAGTGCCTGTATTTTTTATTTTTCCACCTTTAAATACTTGGATACCAGTGCTCGCCATGTTCCTCTTCCATTCTCACCTAATCTGTTCCTTCTGCCTTCCCATCTTGTCCTGATCGTGTTCTTTTTTTAAAATAATCCTCCTTCCATTGTTCCCCAGCTCCTCCCTGCTTACCGCTGTCACTCGCCAATGGTATTTACATGCCCAGCCCCTCTCCTCCCTGGCTCCACCTCCCCTCCCTGTGCTTTGTTAATAAATGTGTCTTTTTAAAAAACTTTTTTGGAGGGCTCAAAAGCTGCAATATGGTATCTGGCACTTCTTTCTGTAAAGGCGCTTTCGCACAACTTTTATTTTAACTTAGCGCTCAGAGATGGCCATCCGCCGTACTGATTCTTTAATTTCACTATAATGCCAGAGAACGCACGTACCTGTCTGCTAGCAAGAGGGGATGAGGCAGTATGGGTAACTGTATTGAAAATGTCTCGTCACAAACACCAAGGCATGATTGCAGCACGACAACAATAGCAGAGCTTCAGATGCAGTAGAGTGTAAGGTTTTACTACAACAGGAAAGGAAATGAGGTCTATATGGACCTGTTGTTACTAAACAACTATTAATACCAATAGGAAGGATCCACAATAGGAAATCTACGGGTGGAGATCTCTGCACAAGAGATTTCTGCCACAAATGAGTGGAGATCTCCTCTCCTCTCCTCCAAAATGGTATCATCAACTCTGGGCAGAAATCTCCACCCAGATGTAGGAGCTACGAGTCTTCACCACCTTACACAGCGGAGTTGGGGCTTTTACGACAGAAATTTTATCGAGATGATGAGGATCTCGGAATGAAAACCAAACAAAATGGTTGTGGTTTGTCCGTTACATAGATGATGTAATATCAGTTGTAGTTATTAATTTCTTAAATTTATTAATGTGTTGAAATTGTACTCACCTACTTCTGGTCGTCGAATGACCATGCTCGGCACTGTATGAAAAACAATGCCCATGAAAGGTGCAGAATGGAACTACTACACTGATATTTGGTTAAATAATTTCAGTTTGCAGAGAATCACCATGGATTCATTGGTGGGTTGTAGGTTCAGGTTAGACTATATGGTAAATTTCTGCAATGCTGCTTTCAATGCCAGGCTTGGCAGGTTCTATCATTGATGATGTGGCTGTCTATTCTACCTATATACAGCACTCCGATACCCGTAGGAGTCAAGGTCACACTATATAAAACTTTATAAATAAATGACCTTAAAACTACTGCTACTAACATTATGACTGGATTTCACATCTAGGTCTATAGGTGGAGATCTTCACACCCATGCCTTCTCACTCACAGGAGCCAAGGCTTCTGCAAGTCTGCAAGAGCCACGACCTTCAAAGTGAAACACCATTCAGCTTCCTTTTAACTCCTAGTTCTTTGTTATGTAAGCAATTTATTGAAAAGTTCAAGAACTTTAAGGGAAAAAATAACAGGTGACAAATCACAAAAGAAAGTTAGATGAAAATAATTATAAGATTTACTTTGTGTGGGCCAATTATCCTGCAAATAAATTATTTTGGGGGAAAACAATACCCCTAAAAACTATTTTTTGCTCAAAACATTACCCGCAGCTGAGGTTTTGAGAAGGAGGCAAACTTTACAACTTTGTTAAGTTGAGAAGTGTTTCATATTGACAAAACTTTGATGACAAAATTATAATTTTACGCATCTCTATTTGTTAGCCAATGCGTTTGAACAGCTGTAGCATCAGTGTTACTGATATTATGGTTTCTAACCGTACAATGAACGGCAACAGTCAAGGCCTTCAGGGGATGCTGCAGCAACACCTCCTTCCAGTCTGCCAACACCCCATTCTATTTCCAGCTCCTGTGAGGAAGGACCGCCACCCTTAAGCCCCTGGGATGGGCAGTTGGCAGTGGCGGCTGGCAAGTATGCCAATTGGAGGGGCAGGCAAATGGGTGGGGGCATAAAATGAATAAACACAATAAAATAAATGTTTAAAAACACTTGCCTGCTTGTACAGACACATCCTCCTTGCTCCGGTCCTCTTCTTTTACGATGTCACATCCAGGGCCCCAGCTAACCTATTTAACCAATCCTGGCGCTGCTCTCAGCATGACAGAAGTGCCAGGATTGGAGGGAGAGACATCTCTCGGTTCTCCTGAGGACAGTAGAGGCCTGTGCAGGCTCTCAACCCAACTGTCTAACACAGTTGGGTTGAGAGGTTTACAGTACGCATGTCAGGCTGGTCATTGCAAGACGGCCGGCCAAAAGGACATGCGCACTATAAACTATTGCACAGGCAGCCCACCACAGATGCCACTCCGCAGGCTCCACTCCTTCCTGATTCAGGACGGGTTGATGAAAATAAAATGGTAATGAACTTCAAAATAAAATGGTAATGAATTAACTTCATTATCATTTAATTTTTCGTCTCTGGGGCTTTTCTGTGGCCATTTAAGTGGGGCGACGCTCCTCTGCTCCAATGGAGGAGGCGCCCCTAGTAGTAGGGCTTCCTTGTTGCGCTCTTTACTTTGGAGCTTTATGGGGCTGGTAATTACACATCTTCAGGGCTGCTTTTAGCTCTCAATCTAGCCTCGCCAACACCACAAAGTAAAGATTATTCTCCAGTGAGTATCTTCTGCTTGGCCCAACACTTGCATCTCTTTGTGCAACTGCGAATCTTGCATCCTAACTTATTTTTGGAATCATCAGATTTTTGCATTTGACGTTCTAGTATGCATGCTTTCTTTTCACACCAAAACAATCTGTGTTTACTTTCTTTAGGGTTACAGTTTTAAGGATGAGTTCGATATTGGCATTATTTTTTAAAGAGCAGCTGGGATGAATACAGAATCAAAAATAAGTTTCTTTTTTGGAAACAGTAAATGTCCATAAAATGGTCAACCACAAAAAGACTTTACTTATTTCACACTCCTTTCACAAACCTATATAATAAAATGCAATTTAAAGTACCCTGTCAAATTTAATAGATACAAATATCAAGAAGGGCATTGAGGAATTAACATCATTCAAACTAATCAATTTCTTTCACGTTCTTAATGCCTGTTGATGAACAAGAAAATGGTCACTGATCGAGAAACAAAAAGAGTTGGCCTATACAGCGAAAAAGCACATGTGCAACACTGGCCTTGAGTACTTTATAACCAACACACTATAAAACTCACAAAAGAAGAAAAAAGTGCAGCCTGGTCTCTGTTGATCCACCCTCCCAATGGCACTTTTTATTACCCACAACCGAGGCAAAAGATTAAACCTTAAAAGGGTTTAACGATTTCTCGTGTACACACATTCGAGTCAAAATAAATACCTTGTCGGCACAACAAACATTTTCCAGGTAATAAGTAATTTTACAAGCTGCGCATCCTCACACACAACATGGTTTGAAGCAAACAAATGCTCAAGCCAGTTCTTCTATAGATGGGATTCTATTCCCAAAAACACTATACCAACAGGTGTTTCTGACTGGTGGGAAAAGATAAAGTTGGGCGACAATTTGTTTTTTCTTGTGAGTGTTTTTGAGCCAGAGCCCAGGATATTTTACAGTTTGGCGCCAGGCAACAGAAGATCCGCAGCCCAGCTGTGAGCAGCTGTTGGCTGGTCTCCTGTTTTTACAGTACCCGCCTTGTTTAGAACTTCACCAGCAGTTAGTCGTTTCATGGCACAACACGCACTCTCAGGCTTACAACATGGATGTCAACAGGAGGTAGACAAGGCTAGCAACTGCTACCCAGGCTCTACAATTGCTACCCCGGGCACCACCCTGGACAACCTGGGTCTTAGAGGCTGCAGCAGAAACAGGAAGTAAACACGCTGAGGGAGACATATTTACTATTTATAGTTTTCCAATGTTGCTCTTTTGAGAAGCTACTGGAGTGGTACACCTTAATGTCATCAGGACCAAAGGGTGCATGTGTCCATGGCCGAGTAGACATAGAGACCGGGTGGCTGATGCCACTAACGTATCATTTGGTAGATGAAAGAGAGTGTGCAGATACTAAACTACTTCAATATTACATTTATGATGGATGAAAACATTAACTACGCATCAAGTGTAAAGGAACATTCCCTTTGCATGCCTTTATCAAAGAGGTCTTCACCAATAATAAGATAGAAGCAGAAGCTGTGGGTATACCGATTTTCAGAGGAATCCTTAAATTTCAATTTCAACTATCACAATTTCAGAACAATGTCAGTATTAAAGCAGTGTTACTTTTAAACAGGACTCCGAGATGTTCAGTGATCAGACGAGTTCAACCCTCCATGGGGCTCCTCATGATGCTGAAGCAGAGAGGTTTTGAGAGCAATGAAGCTCAAAGTGTAACTTACAAACAACAATCCCCATTTTATGACAAGTAAAAACAACAACAAAAAGTGTCCTCTGGAATGTGCCGAAATGTAAAAAACATAGATGAGGGTATTTTACAGTGAAAATATGCTACAGTCTGCCTGGTCTTCTTTTTTTTGTATTTGAGGTCTGGCATTAGCCAAGACCTTTTGATTTTATTAGAACTTGATGTATAAAATACTTATAGGAGCTTTCAGCCAGCCCTCTTTTTCCATTGGTCTGTCATTGTGTCATTCACATTTTTCTTCCACCCACTACAGGATACCCACTTCAAACATTGGCTACTTTCACCCTGAGTGTTGGCATTTTGCCATTTCATAAGGAGCACTTCCACACAAAAGAGGTTTGTACTCACTGCCAAGGACTACCATGTCAAAGTGTGTTTTTTGAGACCAAAAAATATATTTTTGCTCTCAGCCATGTTTTTAAAATTTGTTTAAATTGACAAAAATAAAGATTTGCAAAAACCGTATACAAAACAAGCAGTGACAAAGCCAAAGCTATGACAACCAAAGCCACACCTATTGGATTTGCCAATGCTTGTCATTTCTAGATACGAGATTAAAACCCTCAATGAAGATCCTTAGAAGAGACATCCTTTTGGGGGGTCATGTGAGGCACTGGTTTAGCCATTGAAGGGGGTCATATTACAAAGACTGCACTAGTGTTGGAAACACTAATTTCATACAACTCAATGGTGCAAAAACAACATCTGCACTAACCAAGCAGTGGAAAAACAACATTTTGCACCATCGAGGTGGTGAAAGTGTATTTTTTGCAACAACTGGTCTGTGCACATTTACTTCGGTGCAAAATGTACAAACACACTCTCCGTAATCATAAGAAGTATTCTAAACACCTGTAGTAATTTACTATTCTCATTTTCTCGAATCTTGCTCTATGACTCTGTCAGTGACTCTAACTTGTGTCCTTCCACTTGCTTCACTAAATGCTCCCCAGTGCTAGAAGGTTTAATCGAAAGAAGCCAGCATGTTATTTTGCTGTCCGTTCCACAACTGTATTTGTTGGCATTTACTGACAAAATTAACATTCATCCTTGCGCTGTGTCTGTTCCTTATGTCTCTTGATTTCGTTTCTTATCACCTTATCCTTTAAGAAATTTTCCAACCTTTTCAAAAAGATAATCTCCAAACTTAACTCCAAAACCTTATATGATCAACTCTTCTGGCCACTCTATGTCCCAGTTTTACTGATTTGCTCTTCCTTGTATGATTGCAGAACCTCTGTTGCTGAGGACCGTTCCATGTCAAGTCGGGAGTGACAAAAACCACAAGGTGCATGTCCCGAGGCATTACATTGGCCGAGAGGCAAAACTTTTAGTAACGTTCAAAATGGGAAGAACCAATCGCCCTGCCCCTTGTATGGAACATGATTTGAACATTGATGAGCAAAGAACTCAGGCTCTTATCTCCCCCTCTTTGATCAGAATAGTGCGATTAAACATTGTGTAAGCCCACTGCCCGCCCCTGTGCTAACTCATTCCTATAACTGTATGTGGGAAAATCATTTTCTCTAAGATTGCCAATATATTTTTAAATATTCTTAATTGACGACCCAACCTGATATTCTTAATTGACTGCCTAGTCTCCTTAGTTCCAGTTCTCCTAGCATCTCTGGGCATTCCTCCACTTTAGCTGAATTTAACTTTGAAGATGCTGTTCTGCTTTGTATGAAAGTCAGATGTATTTTTACCAACTGAGGTCATTGCCTCGTTGTGTGCTCCCACAGATAAATGCCTTTGTTGCTGAGCATCCTCTCTATGTATTGCAAGCCTGAACAAGCTGCTTATTGACCAAAGAAACCCCGAGGTTGGTCATTATTGGACATATTACAAACCTTTCATTTCCCGACAGGATCTTTTAGAAGTGTCCAACATTGTAGTTTCAAGACTTCATACTGTCATAGCCACAAAGTCATAAAAAAGGTGCTCAAAAGTGCAGTCCAAGCTCTGGATGGAATCTGACCTGCTCGTTTTTCTTGATCTCTTGACGTCTTTCAACGTGATCAAATATATATTGTCGCTAGTTCGGTCATAGTCACAAGCATGAGGGTTGGTGTTAGTGTCTTCACGTGAGTTACTTCCTTTCTTTCTGGACAGACTCAATTTGAACTTTTTATATAAAGAGTATGTGGATCATTATACTGAAGTGTTTCCAAACACTGTACTGCATTAGTTGTTTTTGCAATATTTTGAAAGGTTTACTGCATCAATAGGTCAAGTCATAGACAAGCCGGCCAATGTGGGATCGTTGTCCTTCAAAGCAAGGTGGATGGTCACTCCTGATCACCACTCTAATGATGCAAGGGGTGACCAGAAGCAGAAGTGGTCCAAGAGTCTCCCAAGCCCATTGTTCCATCTCAGGGGACCGGAATGGAGAAGATCTCCATCCATGGCCAGAACTGAGCAAGAGCAGCATTTCACTGGCCCATCTCCAGCCCGACTGTTAGCAATGCTTCCAATTTACTTGAAAGCCAGTCTGTCTTTGGCAAGATCATCTCCTAAACAGTCGAAAATCAGGAAATGATTGCCAGAAAGATTTATAGAAGGAAAATATTGGGAAAAGGACTACGATCCTGCTCTCTCTGGAGACTCAAGCTCTATAGAATGATGGACCTTGGTGGAGGATTCTATTGGCTATAACTGCTCCCTTGTTTTGGAGTGCCAAACACATTAGTAAAGCACATCCCAGTCTTTGTAGTGGTACCCTCAGAAATAAAGCAACAGCAGGATGAAGGTGCATGGAGAACCATTGGGAGAATATAGATTATGTGGCCCTGCCTACACCAGACTTATCAGTTCTCCCTGACTGATGGTTCTCCTCAGACCTCAGAATAAAGCATGTGGAGGCAGGGACCCGACACCGTCATATCCCGGTTGGTTGAATGTAGTGGAGAGTTGTCTTCCTCACTGGGATTTGGGATGGGTAATCGGGTAGGGGTACCACTGGTACGGCATTTGGCTTCTGCAGGCTGGAAGTAATTCACTATGTGCTGTCTGTGTACAGGGCTCAGGCTGCAGGACAAAATACACGCAGAATATGTCTTTATTCTCCAGCAAGGGGCAGCTCCTTATCGCTGGAATATGCCTTGTGACAGATATGAGCGAGCCAGACAGGAATTCACCTGCAAGCAAAACCAGAAACTGGAAGGGCGATGGTCAAATAGACATGGACCTCTAAATAAATGTGCTTGAAAGAGGGAAAGAAAAATGAAAATCAAATGTAGTATGTATCACTTAATAATGTAATGATATACGTATGTCAGTAAGGCTTTAGAAAATGTAGGGGTCTGGACAGAAGTAAAGGTACACCTTTAATTCTTTATTAAAAAAACACCTAAATGCCCTGAAGCTAATCAGTAACTTTTAAATATAAATGGAGGAACAGGTATGAAGATCGGAGGGGTTTGCAGTGCTAGAAAAGAAGTAGTTGGTTTCTCAATGTGTTATTGTAGGAGAGTTTAACCATTTTAAACTGAAAAGTGTGCAAACCCTTCCTTTGATCAGGCTCGTTACCATACTGCCACCATTCTGGTTCCCACTCTACTTACCACCTTCTTATTGCCATTTTTTTTAGCACTAATAGAAATAATGTGTTTTTAGATAGGGCTTCCTGTTCACACTGCTGACTTTTTTAAGTCCTGTAAATAAATTCCCTATACCAATCTTAATGGCACTCACTAAGCCAACCTTGGAAGGATAGAGGCCTGTGTTGGCCTTGCACATAGACCTGTGACCTGCAGATCGCAACAAATACTACTGGGGAGGATTAACACACTGAGCCATCTTGGTGGCTTATCTGAAGGCTGCCTCTGCTCAGAACTAAGCTGGTATTAGAGACGCTAGTAGGAGACAAAAGAACAGGAGGCAATAAAGGCACAAGAAAAACCGTGCAAGAGGGAACCTACAGAATGGCAAGAAAAGCGTGATAAAAAAAGAGAAGGGGAAGAGAAAAGGACAAAAGATAGGCAGGGCATAGTGGAGATTACAGATGAATGAAGCAGTATAGAAGGGTGAGAGCTAGTAGCGGGTGGAAAGAATGAAGGGAGGAAACCAAGGAAACAAAAAGGAAGGAGGAATAGCTGGAACAATGACACGTTTTGGAAGGGAACAGTCATTAAATAAAATTATTACATTGTGCTTGTTTTCTTCCTCATCACTACTTGTGAGTTTAGTACTGAGATCATTCTTAACTGTAAATAGTTCAGTTTAGGAGTTTCGGGGACTGTGGTAATGCCCAGCTTTCAACCACCTGTTTTTTTTCCCTGCCCATTCCTTCCACAGTGCTACTTATAATCGCACTTCTGATTATGTCACTTCCGGTGCAATCAAATGTTTGAAAAGTAACATCTTGTGGTTCAGCTGCTCTGGAAGTTGGCTCCTCTGCTATAACCACCCGTCTGTTGAGGACTATCTTCTAAGCCACATTTCAAGGCCCCAAGTCACTTTGATACTGGCGCCACAAACAACCCTTACGTACGGAACCTTTGGGAGTTTGGAAATAATTCTCCTCAGGCTGATCTATAAAGGTGGGCCAGAATATTTTGCCTAATTGTCTAGGCTTCTTGTATTTGAAGTGATCCTTCCTGGTTCACTGTGTCCCGAAGAAGGCATACACAAGTATATGAATGTGCTGAAACACTGAAATTTAACCTTGTATTGAATTAATGAACACTGGGGTGACTGGTATTGTAATTGCATTTATATAGCGCTTACTACCCTTGACGAGGCGTCGATTCGCTTTTTCGGCGAGTAGCACGCTACTCCGACACCCATAAAGGATTAGTGTGAATTAGTATAGTGAAATATGAAAGTAATTTGAGTGGTGGATATGTTAGTCAATTATTTGGATTGAGAAGGATAGTGGAGAGATAGAAGAGGGATAAGGTTTGCATTTATATTGCACTTGCTACCCCTGATGAGGTGTTGAAACACTTTTTCAGTGAGTAGCACGCCACTCTGGAACCCATAAAGAATTAGTGGTGAATTAGTATAGTTAAATATGAAAGTTATTTGAGCGGTGGATATGTTAGTCTGCTATCTGGATTGAGAAGGATAGTGGAGGGTAGAAGAGGAAAAAGTTTTGCATTTATATAGCGCTTGCTACCCCTGATGAGGTGTTGAAACACTTTTTCAGTGAGTAGCACGCTACTCTGGAACCCATAAAGAATTAGTGGTGAATTAGTATAGTTAAATATGAAAGTAATTTGAGCGGTGGATATGTTAGTCTGCTATCTGGATTGAGAAGGATAGTGGAGGGTAGAAGAGGAAAAAGGTTTGCATTTATATAGCGTTTGCTACCCCTGATGAGGTGTTGAAACACTTTTTCGGTGAGTAGCACGCTACTCCGGAAACCAAACAGGATTAGAGGGATTTAGTATAGCGAAATATGCAATTAATTTGAGTGATGGACATGCTATTCTGTTATTTGGATTGAAAAGGAATAGTGGAGGGATAAAAGAGGGAAGGGTCTAGAAACGTATTTAGTATTTTTGTTTATTTCTTTTTTTGGAGTTTATAGCCTTAGGAGGGGAATTGATTCAGCTACTGATAAGATTCATGATAAAGACCAATTTTAATATTGCTATTGCTGTTAACCTCAAAGAAATCTGACCCCAGTTCTCCTCCAGATCTAAATACATTATCTGTCTAGCACATTAAATAAATTGGGCTCCTTTATGATGTTTTTGATACATGAGTATGACAAAATCATCGTCTAGTGATCACACTCTTGTATTAAGCTTTTTTGATTTGTAGATATATGTTTAAATGTCTCCCTAGTATCTTTTGATGTAAGAATATTACCTTTTTTGATATGTAGGCAGACATTTAATTGAACTTTGTGTTACTCTAGTTCTTTTTACTCGAAGTATACTTTCAACAAGAGATGGCAGTAAAAACAGGTTACTTACCTGCAACAATAGTCTTGCAGCATGAGGCGAGTTAAGTACTCTGCATTATTACACCATTGAGTGGCTAGGTCTATACTTAAGATAACATTTTTTGTTTGGGTGTCGGCCATAGATGGAGTAAGCATGACTCACTATGATGCGGGCCATAAACCAAAAATGCCCCAAAACTTGACCTCAATTTTTGATTATTTTTAATGCTGGTGCGTTCAGAGGTGCTTTTGGCGAGCTGCCCTATAGAAATCGTCAAGATCAATCTTGAGAGAAAAATTTAATTATGTTAAAAAAAACAGCAAGAGGATTGTGGAAAATCCACAGATCGAGGGATATCGTTTTTTTCCTAAGGGTCTTCGACCAAACTGGAGAATTTGCCAATTTAATTTTTGTAGATGTATAAGGCAGTCCACACGTCTCCTGCATTTTTGAATCACTCTAATGACTGCCAAGGATTGCTTTTCCTTGTGAGTGAAAAACCACCAGCCCTGAACCAGGCCAGCAATGTCTCATGTGGCTGTGATGTCATTTGGTTCTCATGGATGGAGCCCCATATCCAATGTCTGACCCACACATGCAAAGTAGCTGAATCATGAGGTGTCCCTTGATTCCTAGCTGGATCCTCTGTTATCCGAGCAGTGAGATGGCGCCACTGGTTCTCACTCGTGGAAGGGCGTATGCGTGTGATGGTCAGATGCTGGCAGAAGAAAACTCACATAACGCTTTTATAGGGGAAATATATGAAAATCCTTCACTGTTTGATCATGCCAGGAGCTCCCTTAAGGGACTGGGAGAGACTTGCTAGTCAATTATGCTAGTAAAGAATTGAAAGGTATCACATTTCGACAGCTTTCCATCTAACGGGACTATGGTTTTTTCATTAGTTTGGCATTTTATTTTAAAACATGCCTTGCTGCTCATTCTACCTTGCCCCCCTTGCTTTTTAACTCAATTTCACCCCTTATACATCTTCCCTGTGATTACAGTTTGATATTCCATAATTGTTCACTCGAATGAGAACTCACACATTTCTCACACTCCCATTTCTTAGGCCTTCAACAAAGTCATCCATAAAAATCTGTGTACTCCAACCTTATTTAGGGCAAATTATGAGTCTGGGGATCCACAGACTGCCAGACTCATGGGGGCGCGGCGGTCTCCTGACCGCTTTATTACGATTTGGCCGGTCGGGCCGCCACAGCCCTGCTGCATCCGCCAGGGCACCGACATTCCCTGGTTGTTGTGGTGGTCAGGAGGCCGCAATATGCTTAGCGGGATCGCCATGGTCCTGCCAAGCATATTGCGAGTTTCCTCTCAGCCGGTGGTGTCATGGAAGATCTTACTCCATGAACACCGTGGTGGAGAGTAAAAGAAGTGGACCCTGCAGGGACCCCTGTGCATCTCCGCATGTAGATGCACACAGGGGGCCCTACATGTGCCCCCATGTATGCATGCACCCCAGTTCCTGCATGGAATGGACTTTTCAGTTCATGCCGTGCTGGAACGGTTTTTGGCGTTCCCATTGCAGTGCCCATCTTCAGGGCTCCCGCCGTGGGAACGTCAAAAACATACCCACCAGACAGGAGGAAACTCCTAATCTGGCGGGCGGTCTGACGACGGCTTTTGCAGTAAGGCAGTGGGGTGGACCCGGCGCCACACCGCCAAAGTCGTAATCAGGCCCTAAGTGTTTTTCCCCTTTGGTGAGGTCCGTTAACTTCTGAAAACTACCCACTTTGCAATTATAGGCTAATGGTGAAGTTGATGATGCAGAATAAGAGGAAGGAATATTAATAGCTGTTAACGCCTGGCAAAGTTTGGGCAGTAATGCTATTTAGCATATATTCCCTCTAAAATGAATAAGGCAGCTCTCCCCGTCTGCATCAAGACATTGCTTCACACTCTCAATGAACTTGGAATGCAGGCAAACGTCAGTGGATACTGGCAAAGTTAAAGGTTCTGGAGCTGAGTCAATGCCAACATTCATTACTGGGTGCTAAAAAGGCTCAGGTTCTTACCTAGTGAATATCAGGAGAGATGAAACCTGGAGCCCTCCTATCAGGCATTTTAGCAGTTACCCGGAGTTCTGAACAGTCGCCCACCCCCTCGCTCAATGGCTCTTCAACAGCTACATGCACCAACTCACACTCCTCCTTCAAGAACAGAACTTCCTTTATTTCCCATGTCAGTCCAGTCTACATACACATCCGCTGGCCCACAATACCTCTTCATCAACATGTCCAACTGCATGAACGCTACTGAGGGATCGATGAATAAGTTCTTCTTCAAGGGAATGGTGCTGAAACTGAAGTCTTACTCCTGGGGCTTTGACAGTCACTGTCCTTCACAGCCAGTGTCTTCAAACACCCAATCTGCTAGGCCTAAGTGGTATATAATGCAGGGACATACCATGAAAGCAGCAAGAGCATGACTCCCTAGGTTAATTCTACACAAAGTGGCAGTCTTGAAACTGAGATAACAAGTTAATCGAAGCCTGCATGCTAGCTGAACCAACGGCTGCCGTGGGTGAAACCTATTCAAGAGAACCTAACTGTGCCAGACTCTACTTCCATCACAAGGTTCCGAATGCAGCCGCAACACTTATTCCAGGTCTACATTAAGAAGAAAAAGTTGTTCCAGTCCCAAGCTGGCTCCACTGATGCACAGTGCAGCAACAGACAACATACAAGAAACCTTTCCCGAACTACAAATGCCAGGATGACTCAACTCTCGCTTGGGTGAGGACTGAGAAGCTAATCTGGTGATTTTGGTTCCTGGAGATCCAGGTACTAAATCTTATTATGCCACTTGGTTGCAATGTGTGACCCTGGGCAAATTACTTCAATCTCGAGTGCCTTAGTTCTCCTAACTATCAACGTTTGGAAACACAGTATATGATGAAAGCATGCACTAAGGTCTATGTGTAAATAAACAAAAACTGCCTGATGTTCCCCTAATAGGGATTGCCGATCCACTAATCTCATAAGACTCAACATTACACCTCAAAAAGAGATATTCACTCCACATCAAGTGCTGATCTGACCTCAGTCTACTCAGGAAAGTACTCAAGCATTTGTCACCGAGACGTAGCTACTACCACTCAATGAAATACCAAACAAGCAGAAGAATAGCAAGCAAAAGCGAACACCTACAGTGCATTTAGTAGTGTGTCCACTACATATCATTTTAATTCTAAAAAAAAATCACCCAAAGCGTGATTCTCTATTACGCTTATTTAAATCAGGAGCCTTAATATGTCAGTGTCTTTTGCATGGGGTAAATAAAAGGTGACCAGGTCGTAACATATTCGCGGACCTCCTGTTTAATTGTGGCTGTGGTCCTCTGTATTTGGACATTACCACACCATTTTGTAAGTATTAATATGTATGTAGCACAAGAGGAGCTGCAGAGCACCCAAGCAAGATAGTGTGCATTAATTAGTGTTCTATATCACTAAATTGTACAATGACGTGACATTGCACACATTTCAACTTTGCTACCTTTCACACCTATTTGCAATTTTGGGCACAGGGAGATTAAGTGATTTGCCCAGTATCACAAGATGTGCAGTCAAGCTCTAGAAGAGCTAGGACTAAAGTCCTTGGCTCAGGTCCCTAAGGCAGTAACTTAACCACCAGACAGACTGTCTCCACCTTCTCCTTGTTCCACCAGGCTTGCAAGGTCGATGAATCAACCTTTATCGATTAGTCGCGGCACCCTGATGAGATGTGGACAGATAGGTTTTGGAATGGTACACGGGGACTCAGAGGCATAATAATTCTCTTCCTAAATTATCAGTCCAATTAAATGCAATGAGATCTTTATTCCTTGTCTAAAGAGGTTACCATCTTTATCACCAACTGAAGCTGTCCAAACTCGATGACATACAAATCATTGCATCGGTTAGGGGAGCCGATTCTTGGAGCCATGAGTACTGCGGCGCCCCTTGGAGTTGAACCACTCGACGCCAATTAACTCTTAAAATCGAATGAGTCCAAAACTGTTGTGTTTGCTAAAAATAAAAGGTGGCTGGACATCAGACATCTGGCCTTCTGCACTACAGTCGTCAGACTCTGCACCTGTATTGTAAGGGATGCTTGTACTCCGCAGTTTTAAGATGTTTTTTAAAGCCCAATAAAAGCCTAACACCTTCCAGGAATATGAGCCACGAAGTCAAAGACTTCCATAGGGGGCATTGTGTTTAAAGTATGACTTGCAGACTTGGAGTATTCTTTTTTAACGGACTGACAGTCCTGTTGTTTCCCCTATCAACTCTCTTGGAATCCCCACTCCCTTTTCCAGTTTTCTCCAAAGAATTGAATAACATTAGGCAGGGGTATTCCACCTGACATCTCACCTCCCAAAAAAAAGTGGGCAATCTTTCAAACCTTTAGACATTCCTGTCCCCAAAGCTTACCGAAACTCTGGCCGAAAGATCCAGGAGAGAGCTCAAATGAAGATCGGATGCTCAGCGCTTACGCATCGGCAGTGACCATTCAATGATTTTCTCAACTCGGGGCTCTCAGCACAGCGTTCCCATGCATTCCACCATCACAAACAGCCATTGTGACATCACCAGTTATTCCATTCAGGTTAGAGTGTTGCAATGGTTTGTGTAGGTCTACCTATCTTGCTGTGGAAAGACCTCAGAAGCTTGTCTGGCCACCGAGGTCAAACTTTGAGCTCATTTTTGTCCTTTGTTGGTTTCACTGACACCCAATCAGCAATGGTGTGCTCTCTAAGACATTGGGCATTGTATACACAGCCTTTTGCGTTACCGACCCTTATTTTATTAATTGAAAGTTTGGTCACTATATCTCAACCTACACCCTTTCAGCACTCCAAGGAAGGTATTTGTGGTTCATTGAACACGAGGGGAAAACTAGCCTTCTCAGTGTTGGGTATCGGTTTAAAAACGCTTCCATTAATGTGGAGTTTACAGACCAATCATCATCTACTCAGATGATAGATAGAGTCCCCCATCCAAAAAGAATACATCTCAAATATATCAGCATTCTGAGCGTAGGTGCCACAAAACCATACACAACGCACTTTCACTATCGCTGGTGAAATACAAACATTTTATGGAGAATCATTACATTTGTACGACTCTACTTTGGCCCCCTTTCCTTGTCCAGCTTCCACATTTTCTGGTCTTTCCTAAACACTTTGAGGTACCCTATGGCTGCATAAAGCACAAACACAACACAACACACCTCACTGGTGTCCGAGTGTTTCATCGACCAGGGTAACATCACCCTACTTAATGTGAGGAGGGAAAATTGACAAACCTCCCCAAAATGTAAAAGATGTTTAGGTTCCATGCTAAGCTCCATGGCTGATGGGGATTTGGCGTCTGTGTATTTGTTACCGGGGAGGAAAGACTTCTGGATTGGAATGTTTTATGTTAAAAAATGAATGAGGTCAAAAAAGTGGAATTTATGTAATTTGATGCAATGTAGGCCTAGCTCCATAGAGAGGCACTTTACACACCAGGGTGCTCTCTCCATAGAAGAGTTTGGTGTGTGAAGTTTGGTTGAGATCAACCTACAGAAAATAGGAGGCAAAGGGTAGGGATGTGGAAATACATAGTGTGACAATTATGGGACTTGTCCACACAGTAGAGGTGTTTTTTAACATTCACAAAACACATGAGTGCCACATGAACTAGGGGTTCTGGTGGTCTTAAATCTCTGCAGGTGATCTTGAAGGTGTTCAGTTTGACAAGTAGCAATAACACATTTATATGAAACGTTGGGTTTGCTTTACAAACTAGACTTAAAAGAAAATACATCAGCAGCATAAGACATAAAATTAGTCGCTTTGTTTCTTAATCCTGAAAGTGAAATCCTGAATTGCGATGGGAACCAAGAATTTATTAAGGCCAAGACACATTAATTTTTAAAAGATTTCCCATCCACACCTCCTCAAAGGTATACATGTCCTATTTAGTGTGCCCTGGAAATGGTGTGGCACAAACAGAGGCGCTTTTGTATCCGCCATCAGCTCTGCCAAGGTCCAAGCTTTCTCATTCTGTGTAGGGTAGTTGGGTCGTCACGGTCTCCGAAGCAGTTAACTGCATGAAATACAATCATGGAAATGGTGCAGGTTTCACAATTCACTTGGGAGTTGCGAAGGTCCCTGGGTTGGTAAACGGCTTCATAGTCCTACTAGTCAGACTGTCTTTCGCAGGTGCCAAGCCCAGTGAGTGTGCACGAGGGTATTTAGCGAACGGTGCTGCTCAGCATGGCCTCTGTGCATTAGGATCCCTGGATCTGTAATTGGCTTCACCTTCCCTACACACAAAAGTCTGCACCATGTTGTTTACTCAACTTGTACATACCATCTCCGGTTAAAGTGCACTGGGCGTGGTAAGGTGAGGATGCTGTACCGTGTGGACTCCTGGACTCTGACAGTAGCCATGACTTTGCGTGACAATACTAGGGATGAAGCCTGAGTTGGGATAGGCCACATACCTCATCATATGTGCCCGGGCGTCGCCCAATATTTAAAGGAGCACACTCTCATGGTACAGAGGGCAGCACGGTGAGACTTTACTTCCTTAGGCACAAAATACTTCAGATGGCAGCACTTGTCAGGCAAAAGGGTCTTTAGGTCTTTAACTTTAAGATAACTCAGTGACCTTTGTGGTTATTCCCTGTCTTGGCACAGTTTCTATAATGGGAATTACTTTACAGAGTTTTAGAATGAGACAATTTCTGATATTACCCACACTGGGCACATAATGTTTCTATTAGCAAGATTAATTAGAGAACTAATGCAGGAGATGAAAACATCCTGGGTACCACTGGAAATTGTTAAGTATTAAAACATTTATGGGGACACTATCTGTACTGCTTGCTTTCCCCAAGTATGTGGTAGTCATGTGCGTAGAGTAGAAGGACTGACATGGAGGTATGAGAACTATTCTGAAGTCACAAATATATGCCATCATCCCAGTGACAAAGCAAGTGGCACATGTGCCTCGCCTTCTTTGGTTCAAAGCCTGAGCAATGGAATGGTTCTGTACAACAGAAAGGGAGAGTGGACACCATTATCACTACTAGTAGTGCAAACCTGTTCTCTGAGGAGCAATCAGTTAATTCTCTGGATGCACGGAACTGGTGAGAAGGGTCTTGTGTTGTGATGCACAACTACCGAAACAGACCAGCAAATCAACCAGGATTCAGGCGGATACCAGCCTGCTCATTGGACAAGTTACATAGACCAACCACTGGCGGAGACTGGGTTAGAAAACATTTTCTTAGACGTTGAAGACAATGCGCAGTGCCAATTCAAGTTGAAACACCACACTTATAAAGGGTTGTCTTCCTCTTCTACCCCTCCACTAGCTTTTTTCAATCCAAATAAACTCACATGTCCACCGCTCAAATACATTTCATATTCATCTATACTAATTCACCACTATTCCTTTTGTGTTCCAGAGTAGCGTGCTACTCACCGAAAAGCAGCTCGACGCCTCGTCAGAGGTAGTAAGCGCTATATAAATGCAATTACAATCATATGTTGTACAAAACAATTACGATAAAGTGGTTGTTACTAGTGAATTCATGGCAAATGTGCTCTTTATAAATGACAACACCCTATCGCGTCAACTTACCCAAATATGTGGAAAATCTAGTATTATGTTTGTATTTGGCCAAAGGTCCTGCTCTTCCTTCTTGTGTCTGTGGGGGGCACTACTGCACAATATCATCCTGTAGGTCTGCATTGACATGTGCCTCGTTCTGGTTTTCCTTTCGCAACTGTATTGTTTTATATTGCAGTATTTACATAGAGATTACTACCCCTGTGTGGGGCGCTGAAGCTCCATTGTTGATGTTCCTACTAGGGTAAACTAATCAAACTTTAATAAAGAGCTTAGAATCCTCATAATGCCCCATTGCATTTGCTCGCTCAGATGACTTCAGCGCAGAAAGTCCCTGCGTTTATTCAGGGCGAGTAAGAATACGTGTTAACCACAGAAGCAGTATAATTTATGGTAAGTAATTTGTCAAACAAAGTGCAGGGGGCGCAGTTTTTGCCAGAGGCCGACTGCCAGCGAATGCAGACGATGACACATTACAGAATTGCCTCGTCTCTTGGCTTCACCTCATGCTTATCTCAGTCTTTCTGGTTCTTTCTCAACTCGGTTTCCTGCATTTTTCACTGACATGTTCTTTCTCTTTCCTGTCATTCACTCTCTTGCTCTGGGTCACAGTCAGGTGATGTAAAAAGTCAGGGTCCCCAAAATGAGTGCCTGGCACCGGAATAAATTAAGCATTGCACGAGAATCCACTGGGGCCACGCACTCAAAAGTCAGCAGAGCCTTCCTAAACATTAAATTTGCTCAATGGCTCCTTATCTGCGTAAGTCATGAAGCTGTCGAAGGCACCCACCCAATCAGCGTGTCTGCCAGTCTCAGATCAAAGCCCGTCTGTGATCAGTCATTTCACTTCATCGATATCCCAAAGATGCTCATTTTGGCTCGGAGGACCAGAAAGCTGCAGCTACATAGTCTTGTCAGCGTAGATAGCAGAGATGCCTAGTGGCCATATGTCATGTGTAGTACCTTTAAACCAGGGCACAAGTGCTAAAAAAAGAAGTGGGGGGACTAACCTAGTTAATCAATATGCAAGTGACATCACAGCGCGTGACATCGCGGCGCGTGACATCACAGGAACTGTCAGTGCATCACAATAAGTGACATCAGATCTTAAGCCCTCACATACATGTTTAGCAGGTCTATCATGTGTACATTTGAGCGCATTTCGAGTAAACATGCAAACCCTCCTGATTTAGGCAGAAGATTCACACTTTTGTACGCTACACATAAAACAATGTTACCTTTTATCAGCGTTAAGTTTTCTCTAGCCATAGTGCTTTAAATGAAATAGTGATATTTAAATTATTACAACGCCTCCTCAGGGGTATAAGCGCTATATAAATGCTATTTATTTTGTGCAAATGCTGGGAAACATCAACACATCTGACATTCTTACAGTGCATGCATATCTCCTAAACAGAGTCTGAACAAAGTGAAAAGCTGCCTCTTTAAAGTACGTGTGAAGTGCTAACAAGGTGTGAGCCTTTGTTTCCTCTCTGCTGCATTTGCATCAGGTGTGAGGCTCCTGACTGCTGGCAGCCAGGAGACTCCAACAAAAGGAAGCCTGATGACCCCTCAGATTGGCCCTTTGTTATGGGCCCAGCAGGAGTCAGACCTAAGAGAGCCCTGTCCCCGCCTGCACGTTGTTGCAGATAGAAAGCAGATAACAACGTGCAGGCACTGCAGGATGTGTCCCGGTGTTTGTAAATTACACCGGGACGAATTCAGCATATTTTACAGTGGGGCCACACTTCTTGGCAGGGTGGACGGCGTCCACTCTGTGAAAAAAGTGGGGGGACGCCGTCCACCCGTGTGTACCCCCGACTCGTGCCCTACTTTAAACACAACTGGCTTCCGAGACAACAGCAAGGTGCATTCTGCACCTTTATTTTCGCTTTAACTTACCAAGCACGTGTTCATAAATCCTAGCACGGAAAGTGTTGTTGGTTAAAAAGGTATAAAGGGATCAAACTGCCGTTTGGCAGCTCGGTGTTAAGATTTGGCAGTCACAAATTAAGCCTCGCTTTTTCTCCAGCAGAGCACAAAGCATAATTTTGGTCAATCTCCCAGTATTATATTTTGCTAAACATATAAGTGTTTCTAAGTGCTGTCATTTCCAGCAGAGAATTCTACTTTGGGAACACTGTGCATTTGAACCCACAGTACCTTCCGGTTTAAGTGTACTTCAGTGCTTAGCAACTATTGGAGCAAAAAGAACAAATGCTGGACGGAATGCTGAACAAATCAAACATTCACCCCCAGTCACAGATCTGAGCTTAATCCATTGTTTTTTTTTTTGCTCACCACGCCTCCCCAGTTTGGATCCAGCCATATGCAAATCAGTCTTGACCCTGCTCCCCATGGGAACAGTGCAGCCCGAACTGCAAAGCCAGGTCTTCCCTGGACCGGAAACAAGCATTTTAGGACCGGTTTCGGGGTATCACCCATCATCAGCCAGACTAACTTGAATCCAGTGGCACAGTGAGCAAGGGACCAACGACGTGTCTGGGCATACCCTTGGCCACTTAAGGCGAACATAGCAAACACATAAGATGATGGACAGAATGCTGAACAATGCAAACAGAGAATATAGAAGAAGGAATTTAGCACCTTTAAATGTAGCGGGTGTGAAAAATTACAATTTAACTAAGGAAAAGAATTTGGAAAAGATTGTCCAATCACAATATAAAAATTATCTATATAGCTGTCTATTTTCTGAGGAAGGTGGAATAGACCAATGAACCACTGAAACACAGCATCGACAATATGTTTAGGATTATATGTTTAAGATCACGCTTTAATGTCACGAGCTGACTGGATGTAATATACAGGATACAGTCAGTATCTTAGACGATATTGTGATAAGGACTTGTTCTAATTCATACATGATTTTATGAGATTCTGTATCTATTTTTATAAACAAAAAGAAGGGTGATTAATGTAGATTTAAAATATATATTTTCATAATAAATTTACACTACAAAGACTGGTGTAAATTACAACATTGCTAATGTGTAACATTAAAAGTGTGATACTTTCATTTCTCAAAACAAAATAACTTTTGAGCGTCAATATACTTGGGGGCTTCATCATTGAAGATTGTTTGCAATACACGATCATACCAAGGGGAGTATACTATTTGAGTGACGGGTTTTCAGCCCTGTCCCCTTGTCCTTGAGAGTTTACTCTGTGGATAGGGCAGCCTCAGGTTTGATGCATCAAAACGAGGCATCTTGAAGTAACGTGATTTGCATAGGATCACACAGTTCAGTTAAGTGAGAATGCTGGGAATAGAAACCCAGATTTCCTGGTTACACATTGTGCTATTCAGCCACTGGATGAATATCTCCATCTCTCCCCCTTTTACCACCAAAGGGGCTATCTTTTATGCTCAATTACTTCATGCCCTAAATTAGTACAGTTTGTTCAGTAAATACAAGTATGGCCTGTTAATTTAATCTGCACAATAGATGCGCACAATGTCAAAATGCTGAGCATACAGGATGAAAGGAGAGTCTTTTATATTAATTTTGCCACCTTTCCCTGACTCAACTTGTAAAGAGTGAGTGGATCAGCACCTCAATTACAACATTTAAATTGATTGGTAAGATAATGAGGAGTCCTCCAGCAGAGGGTAATGTCTGGTTAAGTCTTCAGTGAGAACAGGGAGTTTCAGCTCAGCTCCGCTGCAGACACATACTGCTGAAAAACACCTTTTTAGATTTCATCAGCTTAGCTGCCTCGCGTTTGGAAACTGCTTTAGGGGAAAGGAAGTGCCTGGGATGTTTGGCTCGTCTTTATTTCAGCTTGCCAGACCCCATGGGACAATGGCTGAGTCAGAGACAGACATTTGGCCCCAGCCAGGGCCAGTATTGCTTGAATGGCCTACCTATACGGCTCACATTTCAACACTCTCAAATGAGTCAAGTAACTCCCATTTTATTTTACTTTAACTTCTCCCTCCTATGTCATTTATAGGACTTCGTTTTTCCTTTGATTTCATTTTCTTCCTTTTATTATCCCAATAGGTACGACGTGTCATTTATAGCCTCCAATGTCCATGCGGCCTGTGCAACAATGACCTTACTAAATGGACATCTTAAGGATTTTGGGGGCCCTGGGCCAATCGGATTTTGGGGGCCCTTGTTCAGAACAGCTTTGAATTTATGATCGAATTTCAGCCCTTTCATGCCCTCTTTGGCCAGGTCAGTGACTGTGCTCAGGCACAATGGTGAAATTCTAAATGTGTTCACATTGATGTGTGTTTTCAATATTGTAACACAGCAGCAGCTCACTAATATCACTGCAAATAATCGCTGTAACACCCTCCCATTTCTCATATGTGAGGTCCTGTTTTATATAAAAGAAACTTTTTTGATGGATGTTGCATGAAAAAACCCACATTTTTCTGCAAAATCTCTGTTTTCTCACAAATTACACACATTAAAAATAAATTTAAGGAAAACGGTATTTGAAACCATCTGTTTAAAAATTATTCAAGGTCACCAGGGCAAGACTCTCTGTAGAACAGAGCTTGCTCTATCAGAGGGGCCCCTGAAAGGCTGGGGCTCTGGGCCAGGGCCCACTTTGCCCATGCCTTAAAACGTCTCTGCTTACTATACGAACTAGTGAAACTTCGCATCCAGGAACAGGACAGCACATTTAGGAATAAAAAGATCACCACTAGACCGGTGGAACACATCACCACGACTCCACGCACCCCACTGATTTCAGATTCACAGTCCTGGAACAAGTTACTTACAATCTGCAGAAATGACTTCATAAAAAAAAAGACAAATGGATCTTTGCAAAAGCTCCACACCATCAGGAACTGAATGACTGTATAGAAGGGGAAAGTGTAGCTCATCTTTGAAGGTTTCATTAATTGTTGCTGTCAAAGTGGGAAATGGTTAAGGTATAGTAAGAAACACTATTTTACACCAGGGAAGTTTCTCTAGCTTTATTCAGGTTTAAATTCATCCATCTGAATACAAATATCGCTTAAATATAATTTTTTCTTACATACATGTTGGCTTTCAGTGTTAACTAGTAAGAGCTCTACAACACAGCACCACTTCAAGACAGCACCTACATCTCCTCGACACCCCTGTGATGTTGCGCAGATGTCACGCAGTCTCACTTTGAAGTAACACGTCTGTCTAGATTCATGAACGATGCTACGAATCGGCATCCTTCGAGTGCCTTAATATGATTATCATTTTAACATAGCTCCGCTCGACAAGCTATGGTATGTACCGTTCCTTCTTATGCACCTTTTGACTTTTAACGTTGATCAGTAGGAGCTCTTCATTACAACACACCATTTCAAGAGTGACGCCATCCCGCTTTGAAGTAGTACATCTATTTAAATTCAAAGATGCTGCTACGAACGAGTATCCGATGAATGCGCAACTCGTTACTCGCAGTCACGGCAACACACAGGCTTCTCTGTGTTGGTTGACAGTTACAACTCTACGACCCCTTTGTATCCTTTTTCAGGCAAGACGCTGTGAGACCGTTTGCTTTAAGATATGATTTGACAATGGTTCAAAGGGCGAGGTGCATGATAACACTGCCCCAATACCAATTTAAACTCCTCTGCTAGATCTATCACAAGGGTGTGTAAATACTTTATTGATTGACTAATTAAAATCATTTCAATTTACAAGGCCATCAAAAATACATAATTTTAAAAACAATTGTACAATTTGATGTTTCTAAGATTACAAGGCAACAGCTATTAAGTTGTATGAAAGGGGTGTGCATGTGTGTGTGTGTTTAGTTGTTAAACACTGCCCCTTTTTAGGTCTCGCCTATGCAGCGCGCATGCGCTGCTTAGGAGGACCTTTAGCCGTCGCTCTGCTCTTTTTGGAAGCACATACTCGTGCTTGTGGCGGCATCCACCTTGCGGGAGCGAGCAGGGGCGCGCCACAAGCACGAGTATGTGCTTCCAAAAAGAGCAGACTGCTCTCCCAAGCACGCGCGCGCCTCTCACCTCGCCCACATGTCCCGGCCACTCACTCGCTCCGCCCTCTCCGTCTCCTTTTTTGCTCTCCGTCTCTTTTTTGCTCCGTCTCCTTTTTTTGCTCGCGCAAGCGCCCGTTGTGCCTCGCTCTCCGCTCTTCTTCGTTCTCCGCTGTTCCGCACTCTCCAGCTCTGCTTGGACTCTAACTTGTCCACCCCACCTCCACTTTTTATTTTCATTGAATTTACGTAAAAAAAAAAAAATCACTTTGTTGTGTGTCGGGCTGCGCAGCTCAAAACGCGGTCACACGTATTTACTTTATCCGACTCCTTGCCACCGATTCAATCGGAACTACTGTAGACGCTGTCCTGCTGCTTATTTAATTCCAGCCAATCGGATTTGCGCAGCACAAAACACGGTCAGCGTTGTAGTGCACCTCACTTTTTGGTGTTTAAGACGAGGACCGGCTGTCTGTCGCTTCCTCGCTCTCCGCTCGTCTTCGTTCTCCGCTGTCCCGCACTCTCCAGCTCTGCTTGGACTCCGACTTGTCCACCCCACCTCCACTTTTTATTTTCATTGAATTACTTTTTTTAAAAATACATTCCCTTTGTTGTTGTGTGTCGGGCTGCGCAGCTCAAAACGCGGTCACACGTATTTACTTTATCGGACTCCTTGCTACCGATTTAATTGGAACATCGGAAGTACTGTAGACGCTGTCCTGCTGCTTATTTAATGTCAGCCAATCGCGCAGCACAAAACGCGGTCAGCATTCTAGTGCACCTCACTTCCTGGTGTTTAAGACGAGGACCTGCTGCTTATTTAATTTCAGGCAATCTGATTTGGTGACCTTCTGCTTGTTTTACTAACGGGGGCCGGCATAATGTTTACAAAATGCGTGGCTCGCCACAATGGCCTCTCGGGTGCCTCTCCTCACTTCAGCCCTCTCCCCTTGCCCCCCTCCCTTCCCTCCCCTTCACCTCCACCACATATGTAAAACAAAGAAGAGAGCGACAGCGCTGAGAAATCGGACACTGCCAGCCTGCGAGGCCACTGACAAGTAAGGCTGCTTTTTATTAATAATGTTTTTATTTCGTTTGCACACTGGTAATGCACATTGGCCGCTTGGGTGCCAGTTATGCATTATTAGTTATGCATTATTTCTGGGAAGATATTGTTCTTCTAGTGATAACCGGACGTAGCTTTAGTGCAGGAGGTGCATTAGCACCAGGTCCGATTTCTCTAAGGGTTCCTCTGATCCCCATTGTCGCTGTTGCCTTTTTTATCATCACCCTTATGTTTGGTCAATGAACTTGTGTGCATTGCTTGCATGAGGATTAATGCCTAGTTGATGACTAGTTTGATCTTGTTCCTGCAGGTCCACAAAGTGGTATGCCCTCTAGTGAGCGCCATTTGCTTCTGTGTTCACACTGGTTTATAAAATCGGGTTTAACTTGTGTTTATTCTTTATCCCGCATTGGCAACCTTACCTCTGGAGCATAGGGGGGCGGGGGAGGGGGTGTCTTCATGTAACAAGCATAGGCAGAGCCAATGCGCCAACACAGGTCCAGGTTAGATGCTTTGTATATTCACATTAGATAAACTAATATATAAACTAAATGGAAATCATTTGCACAGTCAGCAGTTATCTTAAAAATCTGGAATCGCCAAAACCACTGCTGTATTAGCACTTGATATCCCTCTGCTAATGCATGCAATTGGAATCTATGCATGTCTATGTTACACACATTAGCACATTGATGCCTGACTTATTGGCGCTGTCAATGCTTCTTTAAATAGGAAAATATGAGTGAGGGTCAGATCATTATGTCATAGTGTGTTCACACGTTTCTAGCAGCCTTTGGGATGCCCAACTACAATAAAAACAAGCATTGGCATAGCCAATAGGTCTCGCCTTTGGAACCTTATAAGTGTTTAGCCATGCAACAGTTGATGTTGTTGCACCAAGGATATTGTGCTGGATAACTAAACACTTATAAGGTCCCAAAGGCGAGACTTATTGGCTATGCCAATGCTGGTTTGTTCTGTTGCAAATACACCTGTGAGACAACCAAAGCATGCTGGTCTGTCCCTCGTTCGCCCTGATGAATTTGCCTTAAAACTGATATGGCAGTGAAAAATGTTGACCCTTATTTTTACAGTCATAAAATATCCAGAGTTTTAACACAAAGTTGGGACGCACAACTCGTTAAGCATTTCCCGGATATGTCTTTAGTATACGTGCAGACACACGTAGTATTTCCAGCAATCACCTGATACCACCACCCCTCCCGTCAGATCATGTAAGGCAACAAAGTGGTCAGTCGGAAGTACATCAATGTTTCTAGACACTGCTCAAGTCCGTGGAGTTAACATTTTCCACGTTACTGCCTGGAACCAGTTCTTTCCATGCCACTGCTATGGGTCACCTAACTTTTCATGAATGAGCACCAACAATTAGAAGCCTGGGACACAGCAGCCACCCGCATTGGTTGTCCCTTTGTCACTCCTGTGAGGCATCTCCTCAACTCTGAGGCAGTGCTTTCGGGAGCATTCTGTGGATATCGTCTTTGCTGCTACTGATAGTTCCCAGTTAGCAGCACTTTAACTGTGACAAAGCTGCCCAGTAAACATTGAAGTTCGTTTTTGCAGCAACACAGTAGGGTAGGACCTCCATTTGGGCCTCTTGTTCTGGCCTCTGTGAGGGATCTTGTTGTCGTCATGTTAGAGTATTAAAAAAAAACAAAAAGAGGGAGTGAAGAGGTGATGCTCAAGAGAGCGATGGAGGTGGATACGTCCTCCTCTGGTCAATATATAGAAAACAAAAGGATCCACCCTCAAACTGATGTATAACCGTGTCCTCCCAGACTATATGTGTTTCCTACAGTTGTGGAAAGCACACAGCTTTGTTAAAATACCCCTCACACACCAAAAGGACCCTTGGTGTCATGCTTCATCATAGGGGTCTTCCCGCCCCGCTGCGGGACGGGGCGTGCTACAACCTACGGTTACGCGGGAGCACTTTTTGTTGAAAAAACCACAAGGCTATGTGTAGTGTAGGAAAGTGAGTGGAAGAGTCAGGAGTGAGTGAAAGTTTGATTATGAATTAAAAAATACCTGGCTCTATGGATTAAAAAACTTTAATATTCCTTTGAGCTGGTATTGTTAAAAGTGGGGAATAAGTTGGAGGTACTGTGCTATAATGAGCAGGCCCTCCTATGTCAACCAGTTTCGAAGCCCTCCCCTGGCTTCTTCATCAGGACCAAAAAAGATCCCTTCTACACTCACAATATAATACAAAGAAATGTCAAAAAAATCAATAAAAGTGTATGTACAAGTAGTCACTACTACGTGGTAAGCATGCCAAATAAACATGTGCAACATACAGTACCCCAATAGGTATACTACTTTATGTAATCTGGAAGAGAAAACACAGCATTAAAAGGCATTAAAAAAACATGACATACACATCATCCATCGTGACACGTGGTAACCTGTAAGGAAGGTGATATAGTGTGATTTATATTCTTTATCCTCATCAGTGGCGCTAAGCCGGTGCCATGTCCTGCAACTAGAAAAATAGACAATACGAAGACAAACACACACTGAACATAAAACACACACTCTATGTCAAGGGACCCAAAATAAGGAGTCCAAGTTGATTAATGTTTCCTATAATTCACATTATTCAGATTAGCTTGTGTACCAAAAGAGAGAGAAAAATATGGTAATGAGGTAATACACGTACTTGTTCTCAAAGGAGATATTACCCCATGAGCCTAAAACGGGTGGGAAGGGTGCCTATAGTCACACACTGTAAATGAAAAAAATGAAGGGTAACGCTATTAGTTCCAGTTTTATAGCCAAACGAGGTATGGTCATAATGTAGCCTACAAGCGCTCAGCGGCTATGCCGTACTCACTACTCCAAGGTCACTGCCTCTCCTGGATCCTGCTACCCCGCGGCTCCGTGGAACGATGAGCCTGCGGGGGGAGGGTCCTTAAGTAGTGCGGTCAATTGAAAGAGTTGCCGCCGGAAACAATTGCCGCCCAAATGGTAATTGGATACGAGATAATGATAAACAGCTAAAGAGGCCCCTTGGGCGTAGTTGCAGCCGGTGCGGTAGCTTGGCTACGAGGCTACGAAGAGCATGTCTCCCATTGAATCAGCTCCTCGCGGATGACTAGACCGCTAACTCCGTGAGCGGAAGGGAGGGCTGAAACCACTTCCGGTTTATCGGGAACGCAAAGGGAACCGCATTCCGCTAAAAAAGTCTTCGGCACTCTAAATGGAATATCAATGAGACTTCTGACACTAAGATATAGGTATCAAAGTGAGGCCATGCCAGATGTATGTATCAAAATTAAGTCATACCAGATGTAGTTCAGAAAAACGTTAGGGAGAGTGTTTAGAAACCCTAGTTAGTAAGAGTCATTCTGCCTATATTATGTAGTCTTGGCAAGCCGTCACATGATGACGCTATGAGAAAGGATACACTAAAAAGGGAGAGTAAATAACACTAACAAATATAGGCCATGCCTACAATGTGTAGTCTTGTCAACTTGTCACGCGATGATGTTTAGAGAAAGACTATATTAAAAATAAAAAATAATAACAAAATATAGGCCAAGACTCAAATAAGGCTCCTAACTGAAGTAGCCAATCTGTTATGAAGGGGAGACAGATGGTTATTATGGCAAGGGCGCAATGCAACAGTCAAAATTTTCGGTGCATGTCAGGACAGGATTGGCAGCCGTGGGCACCAAAACCCTTTAAAACCTGTGAAAAGTAACAGATAAGGGTTAAAGGAGATCGTGATGGGATCAGGTAAACTGGCCCCAGGGTATTTCATCGTTCAAACCCTCAATGTGTGTCCCCAAACGGAACACCCACCGTTGTTCTTTCTCAAAGAGACCATTCTCGCCATTCAATTGTTCGATGACGGTCCATTACAAATAGTTAGATAGTGGGTTGCCATCTTGGTTGTGCTCTTCTTGCAACGTACGTTGCTCCTGTGTTCTCCAATGCGAATCTTGACTGGTCTCGTCGTCATACCTATGTACACCATACCGCATAGGCAGGTAACCATGTACACTACGTTTTTGCTGTTACAATTTGTGAACCTCCTTTGTTCCCATTCTGTACCATTCCTGAATTTTATGTGCTTACTTTTCTTTGTGAGATGGCATGTGCTGCAACTGCCACATGGGTGGTGGCCCTGTACAGGTGGGAGAAGTAGACCCTCAGTAGTCCTTGGTGGTCCTGCTCGTGGTCTCGTGTGGGCTAACATGTCTCTCAAATTCCTTCCTCTCTTTTGTGCAAATATGGGTTTTGGAAGTTTGAGGGTGCAGCAATTGAGAAGTCTCCAGTGTTTATTTACAATTTTTGATACCTGGTTGGAGTGGGTGTTAAACGTGGTGACACATATAGGTCTCTCTTCTTGGTCTTTTGGTACCTTGTCCTCCAGTAGGGCGTCCCTATTATTGTTTCGGGCCCTCTTCATAGCTCTGTTGATGACAACTGTTGGGTAATTTCGTTTTATTAGTTTGGTTTGTAGGTCAGAGGCTTGTATTTTGAAATCCTTCAGTTCCGTACAGTTCCTCCGGAGACGTAAGAATTGCCCGTAGGGAAGATTGTCCCGTAGGTGGTGAGGATGAAAGCTGTTATACAATAGTAAACAGTTCTTGGCTGTAACCTTGAAGTGGGTAGTGGTCTTCAAAATACCCTCATCTGGATATATATTAAGATCCAAAAAAAACAGATTAACCCGAGAAGTGGTGTTTGTGAATTTAAGGAAGGCATTCTGTCAATTGAGCCAGATCATAAAGGCTTCAGTGGATGGAATGTCCCCATCCCATATCACCAGAACGTCATCAATGTAACATTTCCAGGTCTTTATGTTGGAAAAGAGTGGGTTGTTGGGATGTAGGATTTTCTTCGTCTCCAGATGGTGCACGTAGAGACCAGCTATGCTGGGAGCAAAGATGCTCCCCATGCTGGTCCCGTGCTTTTGTAAGTAGATGGTGTCCTCATACATAAAGAAATTCTTTGTCAGTGCCAGAGATACACACTCCATAACCACATTACGTGGTGTTTGATACTCCCATGTAGTGGAAAAAAGAACCTCTTCAATTATTGTCAGTGTCTCATCGTGAGGAAGACTCGTATAGAGGCTTTCTACGTCCAGTCCTATGAGAAGGTGTTTGTCATGGTCAAAACGCATGCCTTGAAGGAGCTGTAGGACTGCCTTGGTGTCTTTTAAATAGGTCCCAGTTTTCTGGACCAATGGGCGGAGGAAAGCGTCTGCGAACTTTGATAGAGGTTCCAGAATGGAGTCTATGCCTGAAACAATTGGGCAGCCTGGTGGTTGCCCAAGATTCTTGTGAATCTTGGGAATGGTGTAGAAATACGGGGTTCTGGGGGACTTCTTGGTGAGAAATTCCGCTTCCTTTTTAGAGACCCAGTCATGAGCCATAGCTTCTTCCACCATGGAGGCTATCCGGATTCTGATGGCTTCTGTAGGGTCATCACGTAAAATTTCGTAGTTCCTACGGTCTTCGAGGAGTTTCCTACACTCGTTGTCATAGGCGGTGGAGGTCTGAATAACTACCTCCCCGCCTTTATCGGCTGGCTTGATGACAATGTTGTAATTGGATGACAGTTGATGTATTGCCTCCTTCTCCTCTTTGGAAGTATTCTGAAAGGTGTTGTTCCCCTGGTCCCGCAGCGGGGCGGGAAGACCCCTATGATGAAGCATGACACCAAGGGTCCTTTGGTGTGTGAGGGGTATTTTAACAAAGCTGTGTGCTTTCCACAACTGTAGGAAACACATATAGTCTGGGAGGACACGGTTATACATCAGTTTGAGGGTGGATCCTTTTGTTTTCTATATGTTAGAGTATTTGCAGAGCACGATGCTTACCCGCAGGACTCTTTGCACTATCGTTCTCTACAGAGTAGCACAAAAGTCAAAAGATTATGCATAAGTATCAAAAGCCAGCTTGAAAAGCCAGGTCTTTAAAGCTTTCCTAAACGGGACCAGTTCCATAATTGAGTGAATCTTGACTGGAACAGTATTCCATTCTTTTGGTGCCAATGTCGAAAACATGCGCTCTCCAATCCATTGTTTCCTAGGCACCACCAGAAAATGAGCAGTAGATTGAGCAGAGAGCTCCCCCTGTAACATATCAGGACAGGGGGTAACTTAAGAAATCTGGGGTCAATCCCTGTACTGCCTAAAAAGTTAGAAAACAAATTTTAAATTTAATATGTAGTCTGTTCGGAGCTAATGAAGGCTCTTCAGGTAAGGAGTAATCTGTGTTCTCCGGGAATTCTAAAAACTAACCTGGCTTGGCATTCTGATTCATTTGAAGTCTTCTTTTTAACATAATCTAGTTTAACACCGACAAAAGTTGCTAGAATAGTCTTCATAGCTTCAAAGGAAAGAAACAATTAAATCTTCCTGATAGTTCATAAGATGAAGGCACATTTTGAGACCCCACATTTATTTGAGGCTTCATAGTAAGATGTTGAGCAATTAGAACTCAAAGGCTTTTTGCAACTGGCTTCAGCGGTGGTAGCGCGCCCACTTCTGGGGGACAATAACAGGTGGGCCATATTGAGGGATTTTGATTTAACACCACAATTTCGGTCTTTTCAGCAATCAGTTTTAGATGATTGTATCTCATCTATCTACTGATAAAGCACATCATATCTTTAGAGTTATCTTATGCTGGGGCGGGGTATCAAGACGAAGTAAAATCTGACAATCATCAGCATAGTTAAAAATCAGACAACTTCTTTTGGACAGCTCCTTTATAAGAGGTTGAATATAGATGTTAAAAAAATTAGATGAGAGTGGATCCCTGTGGAACACCGCAATCAATATTCATTTCTCATGTCTGAAATCGATTAAGTTGGACTGCCTGCATCCTATTCTCCAGAATAGAGGTGATCCAATTAAAAACACTCACCATAAACCCCACTGCTCGCAATCAGCCCAGTAAGATCTATGGTCAACTGTGTCAAAGGCTGTGGATTAATGGAGCAAGATCAAAGCTGGAGTGTGACTATCACCTAAATCCTTTCTCAAATCTTCAATAACCAATAGAATAACTGCTTCCATATTGTGTCTGGGTAGAAACCCTGCTTGATGAGATTTTAGAGTCAAAAAGAAGGGAGCTCACTTCCTGCACTATGTGAGCATCCAGTTGCGTAGCACAATAAGGCAGTAGAGAGATAGGTCGATAATTCTTTAAAATCTGTGGGTTATTGCCAGTTTTCTTTTTAATAATGGTAATACTGTGGCCTTTTTTACGATAATCAGGAACTTTACCTACCTTCAAAGACACATTTAAGAGACTAGTAAGAATGTCTATGATGGATGGAGCCATACAATGCAATACTCTGAGAAGGCATGGATCACACGGAGATCTTAATTTTACTTTAAATAGCAGACGCTGTACGGCATCATGATCCAATACATTAAAATTATGTAGCTTGATGATATGTTCCTTCTCCTGCAGCCAATCACATTAAGCACTAGGGCTATCTAGTAAGGCATCTTTAATACTCTTGATCTTCTAAATATAAAAACACATTTAATTCATCCAGAGTTCTCCTGTGAGTGTTTCAGTGGCTGGCTACTTCTAACCATACTAGAGAGGCTGTGCATAATGCTAAACATTTCTCTGTGGATTTTGAGCCGTGCAAATTTTATTTGTATAATATGAGGCCTTAGCTTGAATGATAAGCTTTTTATAGTTACGTATGCCTTCTTAGAAAGCCTGTATGCTCAATTCATCATAATTTTCCACCATAAATGTTCAGAGACTCTAAGCTGTAGATTAGCTCCTGCCAATTCATTGGAAGACCACGGTGCTGGCTCTATCCTTTTTAGCTCGATTTAACTCTGGAGGAGCATATTCATGCCCTACTTTATCAATCCAATTATTAAAATCCCAGGCAGCCTTGCAGGGTTATAGCTTAATATTGGTTTTGTTAGTTCCAATGTCTTATGCATATGTGATTTATCAATCTTATCACAATTCCGGGATAACCCTTTATGGCCCAAAGGTTGGCTATCTTTCAACCAAAGGGGTTATTAATGATAACCGAATAGCATAATGATTTCACCAAACAGGTGGTTCTATACTATAGTTTTCAATTGAGCAATCTGAAAACCAAACAAGACCAAGTGTGCGACCCTTACAATGTGTAGGTTCGGTTATATGCTGAGTTAATTTGACAGAATTCATAAGCTAAAAAAACTGTTGGCCTTTGGGACAGGCATTTAACTCATTTGTCCAATAGTTAAAATCACCCACTATCAAAACAATTATTAGGATTTACCAAAAGAGTACGTATCATAAAAAACAGATGGAAAATTCTTCATGTAGTGTGGTGGCCATTAAACGACCAGAAGCGTCTTGGCTTTATTTCCAACATCTAATCTAAACAACAGGATGTCCTTTTCCAAAATCAGCTCAATGTTGAGCTTTTTGACGGCAAGGGGTTGCTTTATAATAGCCGCAATTCCTCCTCCTATTTTAAAATTGGTCTGGTTCTCATTCAAAATAAAGTAGCCCAAGGGTGATCCATGCATAAACAGGCTGCCTCGCTGCTTTCGGTCCAGGAAGCCCCCATTGGAGCTCTTTAAAAAGCATTACTGATAATTGCTTCAGCTGACCCATTGCTTGCTGGCCTGTTCTCTCATGTTACTGTTGTTTTCAATGTTTTTCATCACCACTGTTAGAAGTGGCGTCTCTAGTTGGCAGAGGTATACACCCTATCCAAGTAGGTATCACCACTCTAGTCAGGGTAAGACAAATACACACTCTAAATTAACCTGTGCTCCCCTCTGGTAGCTTGGCACAGAGCAGTCAGGCTTAACTTAAGAAGCAATGTGTTAAGTATTTGTGCACACTTTAATTACAGAAGCACAGTGGAAATACCACAAAAAGACTCCACACCAGTTTAGAAAAATAAAGAATATTTATCTGTTTAAAACAAGGCCAAAATGACAAAAATCCAAAAGTAGAACTCAAGATATGAATTTTTAAAGAAGAAATCCAAAAAACAGTGATTAGAAGTCACTAGCAGTCAAAAGGTCACTTGAGGTCACGAGAAACCGGTGCAAATCCAAAGTTCGGGTCAACCACGATGGAAGGCAGACCAGCTACAGAACCCACGCAGGGTCTGCTGAAAAAGTACCTTGTATGGAGCAAACCCTTGACGTTGAGAACATGATGCAGTGATCTTTTCCACACAGTCGGGTCACTGTGTTGCCGTCGGACTTCGTTGAGTTACAGGCAATGAGTCGTCGTCGAGCCGCGTAGATAATGTTGAGGGATCGGCACCGCGTTGTCGTCGAACCACGCAGTCGGGACCCGTGTCATCGTCGAATCTGCACAGCGTCGGCAGGCGATGCAGCGATTTTTCTACCGCAACCGGGCCGAAGCGCCGGTTTTGGAGCAAAACAGCTGCAGAACCCACTTCTGAGGACCAGGACTGGAGGGGGGCATCTCAGGTAAGAGGAGAGCTCACAGATTGCAGAGTCCAGTAGCACCAGCATAGTTGCAACAAGTCTTTTGTGTCCTTGAGACTTCTGAAAACAGAAGGCAAGCCAGCAAGCCCTTGGAGAATCTTGGGTTCAAGGATGTAGAGAGCAGGTCCAGTCCCTCTCACTCCCAGGCAAGAAGACGTAGGCAGCAGGCCTACACAGCAGTGCAAGTTGCAAAGTGGCAGTCCCTTCTGTAGCACAGCACTCAGCAGGCCAACACAGCAGAGCAAGGAGCAAAGTGACAGTCCCTCCTACAGCACAGCAGCTCTTCTTCCAGTTAGAATGTCCTTGGTTTCAATAGAGTTCTGATTTGGTGGTATCAGGGGTCCAGTACATATACCCAAATGTGCCTTTGAAGTGGGGAAGACATCAAAGAGGTCTTTGGAGATCACAAGGTCTGTTTTTCCTGCCCTGGATCCAGACACACTACAGGGGGGTATGCAGCTCTTTGTGTGGGGACAGGCACACCCCAGTTCAGGTGAAAGTGTCAGCTCCTCCCTCCCAATCTACCTCAGGAAGGCTCATCGGCCTGGTGATGGGTCCTCACGATGCAAATGTCACACCCCAGCTCCCTTTGTGTGACTGTCTAGGGGGAATGTACAAAGCCCAGCTGTCACCCAGTATTCAGAGACAGGCAGAGGCACTGAATGGCTAAAGTAAGAAAAGGCTAACTTTCTAAAAGTGGCATTTTTAGGCCTGCAATTTAAAAACCAACGCTACTAAAAGATGGGTTTTTAAATTGTGAGTCCAGAGACATGATACTCCAATTTTCTATCAGCTCCCAATGGAAAATTACACTTAAAAGATGTTTTAAGGCAATACCCAGGTTATCCTTTGATAGGCCTTGCAGTAGTGAAAAACAAATTTAGCAGTTTTTTCACTACCAGGACATGTAAAACTCAAAAGTACATGCCCTGCCTTTTAAATACACCGTGCCCTGCCCTTGGGGCTGCCTAGGGGTGACTTGTATGTAATAAATGGGAAGGCTTGGGCCTGGCACATAGTTTAACTTTTCAGGTCGAAATGATAGTTTAAAACTGCACACACAGACTCTGCAATAGCAGGCCTGAGTCATGTTTAAAGGGCTACTGAACAAGTGGCACAATCAGTGCTGCAGGCCCACCAGTAGCATTTAATTTACAGACCCTGGACACATATAGTGCACTTTACTAGGGACTTATAAGTAAATTACATATGCCAATTGTGTATAAGCACTTTAGCACTGGTTAGCAGTGGTAAAGTGCCCAGAATCCTAAAGCCAGCAAAATTAAGTCAGCAAAACAGGAGGTCAGGAGACAAAAAGCCTGGGGAAACCACGCCAAGGATGCCAGGTCTAACAACAATCCTCATCAAAATCAGGACAAGAGACTGAAAGGCAGATAATAGAGGAAGAGGAAGACAACAGAACAGTGACAAAGAGAGAACACCATGATGAAAAAGTAAAAGAACCCACAAGAGTGAGCTTGGCAGAAAGAAATTGTAGGGTGGTGAAAAAGGCATGAGATGGAATCAAGATTAGGCAACCTTGGCATTCAGCAATAATGACATTTGGCAATTTCGAGAAAGAAGACAAGGTAGCAGAACAAGGAGGGGAACTCATGCAGCAGCTGTAAAATGAGAAGGTTATAAAGGAAGAGTGGGCACTGCAGGACTTTGGGAGTGAATAGTTGAGAAGTGGACTTCTTTGGTTGGTTAAGCAGCGGGAGTTTTTATTGCATCAAGATGTTGCTTGAAGATATGGCTTCCTGGAAGTGAAAAATAATGGAATTGTCTGGATCTGCAGTAGGGAGGAGCTCCAGGCACCATAAGAGGGGAAGACTCGCCATCTCGCCTTCTCTCAAGTATTTTCTTATTTTCAGTCTGGTGATACCACTTGCTGCACATTGTGTAACCTGAGCGATTACCCCGCTTTCTAAAGCCAAAAGCTGTTTCTACATAGATTGCTCTGATGGGAGGCTTAAACCTGTAAGATTTGTGAAAGCTAAAATCTTGTGTTACTATCTAAAGGCGAACACTTGTAAGATCTGTGTAACCTTACATGCGCTCGAGGGTCTGTAGGCCAACCGCTTTAAGATCTGTGTATCCTGAAACCTGAGAGATAGCTCCACTGTCTAAATCCAGCACTAGACAGTCTGTGTAATCTGAGCAGTCATACATGTGCAACCCGAGACAGGCCTCATACAAAGAGAGCGCTCCGCTATGCGATGGCTGTGCCTGTAAATTCTCTTTCCTGAGAGGGGGCAACACTGTCTAAAACAAGAGCCTCTTGGTAAGTGTAACCTGTGGAGAGTTTTCTGAGTATAATTCGACAATGTTAGTTCTGTCACCATATTATAGCAATTACTTGAAAGTTCGCTCAAAATGTTTCTCTACGTTTTGTTCTTGCAACAAAAACATTGCTTTGATATCAGAAAATAATCTTTAAAGCTTCTGTGTTTGCCCCTCTCTACGAGGTAGTTCTATGCCATATCCAAAATGCCCCTTTGCTGGTGCTTCCAAACACTCTGGGGCACAGTAAACAAACAGAAAAGAAAACAGAATAGCGAAGCCTAGCTTTAAACAGAGTATGGCGCATCAAAGCGTTTTGACTGGGTGTGCCTCACTGTGCATTCAGATGAACCTACAGTTTACAAACAGTTGTTTGCAGAAAAAAAACACAGAGCCTCAGGCCTTCGAAGCATGCCCACTGCAGCACCTTGGCAACCTTTTGGTCTCCGGTTAACATGAGCCATGCCCCCTGCAGCACCAAGGCAACCCTCTGGTCTCCGGTTATCATGAGCAATGCCCCCTGCAGCACCAAGACAACCCTCTGGTCTCCGGTTATCATGAGCCATGCCCCCTGCAGCACCAAGGCAACCCTCTGGTCTCCAGGTTATCATGAGCAATGCCCCCTGCAGCACCAAGGCAACCCTCTGGTCTCCGGTTATCATGAGCCATGCCCCTGCAGCACCAAGGCAACCCTCTGGTCTCCGGTTATCATGAGCAATGCCCCTGCAGCACCAAGGCAACCCTCTGGTCTCCGGTTATCATGAGCCATGCCCCCTGCAGCACCAAGGCAACCCTCTGGTCTCCAGGTTATCATGAGCCATGCCCCCTGCAGCACCAAGGCAACCCTCTGGTCTCCAGGTTATCATGAGCCATGCCCCCTGCAGCACCAAGGCAACCCTCTGGTCTCCAGGTTATCATGAGCCATGCCCCCTGCAGCACCAAGGCAACCCTGTGGTCTCCGGTTATCATGAGCCATGCCCCCTGCAGCACCAAGGCAACCCTCTGGTCTCCGGTTATCATGAGCAATGCCCCCTGCAGCACCAAGACAACCCTCTGGTCTCCGGTTATCATGAGCCATGCCCCCTGCAGCACCAAGGCAACCCTCTGGTCTCCGGTTATCATGAGCAATGCCCCCTGCAGCACCAAGACAACCCTCTGGTCTCCGGTTATCATGAGCCATGCCCCCTGCAGCACCAAGGCAACCCTCTGGTCTCCAGGTTATCATGAGCAATGCCCCCTGCAGCACCAAGGCAACCCTCTGGTCTCCGGTTATCATGAGCCATGCCCCCTGCAGCACCAAGGCAACCCTCTGGTCTCCGGTTATCATGAGCCATGCCCCCTGCAGCACCAAGGCAACTCTCTGGTCTCCGGTTATCATGAGCCTTGCCCCCTGCAGCACCAAGGCAACCTTCTGGTCTCCGGTTATCATGAGCCATGCCCCCTGCAGCACCAAGGCAACCCTCTGGTCTCCGGTTATCATGAGCCATGCCCCCTGCAGCACCAAGGCAGCCCTCTGGTCTCCAGGTTATCATGAGCAATGCCCCCTGCAGCACCAAGGCAACCCTCTGGTCTCCGGTTATCATGAGCCATGCCCCCTGCAGCACCAAGGCAACCCTCTGGTCTCCGGTTATCATGAGCCATGCCCCCTGCAGCACCAAGGCAACCCTCTGGTCTCCAGGTTATCATGAGCCATGCCCCCTGCAGCACCAAGGCAACCCTCTGGTCTCCAGGTTATCATGAGCCATGCCCCCTGCAGCACCAAGGCAACCCTGTGGTCTCCGGTTATCATGAGCAATGCCCCCTGCAGCACCAAGGCAACCCTCTGGTCTCCAGGTTAATACCAGCTGACCATTAACTCTTATTGACTAATGTGAGCAATAAGCTTTTTTAAAATTCTGCTTCACTGTTGCTCACAATTTTACACATAGTGCATTGTCATTTCTTTATAATTTACATTTATAGAGCTCTAAAACCAAATGGTATGCAACCAGTTGCCCTAGCAACAACAGTGATGATCTCGTTGTGTAACACCTTGTCCACTACTAAATCTAGTTAGGGAATGGGTAACCCTTTGATTTTTTCCTAAAAGTTACCATATTTTCCTCTTTTCTTAACTCGGGGGACGAATTGTTTAAGAGTTTGGCTCCTTTTACTGCTAATGTTTTACTTCCAAATGAGGCTTTTTGAAACACCTACATCAAGAGTCCAAGTTCTGGACAGCTTCAGCACCTCTTTCAGTTGCGGTCTGTTGACCAAAGCATGGCCTATGCCTCCGGTCTCTTGCAAAAGGAGGAGCCAATTCCGGGCATGGTTTCCTGTCCTAAGCCCTCCTCATCTGTGTTTCTAGCCCTCATCAGGGTCCTGCCCATGCACCTGGCGGACAGGCTGTGACTCTTCTGGTGAAACTGTAAGACTGGAAACCAGAGGAATGCCTCCTTTGCGTGGGACAGAAAGCGTGACATCAGACCTGAGGGTGGTCATCTCTGGGTCAGCTCTAAACTCCATATATCAACTAACAACAAGCAGCTTTCCTGCTTCAAGAAGATCTTGAAGCTCCCTTAGAAAATTGAGGTGTCATCATTGGCAAAGCAACACTTTATTAAAAGCTATGCACATGCTAACTTGAGTGACAGGCAAGAGATGGAGCTAGTGCAAAGAGCTTTGCCAAAAGATGTACGAAATCCACAGGTTTTATGAAGCTGGTTTTTACTCTAGCCTACATAGAAGCAATACGGATACCTCCCGGCTGCTGGGCCACTGAGACAGCCTCACTGTGGGAAGAATGCTGGGTCACTAAAAGCTAATGTCCAGGAGTTCGTAGCACAGGAACCTGCCCTGGTGCCTTCTGCTCTAAGCAGCTGTACCTGACTAGACAAGTCCACAAGGATCAGCTAAAAGATACCAGTGAAAAAGGCCTAGCATCACTTTCAGGAGCTGCTCTCCTAGCAGAATTGCTGAAAACAGCCACCAAAGCAAGGCCAGTCAGAGCAGAGGTAGAAAGTCAATATTTCGAATCAATGAGTTCTAATTAAAACTAATTCGAATCAGACAGCTGCACAATTGCATAGAAAGCAACTGGGTTGAACAGGAAATAAATACATTCGAAAAAAGAGAAAAATTAAGAATCAGATCAGAGAGATGAGGTAGGAAGTAAAAGAAAAGAAATGAGAGGCGAGATGCGGTGTGGGATGTACATAGGCAGAAATGAGAGGCGAGATGCGGTGTGGGATGTACATAGGCACGAGGGGGGGGGGGGGGACTTCTCCCAAGAAAAGTAAAGCAGAAAAGGGAAATGTAAAGGATGAGGGTGGAAGCGAGGACTGATGAAAAGCAGGAGTTGAGATCAACGTTAAAGGGGAGTACACCAGCTAAAAAAAAATCTCTATTAAAAAAATAAATAAAGATGATATGAGACAGTTGCAATTTAAGTGCAAATAGACATTTTCTACATATCAACATTAAAATATTTTGCTTTGCACAAGGTTTTTGAGCTAAATGATTTAAACTGTCACCATAGATTCCAAAGCCACAGCTTTTCTATAGCTCAAGTTGTAGTTCAATCTGGTTTACCTTGCCTGTTAAGATGGCGCCCACTGAACTCAAGGGCCTACACTAATTGTGATCACATTTCAGAGCGAATTATTATTTTCCCATATGCCTTTTGTAGCTCATTCACTCCGGATTAAGTCTGTAACTTTCCAAATTCTACACCATACGGGAGAACATGCTGGGTGGGTGGGGGGGGGGGATTGAGGGGGGGCGGGTCAAGTTTGAAGCCAGGCCATTTCTGTGAAAAGAGAGGGGAACCAATTTCTTTTTTATTCAGTCCTTTTGTGTTTTGGTGATGGCCTAGTTCCAATGGTCAATGGTTCGGGTATCATCCCTGGTTCACCAATCAGGTCTGCTCCTGTGAGCAGCATAACTTCTGCTCCAGTGTGTGCAACAATGAAAGGAGTGCACCAGGGAAGAGCAACAGCAACTAAAAACACGAAAAGGAAGGGCGACCATTGAAGGCATAAGAAAGAGTTCAGAGAAAGTGAGAAGGATGGAGGCAAAGAAAATTAGAGAGTGAAGGGTACGGAGCAGCAAAGGAGAGGATGACCATGCCATGGATTGACCGAAGCTCCCATGCACAATTAATTCATCATGAACTACAACGACTTCCAGACCCCCCACCCAACAGTACACACATGTTCATTAACTCATTCAACATTGCTGGAACCTAGAACATGTCAAATAGTGATATTTAAGATTTTTCAGGGACCTTCAGATAATTCTTCTCCAGAAGACACGGTTATCGGAAGACCTTACAATGAACAAGTTGAGGGTCTTTAGCATTTAGGCGAGCTTACAAGACTGACTGATGGTCTCGACCTACCCATGGAGTCGATGCTCTTGACTTGGCAGCATTTTATGGTTGATTGCGTCGAGGACTGCTGGGTCAGGAAGTGACAGAGGTTGCACAATGGAGAACAGCTGCTTCCCCTGAGGCTCAAGCCACGATGTCCGTAAGTCAAAAGAGGTGTTAAGAGGCATTGCTTTGGATTATGCAACGGAGTGCCTCATATTAAGAGCCTTGTCTTGAGTAGCCTAGTGTAAGAAGCATTGTCATACTGGGTGCAGAGTTACTGCCTTTGTACAAGGCCATTCCAAGCTTTGGATTAACATGCAGAAATTGGTGGTTCATTGTCGTTTCCTGCATATAATGCCGCATTTTGGGCCGAAACATCACCTTGACTTTTCACCAACTTTCAGCAAGTGAAATACTTCCAATCTGCAATGTTCCCAAATGAGACTGATTCTCTGTTAGGCTGGTAACTACTTAGCAGCCAATGTGGGATTACTAGACAACTCATGAGCATCCTTTAAGTGGTAGTTTGAAACCAAAATATAATGGGGTCTCTTTAGAGACTGACTGGGTGCCTGCAATAAGTCTTGAACAATACCTAACCTTTGACACAACCTGCCTTTCGAGCACCACAACCTATTGAAAGGCAGGACAAAGAGGGAGTTTCCAGAACATCAGTCAAGGGTTGCTAGGAATCAGTGATGTTAAATTTATTAAATGACCAAAAGCTTGCAGAGTAAAACAAATATTACCATTATTTATAGATTAGAGAGGAAACACATCCCACCCCTCAGTATATGTCACTGAGCATCAAGAAAAATGTTAATTTCTTTCCACCATCTTTTAAAGACTGCTCAATGCTAGAGATAACTGTGACAACCTAGAATAAGTCAATTTGTCTGATTTTGTTCAGCCAAGCCACCTAGTGCCCTCCATCATGTTGAACATCCATAATTTGCTTCAGGTCCTATGTAATATGATGGACAATAGAAATATTGCATTTGTTAAGTTGTATCACCAGAAAAGCCTGGTGATTTGTTTTGACACAGCCACTGGACATAAATACTGGACATAAATAGCAAAAGTTCTTCGCACTCTTAAAAAGAATTGTCATCAATTTGCCATTCTGACAGAAGCTGAATGGTGTAATTAAGTTTTTAAAAATCGAAAAGAAGGGGTTATAATAAGACAAAACATTATTTACTAAGAAGCAAGCCAAGACCCTGCCTAAATCCATCTGCGATCGGGACAACATGCTTCCGACTGTAAGTTTCATTAGGTTTGGATGGCGTTCTACATGGTGCAGTAGGCACCACTGCAATTCTCCCACCTGAAGCAGAAGAGATGGCTTTGGACTGATAACATGAGATGCTGGTGTCCACGAGTAAGAAGTTACAAACCTTCTAAGGCCCAGTTTGTCAATTTTGGCCCATAATATCACAGTTTGTTTGCCAGCTACTAATGGGGTTTTGAGCAAAATCATATAAACAGTAGTGCTCTCTCCAAAGTGAAAATTGGCAATTTTTGAGAAGAATCAGAGTTCAAGTCCAACAATTAATGAAAATAATAAGTCATTTGGAAAAACAGTTGGTGAAATATTTAGTAAGATTCAACTTCCAACTCGATAGAATCCTTAAGACGCAGATCAGTTTCCAGAAGCTCGTCGCCACAATACACAATATGCTAACCCTGGCTACAATGAATAGCACAGTACTAAGCTGATGACCATCGCTAGTACACTGTGCATTTGTAGACTTGGAGTCAGCTCATCACAGGTTGTACCAAGGCAGACTGTGGAAGAAGCTTCTGTCTTGAGGCATTTCGGTTGGTTCTTTCTACATTGGCAAAAAGAAGGTCCCTATCCAGAAATGTCAACTGCTTTAGTAGACTAAAGCATGAATGTGTTCGCACTCACACATCATTCAATCTATGCATTTTAGACTTAGGTGATGAACGGTTTGCAGCTAGAGTTCTCCCCCCTCCCTTCAACACAAGGCGTGAACACATTGTTGCTTGTCATGCAGCTGATGATACAATATTGACTCAAATATATAACGATAGGGTTCCAGAGGTCGCTGTGAGAACTGACTTCCTACGGGAAGGCCAATGTCTAGAAATAATCTGGTTTATAACTAGGGCTCCCGGTTTTATGATATTTAGTTTTTCAACATTTCCATCTGAATTTATCCATACTTATTTTCTGTTCATCTTATTGGTATTTATCCATATTTATTTTGTGTTTTAAGAATAAATGGAGTCGTAACATGGTGTATTTCCACATTTATTTAACTGATAATTATGCACTCAAACTTTAATGCCTGTTGCGTTTTAGCAAATTAAGCAGCCAATATAGCAGAACATTACACCCACATGTAAATATTAGCAATATATACAAATATATGTTAACAAATGCCTACATTTAAGGAAATCCCATCCTGTTTTTTTATCTCTCCATGCTGCCTCTCTGCTCTGATGTTGACTTGGAATTCATGAGGACAATGTCGAAAGCTAATCACAAAAAACACAATTTTCTGTATTTTTCTTCTTTTAAAAATAAATACAGACAGGAAACACATTGTATTTATCTGTACAAATTAGTAAAAACGGAAAACTGGGAGCCTTATTTATAACGAAATGGTTACTTACCAGTAGGAGTAGTTTTGCAACTTGAAGAATTTTCTGGATTCACATGCTGTGCATTACTCCGCCATCTAGTGGTTGGGTCCGGAATAGCCTTTGACTTTTGTTTTTTTCTTGATTTGGGCGTTGTCGCCCACCATTTGGTGCCAGGTACGTCCCCTGTGTGACGTTAGACGGCGCCCTGGAGGTCGTTGTGCGTGGTAGCCATCTTCGGATTCTTTTTTTTTGTGTGTGTTTTTAGTCTAGTCCTTTAGATGGTCCTTTAGATAATTATTATAACTTGCTTCCCCACCTGCTTGTATTCCTTGTAGGGGAGGCCAGGTGGGTCGCATGCGAATCCACAAAATTCTTCAAGCTGCAAAACTACTCCTACTGGTAAGTAACCATTTCGTTTTGCAGTGTGAATCCTTTTCTGGATTCACATGCTGTGCATCAGATTACGTAGCAGTTTCTCCCATCTTGGGAAGGCTGTGGTAAGAGGAAGACCTTGCGAACAGGTGTTGAAGTACTTTCTGTCCTATTTGTGCTTCCTTATTCATTTGTATCTCCACGCAGTAATGTCTGGTGAAGGTGTGTGGTGATGCCCATGTTGCTGCTTCACATATAGTGTCTATGGGCACATTGGCCATAAATGCCAGAGTCGCTCCCTTTTTCCTAGTAGAGTGAGCTGTTGGTTGTACCGTTAATTCCTTGTTAGCTGTAGTATAGCATAGTTGGATGATTTGGACTATCCATCCTGAGATTGTTGCCTTTGTGACAGGCGTCCCTGTGTTAGTATGTGCATACGCAACCAACAACTGTTTGGTTTTGCGATTTAGTTCTGTTTTCTGTAGGTAATACAGTAGTGCTCTCCTTACATCCAGGGTATGGAGGCTTTTTTCCCCTTTATTTTTTGGGTTTTTTAAGAAAACCAGAAGGAGAATACTTTGATTTAAGTAATATTTGGATACCACTTTTGGTAGGAATTGTGGATTTGTTTTTAAAATAACCTAGTCCTTGTGGATTTGCATGTATGGTTCTTGTATGGTTAACACTTGTAACTCACTCTCCGTAGGGATGTAATGGCAATGAGAAATGCTGTTTTTAAAGTGATGTGTTTGAGTTCTGCCTTATGCATGGGCTCAAATGGTTTTGCCATAAGTTGTGTGAGCACTGTATTTAGACTCCACATGGGAACTGGAGCTGTTCTAGGGGGAGCAATTCTTTTAGACCCCTCTTCACAGGTCTTGTGAAGAAGCTTTTGCATGATTTTCCCCTGGTGTAAGCTACGATGGCAGCGAGGTGTACCTTTATGCTTGAGTAGTTGATGTGACTGTCTAGGAGATGAGTTAGATATATGATCACTGTTTCTTGTGTCTTGATTGAGTTCATTTGATTGTTAGCTGTGCACCAAGTGGTGTATCACTTCCATTTTGCGGCATAGCATCTTCTTGTAGTTTGTTTTCTCGCTTCCTTTAGAATTTCCATTGTTCGTTGAGGCAGGTTGAGGTGACCAAACTCTACATATTCAGGTGCCAAGCCGCTAGGTGTAGCGTTGTTGGTTCCGGATGAAAGATGTGGCCCTGTTGTATTGTCAACAGGTCTTTCTCCACTCTGATTTTGATTCTTTGTCCCTTGGACAGTTCTAGCAGACTTGAATACCATGTCTGTCTGGGCCATTGTGGGGCAATGACAATTAGGTTTGTCCCCGGTTGTCTTGCTTTTTCCAGTACCCTTTGGATTAGGGGTATTGGTGGAAAAGCGTATGCAAATGTCCCTGACCAATTTAGTGACAGTGCATTCCCTTTTGACAGGTGGTGAGGAAACCTCGAAGCAAAGAATTGGCATTTCTTGTTCTGTATTGTCGCAAACAGGTCTATCACTGGATTCCCCAGAGTTTGAAAATGTATTGTACAGTCTTGTGCTTTAATTCCCACTCGTGGGAGCAGTGTTTTGCCTGCTCAGAAGATCTGCTGTTGTGTTGTATACTCCTGGTAGATGTATTGTTTGCAGATTGATTCCTTGAGAGACTGCCCATTGCCAGATCTGCTGTACTAGCTTGCTTAGCGGAAATGATTTTGTACCTCCCTGTTTGATGAGGTAGAACATAGTGGTGGTGTTGTCTGTTTGAATCAAGACTGTCCTTTTTTGAATGCGTTCCTGGAACGCTTTCAATGCTAGGAATACTGTTTTCATTTCCAAGTAGTTGATGTGTTTTATGGAATCTTGGTCGTTCCATTGGCCTCGTACTTTCAGTTGTTTGAAGGGCGCTCCCCATCCGTTGAGGGATGAGTCTGTAGTGATTGTCACAGAAGGAGTTGGGTTCTTGAAAGGTCTGCCCTGTGTTATGTTGTTGGATGCCCACCATTGTATCTCTGCTTGCAGCCTGTGCGTAACAACCACTAGATCCTCCCAACTCCCTGTGGCTTGTGTTAGTTGTTGGTAAGCCATTCCTGGAAGGGGCGCATATGTAGGCGGGCATGAGGGATGAGTGGGATGCATGGCGCCATCATGCTCATAAGTTTCATGACTCTCCTCACTGTCAGAGATTGACCCTTCTGGTAGAGGGAGGTTTCTTGTTTGATAGCTTGTATTCTTTTTTGCGTAGGGTAAGCCCGCTCGTTCTTTGAGTCTAGTCTTGCACCCAGGAATGTCTTTTCTCTTTCTGGCTTTGTGGAGGATTTCTTGTGATTTATTGAGAAGCATAGTCTTTGTAGCATGTGGATTGCTGTTTGAATGTGGTTGAGACATTTTTGTTTTGTGTTTGCCTTTATAAGCCAGTCGTCCAGGTAGGGGTAGACGTGCATTCCATCTTTTCGCAGGTGTGCTGCGACTGCGGCTAGGCACTTGGAGAAGAAACGTGGTGCTGACTTTATTCTGAGAGGGACTACCTTGAACTGATAGTGTGTTTCTTTGTGTAGGAACCGGAGATATTTTCTGTGGTTTTTGTTCATGATGATGTGTAAATAGGCGTCTTTGAGGTCTATTGTTGCCATGTAATCTCCTTTTTGAATTTGTGGGATTATATTTTGGAGAGTAGTCATTTTGAAATGTTGTGTTAAAATGAATTTGTTTATGAACCTTAGGTCCAGGATTGGTCTTCGTGATAAGTCCTGTTTGGGGACCAGGAAATACGGTGAGTAGTTTCCTTTGAAAAGGTTTTGTTTTGGTACCAATTCTTTTGCTTGTTTTTGAAGAAGGTCCTTGATTTCTGAATTTAACTGTATGAGTTCGGATTTGAGGAACCTCCTTATTTGCAGGTGGCGTTTTTGTTAGTTCTAAGCAATACCTGTATTTTACCAAATTTAATATCCAATTGTCTGTTTTGATTTTTCGCCATAGTTGTAGGTATTGTGATATTCTGCCCCCCACTGGTGTTGTGTGTGGGTCTTTCTCTGTGTAGGAGTCAATTAGAGCCATTTCCTCTTCCTCTAGAGGGCTGGCCTCTGCCTCTGCCTCTAACATGAAAGGACTGCTTTGGCTGTTGCTGCCAACCTTGGTATCCTGTTTGTTGGCTTGCTTGTTGGCCATTCCCTTGGCCTTGTTGATGGGGTGACATTTGCTGTCCTTGAACAAATGTTCCTCTTCCTGTGGGCTTTCTGCTGTTAAAACCACCTCTTTTGAAGGTACATCTTTGCTGCAGGGCTCCCATCACTCTTGCAGTTTCGTTATCTTTTTTGATCTGTTGGAGAGATTAGTTAACCTCCTTTCCAAATAGTGACTCCCCTGTAAAAGGCCTGTTAATGATGGAGGTTTGAACCTCCTGCTTAAACCCTGAAATTCTAAGCCAGGCATGCCTTCTTAGGGTGGTGCCTGTGCACATTTGTCTGCTGCATCTAGTGCTGATTTAAGGCATGTGTTTGCGATGTTTTTGCCTTCCTGGACAATAGATTTAGCTCTTTTCTTGTCCTCCTCAGGGAGCTTGTTGAGGTGCTCCTCGATGTCAACCCATTGCTGGTGTCTGTACCGGTTCAGCAGGGCATTAGAGTTTGCGATGCACCACTGTGTCGCTGCCTCTTTTTCCATTTTCCTGCCCACCATTTCCATCCGTTTGCTTTCTTTCTCTGGGGGTGGTCCACTGTTGGAGAGGGCATTTGCTCTCCTCCTGGCCGTGGTGACGATGATGGAGTCAGGCAGTGTGTTTCCCTGAATATACTTAGGGTCCTTGGAAGAGGGTTTGTACTTCTTCTCGACCCTTGGTGTTACCCCTTTGCTTGAGGCTGGTTCCTTAAAGGCTTCTTTGCCTTGGTCTAGGATGCTTGGTAGCATTGGCAGGTATTGTGTCCCCTTGCTGGCTGGGGCTAGTGTTTCTAAAAGGAAACATGTGTCTCCCTTTTCCGCTTCGAGGGCGACTCCGAAAGTGTCTGCCGCCCTTTTAACTAGGCAGTTGTAGAAGGCTATATCATCTGGTGGGGATGCCTTCGAGGGATAGCAGCATCTTTCCTCCTCTGAGCTTTCGGTGTCAAGGTCATTCCATGGGTCCTCGAAATTTTCTGAGGTTTCCTCCTCTTCTGGAGCGTCTATGTAGTCCTCAAGATCTTCATCGCGAGGTTCAGGGGTTGGAGGTGACTCCAGAATCTCCTCTTCTTCCCCTTCGGCGTCCTCAGCCCCTTCGGCGTCGATGTTGTCCACTTTGGCGACTGGGATCTTCGGAATTCGGAAGTCCTTCAGTGAGGCGTCAAACTCCTTCTTCTGGAGGAGCGTCGCCATTTCGGCTTCGAGCCGTTTCCTCTTTTTTTTTACTTCGAGGGCTCTCTCGGCGTCAGAGACCGGAGATTTTCTTTTTCGCGCTTGCGTCTGGTTTCGACGGCATGGCGGTTTCCTTCGGGGGTTCGTGTTCGACCCTCGTCTTTGGCGCCTTGTGCGATTTTCCCTCGTGGGTGTCCCTTGGTAGGGTTCCATGGGGTTCTTTGGATCGCGGCTGGCCTTCGATCGCCTTTTTCTTCGGCGTCGGGGCTGCCTTAGGCTGCGCCTTTTTATTGTGGTCCTTCGGTTCCGACGGATGTGTATGGTGTCTCATCTTATCAGTCTTCTTCTCTGTATCCCTTGCCTTCTTGTAGGAGTGGTTTTTTTTGGAGTCTCCTTCCAGAATTTCCACGTCCAATCCTTTGTGCGTCGATTCTGCTGGAACTCACTGGTCCTCTTCATCACTGGAAAGGCCTAGGTCCTTCAGGGAAGACTTCTTCGCAGCCTGGGACATTTTTGCGGAGTGGGCCTCTCTTTGCTTTCGGCGTGTCCTGAGGGTTTTCGGCTGGAACACCGCACAGGCCTCACAGTCCTTGTCCTTATGGTCGATGAGCAGGCACAGGTTGCACACCTCATGTGGGTCGCGTTGTGCAAACTTGTGGTGGCACTCGGGGCAGAATTTGAAGGGGGTATTAGCCTTGGCCCCTACCTCGCCATTTGTCGACCCTTGATGTCTTCTGCTTTGGTGATGTTGTTCTCGGAGTTCTGATTTTCTCTCTGGTTGCGATGTCGATGGTCGCGGTGTCCACTCAAAATCTCGAATTTTTCTCTTCTTTTCGGGGTCTTTCCTGAAAAATTTTCAGAGCGTCCTGTCTTGCTTCCAGACCCAATGGCAGAAAAAAGAATCTGAAGATGGCTACCACACACAACGACCTCAAGGGCGCCGTCTGATGTCACACAGGGGACGTACCTGGCACCAAATGGTGGTCGACAATGCCCAAAAAAAAAAAAAAAAAAAAGACTATTCCAGACCCAACCACTAGATGGCGGAATGATGCACAGCATGTGAATCCAGAAAAGGATTCACGCTGCAAAACCAAAGTATTAAGCTTTGGCTGAGAGAAGTCATTAACATTCTGGTGTGTTGGGGGGAACACTCAACTGGATACAGTGAGATATCTGGGTCTACACATCAATGATAAATGAAACAGGGTGCCCCAACCTCACCACACAAGTGTGGGTAAACAGATGGGCCTAACTATGGATGGCTACATCGATTTCTATGGGGGATCTGTAGAACCCGCTCAACAACAGTACAGTGGACTCTGCTCTACAAATTGTTACCAGACAGGTAGCGCACCCATAGTGAAGCAAGGATGGGTCTACTTGTAAATAAAAAGAGGAACATTTTATGTTCTTCTGCCAGGATGAAGCTACTCTGTCTGGCAGCTTATTAGACTTGTAACCTGCAATAGGATCAGAGTCCAGCTTGTAAAAACAAGGAAATAAAAAGGTTGAAAAATCAAAAAATAAAGAGTGGAACAAGTGGCACATAGCGCTTTAGCATGTTATCCTTACAGGCTGGGGCAAAGTCTGCCATGTCAGCGTTTTAGTGGAACTAGCCTGCAAGGAAACATGTAAATGTGCCTTTATGCTTCTTTGTAAGAGAGATGAAACCGAATTGGAGAGGGGAGGAAGAAAGGCCTGGAATTCCCAGTCCGGTTTCCTCATTTCAAGCACTCACAGCTCGACTTCATTAAGAAGGTACTTCAATGAGACAGGATATATCGGGAACCACGCGGCTTCTGAATTTTCGCCTTTGCATACATTGGACATGATTGTGTTACAAAGGCTGGTACCAGGGGAGAATTTGAAGTTCATAATCTCCCTTCACTGATTGTAAAAGGTTTACTTGGCTGGTGACAGGGTCATCCTTATTTGAGGTGAAGATTTTTTGCTGCATCACATGAATAAGGTCTACTGACCCCTTCCAACTTTAGTATAATACCATCAGTCTCTTGTAAAGAGGGACATCTGCTTTTCCCTTTCCTCGTGTGTGTGGTTGAATTGCAATAATACATGCCTGTGCTGCTGTTAGGAGGACTGAGTGCATGCAGCATAAATTTGTCTCATGGAGGGTGTGCATGGTGATCTTGGCCCTCTCTGACATTGCTTATATTTTAATACCCATATAGAGCTGGTTCACGCGATTTGCGCTTGGGATGGAATACAAAACTTGTTCCAGCCAGCCCCAGTTTTGTGGGAGGAAGCATTAAAATCTGCCCTCCTCCTTTTATTGCCTGGTGGCCAAAATCGTAAACAATGTGGCACAATGATTGTGTCCTAATTCTCTTTTTCTCTCTCCCTGACTTGCATGTCCTTTGGAGCCTTCCTATCAGAAATCTGAACATCCCACTGGCCCTGCTAGTGCCAGCTGAACATCTGGAACTACATCCTGCCCATTCTCTGAATACTGATGTCAAGCCTGAAATATTCTGCCAGGTGCCCTACTGGAGCACGTGCCCACAGGCTTTAGTGCTCGTGGGAGAGCCTCCACCAGCAATGATGACCTCCAGACAGCACCTTTTTCACACTAACCTGAAGCCCTTTGAGAGAACCAACACATGGTCAAAAACATCAGGTGAGGATGTGAATGTGCAGGTGACTAGACAGTTGTAGAGAACATTCCTGGTAGCCTGAAACTACGCACAAACAAGAACCTTGCTTTTTAACGCACCTTACTCTCTGCCAGGCCTGTTCATTGACTGTGGGTGTGCCCCAAACACACTTAATGGGTCCAGGTCCATCAGCTGCTAGTCCATATAATAGTGGAACAACAAGCAAGTCCCCAAATCCTCAATTTGTCCCTCGTCATTATCCCTCATTCAAACCAAAACATTTACTCCCAGCTGGAGGCATCAGAGGCACCAGAAGGGACTCCCAAGCTTCCGGACCTAGGTTCATGGATTTGTGTGATCATAAGGATTATCCACCACTGAGATACAAACATGTTTTCTATCCTGGAAATATGAAATCACAAATCAGAATAGTCCCAGTGACCCTAAGGACAGTAAATTCCAACTGGTATAATTAAAACTGTTCAAAACAATAACCTTAGTTTAAGTATTTTGCCTTGTTGCACAAAGATCTGAAAAAAACCCACAAAACCATTGGTCTGTGGGTATGAGAACCTGCCCCTTATTCTGGCATCAAAAACTTCTTTCCCTGTGTCTTGGTTTCCATGCCCCTGTGTCTGGAATTCCTTGTAAAAGACATTTAAGGACCTAGAACAGTCCTAGAGTTATTCACGGTACGCCAACTCGATTGTCCATTATTTCTCATCAATTTGGAATTACAGGAAAAGGCCTAGGAATGGCTGTCTCAAGATTTTAAAACTTGAACCCGAATCTTAATACTGTTAATTTGAATATCCCTTTATCCCTTCTGTAGTTAGGGTTAGAGATTTCAGATTTACTGTGCATCTCCACCACTGTAACTGTTCTTTTATTGAAACATGTAAATTAAAAAATTATAAGTGTCATCGATTGTGATATTTACATATATTATAATGCATCTGGTCCCAATTTCACTCCTCATCCTCTGAGCCACACCTTTACTGCTCAAGGATGCAATGGACCTGAAGCTGCCAACTAAGACTAAATACCCAACACCCATGTGAATTTGGAACACATCTTGGGTCACCTTTCCTGAACTTGAACTCATCTAAGATGGAAGTCCTTCTTATTGACTGAAATTCGTCAATTTGCTAGAATATAGACTGGCCTAATCCATGGTTAACAGCCCCATTTCCGCTCATCAGGTTTGCAATCTGGGCATTATCCTTGATTAACAACTCTCTTGAGCTTGAAGTGGTGCACGTATCCCAGTCTTGTTTCTACCAACTAAAGTTGCTTTGACTGGCCCTCCCTTTTGTGGACCCCTTTTATCATATCTCTTCCATCATGGCGTTGGTATATTCTCAGCTCGCCTTTGGTAACAGCATTCAACTGCGAGCATCTGTCACACTACAAATGAAACTACAGGTGATTCAGAACCCAGCAGCCAGACTTATCACAAAGAAATGGGAAGATATTCCGTCAATTCTCTATAAACTACACTGACTCCTATTGAAAAAAAAGTAAACATTTTAATCCCTCAATATACTTCACAAAATCAATTATGTCTCATCTCCTTTATTCATAACCTCCAAATTTAACTGCTTCTGTATATCATGTGCATTAATATCCGCCTTCCTAATCTTCTCCAAGTCCAGACATGAATAAGCCAGATTGAGAGGTAGAGCTTTTTTACTCACCGCTGGTAATATTTAGAATGCTCTTAACCTGTCTGTCCCTGGCAGTCTTCTCTTACATTGTTTAGAAAGCAGCCAAAGACTTGGCTCTTCTCACGGTTATACTCGCAGGCAGCGGTAATGAATCTCGGGCAGGGTGGGGACTCTCATGCCGAGAAGCTCAGTAGACTGTACGTTCTACAAATACCCCTACAAATACTGCTTGTTACTACCCCCTAAAGCTCTAGAACATGTGGGAAAAGCCTGAAGATAATCTGTAAAAGGAAAGGCCAGCACTGAACACATTGAATTTAGCTGTAAGCAACTTACAAAATATAGGTTTTTCCATAACAATCAATAAGATTTATGTCATTTCATGGATCCCACTTTTATGAGGATAATTTGGTGGTAAGCAAACCCAAAAAACATAACATAGCCTAACCTAGCCCAAGAGCATGCTATGAGGGCCAGATCGATATGATTGATTGATCAGTATGACAGAAGAAGAAAGACTAGGTAGTAGCTTCTTTTTTAGCATGACAGTAGCCTTCTTGTACTAAATGTGTCCCTTTACCTGAGATTAAGGGCCATATTTAGAGGTTAGGAAAGAAAAAACTGTGAAAACGTAGTTGATATCACATCCACCATATTACAACTGCAATAAGCTTTAATAACATAATGTGTATTTATAAAGTGCACGTTCACTAAAGGGTATCTAGGCGCTGAATAACAGATGTTTGTGATGGAGAATGGCTTGTGCTAAATTCTAAACAAGGCCCTAAGACTTTGGAGCTGCACCTTCCAAGCAGTCCGCATGATAGAATAAATGCACTATGTTATGGACGAATTATGGTAATAGAGAGCACCAATGAAGCCTAATAACTTGTTGTGATGGGGCACCCATACAAAGTAGTCGGATGCTTCACCTTTGCAAAGCAGTACTGCTTCTGGAGATCTCCTGAGAAGAGCTAGAATACTAGGAAAGGTCAAAATGCACCAATAGTCGAAGGAGGCGAATGGAAAACAAGCTAATGATGCACTGTGAGAAATAGGAGGGATGAGGATAGGGTTCACCATGCGATGTCGATGGTTTGTAGTGAAAAAGTGATGTTATAACACTGCATCTTAATGTCAAAAAGCAATGCATATGTGAGTTATGCGCACGTTGATACAGACACTCTGTGATGACGTAAACAGTAATAGAGCTGAACTGTGTTTTAATGGACAATAAAAAATGTTTTAAAAAAATAGTCTAAGGAGGCAATAACGTTTTTTAAGAAAAGAGGAAATGAATGAAATCCTCTGTTCGGCAACTTACATACACGTAAAGAGTATTTGTGTTGTGCAAAGTAAGCATATTCAAAGGACTTTTTGATAATTCTTGTAAATAAATATTTTTTGTTTTTAAATTATTTTTCAATGCCATTAATAAATAAATAAAATCTTTTGGTATATTGGCGATGTAAGAGCTCCTTGATATATTGATACATTGAAATAATTTGGATAAAATTAAAACTGGTTTATCTAGGAAAATGGAGTATTCGTGACTAGTGGACAGATTTATGTAAAAAGAATAGTACAATATTCAATCCCAAAATAGAATAATTTTACACTTATGTGACTGTATTGTCTAGGGCTCTTCTTGGAATTGTTTCTACCAAGGTCGTGATCTCTAATGAAGGATCAAACTTCATTGGAGAAAGCAAAACTGAGCATAAAGCAAACCTTGAGCCAGATTGGACAGTCTCTAGTTCATTGGGCCCCTTGTTGGTCGCGGGAAGATTTAACTTCTTGTGGCCAATTTCCAGGCTGCACTTGCCTGGATGTCTGTTCTGCCTGGATACTCATGACTGCCTTTTAAGGCAGAAACTTTGTGGCCCAGTTCTCCCCAAACTGTCTTGACATCAAAAACTAAAACGGTCTTCTGAACTGCTGAGTGGTGACTGGTTTTTGAGGCCATGAAGCAGGCATTATGGAATGCACCTGTATTGAAGGCTTCTTATTATGGTCATCACATAATTGTGCAGGCAAATGCTTTTGATATTAGGGAAATTCTGGCTCTGGTGAGTGGGAAAGGAATTAAGGATCCTGTCGGCTTTATTATTAAAAAATTCTTTATCATGGACAGAACTGGGCTGTAATTGACAAGGAACACATACCGCTAATTATCAGTGGGCCGGTAAACCTCCTGGTAACTCCAGACCCCCTCTGGAGTTACCCATTTCAAGCGTAACTAACTTTGGAGGGCCAGAGTTGCCTGGGATTACAAGTGGGACCCTACAAGTCCCCTTAGAAATGAGGAATCGTATGGGTAATTTATAATTGCAGGTCTGATTCCCGCAATACTTCAACACAAAACAAAATCAACAGATCCGAGGTGTTCCCGTGGATCTCATAATTGCAGTAACTGTCATTAAGTGCCTCAGAGTTAAAAGTCCATGCATAGTAAGGGCGATAGCTTTTGTCTAAACCTTGAAGCACAAGGCACAGTGTGGACCCTGAACATGGAAACCAGAATATTGTTGGCTCAAAATCTAGGACAAAATATTTCAACTGAAATACTGACTGGTAAATAAGTATAGATTTTCTATACCTAACTCCACATATATATACCTTGGTGATATATACATGTCTTCAAGATATATAGATGTGGAGTTTGGAATAGTGGATCAATACTTTACTATATGCACTTTCCTTTCAATATGTTGTCCCTTGCTAGTCTGCCTTCAATATCCTTGTTCTACGATATTCTAAGGGTTAATATTCAGTAGTACAACCACTAGGCACTACTTGTTGAGTACCATTTTCAATTCCACATAGACCCTTCTCAGTGACTCTTGGTAACAACATCTGAGTAACACAAGCAACTTCAATATTTGCCTGCATCTTTTGGATTGCTGTATGGAGCTCACAGCCGGGACATCACATAAGAATGCAAAATGACTTTCTCAAAGGCTTTCCTATTAAGATGCCACAGAGTCTCCCTGAGCCTCTAATATGTATTTTAAGTCCGATTGCCCCAGTACTCTCTCATTTCTGCATGGATTTCTACGTAGAGCAGCCAAACTATTGGGGTGAGAATAAACATGTCCGCCGTCTTCCCATGGATCTCATAATTGCGATGGGAGCAGTTACCCATCGTATTTGTCTAAAACTTAAAGCATTAGGCTCTGCTGGTTGAGAACCAATTTTACATTCCACTTAGACCATAAACCCTTCCAGGGGCACTTGGCAAGGAAATCTGAGAAACCCACATTACTTCAATATTTTCCTTGCCTGCATCCGTTGGACTCTTGCATAGAGCACACTGCAGGGACCTCACATAGGAATGCAAACATACTTCCGTAAAGGCTTTCCCATTTAGGTGACATTGAGTCTCCCAGACAGAAGTAGTCCCTGAGCTTTTGATGTGTGAAAGAGGTGCTGGAAGGCTGAAAGCCTTTGCATCGCAAAATCAGTCTGTGCTAACCAGTTTGCCTAGACCAGAACCATAGATTCCAACTCGGAATGGGAGCCTTTGGGTCCAGAGGCTGTCCTGAAAGTCATGCGTGCCTACCCAACTGATAGTTTCTACCACTACCAGTCATTTGTGGATGCATACCATTAAAGTTTATTACTCCCATAGCACGAGCTTAGTCCTGAAATAGCTAGCTTGTAGAGAACATGGCTACTGAGACCAGTCCCAAAGTGGTCTCTCCTGAATTGTGTTATATGCATAAAATGCCTCCCACACCTATAATCATTGGCTACCAAGTCTTTGGTTGGTCACGTTACTGACCTTTTCAAGAACATTGTTCATGTGAGTCTTTACACCATTCTCCTTTGCAAGCCTATAATCCTTATGGTGGGAATTACCATTTACCTTTGGAAGGTGAGTTCTGAAGATTTTGGAGGTGTGAAAGTTTTGACAGATGCTTAGGCATCCAAGCTAAACCCATCTGTGTTGCCAAATTTGCATTAAAGTGCACTGAGATGATAGTGTAACAGACAAAAGACTGTAGGACCAGGAATACTTTGCATCATTCCACTTTGCACCTTGGGACTGTAAACAAAGTTGATCTGACAGCTGAAGTTCTCTGAGACTTTACAAAGTTTCCTGAAGCCCTTCAAAAGCCCAGTAACGTCTACAGATCCCCGGAGCCAGAGACCAGCATCCACGCCATACCATATACTATATCACACCATATACTAGGATGTAGCTTAGTCTACTTTTACATAAGTGGTATGCCCTCCTTGTGATCCTAGGATGCCTCTTGTCTCTTATTCTCTTCCACACTTTCAGTAGCAGCGATGATACCCAGTATTGAACCAAGTGTTTACTTTAAGTTTGTGTAGGACTTTGCTCACTGCAACCAGGCATACTAGTTGCCCTAAAATTCCCTTGGTTACTCCTGCCCGTTGTGACTTTATCATTCCCTGACACACAGCAAAGGATCAAGATACATTGCAAATTACAATTTCACTTCCCAGCATGAAACTGCCAAAACAAATAAAAAAACACTAAGGCAGAGGTGTTGTAAACACAAAATCATCTTAAACAGGACATAAACCCAATGCAGCCAAACAACAGTGTATGGCTCTGGTTGGTTTCATGTTTGGCTTCTTCCTTCTCTGTGCCTTGATGAATGTCCTCAAACTTTACAAACAAGGTAAAGTTACATCAAAACTTTACATGATTAAATATTTGAATCAAGGAAGGCCAAGGAGTGATGGATATGTGTATATATAATGCACTCTATTCCATCGTGAGTGTTGACGTCTTTTGGAACATTTCTAATAGAAATATCTAGTAGAAGGCTGAAACACTGAGCTGGCCTGCTTAGATTCAAACCTTTGATGTGCAAGTTAAGTTCAGATCTAGATAGCAACGCATTAACCCAGTGATCGATCTTACTAGTTATGCTAAAGTCGTGTTATAAGCGATCACATTCTCCTCTCTCCTCTTCCTGGGCTTCAGAAAAGAGGTTCTATGTGAAAAGGATAGCGTTTAGAGAGTTAATCGCCTTGGAGATGAAGATCTCCTCCAGGATACTATTCATCCAGAGAATGGAACAGAGTTAGCTTCCGGTTCATGCATTTACTTTAATAAACCAGTATGTTTTACTAGTCCCAACTCAGATCCCCTGTTGCAGGTGGGATCTTAAACAATGCTCTTGCCAGATGAGATGAGGTGCCAGACCCCCCCCCCACAATTTGGTGAAGAAATACATTCCAAGCACAGTGATTCTGCAACAAGGTGTGCTGAGCAGTGTGATACGATGCTAATAACATACCATCACTTATCTCTATAGTACCGCCACTCCTGTGGTCAGATTCAGCACAAGCTAGGCTCAGGTACAGATTATCACGCATTGCAAGCTTTTGTCATGAGGGCTGTTTCCAGCGATCTCCTACTCTGAATTCCATCTGCCTGCTCGGTCATACAGGAAGTATGTGAACACAACCCGGTGCCACTAGCTGCATGCTTAACCTCATAGCTAACACTTATTAATCTGTGGTTAATTTACGTGCACACAACCACACTCCTTCCTTTATACACACACACACGTGCCTATATCTTTACAAATGTATAAATATATCTATGCGAACATTTATTTATGCATAAGATACATTGTGAGTAACTATGTAATATGGTTCTATTTTGCACCAACGGCTTCTGGTTAAATCATAGACCTCAAGACATGGTTTGTAAATATCACCAGAACCCCAAGATGGTAATTTTAGGGGCATAATACACATATTACCCATGGTTTATGTTTTATATTGCATTTTTAGATCGAGCCTAGCGCAGCGCGCATGCGCTGCTCTAGGAGATGACCTTTTGGAATCTGTCTGCACTTTTCAAGCACTCGTGCTTGTGGCGGCATCCACCTTGCGGGAGAGAGCAGCGGCGCGCAGGGGCCATCGGTTTCCAATTAGCGTGGCAGCGCGCAGCATGATATTGAGCTCCTAATCGCACACGATTGAGGCCCAGATCTCCACACTCATTGCCAGCTCTCCTCTGCTATCAGTCGTGAGACTGGAGCCCCCACATTAAACACTGATCGTTTATAATCCATTAAAGGGCCTAGAATGTCGGTGTCGTGTACACTGAAAGAAGGACTCTAGTAGCAGCCTCATTGCAGAACATCTTGCCGCTGTTTAAATCTGCTGCTTGCAGTGCACTGCGCTTATGAGGGGCACGTCTGCAGGAGATTCATGGAATGCAACGTACTGAAGGATACGAGCCACCGCTCAAAGACCCCTTTTAATATATGGAGTTTTTTCTATTAAGAGTATAAGAAAAGTGGCGCCTAGATTGCACGAAATAAAGCTTGTCAAAATCTATTCGACGACTGAGAATACAGAACGATATTGTACAGCATGCTCACTGTGCAACATTGACCCGTGTGCCTGTTGGTAATTGAGCATTTGTGCACCTGCCATGCTTCTCTAGCCACTTAAGTCCTGTGCCAGTTCGAAAGGGAGTGTGCTGGCTCAATGCCGCAGTAAAAATAAATGCATTGGGACAGTCACTCGCCTGTGTAGTTCTGTTTACCAGCTGCTGTTGAAGAAATCGCCATTTCTACTCGTTTGCAGTTTGAACTAAATGGTAGTTTTTTTCAAAAACAGTCTTTTAGCGCAATAAACAATCAATGTTACATTTACCCAATTTATTGATAATTATTTATCGACCTCAGAAGGATGAGGGGCTGCACTAATATTTCCGGGTTTTGAGCTCGTGATAAACGGGATCCCTAAAGTGTCTGCAGCCAGAGTTTAACTCGCTGCTGCAATGTGCATGCTGTTGGTTATAAATTCCTGTTTCAATATTCCTGCGATTTAGCCTCTGCCTTCAGCGTCATCAATTTATGGTTGGTCCTCCCCACGCCTCTGCTTACGCAGATTGTGGGGCTTATTTGGCTGACAATTTTCGTTTTCTTATTTTTCCTCGCTTTTTGCAAACGAGGATACCTTGTGCATCTTGACTGGTGAAGAGAATGGGTTAAGGCCTTGTTCATCAGCTTTGGGTTTGTCTTGAGCCACCAGCATACACTGCTTTGCAAAACCAGGGACTGCAAATGTAATACTTGAATGTATTTTGCTTTTATACATCAATATAAAGCAGGCCGTAAGTGCTGTGTCACGTTCGGTCCTTGCATTCTTGAGTTGTTCTATTGCCTTGCCGAGAAGCTGAGGGGCAGTTGCCCATTTTGTGGGAAAGAAACCCTGGGTTGGCTTAGCAGTGCATGAACATTCTTAGGTGTAAGGGTAATAACAGCCGAATAATTATGATGGCCATTTAACTGGATGTCATGTGGTCCCATGGTTGTACATGCAAGGCAATAGTCCGAATCTAGTCCAAGTGGATATACGCCAGAAACAGTGGTGCAAAATGTAAAGTGTTTCGAATCGGATTTGGTGTGCTGCTTTTGTTTTCTTATAACGTAACCGGCTTCAAGCCACAAATGCAGATGAACTTCCAGAAGACGACATTATCTCTGTTTGTGACACGTCTGGAGAAGGGCTTGTTTGAACATATGCATGTCCTTTGGCAGGTTCCTTTTTTCCTCCAAACAGTGTTGCATGGAACTTGCTTTTGTCATGCTGAGTGACTTTACTACAAGGGTCCCAGTCCCCTGTGTGTCTTTTATATATTTATTTTCTGACAGGTAGCTTATGCTGCAACTCCTCAGTTTCAACCTTGAGCGTCATGGCAATGGATGTCATCGGCATCTGCACTGCAATAATTCTGCTTGTGTGCTTGGGGAGCTGTCATTCACTCTAGGCCTTGGAGAGCTGCCCCACTGCGATAGGTGCGATGTGGCAGCTGGCGACTTCATACACTTAGCGTGGCTGTGCCCACAGGTGCAATTCTACTGGTAATAGGTGGGACAAATCATATCTGACATTATTGGGGAACCACTTGAGCTCACCCCAGTGATGGTGCTGTTGGATTATGTTAAAGACCTACCTGTGGTGAAAAGAAAACTGATCTCCCTACTACTTGCACTGGCCAAACACAGAGTAGCCATGGCATGGAGCTGCAGCCTAGTGCTGCGGTTTCAGCAATTGTTGCGAGATGTTGCATTTTGCATTGAACAACTGACGCACTGTTGGGACCTCATGCCCCCCCAGATCACACCCGAGGGACATTTGGGCCCCTCTGGTGCAGTACCTGTTGCAGACCTGAGCGGATGAAGAGAGCCCGGCACCGCACACTCCCATGCGTCTAGCAGAACAGCGATTGCAAGACGAACCTGAAAGTGATACATAAAGCAGAAACATCCCTGGGCATAAATGTATATGGGATGTTCATGTACAGACCTATGCGCTTTCTGTACCTTGAGAATGCACAATGTAAATACATAAAGAATGGTGTGCAGGATTGTATGTTGCAGTCCTGCTGTGCGGTTGTTGTAGAACCTAATAAACAATAATAAAATAATGAAAACAGATTTAGGTATTGAACCAATGCCTGACTCCCTGGCTTGTTTTAAATAGTTTCTTCGTGAGACCAGGTCAACCCCGGCTGCCTGGAAAAAACACGCTCTCTCTTGGGTGAGGAGAATAGATGCACTGAAAATTACTTCACAGCTGCGGATTTTATGTTTTCCAGGCAGGATCTGCTACTCCCTCTGAGGACGAAAAATGTTGTACAGCTACGGGCAGCTTACCTAGTCTACATCAGGGAGGGTGAAGTCTCTGCAAGGCTTGTGTGCAACACTTGAAGGATGGAGGATTGGGAGGGCCTCGCTTGCTGCGCTACTACCAAGCCTCCCACCTGTGAACCATTTAAAAACTACACAGCCCGCACCAGTTCTGGCAGAGACACCCCTCTCCGAGACAATTGCATGGAAGAGCAGGCCCTGGAACATGTTATGTTATGTTAAGATAGCTTGTAGAGCGCACAGCTGCCCCAGCAACGGGGCGTCCCGGCGCTTAGCAAAATAGAGGCTAAACAGCGAGTATCCCTCCTAAGAGGAGACAGGAAGGGCCAGGCAAGACATGTGGGACAAAAGAAGGGGACCTAATGAGGGAACAGATGGGTCTTTAGCGCTTTACGGAAGGATAGGTAGTTGTCCATGCTCCGGATGTGAGACTGAAGATCATTCCAGAGCTTGGCAGCCAGAACGCGGAACGAGCGACCACCAGCACGGGCCCTCTTCACCCGTGGTATAGAGACCAAATGTTTGCCTGCAGAGTGCAGATGGCGCGAAGGAGTGTAGGTAGAGAGCAGGCCGGATATTATACCAGAGGTGGAGGATTTCAGGATCTTAAAAGCAAAGCAGAGAGATTTAAACTGCAACCGCCTCTCCATTGGCAGCCAGTGTAGCCGCCGAATGGTGCTAGAGGTGGGGCAGCGACTGGGCATAGCAAGAAGAGTTCTGGCGGCGACATTCTGGACCCTCTGAAGTCTTGAGATCTCGGTCTTATTGACCCCAAGATAGAGCACGCTGGCATAGTCCAGTCTAGATAGGACAGATGCTTGCACAATGGTCTGCCGGATGGAGGGGTCAAAGAAACCCAACATGGGTCTAAGACTGCGCAGAATGCCAAGGCATGTCGCCGCCACCTTCTTAGTTTGAGCTTGGAAGCTCAGCGCCGAGTCAACCCATACACCCAGATTTTTCACCACCTTTTTTGGCATGGGGGAGGTCCCAGGGAGGAGGGCCACCAATGCTCGCTCCACAGCTCATGATCCTTCCCGACCAGCAGGACCTCAGTCTTGCTGGCGTTGAGCTGTAGGCAATTGGCAGTCAGCCACTCTGCTACATCCGCCAAGCCACTTTGAAACTTGGCCGCATCATTTTGGCAGTCATTGGAGAGGGCGACTACAAGTTGGGTGTCATCTGCATATGACACAATCGTCAGCCCTCTCCTTTTGGCTAGTGTAGCCAGCGGCTGGACATATAAGTTAAAAAGTGTAGGGCTTAGCGCAGAGCCCTGTGGGACCCCCTGTTTGATGGAATACACCCTAGATGAAAAAGGGGGAGCCGAGACTTGGAAAGACCTGTCTGAGAGAAAAGATGTAAGCCAGGTCAGGGCAGCACCCGCAATGCCGGCCTCCTTCAGTCTTTGAATCAGGATCTGATGCAAGACCGTATCAAAAGCGGCACTCAGATCCAATAGGATCAGTGCCGAGGTCCGTCCCTCATCCAAAGCTGCTCTCAGATGTTCAGATACAGCTAGGAGGGCTGATTCAGTACTAAGGCCGCGGCGGAAGCCACACTGAGAGGAATCCAAAATGTGATTTTCCTCCAGATAGTTAGACAGAATAGAATTGACATGTGCTTCGGTGATTTTAGAGATCCAAGGCAACAAGGAGATAGGGCGGAAGTTCTCCAGTTTAGTCTGGTCTAACGTGGGCTTCTTTAGAAGCGGCATGACAACGGCCTGCTTCCATGACCTTGGGACAACGGCCCTGGCCAGAGACAGGTTAATAACCTGGCTCAGCGGTGTGAGTAAAACAGATAGTAACCTCCTCAGATGTTCCGGCTTCATAGGGTCAGTCGGGGAACCAGATTTAACCTTCCTGCAGAGTGTAGTAAGTGCTTCTTCAGTAATGGGTGAAAAGGTGGCTAATATATGGGCGGAGGGAGATGGACCCTCGGAATCACTACCCAGAACCATCGAAGGGAAGGTTTTGTAGATGTTTTCCACCTTGTTTATGAAAAAGGTGGCTAGGTCCTCACAATGCTCGTTCGACTTGACTGTGGGTGCCTTCGGTGCCCCAGCGTTTTTAGGTTAGTAATGATGGAAAAGATCTTCTTGCTGGGGTTCTGACTATTTCTGATCTCCTCCGAAAATAGGAAGCCCGTGCTTTCTGAACAGCCCTGTGGTATTTTTTATGGCGGATTGATAATGGCCTTTCAGAGTGATATCAAAATCTCGCCTCCACTCCCGTTCCAGCCGTTTACACGCTTTGCGCATGGTGGAGAGGTTGCCATTGTACCAGGGGTTGGACTTGGTACTTCGTCCCTTCGACCATTTGGCCGGGACCATAGCATCCAGCGGAAGCCTTAGCCAGTCGGTGAAAACATCACTGGCCAAGTCAGGCTCGTCTGGCCAGCAGGGCATGCTTGATGAAAGAGGTGCAGAGCTGGTCGAAGTTTAATTTATGCCAGGGACGGCGGAAAGTGCAATTCTGATGGGGCCTGCGAGATGACACCACCCCAAGGAGCTTCATAGAGATCAAATAGTGATCCGTCCAGCATAACGGAGTGGGGGTTAAGACAGAGAGACCCGGAAGGTTAGAAAAAACTGGGTCGAGTAAGTGGCCCGCAGAGTGAGTAGGACCATGGACCAATTGAGGCAGCTGGCAGGCCGCTAGGTCCGTGGAAAGATTAACCGCTTCTGAATCGTGAGGGTTGTCAAGGTGTAGGTTTAAATCACCAATGACCAGAAAGTTGGCATACCTCACAACCAGAGTGCCTACTAGGTATGCCAGCGCAATCCTCCCCTCCTTGGAAGGGCCCGGAAGGCGATAAACTATTAGGCCCGTCAAGGTGAAATTAGAGTTGAGAGAGATCCCAAAACGGCCACACTCACAACCCCGCTACATCTTCCTTAACCAGTGTGCAGGTGAAGTGTGATTTACAAACAACTGCCACCCCGCCCCCCCTTGACTCTCGATTGAGGGTGCAAATGCTATAGCCTGTGTGAAGCGCCAGACCCGGTTCAACCAACGTGTCGGCTGACAACCAAGTTTCTGTCAGGAAAAGGACATCCGGAGACTCATCTTGAAGTAGCTCGAATACATCTAGGTAGTGTTTGACCAATGACCGGCAGTTAAGACTGAGCATTTTAATATTCTGTCCTGAAACCAGCGATCTTTTAGGAGGGAGTCGCAGGGTAACTTCAGAATTATAGCCACAATTCCTGCAACAGAAAGGACCCATTGGGGTATTAGGTAGAGGAGAGCAGACCGTGCTCATTGAAGATCTAATAGCCAGGAGGTTATCACGGGAGTAAGAGTAGAGGTTTCCCTCTAAACTAGCAGAGTGACTGGCGGCTGGCGTCGTCCTGGCGCGGACGGGCGCAGACGGGCTTGCCTTAGGCGCGCCAGCGGCGCGGCCGCTGCGCGGCCGAGCCCCCATTCGTGCAGGCAATGAATCCATGGCAGGCCCCACTGGGAGTCACGTTCAACCAGAACCGGATGTGCAATGCAGCCCAAAAGCAATACTACTCACAGCTTCATCAAGCAAAGGGGCAAATAGTAAGGGCACGCAAAGTGACGTTACTGAGAAAAAACAGAATGCACCACCAGCCCCTCCTAGTCAACTGGGCATCCGCAACATAAACACTAAGGGCAGCAAGAATGCGCAAACAGAAGTGCGTGTACTGGAACAGAGCACAGTAACTTCTCCCATGAGTTCAGCAGATATGTTATAATGCAATGGAGAGGTTACTAGAGGCCACGAATGGTAATCGAACTCCAGTGGCGGAAACCACCCAAAGACCCCCATCACGACGAGAGAAGGAACAAGCATTGGCATAGCCAATAGGTCTCGCCTTTGGGACCTTATAAGTGTTTAGCCATGCAACAGTTAATGTTGTTGCACCAAGGATATTGTGCTGCATAACTAAACACTTATAAGGTCCCAAAGGCGAGACCTATTGGCTATGCCAATGCTTGTTTATTTTTGGGGGTAGGTTACTTGGAACAGGGAATTGTTTATTGAAAAATTGTTTATTGAAAACAATAAGTGATATTCTGGACTATGATGGTTGCCGGTCTGTAGAAAAAAAAAGCAACAAAAATACTTAATCATGTACTTAAGAATACAGACTTTTAGTTAGGAAAAGAGAGAAATTGTTTAAAGTGCAGCTAACAATGGCTGCTGATTTAGAATATTCAGGTTTTGTCTGTCTTTCATGAATAGAATTCTCGTTAAACAACGGACAATGGTAAAGCTCTCTACAGGGGGTTGGAGGGATCATTATGATGAGGAAACTAATTTCCCGGGGACACGTGAAATTTTTTCCAGATTTCATAGGCCCCAGTAAAATACTTTCCACGTATGTGCACATATGTACCATTTGTTTGAGAGAGGGTGACGGCCACCAAGAATCCAAACAACAGATATGTCTCCTTTTAGGCCGAGGCCAGTGTTCCTTTTCATTTTGTAAAAAAGACATTTTGTAAACAAATCTCCAGGAAATATGGGGGACAAATTTTTACCTCATAAATGCCACTAAGCATGAAATTTCATGGATGATTTATCAGTTCTCAGTGGTGTGTGTACAAGCAAACCTTCATGACCCATGAAACGCACCAATGATACAACAAACACCAAAATGATGAAACTACAAAACGTTCACAAAACTTGCAGTGAATCTGTGAATTTTTTCTGCGTGTGGATTTGGACTCAAAGCAAAACAGAGAAAAGGGAAAAAGGAGAGAAAAAACAGGATACCAATGACAAAAGCAGAATGCAGGCAAGAAAAAAGAACCTGCAAGAAATGTGACCAGTAGTGTTGGGTGGTGGAAAAAAAGAAGAATGATGTGGAGTCAATAGCAGACAGCCTTGGTATTCAGCCACCATGGCACTAGTCAGTGAAGGCGGCAGGTGCCTAAGAAAAACTTTGGACACCCTGCACTTCCTGTTTCACATATAGCCCGAATACAGTCATGTAATGGAGGACTAACTTCACAAAATGTTCGTCAGTAAGTAATCCAAATGTACTCTTTTGAACTCTTTTATAATGAAATTCTTTGTATCTCATTGAAAAGGCTGCTACACAAATCTGGTCATGTCCTAAAGAATGTTCAAGTTTACCCATATTGCATTGGTGCCATCTCCAATCACGTTTTATCACCTACTGCTGTGAGATCATGAAACGTTTCTCTCAAACCTGTCAATCTGACGCATGCATCCTCTAATGCATGGTAAGGTATTAGTTTGTAAGAAATATCCCACCCCCAGAATCGGTGTGAGGTCATCGCCCATCTACATGAGAATGCCGTTGAGATGTGGCCCCACACAACTGACTGTTATCTATGGACTGAGATCACGTGGCTTTGTTTAGGCTTAAAGATGGTGGCTCTTACCTGGCCCAGAGGCAATATGGGGGGATGAGTTCCTGGAAGAATATAGTTTGGTAACAGTAGAGACAGATGAGGTGACCTCCAGCAAAGAAGCCCACTATCACACACAGGGTGTTGAAGCCCAGGTGGCTGATGGGAAAGTGGCATGCCCACCAGGTGCAGATTCCAATGAACAGGAGGTAGTAGGCTCCGGAAAAGGCCGACGGCAGGGTGATACCTGGGGAGCAAGAAAACACAGGTGATCACTGATAGGTCCCTAGTGGAGCCAAGACAATGACGCTACGACACTATCTAGTTCTAACGCATGCACCTACCTGTCCAATCATCATCATACTCCAACACCATGCTTCCCTCCCACTCCCACTGTCCTACTCTGCCCTATCAGAAACCTATTAGGTCACCAGCATTGTGATGTCATAACCTCGTTCTGCCCAAACAGCTCTGCCAAATGCTCAATCACCTCCAGCAATGTGCCCCTTCACTATCCTGTCTGATCTCCTTCATGCAACTGCCCTATCACCTGCCTAAGCGGACACCTCTGTGGTTCTGTGCTACCACCGTTCTGTCATCAGCATAGTCCTGGTGTACACCATCATTCTGCAATTTCCTGTCATACACTGCCATCAATCTGCCTTCCCACCATCCTGTCCTAACAACTACCTCGTGCTAATGCTATATCACCAGCCTACCCTGACACTTCTATAGTTCCGTGCTATCACCTGCACTATCCTGCCCTACTGCCACCATCATTCCACACTATCACATTCCTGTCCTACCCCCGCCATCAACCTGCCCTGCCACGTTCGAGGTCTACCACCTGAATCCTCCTGTATTTCATTAAACGTGTCTAGTATTTCAGGCTCTCCGGTATTCTTCACTCTCACTCGCACACATTGGATAAACTGAAATTCCAGGAGTATATAACACTTGCTTCTCCCTTTGCCGGTTTACAAGTATAGACTAGCCTGCAGCAAAGACAGGTGACTTCCAGAGAGATCTGTATCATGTGAGGTCAATATGGGAGGGCAGAGAGCTCCCTCACTCACACACACTTAGCCACCTCACCTATCCTACCTTTCACTGTCACCCACCTTCCAGTCATTCATTCTCACAACTCACTATTTACCCACACTATTCACTATTTATCCACTCTCACCCCTTCACTCATACACACTCTAATTAGTACCAACCAGTTGACTTACTCACTCTCACAAACATGCAACATGTTTACTTATTCACACTCCAGGCAACCCTAGCCACTGCCACTCTTTTAAAACTCACCCTTTAACTCATCTACTCTCTTTACAACCTTCACGCCTTCACTTATGCACTCAGCAACATTTGTCCACTTTCTCCCCGTCACTCGACCACCATCACAGCCTATTTTCTTATCCAGTGTTTCAGCTTTATGTAGCCGATTCACTCACCTACACTCTGACCATCACTCAGCCTCTCCTATTCATACTCTCAACACTGATGGACAGAGTACGATGAGGGGCAAAGGAGGAAGGCAAAGGAGAACAAATGTAGGAGTGTAATGAAGGAACATGAGGGAGTATAAAAAGGGTTTGGCATAAAGGAGTGATTAGAAAGGAAGGTAAGGGAATTTATGAGGGTCTGGGAGCAAGAACTCAATCTACCTGCCAGAGCGAGGAGCACAATGGCTAAAGACTTTCCAACAGTCCGGAGCACCTTGTGTGCCGTCACCCGCAGCCGAGCAGCCAGCTGCCCAGCACGGTTACGAGCCAGTGACAGATCTTCTACACCTTCTGGCTGCCCCAGACTCCTGTGATCGGGGTCCGCAGTGTCCTCTTCTTCCCCCTGGAGAAAACAAGAAGGATCTATTGAATATCACAGAACCATCAAAATATAGGATGCAATAGCATAAATGAATGGCATTCTCGGCAAATGATAGTCTCTGGTACAGCATTTGTCTTTTTAGAAATTTAGATTTATAAAATATTCGCCCTACACCTTCTTTCCCCAGTCCCTATACATGTCTTGTTTCTCAATCCTCTCCTCTTAGGATCTGTGGTTTAAATCATCCCCCATTTTGACTGACCGTCTCTAGGCTGCCTCCAGATAACCTTTATTATCTTGTAGGTGTCTGTCTGAAGATGGGGCCTCCAGGACTGAACACAACCACTACAGATGAGGCCTCTAGGACGGGACACAATCAGGCCCAGATGGGGCCTCTGGGACTGGACTCAACCAGGCAAGATAGGGAATCCAGGACTGGACACCACCACTCCACATGGAGCCTCCAGGACTAGGCAGCACCAACACAGTTGGCCCCATGGACTGGGCATCACCACTAAAGGGGCCTACATGACTGGACACAACCACTCCGGATGGGGTCTCTAAAACTAGGAACACTACTCCAGGTGGGGCATCCAGGACTGGACACACTATACCAGGTGAGGACTCCAGGACTAGGCACGTCACTCCAGGTGGGACCTCTAGAAATGGATAGACTGCTCTAGATGGGACCTCCAGGAATGGGCATACTACTTCACATGGGACCTCCAAGAATGGGCACACTACTGCACACTGGATCTACAGGAATGGGCACACTACTGCACACTGGATCTACAGGAATGGGCACACTATTCCACATAGGACCTCCAGGAATGAAAAATGTAATCTAGCTTAAGTCTTCAGGACTGGAAACAATATAGTCATTGCTAATTGCAGGTGCAAGAGAAAACAATCTGCACTTTTCTGCTGGGTACACCCTTCCATATTACAGCATCGTAGTTGCTCTGCTCCATCTTCCTCCAAGGCTGGTCCCATTTATTAAACTACTCTGGGGGCATCACATGTGACAACATCAAGACTACTCTGGTCTTTGGAGAAGAACTCGCCCTGTATCCAGTCCTTATCCTCGGGACCCGAGTACCCCTTATTTGTGTGACTTTGTAATTGGCTGCCTTGAACTTCAGTAGTGACCTCCTAGAGCGCTTTTCCAGATTTTTATAACCACCTGACTTTATCCACTATATCTAGTGCATCAATTCTATATGAGATCAGGATCGAGTCTCACCTTACCCTCCACCTCCTCGGTGATGCCAACATATACCAATTCTCACCTAGTCAACACACTCCTGTGCAAGAACTGGGAGCCTCCCACATAAGCTCTAACCAAACACACAGAGCATAACGTGCATTTCTAAAGCGCACATCCACCAATGGGGTTCTTGGTTCTAAATTACATTTTTATGTCTACCCATTTCAATAATACTCCTTTTATCAACTTCCAAAGGAAGAGTGAACCTCCCAGGATTCAAACGTATGACCAGAGGATCAAACACAGATCCTTCTAGTAGCAGTATTAGTTCAGTGAGTCACCATAACCATCGACCCAGGTGGGCTCTTTGGGCTACAATGACATGTGACACACTTTCCAAAGGAAAGCCTTTTTGAATATGTTGTTATAGATGTACAGCTTAAAGTGCAGGGTTTGTGGTGCACAGCTGCCATCAAATAGAAGACGTCTGATAAATGGTCAGAACAAATATATTTTTCTCCTGTAGTCCTCTGCTGAAATTAAGTTTCGTTTTCCTACTTTACAGAAAAATTGCTTAAGCAATGTCTTAGCTAAGAACCTAAAAAGGAAACAGCAGGAAGCCATGTATAGTTTTTCAATTTGGCAGAATACAACGTTATAAAGGGCACTCCGCTGCCATAACACGAGGCACATGTTTAAATGATTATTTCTCGTGCGTATACAAGGCGGGATGGAGCGTGTGCCCTGAGAAAGGAGTGCTGCTAGCAGTAGGACACATCAGAGGCAGGATGTGAATTAATTAACGACTGAGTACCAACAGCAATACCAATGGTGAATACGTATAGACCCTCCACGTTCCATAGCACAAAAATAAAATGTATTCCTAAGCACATACCCCATCTGCTCAGAATGCATCATTCTCTGGATTAACCACCTCTCCTGCCTTGCCATGTCCTAAGAATTGCCCTTAAGTGCAAGTGTATTGCAAATAAAATATAATGATGAAAAAACAATCACCGCAAGCTGAAGTAACTACCTAGAAACAATGCCCCAGTGATCTTTATCAAGGAAATTCACGTAGGAATCAAGACAGATGTTGGTCACAAAATTACTCAGTATAAGAAAATAAAAATCACAGTCTATAGAATATGACCTTATTCATAGGGGCTGCCTACAAACTGTGTGAGCGAAAGTGGGTGCGCCTCTCATGTGACACTGACATCAGAGAGATCCATTCACCAAAATGACATGGATGGGAGAAGTGACATCAAACAATGACTCCGAATGAAATCAATGGGTTGATCCCGTTTCTAAATCCTGTCCAATCTCTAAGGTGGGCAGGACCTCATGGTTAGAATATGTGCTGGGGAAGAAATAATATTAGGTGGAGGGGGGAGAAAATCCACAGAATTCTGTTTTCCCATTAAGTCTGTAAGACTGGCCAGTAGGATGACTGCAGGCATCAGAAACATGTGTGATCATCAGCTCACAAATTTGAATCCAAGCAGGGTTCAGTCGTTCGGCCTCCAAAGACCAATAAGACGAGCGCCATTGAGCTCGGCGTTAACATCACCATAGGAGTCAAGAGACTATTTCTGTATCTTCCTCTTACGCTACTCTCAGCAGCCATGAGTGTGTTGGTTTCATTTCCTTATTTTCCATCATGGTTCTGGTGGGTAAAATTTTCTTGCCGTAATGACAATCAGTTCCGGAACATTCAGATACCCTCACTTCCCTATTCCCGCCTATACCCTGCATAACACTCTATTCTCAACAAAACGTGATGCCAGCTCCACCCTACCCCCTCCATTCCTTCACAGGAAATCACAAGTCTAGATTACAATATAGTCCATGCCAGTCCCTGGCAAGGCAGTGGCTTTGTCAACTTGGCAAATATAAACAGTCTTGTACACACTCACCCTTAATATATTGCATCACCGCGTGAGGAACTGCAGAGGGGGCCTATAGAGACTGTACGACTTCTCAGCATGTGCTGCCCCTGACAGACCATGAATATGGGGGAAAAACCAGTCACATGGCACTCACTCTGCCACATGCTGCTGGACTGTCAAGTCTCTAAACTAGACCATAAACTAATATGCTTTTGGCCAATATGGCCGCACAGCTGGCTTCAAGTACTCTGCATGGTGACAGTAGCAATGGTGCCCAAAATATCTATGTCCAGTGAGTGGTCTATCCAGTATGGCTCAAAAGGAGACAGCGGATATCAACCCGTATCAAGGAGAATACAACATTGGCGATACCACCTGCACATCAGCATGGCAGTCTTTTACCCTCCAGTACCTCTGCCTGGGACTAGCTGCTGGTCTCACATTCACTTCTGTGCTTCAGTCTGGCCTGTTCAAAATCTGTCTGCGAAGGCTGGATCCATGCCAAATTTTCTACACATCCACATGGGATAGATTTCGATATAACAATTCTAAAACATTGTCAGTGCTTATCCTAAAAATCTGGCATAAATATTGCCTAAAGGGGCCAATGTTGGACATCTTCCTCCAAGCTACAAGTACTGTGACATTTAAGAGGGTTAAACTGAAAACTGTTGTTTTCGCTAGGCCAATTAAGAGGAAAACTCATACCCACGCCAGCTGCATCCTGGTGCCCCTGCAGCTGGAGCAACCCAAGCTGGGTGCCAGCCTTTGTGTCAGATGAAGTGCATCCGCGGGAGCAGAAACAAATTCTGTCCTTCAGCATCAGCCATTCCCGCAGTGGCCCCTGGTCAACTTTGGAGATTTCCTTTCAGACCAGTGCCTCTGAAATGCCAGTAGGGCTGGAGCAGGATCCGATATGCGAAGGTTCTGGGCTGGTCGTACTCTGTTCTCAAAGGCATTCACATGTTGGGAAACTAGACGTTCCTATTGGCTCAATCTGCCTCCAACCTCAGACCTTGTGCTACCACCTTCTTCTGATTTCTCTCTACTGCCCCCTGCAGGCCAGGTGGAGTTTTGGCTGTAGCTACTGACTTAGACAAGTTGTAATCAGTTCAAAGGCACAAGGGAAAAACAGTCTTAAACCTCGACGACACCTTCCCGCGCTCAGCTTCTAATAGATGCATTGTTGCAGCACGATGGAGACAGTGATGTCACCGGCCTATCACACACTGCACTTATTCATGAGCCCGCAGGGCTGGCCTGCTCCTCTGTCTCATCTCCATTCCTTCATTCATTCATTACAAGTCTGAGACGGTCTACTGTGGGATCCAAGCCTGTCCTGGCAGCAGCAGGAGGAGGGATGAGTCAGTATCAGCCAGTCAGGAGGTGTTTGGGACACCCTTTCAACCAATCATCATTAGAAAATCAGCTTTATTTGTGATCAGACGATGGCCCGCCTCATTGAACATGTAACGTGCTCTAACACCAGGAGCACAGCACACACACATCCTGTTCATGTGTGATTTGGAGTAAGATATTCATGCAACAGAAGCAGCAGGACTTCTGTGACTCCCTGTCCAGTGTTAAGTCCTGAGGGATCAGCCTGTCTCGGAAGCGTGAATGCTCCAGACTGGTGTCTTTGCTGGACCAGAAGGCTGGGACAGTCACTCAGATGGCATTCTCTCTTGAGGTGATTGCCTCCCCCTTAGCTATTCCGACCTTTGAGAGTCTTGGACAACTGACTGGCACTGCCCCAGCCCTACTGGCCTTACATTGTTGTTGACTTGTGATTCTAGAACAGCAGGTATGTAACAGACCATGCAGTACAGGAAGGGCCCACCAGCTTCCTCGATAGACACTGGCTTAAAATCTGTGAGGGACTAAATTTAGTCAAACTTTAGGCACTTCACACAATCATTTATGTTACATCACTGTAGCGCAGTCCTAGAGTGGTACAGACTGGTCTAACATGTTCACAGTTTCTATATATGTGGTATCTCTGTGGCTTGTTGAACATAGCATATGGGATACAGCGCCCCTAGTGTACATTATGAGGATGCTGCAAGTCATCGAAGAGTTCGATGACTATATTGAGGAACGAGGATGAAGGCAGAATTCTTATATCTAGATTACAGAGAGGTGAATTACAACATCCTAATTACGAATGTTAAAGGGTATTTCATTCCTTATAATGCCTGGTCACAGAACTAACCTTTCCCAACCTATTTTTTTAATTCTTGCTCGCTTGCTCTTTCTTCTGAGAAGGATAATATGATTGGAGATTCACAGAATTCATTTGGAATCTGTACTGTGTAAATAAACACCCCATTATGTAGCATAAAACTGGTCTTCACCTAGATTTTAAGCAGCTCAATGTAAATCACATTTAAAAGAATTTGTTTCAGCATGCAGATAAAACTCCAAAAGTGCATTAAATAGAATATTACAATTAATGTCCCCTTATCAGCTAATGACTGTACGTTCTCAGAGAAAATAGAGCAGAATAAGCTTAAAAGCTTGTAATCTTCGTTATTGTTGAAACAGCCTGCGTGATTCCGTTCAGTGAAGTATGGCTGAAGGCACTGTGTAGTAGCTAAGACCTTTTCATATTACAGGTGACTAGTGAGCTTAACTAGAGTGTACTATATGGGATAAAGTACCCTCTATGGCACATTATTTGCAGGGCACCGAAAAGTTCGGTATTTTATTCCTTACAATACAAGGTTTCACAATTTGCCTTTTGCCAGAAAACAAACATCCTTGGCCTCTTACTCCCTTATATGAAGACGTATGGTTAGGGATATATCAACAAACACAGAACCCGTAGAGCTAAATTCAACACACCACATAAAGCAAGTAAATTGTTGCAAAAACATAGCACAAGCAGATTAATGTAAGACACTTTCTAAAAATGGATGCAAGTCAAAATGTGTTCAAACACAGAACAAGATTTCTGCTTTGGAATGAACTCTACAGTGGCTCAAAAAATAAATATATTTATAAATATGCTACTGACGTTTCATCGCATAGAAACAGATCAGAAGCGTTGTAAATTGCAAGTGCAATCCTGCTCCATTGCCTGCCTTTTGCAGAGCCTGTTGGTCTGGTAGCAGCCACTCTGACATCACAATTTAGCTGTAATTATTTATTACAGAGGAACAGCTACGCTATTTTCTTATTACAGATTATTCGCGATGTCGAAGTAGAAAAATTACAGACAGGATTTTAATCCAGGATGGTGTTGTGTCCCCAGTATTGGGCCCCCCACCTTGGGGCCGTAGGGATGCTGCTTATGGCCCCGGAGCGCAGCACGGGACAGAGATGCTGCACGCACGGGGGTCTGGTTGGAAGTGCCGTCCACGAGCGAGCGCCTTCCGTTTATTGGTGCCTTTCCCCGCAGGCCACGCCTGGCCTGCGGATGTGGTGCTGGGGCTTCCGTCCCACTCGCTCTCAACACTAGAGCGCTACCTATTACATCCCTTCCCAACTCCGTCCTTGAAAACAATAAACTAAAATAAACACACCACAACTCAAACAGTCATTTCAACAGTTAGTCACTCAGTTCTTGACTTATCTCTCAGTCTTTGGGTACCCCTCTTCAGCAGGCGAAGTCTCACAGCCGCTGGCTTGGGCGAGGATTGGGCCGTAGATCATACTTCCGAGTGTGGCGTTCTCTGCGCCCTTCCTCGGGGCCGGCGCCCTCGGCGGTTGTGCGAGAGTCGGGCATGGTGTTGGTACCCGGCCCTTCCGAGCCTCTATCGTCCCTTGTCTCAACTTCTACTGTCTCTGGGAGTCCACTGACTGGGACTACTGGGGGTCCTGGATCTTGTTCACAGGTCCTTCCGGCAGGAACCTCCTTGAACCACGAGATGTTTCTCGATACGTCCTCTCCTCTCCTCCTTGCGGTCACCGTGGGGCCGCGATTGGCCACCACTGTCCAGGTGCCTGGTTCGTAGGCAGTTTTGAACTTTCCTCCCGGCCGGCGGTCTCGGAGGATGACGGTTGCTCCCGGCCGAAGGCGTCGTGGCACGGCCCGTCGTCTGACGCTAGCTTGCCTGTTCTGGTGTTCCCGCCTGTCTTGTGCGGCTTGGGCGTCTAGGGGCGGGGACGTCCACCCGGGGCAGGCTGGCATTAGGTCTCGCCTTGGGCCTTGTAGCATCAGTGACCAAGGGCTTTGTTGCGTCGTACAGTGTGGGGTGCTTCTCTACTCCCTGAGAAACTCGTGGAGTCGTTTTTCCGGATCAGCTTGCTCCAGTGCGGCGATGCGGAATGTCTTGTTCAGCGTCCGCATGAACCTTTCTATGTCCCCGTTGGCCTGGGGCCATTGAGGCGTGATCCTCCGGTGGCGTATTCCACATTGTTGCAGGAATGTGGCAAATTCTGAACCCTGGAACGGTGGCCCGTTGTCGCTCCAAATTTTCTGAGGGAACCCAAACATTGCAAACGCCTTCTCGAGGCTGGGGCGCACGTGAGTGAAGGCTGTCGAAGCTACAACCTCTACGATGGGGTATTTGGAGAACGCGTCCACTAACACCAGAGTGTGTCGGCCGTCCGGGAAGCTCCCAAAGTCTACGCTCACTTTGGACCAGGGCTCGGTGCATGCCTCTTCTGTGATGACTGGTATTGGTCGGGCCAATGCGCCGGTGAGCTGGCAAGACGGGCAGCGATGGACGAGGTCGTCAACCATTTGCTCTAATTCAGGAAACCAGACCTTTTCCCTCATCCGAGCTTTCATCTTCGTAGCCCCTTGATGGCCTCCGTGGGCGAGCTGGGTCGCGCGGTCTCGCAGCGTTTGAGGTATGACCAGCCGGGATCCCCTGAGTAGGAGCCCACCTCCTGTGGCACTGAGTTCGCTCCGTACCCGCCACATCTTCATCAGTCCTTCCTTGTCTTCCGGGCTCCAGGCGTTCGCATGACGCAGGTAGTCTTGCCACGATCCCATTTGGACGGCCTGGAGGGTTCGGCAATATACACTGTCGTCCTTGGCGGCTTCTTGAATCTCTTCCAGGGTCATGGCTCACGGGCAGGCGGCCGTGGATACTATATTGATGTATTGTTCGGTGTCTTCATCGTCTTCTTCGGGTGCTTGTTGCGTTGGATGGCGGGACAGGAAGTCTGCCGGGTTCTTTGCCCCGGGCCGGTACACGACCTCCATCTCGTAAGGCTGTAGCTGCACGGCCCACCGTTCGATTCGCGATGGAGGACGGGGGGCGGACCCCTTGAAGAGTGGCAAGAGGGGTTGGTGGTCCGTGACCATCGTGAACGGCTGCACTGTCAGGTAGAGGTGGAAATGGCTGAAGGCCCATTTTATGGCGAGTGCCTCCCGCTCTATTTGTGCATATCTTGTTTCGGTGGGTGTGAGGGACCTTCTGGCAAACGACAACGCTTGTTCCTGGGCCAGGATAGCTCCGAGTCCCACCGGGCTCGCGTCGACAAGCACTTCTGTTCGCTTCGCTGGGTCAAAGTAGGCTAGCATCGCTTCACCCAGCAGGGCATCTTTTATCCCTTGGAACGCCTCTTCTTCCTGTTTCCCCCACTTCCACGGGGTGTCTGTCCGGGTAAGAGCTCTGAGGGGTTCTGCCCGGGTTGCCAGGTCAGGGATGAACCTCCCGCAGTAGGTGGCCATCCCAAGGAAACTCCTTACCTCTGTGGGTGTCGTAGGAGCGGGTGCACTTTTGATGGCATGCGATTTTCGCGGGTCCACTTGAATGCCTTCTTGGTTGAAGACATATCCGAAGAATTCCAGGGAGGGCTGGAAAAACTGGCACTTGTCCTTATGGAGGGTCGCTCCGTGTTCGCTTAGGCGCTTTAGCGTGCTTCGGAGGTGTTTATGGTGGTCCGCGGACCTTGCGGAGTGGATGAGGATATCGTCACTGACGTTAAGTACGCCAGGCAGGCCGGACAGCATTTCTCTTATTGTGTTCTGGAATACCTCCGCCACTGAGGAGATCCCGAAATTCAGCCTTTTATACCTCCTCAGCCCAAGGTGGGTGCTGAAAGTAGTGATGTATCTGCTTTCTTTGGAGAGGGGCAGCTGGTGGTAGCCAGCGTTGAGGTCGATCTTGGAGAACCACCTCGACCCATTGACGTCGGCAATATCATCCATCGTTGGCGTAAGCCAACGTCAGTGGGGAAGAGGATTGTCCGAACCGCAGACGGCTACCACATGCCAATATATCGTGATGGCGGAGGGGACTGTTAAAGCCGTAACCTGCCTGTACAGGCGGTTGCTCAGTGAAGGAACGCAACCGCTGAGTCGACTGCAGAGGAAATGGGAGACGGATTTGGTCAGGGAAATTCCTGAGGCAGCCTGGACCGAGATAGTGGAAAGGGCATGGAAGAGCACGCGCAATGCTAGATTTCAGCTTATCCACCACTATGTGTTGCATAGGGCGAATCTTACTCCGGCCCAGATAAACAAATATTTTAATGTGGATACAGCTAAGTGCCCCCGCTGCAACTCAGGAGAGGCAGAATTCATGCATATGTTGTGGAGCTGTACGCGGCTAGGAACGTACTGGGAGGATGTGGTGGAAGTACTGAGCGGGGTGACCGATAGGCAGATTGAACCGGAGATGGGGGTTTGTATATTGCATTGGTTTCCGCACACGGCTAGGACGAAAGTTACGAGCAAGTTCATAGACCTAGGGCTGCTGCTCGCTAAGAGAGAATTGACGAGGCACTGGAAATCCAGGCAGGGACCCAATATAGAGAACTGGAAAAAAGAGTTCATTAAGTGGGCGACCAGTGAGAGTGCCGTCCGGCTCCAGCTGGCTAAGAGAACTAATAATGACAAAGCGATGGAAGCGGCAAGGGCATGGGAGGCACTGGTTGCATTACTGCAGCAGCCAGACCTAGAATCGGAGGAGGAGACAGTCGAGGGGATGACTGGCTCACCTCAAGCTGAGGGATAGAGGGGGAGGGGACCATTGGCAGCCTCAAGCGAAGTTGCGGCGGAATCCGGCACGATACTGAGCAGGATTTCTAACCCAGAGGAGAGAGAGCGACACAACCCCCCTGACTGGACCTGAAGGAAAGCGAAGGTATCTTTATCCTATGATGGACGCATAACCATGGAACACACCGGTGGCAAGGGGGAGGGAGGGAACCAAGGGAGGGAGAATTAGATACAGGGACAAGTTAGTGGGTTGTCAACCTCAAGACACAGGAGGGGTGGACGAATAGACGGCTCAGACCCACCTGAAGAGCACAGACACTGTATAATAGAAGTAGGAATAGAAACGGGGACTGAGGAATGAAACGATGTATGGCACTGTGTTGATGACCAAATTGATTGCATTATCTGAGTTAAGAACAATGTTTTTCAGTAACAGTGTTAAAGATAATCAATGAATGTTTTGTATATGGGAGAAAAATCAATAAAAATATTTAAAAAAAAAAAAATCCATTGTTGGCGTAATGTGGCGTTCTCGCTTGATGGCTTTATTTGGCAGTCTCATGTCGATGCACAGGCGTATGGCGCCTGGTTGCTTTGGCTTCTCCGCGATAACTAGGGGTGACACCCATGGTGTCGGCCCGGATACCTTTTCAATTACGCCTTGTGCTTCGAGGAGCTCCAACTCCTTCTCCACCAACGGTCTCAGATGGAACGGCACTCTCCTGTGCCGTAGGGCAACTGGGGCGACTGCTTTGTCGATGTGCAACTTGATGGGGTCGCACTTGATGCAGCCCAGGCCTTGGAACAACTCCGGGAACTGATCAAGCAGTTCATCTACTTGGTGAGCTTGCACACTCCTGGCAAATGAGACCAGTCCGAGGTCCTCGGCCGTATGGCTGCTCAGCAGGGTGTCCGCTTCTCTGTCGATCACGTGGATGGTCGCGATCACCTCTTGGTCTTCCGTCTTGATCGGAACAGATATTTTCCCCTTCAGTGGTAGCGGAGTGGTTGCTCCATATGCATAAATTCGGGTCCGTGACGGGGTGACGGGTGGGCATGGTCGTAGACGTCGATACTGTTGGAGGCCCATCACGTTCACCGATGCCCCGGTGTCAATGATTGCCTTTACCTCAGAACCGGCTATCCGGACCACGCAGGTTGGCTGGGGCCTGCGGCGTCGTTTGAACTCCTGTGTGAATGATCAATCAATCAATCAATCATGTCACTTATAAAGCGCACTACATACCCGCGAGGGTCTCAAGGCGCTGGGGGAAGAGGGGGGTGGTGCTGCTACTGATCGAAGAGCCAGGTCTTGAGGAGTCTTCTGAAGGCCAGTAGGTCTTGGGTCTGTCGGAGGTTGGTGGGGAGGGTGTTCCAGGTCTTGGCGGCGAGGTGGGAGAAGGATCTGCCGCCGCCGGTCGTTTTCCGGATGCGGGGGGCTGTGGCGAGGGCGAGGCTGGTCGAGCGGAGCTGGCGGGTGGGGGTGTAGAAGCTGAGTCGTCTGTTGAGGTAGGCTGGTCCGCAGTTGTGGAGTGCTTTGTGTGCGTGGGTGAGGAGCTTGAAGGTTATCCTCTTGTTGACAGGGAGCCAGTGCAGGTCTCTCAGGTGGGGTGTGATGTGGCTGCGTCGGGGGATGTCGAGGATAAGACGTGCAGAGGCGTTCTGGATGTGTTGCAGCCGTCTCAGGAGCTTAGCCGTCGTTCCTGCGTAGAGGGCGTTTCCGTAGTCCAGCCTGCTGGTGACGAGGGCCTGGGTGACTGTTTTTCTTGTTTCGGTGTGGATCCACTTGAAGATCCTGCGGAGCATTCGGAGGATGTTGAAGCAGGATGAGGAAACGGCGTTGACCTGCTTAGGCATGGAGAGGGTGGGGTCGAGGATGACCCCTAGGTTGCGTACGTGGTCGGTGGGTGGCGGGGCTGTTCCCAGTGATGTTGGCCACCAGGATTCGTCCCAGGCTGAAGGGTTGGAACCAAGGATGAGGACCTCCGTCTTGTCCGAGTTCAGCTTCAGGCGGCTGGTCCTCATCCATTCGGCGACGGCCTTCATTCCTTCGTGGAGGTGGGCTTTGGCGGTGTGAGGGTCTTTGGTGAGGGAGAGGATCAGCTGGGTGTCGTCGGCGTAGGAGATGATGTTGAGGTTGTGCTGTCGGGCGACGTGGGCGAGGGGTGCCATGTAGATGTTGAACAGCGTTGGGCTGAGGGAGGAGCCTTGGGGTACGCCGCAGATGATCTTGGTGGCCTTGGATCGGAAGGGGGCGAGGCGGACGCTTTGTGTTCTGCCGGAAAGGAAGGATGTGGTCCAGTCCAGGGCCTTCTCTTGGATCCCGGCGTCGTGAAGGCGTGTTCGTAGTGTGTGGTGGCAGACCGTGTCGAAGGCGGCTGATAGGTCCAGGAGGATGAGGGCTGCTGTTTCTCCATTGTCTAGCAGGGTCCTGATGTCATCGGTGGCGGCGATGAGGGCGGTTTCGGTGCTGTGGTTGCTGCGGAAGCCGGACTGGGAAGGGTCCAGGATGTTGTTCTCCTCGAGGTAGCGGGTCAGTTGTTTGTTGACGATTTTCTCGGTGACCTTCGCGGGGAACGGGAGCAGAGAGATGGGTCGGAAGTTCTTGAGGTCCTTGGGGTCTGCCTTGGGTTTCTTGAGTAAGGCGGTGATCTCGGCTTGCTTCCAGCTTTCCGGGAAGGTTGCTGTCTCGAAGGAGATGTTGATTATTTTCCGGAGATGGGGCGCGATGGCTGTACTGGCTTTGTTGAAGATGTGGTGAGGGCACGGGTCTAGCGGTGAACTGGAGTGGATCGTATGTCTCTTCTTCTTCATCTTCTGAGGAGGAGTCAACTGGCCTTAGATACCTGCGGCTGGTCCTCGACGCCTCTTCTGCTGCGGTTGCCTCTGTTACCGATAGGTGGCGGACTGCCCGTGATGGTGGTTTCGGGCCTCTGGTGTCGCGGCCTCTGTTCTTTCTCCGGCATACGGCAGCAAAATGGTTTGGGATCCCACAGTTTGTACAGGTCTTCCCTTAGGCAGGGCAGTCTTTCGCTGCGTGTGGTTGGTGGCCACAGTAACCACACCGCAACCTGGGTGCTTCTGACCTTGGTTTTCGTGCGAACTCTGCTCGGCCTTTCGTCCTGACCGCATCAGCTCTTTCTATCTTGATCGTCTCTGTGCGCCCCGCCGGTTTGATGAGGGCTTGGTCCATCTCATTCGCCCTGGCCGCTGACAGATCGTGGGACCTTGCTAGAATGGGGATGTCCTCCAGCGCTACCCTCAGTTGGCGAAGAATGAGACCCCTCAGGGTTTTGTCTCTACACCCTTGAATGAGCTGGGCCCTGATTTCTTTGGGCTGGTCATCCTCCGTACAGGTGCTGGCAAGTTCACGTAGGCGGGCGTAGAACGCATCTATAGACTCTAGGCGCAGCTTAAAACGCTCAAAATCCGGGTTGAGCTGGGGATCGAAGTGGGCATCCAGTGCAGCCACGGCTGCGTCGTAGTCCGTCGCGGCTCCTGTGTTCGGGAGATGTTTGAACAGCTTGAAGATTTCGTCCCCGGCATAGTGGAGGAGTAGGGACCACTTGATTGCTCCGTTATCCTCCCTGGTGGCGATGAAATAGTTGTCGAGGCACTCAATCCACACTCTCCACCGAGGAGACGCTGTCGCTGGGTCCTCCAACTCACTGAAAGGTGGCAGCACCCCGGAGGCCGCGTGCTGAAAGGGGAGGTGGACTTGAGCAGGGGCAGGGTTGTCGTCACCCATCTTAGCTCAGCAGTGGCAGGCGAGTCCCCTGGTTCCAAGCGTGCCCTGGAGTCTCAGGCGAGGTGGTGGTTGGCTTGTGATCCGGTTGTCCATGGTGGTGGCGCAGGCAGAGGATGGGGGGGGGGGAGAAAGAAGAGGGCCAACCACCTGCGCTCTGCGTGTAGTGGGAGACGGCAGGCGCGCCTGCTTGGAGCGTGCAGGATGATGAAGGCAGGGCGCGGGAAGAGCACGTGTTCCTGGGCCTACTGTCCTGTGCTGTGTGCTTGGCAGCGCCGGGATTCCTGCTGCCCGGGCCTGGTGCTGGCACGTCACTGCGCCCCCGCCTCTTCTTCTGTGCCTTGAGAGGTGGCGCCAGTTAAGACCCTGAGGAATGGCCTCTCCAACTTTCCTCCTGCAGAGGTGGCCAGTGAACTGTGGGGCACATCCCAGCGAGTGCCTGGGGAGGGCGCGTGGCCGCGCTACGCTCCCTGTCAGCTGGTTGGGGTGGCGCTGGTGGATGGAGGCACGGGGTAGCGCGCTGCAGCGCTATAATTGCCTTTGGACGCAGCACTGCGGGGGCCGACTTACCCGTCCGCGTGCGCGTCGTCCGGTTGTCGGGGCGCATCCCGTGGGATCGCGGAAGCCGCCATCCGACGTTGACAAAAAAAACAAGCGAGGGTCTCGGCCCTCCTCGTCGCCAGTGTTGTGTCCCCAGTATTGGGCCCCCCACCTTGGGGCCATAGGGATGCTGCTTATGGCCCCGGAGCGCAGCGCGGGACAGAGATGCTGCACGCACGGGGGTCTGGTTGGAAGTGCCGCCCACGAGCGAGCGCCTTCCGTTTATTGGTGCCTTTCCCCGCAGGCCACGCCTGGCCTGCGGATGTGGTGCCGGGCTTACGTCCCACTCGCTCTCAACACTAGAGCGCTACCTATTACAGATGGCAGACTCCCATGGATTGCAAGAATATTATAAAGGTTTTTATAAATTTATAACAGACTTCATGTTTTATATATTTTTTTCATTTGCTCAAATCACTAATTTTGCACAGGAACAGATTGGGCCTAACAAATTGTAAGGATACGCAACACTGGGCTCATTCACTGGACCATGAAATAATACAGCACGGGTAAAGAGCACTAGAATTAATGATAGGATTGTTAAAGACATGTTGTGACAGCTTTGAATTTGTCTAGTGTTTTGTGGTACATTACACGCACCCTAGGATACTGTTTTGGGGTCGCAAACATTTCCCCTGGCACAGTGCCCCCAGGACATTTTTCCTGGTACAGTGTGCAGAAGAGCACACTCTCCCACAGCAGAATATTCCTGAGGCTTTCAGCCACAGTGACCCAGAGGTGGGGCATGTCACCAGCAAGCAGTGGCATGGATAGGTCAACTGGTAACGCGGAAGTAGCTTGTCCACATATAGAGGAGTGAAGAAGCCGAGGGGTGCACTGCCAGGCTTGCGCTCAGTCACTTGTTGCCCTTTCATCCCCTCCAAAAAATTGCTACGGCCAGATCAACAAACTGTTGGTTTGTCTAAAACAAAATTACTTTTACCAGTTTTGTGTTTTGTATTTTTTGCATGTGATAAACGAGTGTTGATTGTCTTTGGATGCACGACACTTTATTGTTATTGCCCTGTTCGCAGGGCATTAACTGTGGCTCCTGTTCTCTGCTATTGACTTTAACACTTTTTAACCTTCTGCCTCAAAAATAAAAGGCCGGAGTCTATGACGAGGGTGCATAATGAGGGTCAGGCAGTCAACAGCTGCGACAGTCCTACAAAATATGGGCATTTATGCTGTGATACCGCCACCAAAGGTACCCGGCAAATAAATACACCCCGACACCCGTTTCCGGTCTCTGCCACTGAAACTAGAATGTAGGTTAACAACACTTGTATGTTCCAACTTTGTAAGCATTCTGTGTGGCTGAGCGAATCTAAACGAGTGCTTAATGCACAGGAAGGGACAGCGGTATACAAGTCATAACCATATGAATGTTTGATGCCATAAGTATATGGACTCTGCGAAATGAGTGAATACACAACTATCAAATGAATGCTAGTCTGCAGGCTGGGTTCAGGGACGTTTGTGGTTCACTCCAAGCCATCTGAGCTGTTGGTTTCTTTCCCTGCGGGCTCGTGGGCACTCCTAAGGTTTGCGTACCTCCACCCTACCACCCTACATGCACAAACACAGACACTGGCCCCGGGCGATGGAGGTACCCATGGCACCGTGGTGCAAACACTTAGGTCTGTGAACACTGTGAAGTAAATAAAGAGATGGAAAACATCCTATTTTATTGGGAAAGCATTTGCAGTCCTCCATTTTTGTCAACTGTGTCTATGTTGATCACAAACAATATGTTCAGACTGCGGTATTTGTGGTGCATAGCATTGCTGCTTCATCTTACTGCCAGTCGCGCAGGTTTTAGTAAAGTATTGTGTTGACACCCGTTCTACTTGTGTGTGCCCTTGAGACTGCTATTCTCATAGTGACAGTACTGACTCGTATTATAGTCTGTAACATTAGTATTGTGTTGTGTACTATACTGGTTGCTTTCCACTTGGTTCAATCATCTTCAGACTGTAAATATATTTAATATATGAGATATTATGAGGTTGCGTAGACATACGTCTTGGCTGGACATTAATACTTTGTCACTTGGTTCACTGTGTTGTACTGTACACAGACTCACCCCTCACACACTCTTGAATTAAGCCTTGCACTGCTCATGCACGTCTACCCAGAGAATCAGATGCTTCAGAGACCCACACTTTCTGTTGCAGGCTCAGTGCCTTTAGTTTGGATTACTAGGGCCCCTAAACTTTCTCTCGGAGAACTCTGTTGCTGCTGTAAATACTCAAAGTTGAAAACCAGCCTGATGCCAGGCATCAAATGGCTTCTAAGAGACCCTGTGTCGGATTTTAGTGGCAGTCGTAGGAGGGCAGACTTGTTCCCCTCTCACGGAAGACAGAGAGAAGGCAGTCAGATACACAATTCCTGCTGGCGCCTGTGATGGGGGTCTTCAGTGGCGGTGCGTCCATTGGGGCGTTGCCCCACTAGCCACATGGCCCCATTCATGCAAGCGGCAAGCAACTTACTTAGTCGCTCGTTGCTCCGCTCGCAGTCGGCACTAGTCAGGCAATCGGCCGCTGAATGGGGGCAGGGGCGGGGCTGGCTGCGGCAGCAAGGGTTGAGTGACAGGCAGCAGGCTGACAGCAGCGCTTGCAATAGTGTGCGCATGCTCGATTTTGGGCTGGTCATTTTTATGACCAGCCCGAACATGCGCACTACAGGCCAGCCACCTACTGCCATGGGAGAGCGAGGGGGGACCCGAGAGGCCGAGGGTTGCTTCATGCAGCAGCCCCCGGTCTCCTAATGGGCGGGCCGTCTCCATGCCCTAGCCAATCCTGGCACTGCTAATGCAGCGTCTGGATTGGCTGCCTGAGACACCACGCAGCCTGAGCCTGAGTGAGGGCTGTTGTTGTGCAGAAGGCGCGCCGCGGGACCGGCCCAGGACAGAGTAAGGTAAGTTTTTTATTTATTTTATTAAAACTCCACCGGCCAGCCCCCAACCCCGCGACTCGAGTATTGCGAGCTGCGACTGAGGGGCCTTGTTAATTTACTCCGAATGGCTGTGCACCGAAGGATGCGGATTTATTGTCAGATCTGGTTCAGGGCTTGGAAGGATTATCGCACCCAAGAGGCGCTGAAGTCTGTGGTGTGCTCGCCTGTGCGCACGTGTGTGTGGTTGTGTTTGCGCATGGACAAAGTCAGACTGATGAGAAAATATACATTTATACTCGCGCTTGCAGAAGTCTGCGGAAAATACACTTTGGATGAATGGGACTCACACACTATAAGCGCGCGGTCAGTCACCTGAATGCTCCGATTTGGACCTAGAGAAGAACCCATTTGTAGGAGATCAGATGGAATTTACAGCTGGGTTGGCGTGTGTGGCCTTTCTTCACCCACTCCACGGTGCCGCGCTGCTTTTTTCTTACCTGCCGTTCACCTGTACCGTGGATTTTCTGCCTTTAACTTTTCTCCGTCGGTGCCTGCACAGGAGTCAGTAATAATTACAGCGGTAGTGCAGTGAGCGCGGGTAGGCTGTAATAATTACAGCGGTAGTGCAGTGAGCGCGGGTAGGCTGTAATAATTACAGCGGTAGTGCAGTGAGCACGCGTAATGCTGGAGACGGTGTAATGTCTGTAATAATGACTTACAGTGGGAGTGCGGTGCGGTGTGAACATCTCTAAAGGTGGAGTTCGTATAATGTTTGTAATAGTTAGAGCGGTAGTGCAGTGTGAGTTTGGGTCACGCTGGAGCCTGTTGAATCTCTTATTTTTTGTGGTTTTATAGAGTGCTGTGTGTATGGATGGCTGTGAGTAGCAGCCCTTCGTTTGCTTCAGAGCGCTGGGGATTTCGTGGAAAAATCAGGTTTCTGCAGGGTAGGAAGAATTTAGAATTTAATTGCGTGAGCTGACAACTTTGTGCGAGGTGCAGGGACTTGTCTTGAGTTCTTTGTTCGCAGTATCTCCTCAAAGTTTTTAGTGAACGGAATGTGCTCTGCCAGGAAACGTTTGTGACTTGATCTTCTTTGCAAGGTTTGGAATTGGAATTGTGGAGGTAAGGTAAAGTGGCTGTAATAGTCTCCAGACAGCTGCCTCGGAGTTGACATCTAATCTGTCATCTGATTGGCTCGCCTCTCACCATTGGGCATTTAGCACGGTTGATGTAAATAGAAGTGCTGAGCTGCACACACAGAAGACAGCCATCCTGCCTGCACATAATAACGAGGCAATCGCTCCCCGCGGCAGGTGAAAAATCCCCAGGAAAGAAGATTTAAAACAAAAGTACATCTGCAGGTTACATTACAAACACCCTGATCACTTAGAAATGCAGTTCATTATTGCTGGCGGAAACACTCGGGATTCTGATTTGCATGCATGTTTCTATTTCATCTGTCTGAACAAAGTGGCAGGCAGAAATATGGTAAATGTTAATTTTGTTAAAGCAGTGCCCATATTAAAATGTGTTTAGCTGTCGGGGTGAATGTGGCCAAGCCTCAAGAATTTATATTTTACATTGTGTGTATATTTTTCGTGCCGAACACAAACATGTTTCTGTGTCAGGCTCTTTTTATTTTCCATTTTTTGTTTGTATTGAAATGGGTGTTCTGTGCACGACTGTTATTAGTACTTAACACAGGGCTAAAATCTAACATGTTTTACCACATTTTAGCCTTCCTGTTTCTCACTCTTTAATCTGCTTGTATCAGTACTTTGGCACGCCTTTCTCTTTACCTGTCACTCAATCTCTTTAACTATTTTTGATCTCTTCATTCCTCTAGGGCCCTCTTTTCATTTCACACTCTTTCTCTCTTTATCACTCCTGTTGTTCTTTCTCCTCCTCTATACCTTTTGTACTCTATATCTTCCTCTCTCATCTCTTTCACCCTGTCTCTTTAGGCATCTCTAGCATTCTGTCTCCGTCATTTACAAGCCTCCATCAGTGGCGAAAGTTCCACTTTGCCACACACATTTGCTCATTTTCACCACTATGTTAGAAACAGCAGTTCACTTGTTGGCTTTGTGTAATGCTATTTGCACTTGAATTGTCTTTAAATTGAGCCTTCTCTGTCCTACATGAATATTTGACCTTTAATATTCTGTAGTTGTCATTTGATGATTAAAACAGTAGGAAGAGCGATTGAAGTTTAGTGTGGGCCAGTTTCTACCGTGTAATGTATTTTCAATGAGCGAGAGGACCACATGGGTTATAGAGGATGTTTCACATTTTCTGTCTGTGCAAGGGTTCAGTTATATTAACTCCAAGGTGTAAAGATCTCGGTCTTGCAATTGCTTGTCCGTCATTGAATAAGTCATTCATATAGGTTGCACAGCTGCTTCCTCAATGGAAGAATTCTTTAAGAACTTGCTGTAGAACTCTATGTAGCCAACATGTGCTCAGCCTCCGCATATTTATTGGTGGCGCATGAGTCTGAGCAATGACCGGGATGGAAGGAAGCACACCTGGGATAATACCTTCTCACTTTCACACAGCTGCATAATCAAAGCACCGGTCATCTCCTTCTCATCGCTACACCATAAGTTTTTGTCATTCCAGAACATCAAGCGCAGACAAGTTTAGACCCCACCTTTGGAGTGCATGAGGGTCTGATTCTAACCTCAGGCTGGAATACTTGCATAGTGCTCACAAAGGGATGCTGTTTTAACTGCAGATTACTATAATGTTTAGAAAGCCTGGATTTTCCACACTGGCCATGTATTAGACATGCTCAAATGTGTAGTAACTGCGGCCTAACTTTTTTTTTTTTTTAAGAGACTTGAAATAAGAATGATCCAAGATACTGCTCTCTAAATGCAAATTGGTTTTGGCCTCGAGAAAGGAGTGTTATTAATAAATTCCTGATATTCTGTAGATGACAGCTACTGAAAGCAGTATAAAGATCAGGACCCTAGGAACGTCATATTTAGTGGCATATTCCCTGACCAATTCAGTGATCCACTAACATTGGAAAAAGTTCTGTAGAATTACAGCTGCAGATCCATTCCAGAAAACTGAGGGCAAAAAGTAAACAGAACCTGACAGTCCACATGAGCCAAACATCAATGAGAGGCAAAGAAACTCAATAATCTACCTATAAAAGAAAAGAGAACCAAACAACTGTGTGGCATGTAAAGAGAGAAAATTAGGTTCTAAAATAGCTTGGCTACAAAAACTGAGCACTGTGCTAGTTGAATGTGGACCTTCTTGGCTCCGGGATAAGGGGACAAGAGGACATCACAGTGATGTATGTGATCTACGTGGATTTCACCACTGCTCTCAGTACTGTTCAGGAGTGGTAACATACATGCAAATTGAACAGACTCAAGATGGGGACCCTTCTGTTGAAGGTAAGAAGCTAGGGGGTAGGAAGAATCTCAGACATCCGAAAGTTAAATTCTGGTCTCAGACAACAAAGATTGCAAGCGTGGTGCCATAGTGATCTACCCCTGCTGTATTCATTCATGAGTGGATTTTCCGAGGATGTAGAAGGCAAGAGAGCCCCTTACACATTTGACTTGTGAAAGAATAGCACACCGTGGCACAGATGGACAGAGCACGTGGTAGGCCGGCGTCTGATATGGATCTGATTAGACTGACAGTTTTGCCAGTTATTGTCTTTGTTAGAACAGATTCACAATTGCTTTATTAACCTTCCTGCTTTCTCAAATTTGCTTGAAAATGCACCATTTGCCCACTTTTTTTCCAAAATTTTCTTGGGGGGAGAACCCCCCCGAACCCTCCATAGGTGGTTCGGGCTCGCTCGCTACGCTCGCTCGCCACAGTGCGGTACGATAATTGTTTTACACCCCACCACTTTCAAATGCCACCAGCCGCCCCTGGGGGTCTTTGCACATGTTATTAGGTAACAGGATCTGTAGGCTGAGAATCTGAGTGGCAGCAGTCAATGCCACAGCAGGCATTGATAAAGACAGACGGAGATAGCGAGGAGGCCTCATGGACATCTATGGCCATGGGCAAAGTCAAACCCGCCAATGGGTGAGCGTCATCAGCCTGGCGCGGCCCCTGGGTGCTCAGGCAGTCGCACCATGGGGAGCAGACAACAGGTGCTGCAAGGTGAGCTGTATGGCCATGCTAAAAGAATATTCATACACATACTTTCCAGAAAGCAATAAGTTAAATGTTGGAAGCAGCTGCCTGACTATCTGTACATCACCCTCTAAAGAGGCGACCTTGGGGTTTGATTCTGCAGTGGCTCATGCACTGCAAGAAGGGCTCTGCTCTGCTTACAGGTGAGCATCTGAAATGGAGAGCACCTACATCATGTCAGGTGAAAACTGGACATTAAATAGGTACAAAGTTTCTGAAGGCACCCAAGGATCACCAGACCCACCTTTTCTGCCCATTTGTTAATGCCTGATCTAACACCGCGCCTATTCCTATCTCTGAGGGCTTCTTCCATCCATTTGCAGAGTCTGCGCCCACACGCCCTGCTTGCAGCACCGTGCTATGTATCTGTCACGCTTCCTTACAATAGTCTTGAATTTCCCAACCTACCTACCTACAACATCAAGTATGATCTCTGATGCATTTTCAATTAAATATAGAGTCCTCCAGATTGCGGTAGAAACCCTTGACTTAACAGTGTCCAACACTGGTCCAGGAGGAAAAGAGCCATAGCAGATTTGTTGAACATCCATATGGGATACATTTATATGCAACACATCTATATAAATGGAAAATTCTTTTCATAGCTTGTGGTTATTCTGAAAACGTGGCCCTTTTGAACACACCTTAGACATCCCTGCCTTAAACATGTTTTATTATACAGTCAATCTCCCTTCTCTCTTTAGTTGTGTACATTTTACAAATCAGTACCACTGGAGAGGGACCCTCCTACATTAAGTCTTCTTACTTGCTCCTGTGACTTTTTTATGGACTCTCACCCACGTATTTCTTTGTGGCATGTTTCATCAAGTCCTCACCAGGTATAGTTGTCGCAATGGATAGGCTCAACCATTCTTTCGGGGGGAAGAGTGCTTTGATTTAATTGAGACGCTTGAACTGTAGCCCAGAAACAGATAAAAAAAATACATGCAGGTGTCCTAAGTGCAAAGGCAGATTAAAAACAACAAGTAGGGATGTACTTGGAGTGCCTTTGGCTCCTCTGTTCTCTGGTTGACATGTTTCAACTGGTTGTGCTTACCAATGAGGTCGCCCAGCTTTCATCAGAACCCGCCTGGTCCCAGATGTATAAACCTCAGTGTTTAGCAGGGCAGCAAGTCCGGCTGTCTATTCTTTTTCAACATGCATACATTCATACTACATGCTCAAGGCTTGCCAGATTTCAGACATTCACGCTTAATTTCAATTGCGAACTCCCCAGTGTCTTAATTAGGAAAAGGGGTTCCTACTTCACCCTATAGGTCATTATGGGCGAGCAGTCTTCGTATCAAACTTGTATCAGATGGCGTGCTCAGTGGAGTACTTTTTGTGACCCCATAACTCCTACATACATTCTACTCCTTCCAGACTTCAAACACCACTTTGTCCTGTGTAAAATAAATCCATCTGGAAATCCTCCAGAAACAGACAGTACATCAGACAGGGCCACACCAGTGATGAAATGCTTCATGTAGTACTTCTCATTATAAACTTCTCTTCTGCCCCTTAGATGGCCTCTGCCTCTTGCATATGCCTTGTGACACCAAGTAAAACATTTGAGGTGACTTGATAAGATTATCCCACAACAAACTCCCACTTAGTTTTTGCCAAACTGCCCTTAATCTAACTGCCCTCAATCTTCAACTGCTGCCAGGTTACTTAACCACATACTGAGTGACTCTGATCTTTGGCCGAACTGATTCATCGAGGGAAATCCTTTACTGCACTCACAGTTTTCTTAAATCCTTGAATTTTCTGTGTGACCCTTCATGAGTATCAAGTCTGTTGAAGAGCTTAGCATCACTTGTAAAGAGAAATCCAATCCCTTTTCCAATGTAAGGAAAAAGCCTCCTTGTAGCAACCAATGGGCTCTCTATTTGATGCTCGCTTTCTCAGAGTGAACTCTGCTCACAGTTACCCAATGTTTCCATCCACATAGTCAGTTCTCATTTCAGCTGCCCTCACTTGGGCTATACTGTGACTCCTTAACTTCTCTATGGGTCTTCTTTATGCACCCATGGCAATGGTCCAGAATACCAAAGTGGATCTGGTCCTTTGCTCTTCTTTGATCTCGTGCCCGCAGCACATTATTAAACAAGTCTTCTATATTTCTGCTCTTATAGCCATGCTGACATCGGTCCTACAAATCCATAACTTTACAATACTCCTCCAATCTCTGCATTAACTTCTCTATGGCCAATTTCAGGTGGCAGGCCTTTCACCTAAAGGTTCCCCTCCGCTTCCACTTATGTGGGGTGTATGTGCATCTCTTTTTTCTAGTCTTCCCTCAACAAACTAACCAGTGATTAAATTAGATTAAAATTTGGTTCTGCCAATACTCATGACGTTTTTCGGGATGCATCCCATGAGGCCCCGTTCTCCTTTCCCAACTTTAGGCGTGCTGGTTCTTTTTCTTTATCAATATTCCACAAACATTTTATCAAATGTATTCCTATTTTTCTAGACTGCTACTTCCTTTTGCTTTCAGCCTTACAAATCTGCATTGCCAGACTTCTATTACATACATACCTAAAACAGGTTCTGTTCCACCCCTCCGTTGACCAATATTGCTATTATTTTCTTCCATTTGTGTTTTAGTTCTAACAATTTTTCCTTTATTCCTTCGGCTTTTGAAAGTTGATATCCCAGCTTCTTCCAAAACGTCAATTCCATAAAGGTCATATGAACATGTCCTCTTCTCTCCTCACACCCACTAGCTATTCAGGGCACAGAGGAAATTTCCAATTCTTATCAGCCAATGAGTAAAAAGTTGGAAATTCTCATCCTTTGCTAGTCTATCAGGACACAAAGAGATATCCCCATCCTTTGCCTGCCAGTCAGTCACAGAAGGAAATTACTGCCAGAAGAAACTTTTTAAAAAAAGTAAAGTCAGAACCATCAGCTACAATAATCCAGAGGCAGCACAATCTGAGACAGGTCACAATACCTCATCATCCCTTTCTGACAACACCAATCAATGAGGAATATCCTGCCATTCTCTTTTTTTTCTGCTGAGGACTCGGGTAGTATTCTATATATCTGAATGGCTGGATCAGATCCCCTGCTTCTCATACCTTAAGAAAGCAACCATAATGTGCCAGCATCAAAGCACTCTTTGCCGAAGCCAGAGAATCACTCCCAATGCTCAAACACCAGAAATCCCAGCTACTCACATCATTCTAACTCTCGAACATCCCATCCATCATCACACAGAAGACACCAGCGTAAACAGTACACCTTATGCTCATTGGCACTTGTTCTTCGGTGTGTTATTCAGCTGAAAAGGAGATACATTTGTCACTCACAACCTCGATGCTCTTCGTCACTGAAACATGGGTCACCTCCACCCACACCCACATTTAATGCTCACCTCCCAAAGGCGACTACTGTCAACTTCTCGACTGAAAACAAACATCTAGGAGTCACAGCAACCAACAAGTCAGCAATGACTTACTTTCTAGCAACCCTGCAATATTCAAGGATCTCAACACCTACCAGTGACCTGTACTGCCCCTCCAGTTCCCATCATTTCCCAAAGAATCTTACACCTCAATCGAATTTCTCCTCACCCTCGATTGGATTAGGATTCACCAATATGCAAATGAAGCTGAAAGCTACACATTCACTGACTTTGACCCCTTCAAGGAAATGCTTCTTTATCCTCTGAGCATGGATGTCAAGCACCAACCCGACGCCAGGCACAGCCAACAGTGATCTCATCATCTTCACCAAAAGCACTGAGCAAATCCAAGTCGCTACTCAACAAACGCAAACCACTAAGAATTACCATTGAAGCCACTCTTTCTATTCATTGTCACAAAAACAGATAGTATGGTATCTGCTGTCACCGCTATTGAAAATCAAACCTTTCCATTCTCAAGCATACTGCACAATCAATTCTCATTTCTGGTTCTCTCAGACTTGGACGGTGTAAACACCCTGCTCTTTGGTGTTCTTGATTCCACCGCGACTCCAAAGAAGAGAACTGTCCCTGTCCAGACATGCTTGGAAGGACTGGGGAAATTCAACCAATTCTCTTCCCACGAGATTGATTTTCCTTGGGTACCCATGCTAGTCTGCATTCTCTACATGATGAGTTGTGTCCATACAAAGCAGTAACAAACAGCTTGCTTTGCTACTGAGCTGATAAACTGAAAGTCTCTGGGGGCCAGGTCTACATACAGAGACAAGACACAGCCAAGCAAAAGGTGACGAAGAGCAAAACAGAAAATAAAACGGTGGTTAGGATTCTCCAAATACTCGTAAACACGGAACAAGATCTCTCTGCAAATTAGGTTCTCACCTTCACTCCTCTAATTTAGAAAACAACTGAATAAACATTGCCTCAAAGAACACATCATTCATCGTCAAGATGGGGTTATTAGCTGCCGGTACCCATTCTCGCTCAACTCAAAAGTGCTTCAACCTCCCTGTGATTTCACATTTTTCAGACAAATCTCATATTGTTTCTTCTCCATGATGTACTCCATTGCTCTCTAGCTAGGTTTGATCTCTGTAAATAACAACATAGTTTAGCCACATGCTTTTGATACTATTGTGGATATTTTCGTATTGTTTTAAATCGCCTAAATGCACTTGTAAGGAGTCCCTCTATACTTGTCATTGTTTCTTACATATAAACCTCCATCATTGAACATTGGCTTTTTGTAGTATTTGACCTCTTGCCTTTACAGATACAGTAACTTTTTCTAGATTAAATACCACCATATGGTCATCAATAGACCCCAACTTTCCTAGTGCATCACTCTTTGGCAACATGTGCAGATACCCTAGGAGTCTGATACTGAAAATGATACCAAGTGTGTGTTACTTGATGTTGAAAGCGGCAGCTACAGCTAGAAGTATCTACATGGATTCTATTGCAGGCAACGCTTGTAACAGAGTTCACACACCATATAATTCTATAAGATCGGGTCAGCCATACTTGCAAAAGAGTGATGCACTAGGAAAGTTGGGGTCTATTGATGACCGTATGGTGGTATTTAATCTAGAAAAAGTTACTGTATCTGTAAGGGCAAGAGGTCAAATACTACAAAAAGCCAATGTTCAATGATGGAGGTTTATATGTAAGAAACAATGACAAGTATAGATCTCGACAGAGATGGGTAACACCAGAAGTAGGCAGAGAATGAGGTACATCAGAAACGGGGCCCCAAAACAACCCTTGGTCCATTTGCCCCAAAAAGAAGAGTGTGGCAGGTGCTTTTAATGCCAGAGGAGGGTTACTGTAGAGCGAGTATGGTGGACCTCAAAGATGCATCGTCCAATTGAACGGCTTCTGCAGTTCTCCAAGGCTAGCAGTTTGAGTCATTAGGTGGAACATAGGGCTGTCTCTTCTCCATCATAAAAGAGAAGTCCACACATGGCTCTAAATGGAGGAAGCGTTGCATCTAACCGTTCCTGAAGAAGAAGTCGCACATCCAACATGGCTTAAGAGGAAGAAGTCGAATCAACATGGCTGAAGAGGAAGTAAAGTATGGTTGAACAGGAGGGAGTGCATCCAACTTGTTGAATAGGAAGCAGCATTTACAACAAAGCTACAGAGAAAGCAGCACATCCAGCTTGGCTCAAGAAACAGCAGGACATCCAACAAGGCTGAAAAGGAAGCAGGACATCCCTCATGGCAGCAGAGGATGCTGGGAGCCACCACAGCTCTGGCAGTACAGGGCTGATGAACCATAGTTGGCTAATGGTCTCCTGAACCACCTCAGAGCCCACTGAAGACATGCCACGGTCATTGTAGTCGCTGTACGAAAAACGTAGTGTAAAATAAAAATACAACAGCACTGATCCTTGTACGCGCAGCAGTGTGATAGCAGCGGGGTTAGTGAGAGTTTTAAACCCGAATTCTGCTCGGTGCATTATTGTGTTTTTAACTTTATCCTGCAATAATTTTATCGTACATCAATTTTAACTTTAACTTTGTGTTACCTTGTACTTTCCGGTCCCCGTTCCGACGCGACTCTGTAGTCGTTTGTTCGGAGGGACGAGGCTCCACCCAGTGGGCTGGTCATTCCAGGACCATTTCCGTCAAGAATATACTCAAAACCAATGATTGCACGGATGCGCAGCGGACGCGCGCAGCGGGCGCGCCGCCGGCGCGCCAAAGGCAAGCCCGTCTGCGCCCGTCCGCGTCTGGACTGCGGCCAGCGCCAGCCATGCTGTTCGTGGGATTAAAAGTAAGTTTTCCCATCTGACCCGCGAAGAATTGTTGAACCTAAGGAGGGAGAAACACCTTAACTGTTGTACTGCTGTTATAGGACATACAGCTTTGCCATATATCTGTACGCAATACAACTGGGCTATCGGGTCCTCTGAGGGGACTGAAAATATCACTCGAGCACCGTTTATACACGTAGGGGCAAAGCATTCAGAAGACAGGCTCAGAGTATGCCTTATTAATTGTAGGTCTCTGGCCAAACATTCGGGGGACATTTGGATGTCCCTCGCGAATAATGACTGGGACTTTGTTTCTCACCGAAACCTGGCTAAAAGATGATTCTAATCCTGTTTTAGCGCTAGCCATTCCACCTGGCTTTAAGATTTGTTGTGCAAACAGGCCTGGAGATAAAAGGGGTGGTGGGGTTGCTCTCATTGTGAGAGACTCCTGTGAGATTGCAACGTCGGAGGTGTCCAATCTTGGAGACATTGAGGGACTAAACTTCTGTGTTAAGACCAGCCCGACGGCATCCCTAGCTGGACTTCTTATTTACAGACCTCCTAGCTCCCCCCCTTGCCTCACGTCTGACCTCTGCAATCTTATAGCGCAAAAGTCCTTACAATATAAAAATGATTTGGCACTAGGAGATTTTAACCTCCATATTTCAGACACTAAGTGTACTCAGTCTTCACAACTGCTGCTGTCACTTGAGGGTGCCAACCTTATGCAGCACGTAAAATCTCCAACCCATAGTGCCGGTAATATACTTGATTTGGTGTTCTCTAACATCTCTTCCTTGGTTGTTGAATCTCCGCAAGAACAGATTTGGTCTGATCACTTTTTGATCCCATTCTCTTGCAGCAGAACAATACCCCAAGGCAAAGGGAAACCTCTACAAGCACTCAAGAGGAATTGGAAAAGATTGACACCAGCTTCCTTAGGACCAGTACTGTTGGACAGCCAACCCCAATGGTCCAATGACCCAGATAAGGATGCTGTGTCCTTGGATGCGTGGATGTTGGGCGCTCTGGATAAGCTCGCGCCAGCAAGATTAGTAAGTTCCCCTCGAAGGGCTCCTTCGGCGCCATGGTTTACAGAGGAGTTGAGAGTGGCAAAGAGCAATTGTAAGCGCTTAGAGCGTGTCTGGAGAAAAGCGTACTGTCCCCTGGCAAAAAAAAACGTATAGGGATGCCATAAAAGAGCTTCACAAAGTCATGAAAACAGTTAGAAGGGACCACTTTGTGAAGCGCATTAATTAGTCAGATAATTCCAGCAGAGAAATCTTTAATATAGTCCGCTCCTTCACCAAACCCTCAGCTCTTGAGTGCAGGATACCCTCATCCCCTGTACTTTGTGAAAAGTTGTCAATCTTTTTTGAGGAAAAAATTCACAAGGTCTATGAGTTCTTTTCGCCTGTACAGGACACCGTTGAGTCTGATGTGGCAGAGAACCAGTCGGGGGATGCCTCCCTGTCTGCATTTTTTCCAATCTCACTCGTGGCATCCTTGGATGGAATCCTGAAGTGTAAGTCAGGATCCCCAGCAGACCCCTGTCCTCCAAAACTGTGGGAAGCACTTGCCTATATTCTCAATCCAACCCTTAACCTTTTATGGAATAATTCACTAAGCACCGGCAGTTTTCCAGAATCTTGGAAACATGCGATGCTCCAACCTCTTCTAAAAAAACCTAATGCTGACTTGATGGATTTAAAAAACTATCGCCCTATTTCTCTTCTCCCAGCGCCGGCAAAGATGTTGGAAAAACTGGTACAACATCAACTCAGTAATTTCGTGGTTAACAACGATATATTGCATGAAACACAGTCCGGCTTCCGGGCAGGCTTTAGTACAGAGACGGCACTGCTGGAGGTGGCCGAATCAATAAGAATGGAAGTGGACGGCGGAGCCTCAGCTATGCTGGTGCTGTTGGACTTGTCTGCCGCCTTTGATACGGTGGACCATCCAATATTGCTGGCTAGATTGAGGAAGGTGGGAGTGAAAGGGAAGGCACTCGCTTGGATCAAGTCCTATCTTAGCGATCGCACACAAAGAGTGACATTACACCCTTACAAATCAGAAGCTAAGCCTCTCTGGTGTGGGGTGCCGCAGGGATCAGCGTTGAGCCCGCTACTTTTTAACATCTATCTGGCCCCTTTGTGTGCGCTCATTTCTAAATGGGGAATTAAAACCGTCTCCTATGCAGATGACACACAGTTGGTGTTCTCCTTTAAGGACCTGTCGGCAAACACCTTCGAGAGGTTCAGGGGCTGCCTGTGTGACGTCTCCAGGTGGATGAACAATAACAAATTAAAACTGAACACAGAGAAAACTGAGGTGCTGTTCTTTGGTAAGAACTCCCCTCCACCATCGGGTCTGTGGTGGCCGGAGGAAATGGGTCCTCCACCCTCTCCGTCTTCTACAGTAAAAAACCTGGGTGTAAAATGGGATGCTGAGATGACATTTGCTTCCCAAATACGTTCCATTACATCCACTTGTTTTGGAATTTTGAAGGGTTTGAGGAAATTTCTTTTTCTTCTGCCGGAGAGCTGTCGAAAACTAGTCGTTCATGCTACGGTGACTTCAGGGCTTGACTACGCCAACAGTCTGTTCCTTGGTCTCCCGGCATATTTGATAAAAAGATTGCAGATGGTGCAAAATGCAGCAGTGAGACTGATTAGAAGAGTGCCATTCAGACAACATATTTCTCCACATGTTAAACAACTTCATTGGCTGCCAGTTGTACAGCGTATAGAATTTAAGGCCTTGACAATTGCTTTCAGGGCCCAGAATGGCAGTGGTCCCAACTACATCAAAAAACGTATCCGCCCTTATCAGCAAAGGCGGTTGCTACGCTCTAATTCACAGAATCTGCTGTGTGTTCCCCAATTCGCAAAGGCTCGTATTGGAGGAAGGGCTTTCTCAGTTGGAATAACCAGATTATGGAACTCACTTCCGGTAAGACTTCGGCGTATACCGGAGAAGGGGAGTTCAGGAAAGCTCTAAAAAACATGGTTTTTTAGCCGGGACTAGTTAAATTTGTTCAGTTTGGAGATCTGATACCCTTTTGCTGCTGGATCATGCTAGCGCCGGGACACCTCTGTTTGAGGTAGCTGTTGCGCTTTTACAAATGCTGATGTATTGTATTGTAGGAAGCTCGCCTTCACCAAGGTACAATGGGTCAAGGCTAAAACGTTCACGGAGAGCATGCTGGCAGACCCAAAAGAGAGGCCAAGGCCTGAGTGAGCAGGGGCTCTGAATGACCTGGTCATCATCTGCCGGGGCAGAGCCGGTTCACAAAAAGTGACCTTGCAAGATGAACCAATGAGTGTTATTCTTACCTCTCACAAATTTGCCACTGTGCTGTGACATGTACCAACCCAGGTATGATGAATCCCAGTAAGGCCAACTCAGCCTTCCATCCTTCTTAGGTCAGTAAGTAGAGCACCACTAAAAGGGGTGATTGTAATATATTTTCAGCGTTTTGAAAATGCATTAGTAGAGCATGAACCACTATACGGCAACAAGTTAATAATAACTTACTCATGTATAATATTATCCAATGATGGTGCAATGCCATGCATGGATTAATCCACCAACAGGGGTGGGGAGAAAGTGTTCCAGGACGGGAATGCCATGGAAATCTGGAGAAACAAACTTTTTTCTGGCTCATTACCCCTTGGAAATTGATGGAAATGACCTCCAGTCAAAGGCAGAAGTACATTAGTTTTCAGAATGGAAATGGGGTTTTATACCTTCAAATCAGGTTTCTGCACCCATGCAAAGTTATAGAACTTTGAATGCAAACTTGTGAATGTTTATGTGAATGGGGCCGAAAACCCTTTACTAGCCATATTATTTCGGTAGGTTACGAACAGAGTTTACTGAAGCTGCACATTGCAAGCACTACCAGCCGAAGGGTAGGGCACAGCGCTGTCCTTCACGAAAAAATGCGGCTGTCCGCGGCCCCCACAGGGGGCCACCTCAGCAGGGCGGCCCTTTAGTGCCATTTTGGCACTGCCCACCCGCTCTAGTCTTTGGAGGGGCTGTGGAGCCCTCCAGCTAGGTCACCTCTGTGACGTCCTTCCGGTGCGATGGGGGGGTGGAAGGGCATATATGCCTCCCCTGCCCCTCCTGGCGGTCTCTGTTCGCCAGCCACGCCGTCTGTTCCACACCGTGCGGTCCTCCGCTGGACACGCTGTGGGTTCCTCCAGGTCCCGCCGTCTTGTCCCTGGTCTGGCGTCGGGTTCGTTCCGGTGAGTGTCGCCCCCTTCAAGGTGTTTCCCCTTTCTGTTGGTGGCTCTGACCTCGTGGTTAGAGCCTGGTAGCACGGGTGGAGCTGGGCAGGAGTTCGGGGCCCAGGTCGTCACCGAGCCCCCCTGGCATGGTGGTGTGTTGCGGGGGAACAGCAGGGGCCGAGGGCCCAGACTGGGTGTGCTCATGGCTCCCTGGGATGGTTCGTGGAGGGGGCAGTCGCGGAGCAGGGGTGGCACTGGGCGTCGAGGTGGTGGACATAAGTCCCGTCGGCAATGCCAAAGGAGGTGGGCCGGTCGGTTCCTCGTGAGGTGTTGGTGGGTATCGACGGGGTCAACGAGTTTGTCCCATGCCGACCCCAGGCTGCCTCGGGGGTGGGCCTGCTCGGGGCTGGTCTTCCGCAGCTGAGCTTTAGCGGATGTCCTCATTCGTTCGTAATGTCAGCACTTCCGTGTAACATATCAACCAATCCGACGCTTCTACGTATTCTAGGTTCCGTCTGGGAGTAGTCGTACCGCCAATGTTTACGGTAACATAGGATTGGAGGTTTGGGTGTACCCGGGCCAATCATAGTGTGTCATGTCGATTTCCGAAGTGCCGATGGGCTGTTCAGCCTGCCGCTATGTTTATCTTATATACCGACTGGTTTAGAGAGGGAGTAACGACTGAGGCTAGTCAGTCATGGACCGGGGGTGATGGCCTCTGCCGCGCTGCTTGCACATGCTGGCCGCTGCCCTGAGGAAGAGAGAGGGGGAGTATGGCGGGGAGGTCTCCCATCCCGAGGAGTGACCGACGTTTGGACCTTGCCAATTGGTTCTTTACTGCGTGCTGAGCCCCTCTGGTGTTTTCCCGAGGGGGGGGGGGAGTCCCAGCGGCAGTTAGCAGCGAGATGAGTAGAGGCAGGCATTTTCGGTCCTGTTGTTGTGGGGTGAGCTGAGCAGTCTTTGCTTTGTCCAGTTTTCTAATGCAGATATGGGTTGGATACTCTCCTCGGGGATTCCGCGCATTACTTTGGGACCCGGTGGCCTACCTGGCGGTGCCCCCTGGGGGGGAAGGGCTGCCTCTGTTTCAGTTTCACGTTGCCACGACATGGAGAGGATGCGGCGTTAGGCCTTGGCTGCCCAGGGTGGTGTGTCCCGATGCGGCTTCTCAGCTCTAAGCGCCCTGGCATGGTGCAACTGCTGCACAGGGGTGTGCTTGCAGCTCGTCACAGTTGAGTAGCGGGGACTTTGCTGAGCAGAGACGAGTTGGTGTTGCGTGTTTGTTTCCCTCCACGGCATTGGCTTCGGGGAGCTAGCCGCCAAGTAGGTCTCAGCCAGGATGATTCTACACGGGCGCCATGCTGCAGGGAACAGACAGCAGATGGTGTGCGCGCCGCGGAATGTGTCGGGCGTCGGCAGGAGTCACTGGGGGGCCGGATCAGGGTCAGTCACAGCTGCGGTTGGATCGACTGATCTCTCTTCCTGCACCGCTCGCGCGGCTACTTATCAGGAACAGAATCATACACAGGGCTGTGGTGTGAACAAAGGTTTGGCACAAGAGAAGATACGTGCAGTTGTCATGAAATGTGTGATCCTCCCCCCCCCCCCCCTTCGTGGGTGGTGGGCGGTAAAGGGAGTTTGGGGTCGCCACAGTGAGACAGAATTTCTGTTGGGGCGCGGGCATGCCTGCAGGCATGAGTGAGTGGGCCAGGTGGCCGCGGGGCTGTTAGCAGCTTTCAGCTTTTCTTTGGATGTGAATGCAGGGAGGCCTGACTGTTGCGGGGGAGCCGTGGGTACCGAACTGGGCGGCCGCATGGGTCCCCTCCCCCCCCCAACCTGGTCTGCTTCTGGGGGTTCCGGCTCGTGTCCCAGCCCTGGTCTGCTCTAGCTGGAGTCAGGACTGCGGCCCATCTCGAGTGCTGCTTATTTATTTATCTTATGCAACCAACTAAGCCATCAGCCCTGACTTGTTGTAGGTTGATGTTACGTGTTATATCATATATCTGGATGCAATGAAAGAAACAGCCAGATCAAGTCGGGTGGCACACCAGTCTAATCACAGATTTTTAGCGCACGTGTTTTAAGCCACGCCCTTAAGTACATTGGCCACGCCAGTTTATTCATCGCACTTAAAGCCCTGGTCTGCACATAATAAATAAATTGACAGCGAGAGACCATTTATATCTGGTGTTCCAGAGCAGTGCGGGATCTGAACACCCCCCCCCCGAGGAATCGCCCAATCCAGGGGCTCCGACTGCCTTGTTGATCTGTGGGGGGGCCGCCTCGGCGCGGTGCACAGCGGGTCCAGTGCATCCTCAGGTTCGTGAGGCTCTTCAGATATCACCTCATCCCTCCTTTCTCTTTAAATGTGCTAAGCCCATAGGGGAGCGAGCACACGAGTTTTCAAATTAATTGGGCGGGCGAGAGCGCGACGGAGAAGAGAACGCTTACATGCTGATGGTCCAGTTAATGCTGGAGCTGTTGAAATCAGCTGCAGTTTCGCCAGGCCAAGAAGTCTAAGGGGAGGTTTGAAAGGGAGGAAAATTCTACAAAGGGTATAGTCGAGCTGGAAAGAGTGACAATTTTTAAGTGAAAATTTTCTGGTTGGCTCGAAGTGGTATGTTTTTCTCTTAGCTCATAAGGTGAATTCTGCCAGCAATTCTGAGGTAAAGGGCAGAATTGCATTAGTGGTGATTATATGGCTACATTGCCGGGCAGTATGAACCGGACCTCAGCGTGTTCCACATCGCTGCAGCTGGTCAGGGTTATGAAGTAGCTTCAACAGCGGCATTGGTACGGCCTGAATTGGTTACCCAGGGTGATTTTTCAGAGGCACAACGCTTTGGCCGGGCAGCAGGCATTAGTGCTCCATAGAGTTCAGGGGTAGGTTGGACGTCCGGTTGAGTTATCCTGCATCTTTAGGGAGAGGAAGTGGTTGTATCAACCCTCGATGGCTTAAGTGTCAGGCCACAAGGTGGGACTGCTATACACTTTCTCCTTGGCTAGGGGAGGGGTGCCGCTGTCTTTGCCGCTTACAGGGTTGGCTGGCAGGGTGCATAAGTCTCGCTACAATTAATGTGTATCATGTACTTCGCGCCCCGTTAGTCCTTCGGGCGGTTGGGGGCCTGACCAACCGGGGGTTTGCCCTGCCACGCTCCGCCCTGAAAAGGGCGTGAGTAGAACAGACCAACGTGTCACGTGATCCGGAAGAGGATCATCAAAGGTAGCACTGACGGGGTGTCCCACAGTGCTGGCTCACCAGGCGGGCGGGGGCAGCATAGGTTGGCACAGCTGCCCGCCCTTGGATCGCCCGTAAGATAACCCACATATTGCATACTCCTGTATGGAATAAACCTGCAGCAATATTTTCCCACTACAAAGTTGTCTTGTGTATTTATTCATTCTTGCATGCTCAGACTGGGGGTGGGAGAAGTTGCCGGTAATGGCACTATTACAATTACATACATGCAATTCATGAAGACCGCAGTGGCACATGCGAAGACACACCAAGGAAGCAGGCTTCCAGTCACGTGATGTGAGGCCCGACTAACTAACTCACTGCTCACTTTTTACTCTGAAAGAATGTGCACGCGGAGAAAAACCAACATGAGCTCACGTAAATGGATAACGAGTTCCCAAAAGAGGTGCAGTGGTGAAAGCGGCAATAAAGAGGCGCACATACGTCAAAGACGTGTTGAAATGAAAGAGCTCGTGGAATCTCGGGTACCTGGGGCATGCTGGGAATTTCTGTCTGGACTCCCACAGGCGTCTCGCGGGAGCAGACGCCTCTTCTCCAATGATCAGTCCAATCAAGTTATAAATAATCAGGGCTTCATACGTGCTGCGCCAGTTAAAAGTCAAGGATTGCAATTACAGTAAATGGAACTGTCCAGTCACAGCCACCATCGAACATCTCAGCCAGGCAGTGCAAATACGTGCATCCTGCCTGCAACTATTCCTCTCTCTGTGACACTGCCTGGTGAGGAGACTTTAGTCAGGATGAGGGCACCACTGCGGTCAGTCACCCATATTAAAATGCTCCCCCACGGTGGCCATACTGCAATTCAACCCTATTCCGAGTCCCTCCCACACAGAGTACCGCCGGGCTATCTGTTCTCTAAAGCACTGCAGTACTCGTCAAGGATATTAAGTGCTACACAAAGACAATTACAATAAAATGTATCTGGTTGACAAAAAGCAACAAGCGTTGACTAAGACAATAGGTCTGTGCTGACCACCAGCCTTTGGCTTTGTCAATGCTTGTTTTGTTTTGTCATGGTTTTCTTTGGGGGGGGGGGGGCTGCTAGGTTCCCATCAATCTAAAAAAAAAAAACGATGTCTAAAAGCAAAAATACTTTTAGTCTCAAACGGCACAAATTGCCACAGTAGTCCCGGAAACTTGAGGGAACTACTTTGTGCGCTGATGTGGTCTTTGCGGAGGGACGGAATGCTGTCGCTCACAGCGATGTAGGCCAATGGCTGGAGTGGGAAAGCTTATTGTCCAAAGCTGCAGTGGGAGGAAGGGAAAATATGAATGCCAACATGCCAAAGAATGTAAAGGGCTGGCTGAAAGCCGTTATAGGTTTATTATACATATAGTTTTAGTGAAAGCTAATGGTGAACAGAAGATCGATAAAAGCATTGGCAAATCTAATAGGTCTCACCTTTGGGACCTATTGGCTTTGCCAATCGTTTGTAGCGATGCTGTAAGCATGGCTAAAGATGAAACCAGAAAAAAAAGTGGTATGGTGTGGCTGCTGCGCTCATGTCATTCTGTAGGCACGTGCACCACACATGCACGTGCCTACAAAATGCACAGGTGTTTTTTTTCCTTTTTATTTACTGATGCATGTTGGATTGGTACATAAAAACTAGGTAGTGCGAAAGTGTTTTCTTTTAAAAAAATAAGTGGGTGGGGGAAGCAATAAGGTGAGTGGGGGTGGAAGCAACACGGTGGGCATGTGGGAGGAAACATCATAGAGGGTATGGTGAAAAAATACATAAAGGGCAGTGAGTAGTATAAAACATGGGCAAGAAAGACAGCAATGTAGAGAGCAGGGGAACGGAAGCACAAGGCGAGACAGAGAGAGAGTTGGATGAGGAGAGAAACACCCGGGTGGGAAAGCAATGTGAGGGGAGAAGCACACAAAGGCAAGCCCAACACCGAGGGGCTTGTGGGAGGATGCAACATGGAGCACAGCAGAGGTGCGAAGAGAGGTACACAAGGGAGACTGCTGTAAAACACCTCCACTCTCATGGAGTGCTTAATCAACAAGCATTGGAAATGCAATAGGTCTCGCATTTTTTTTTAAGTTAGAGCTATTGGCATTGTAAATGGCAATGACTTTTACTTATGTTTATGGAGTGGATGTATGTGGTGTGAGGTGGAATTATGCGAGTTGGATAGAATTGTGTGGCGTGGAATAGTGTGGTGTGGAGTGGATTTGTGTAGAGGAATTATGTGGCATGGTGTGCAGTGGAATTATGTGGATAGTAATTATGTGGTATTGAGTGTACTGGAATTATGTAGAGTGGGATTGTGTGGCATGGAGTGTAAATATGTGGATAGGTATTTTGTGTTGTGGAGGGAAGTTTAATTATGTGGTATGCTGTTGAGTTATGTGGCATGATGTAGAGTTTTGTGGTGTGGATTGGATACATGTGGTGTGTTGTGTAATCATGTGGTTGAGTTGAATTATGTGGTTTGTTGTTGAATTATGTAATGTGGAATGGAAATGTGTGGAGCTGAATTTAAGGAGGGGGACGTAAGGGAACGGGATGCTAGGTAGGTGGTAGCCGTTTCCTCACTGGCCACTGGTTGTAGGTGGGTGTGTGTGCTTAATTGCCTGCACTGGAAAAAAAAAATTAACCATAAGGGATTGGTTAGCCATTTTTTCACACCCAGACACTATTAAAAAAGCATTGAAAATGCAATAGGTCTCGCATTTGATTAAGTTAAAGCCATTTGCTTTGCTAATGGTATTGTATAGCAAAGCAAATGGCTTTATCTTAATGAAAGGTGAAACCTATTGCATTTTTAATGCTAGTTTTTTTAAGCGACAAAGAAAACACGTCCGTTGTTCTCCTTTATATTAAATTCAACTAGTAGTTTCTGAAATGTCGTGAGGTATATCCAGGGCCGGACTGGGAACCGAAACCGGCCCTGGCAAACTGCTCGGCTGGCACCCCCTGGGGTGAGGGGGGGTGCAGCCGAGCAGTTTGCGAGGGCCGGTTTCGGCCAATTTTGTTACAGGGGGCCGATATTTACGACCCCCGGTAACAAAATCGGCCTCCAGGGGCCCAAAACCGGCCCCCACCCTAGCGGCCCATCGGGGAAACGCCCGGTGCCCGCTATGGCCAGTCCGGCCCTCGGTATACCCTGACAATCTAGAGAAGTAGCTTCAGATTCCAATATGTATGCTGCACAGTAAACCTGGATTGTAAGGGGATTTATGGGCCTATTAAAGGTAAGTGCACGAAAAAGAAAAGGAAAAGGTGCATTAGCAAATTAGTAAAAAAACAAAAAAAAAGTTGATGTGCCCATTTAGCTCTGAAAGCAGGTAATGTATCCCTGCACACACACAATCGGCCACAGATACAATAACTGGAACAGGGAAATGTGTCACTGGCAGAAGTAATCAGTAAAATAAGGAAAACAGACACTGGTAAAGAGATTCACTGAAACAGAAACACAAACACTGGGTCAGGGAGACAATGGAACCGGCAGCTACTGGAATACAACAAGGTGGACACACGGGCTGGGATATACTGGACAGGGAAACACAGGACACTGGGAGAGGAGAGACACACTGAAACAGGGAAACAATTAGAACACAGAGGTTACAAATGTGAAACCCATTAGCTTTGCCAGTGCTTGTTACACTTGTTGTTAGTCAAAAAATCCAGTTGGTCTCGACATGTATGGAGCACTGGGACACGACATGTTAAAGCATTCACCTAATGTGCTTGAAGGTTTTTTTTTAATATGTAAAGATCTTTCATATATCAACAACATCATTTTTTGTCCTTTACATAATGTAATATGCAATGTATCCAGCTTGGAAGAATGAAAGGCTGAGCATTCCCGCCAGGAATTTAAGGCTGCAGAACTTCAAAGAGACTCATTTTTCAGTTTATATATAGCGCAAACATGAGCACCAGTTACATTACACAAGGCCAAATTTATGTTTTCAAACACAGGATGTTGAGCCGAGTGAGGCTCGAACCTTCTTTTTAGCTCGAAGGATCGGCAGCTATAGCCTTAGGCCACAACGTTGCTCTCAAGAAAGGTAGCATTTTCAATATTATATATAACTAAGTCATAGTTGCTGCTTATTTATCTTATGCAATTTACAACCATTGACAAAGCCAGTAGCCCTGGCTTGTTGTAGGTCTAATGTTACTTGTTGTGCTATCTATCTGGATGAATGGACAGAAGCAGCAAAATACACGTGGGGCAGCACACTAAGCTAAGTACCGATTTCTAGCTTGTGTTTTAAGTCACGCCCTTGATTACATTGGCCACGCCCCTATGGGAGACCCCCCCCAGTTATTTTATCCCACTTAAAGCCCTGGTAATGCTACCTACCTCCTCCTCAAAATGTTAACACCTTACACCACCCACACTATTTTGTTCGACAATTCCCTAACATTCAGAGTTCTCCCACCAAAGTAGCCAATAGAAACTCCAGAACTGTACAATAAGCCCACTTTGTTCAAGGAAGCGTTTCTATGCCTTGCTATTGGCTGAAGGCCTCATAAAGGCTGATAACATATCAACACTGTGGTACGCACTCCTTTATAATACACCGTTCCCATGTGCCCTCCTCCCCACACAGAGCTCGGCATATGTTCCCCCCTGGGCTCCTTGCTGGAGTGGAGCACATGTGTTACCTGAAACTACACACGTCCACACCCTGGTGCTACTGCCTCGTCCCAGCAGATCACAATAGTAGGCCGCAGGCTCGCTGTGAGCGCCTGAGCCTGTCTCCCCCAAACCTTGACTCCTCCCTGGGCCCTTTGTTGCCTTGAACAGCTGTATTAGTTTTTCCACTGCCGTAAAAAGGGGAATGTGCTGCTGTTGCTGCCGCCGAGTCCTGACATTGGTTCCTCACAACTCGTGCCTTTGACGGGCCAAGTTCAGAGACTTGCGGCTCTCCCAGCAGCATCATGGTAACCAAAACAAAGCAGAAAAAAAAAAAAAAAAAAAAAAAGTAGAGACACTCCCTAACTCCATCTCTCTCAATGCACGGACAGCGGAGTGCGGGCGGGGGTAAAGGGGTGCGAAAATACACTGAGTGCGGGTGGGGGAGGGCTGTGCGAAAATTCACGGACAGCGGATTGCGGTCGGGGGAGGGGGGTGTAAAAAACCACGGACAACGGAGTGCGGGCGGGGGGTGCGAAAGAGTTAAACTCCTCAAGTATGACCTGTCATGTTTTATTCCTGCAACACACCTCTGCTTAAACGCAAAGTCTTGACAGGGTGTTCGCCATGAGAACCCTAAGCATGATTTGTGAACTCTCGCGGTCTCGGTAATCTCATCAGTGTAATGGGATTATATTTGAAATCACCGCGGCCTGTTTATTAGGTATTTAAACTCCTCTGACAGATGAAAAGTTAAATAAAATGCGCGTCAGCCCTGGTTGACTTTTGCGGATCTCTCTTCTAATTAGACAAGCAGATGCCAGGCTGCAAAATGAAAAAGAAATGGCGGCCGCGCGGTAAAAATAAAATAAACAGTGGTGCGCGCGCACCACAGAGGAGCGGGGGGGGGAAGAGGGAGCGCGGCAGCGAGGCGAACGCGCGCTGCTGCGCGTTCTGGCCACCGTCGGGAATGGGAGGAGCAAAGGCGGGACAAGCGCCCGCCTTTGCCCAATCGCGTGCCGGCTCGGGAAAAAAAACGCACGCTCCAGCCAATGTGGGCTTCACAAAGCAAAACCACACGCACGAGCGTGTGGGTAGCTTTCTGAAGCCCTTTCTAAAGGTCTCGCGCTGCGCGAGCAGTGCTACGCACTGCAACGCTAGGCGCGAGACCTAAAAAGGAAAAAATGAGTGCCTGAAAAGTAAACAGTGAAAGGACACAAGTAATGAGGCCATGCAGTAGGAGAGGGACAAACACAAGAAGAGGAAGGAAAGCTGACACAACCATTCTTCGAAGCAGGATTGACTGCGTTCGTAGGTTGCTTTATTAAAAGCATGCCATGTAATACAATGAACAATAGGTTTTCTTTTTGCCATTGCACAGCAATAAATTATGAAGTTTATGCAAATGTGAATCTGCCCGGCAAGCACTTGCCCTAGGGTTCACAGCAACATCCTACCATAAGGTTCCTTCTCAATGTTCACATATTGATTTTCATCATATTACTCTTTATTTCAGTTTTTGAGATACCATAAAAGAGATACATAAATAACTTAACATTCAGATAATCAAAAGTTAAAACATTCTTTAGCTAAAATCAAGCATAGTCTAGTTAAACATATTAAAATTAATCATATATTAGTAATCCTGTGCACCACTTGTAAAACTAGCCCCAATTATGTAGGAATATTACGCCTTCTTAAAAAACAGGAACTCATTAGAAATCTTGAAACTGCGAAAACCAGAGGGGTGACTGGGTTAGTTTGCAAAATCCTAAAGGCCACCTCATGGTTTCTAGTGCCCAGGTTCCTACAAATCGGAGTTAACCATTTCGACCTGGGTTTGTTATTACAAAGGCAGGAAAAAACAAATAGGGCACTGAATCTTTGTCATGCTCACAGCTAGGGCAACTCTGGTCCTTGGGGTTATTTGCTCCTGACCAGCCCAGTATTAATGCACGTAGAGGCAACGTACTGAACCTGAATTGTACATATAGCTTTTTAGGCATCCTAGGTTCAGCAGTATGCAGGAATGGTTCTATTAAATAAAAGTCTTTGTGCTGTAAAAAGAAGCAGGATAAAGTGCCATGTGCATTGGAGGCTAAAAGCTTAGACACCTTATAAGACCTGTATTCATTTTTCAGGTCCTCTGCACTTATACATGGACATGAACCCCCTGGATCACTCCAGAGGTCCAGGAGACCCATCCCCTTGAGACTTTCCCTTATGTGCCTAATCCAGGGGAACCGAGCAGAGCACAGGTTGTTCAGGATTTCTACTAGACCACTGGATCACTGCAGTAAGGGGCAGCTCTGGGGTAGCCCAGAGCCTTCTCATAAAGGGCTTAATTCTATTTGATCTGAAATTGGTCTCAACCCAGTGTCATGTTTTAGAGGTATCAGTGGGGTACTTAATGGGAGACTCGTTATTGACCTTAAAAAACAATTTTACTCCAACTCAAGCTCTTTAGATGTTTTGTGTCCTTATATCTCCGCCCGATATAGAGATAGCCCCAGTGCTTGGCTGGTATATATCTGTATTACTGTGGAGATAACCTTGCTGAAAGACCCTTTATGTAGCTTCAATAGTCCCCCTATCTGGTGGCCTAGATTAGTTTTCGTCTAATGACATGGTGTCTCCAATCCATACTTTCATCAAGAGTCATTCCTAAATAATAAAAAAGATGCACCCTTTCTAAGGGGATACCATTAAGTATAGGATTTGGTTGTGACGAACGGCAAGGGTTAAATACCCTGTATTTGGTTTTATTGATATTAATTTCCAAGCCTCTTTTGGTGCAGAATCTACTAAACTCGTCCAGGGTCTTTTGTATGCCCATTGGGGATTTTGCCAAAAGGAGTGTACCATCTGCGAACATGAGGGCCGAAACCCTTATGTTTTCCAGCTTAGGGGCATCATTATAAACTACATTTAAGTGCTCAACCAAGTCATTTATATACAATGTAAACAAAGTGGGAGCCAATACACACCCCTGTCTTACACCCTTTCCCACTGGGAATTAAGCAGTCGTCTCTCCCAACTTCCCACAACGTACCTTGGCAAAATTGTTTTCATGTAGCCTCTCGATGATATTACATAGATATCTGGGAACTCCCATGTTTCTAATCACCAGCCACAACTTATGTCTTGGTACCATATCGAATGCCGCTTTGAGGTCTACAAATACCGCATAGAGCCTACCCTTCTCGATCAAGACTGTCTTCCAGTAGATCAACTGAAGTCTAAAAAGTTGGTCTGTCTTCGATGTTTTTGTCTGGAAGCCTGCTTGTAGCGGGCTCAGGATTGCCTTATCATCCAGCCATTGCTGCAACCTTGTAAGTATTACCCTGCTAAAATGTTTTTGGGTAGTTTCAATAAGGCCGATTGGCTGATAATTAGCAGGGTCTAAAGGTGAACCCTTTTTAAAAATAGGAATAATTTCAGCCCCAGCCCATGATTCGGGAATACTCATTCCATTTAGGATAGAATTAAAAATGACTGTAAAATACGGGTCCCAGACGTCAATCCCAGATTGATTTTCATAGAAAAGGCCAACAGGTCAATAGATAGCTATAGGCGACCAGTAAATGTTTCTTAATCCTTGATACGAATTTGTTTACTAGATAAGTGGATCCATTGTTTCAGGTGAGAACAAGTTGCTTGAGAGTAAATAAATGCAAAAGTAGGCCACAACCTTCCATGAAAACAACAGTGAAGTAACAAGTTGAAAATGGTTGTTAAAAAATTAAGAGCTACTACAGGAATTTAGAGATATGTTGAATGAAAGGGTAGTAGTGGTGTTGAGGGTAGTTGGTGGTGGTTAGAATGGTAAGGGTGATGGTGGTTGTATTTATGCTGGTAGTGGTGATTAGTGTGGAGGTGGTGGGTAGGGTGTTGGTGGTTAGGGTGGTAGGCGTGGTTAGGATGGTGGTGGTGGATGGGGTGGTGGTGGATTCTGGTGGTCATGGTGGGTAGGGTGGTGGTAATGGGGCAGTGGTAGGGTGGTGGTAATGGGGCAGAGGTAGGGTGGTGGTTAGGGTGGTACATTGGTAGGTTGGTTGGGTGGAGTTGTGGTTGAGTGGCGTTATGTCTGTCGTAGGGTGGTTGTGGTAGGGTGGAAGTGGTAGCGTGGTAAGGTGGTAGAGTGGTGGTAGGGTGGTGGGTGTAGATGGTGTTTGCGTTTGGTGTGCCTGCATGTGTCTGAGCAGGTGTGAGTGAGAGTTTGTTTAGATGATTATAATCCCCTATTTCCCCAAACAAATATAATCCCAGCAATATTTTTTCAAATGCCCACATGAAAGGCAAAATTAAATATTGAAAAAAGGCAGCCTAAGAAATGCGATAATTCTCAGACAACTTAGTTCCCTCTTAAAATTTGAAAGAGGAGACATGAATCACTGCGAGTCCCTGTTAATGACAGATGTACCACAAGAATAAATAATATAAAAACTAGTTATATTGTGATAGATATCTATAACTGCTCGTTGCCTTAGAGGTTGTAAATTCGTACCTATGGGTTTGTAGATGGTGAGCCAGTGCGCTGCTTTAGGGCTGTCATGGGCGGCTCAGGGACAGAGAGTCATAGTATATGTTATTTTCTGTCTGACCCATATAATGGCAAAATTACTTTATGTGCTAGCTTGGTTGCCACAAATCTCACATTGTGCATATTTTATGTAAAATGGCATTAGCTTTGGAAGGGTCAACTCCATGACCTTTACCCACACCCATTTCATACAACAGGGAGAGGGATGGGAGAGTGAAAGGGGGCAAGCAACAATGTGGAGCGGGACAGGAGAGGTGGGAGATGGCCTGCAAACACATGCACTTTTATGGAGTGCTGCACTAAAACTTTATAACAGTACCTCCGAAAGCACGCAAGCCATGGAAGGACATATGCGGTGGAAGGAAGCAGTACTTGGGCCATGCTCTGATGGAGGACAAACACATGAAGAGTAAGTGAAGCAGGCACACGCTGAGCAAACAGAAGCAAGGAGATGGGAGGGAGGAGGAAGCCAACCAATGGTAAGCATTGGGGAGAGGGGCTCTAAGCCCCTTGTAAGTAAACACAGGATCTTGCAAGCAACAGTGTAGGTGCTGTCTTAAGTGAGACCTAAACATGATATGTGCAGCGTACACACACTTGGCAAGATCAGGCAGAGTGCAGGGCCCGGTCATAAGGTCTTTGGTCAGAGCATCAACATTACAGGTGTAGGGATGTTCAGGTAGGATTGGTTCTCTCATGCTTCTAAGAGAGGAGGGCTGGAGTCTAAGGCAGAATAAGAGGAAAATACGAAAGCGGGGTTGGAGTGTAGGAGGTTTGGGGTCTGAGAGACTGAGAGGTTGGGACGCAGAGTAAAGGGAAGGAGGGACCGAGAGAAATAGAGGAAAGAGAGTAAAAGCAAAGGAAGGAGAGTAACAGCAGTTATCGAGATTTATAAGAGAAGAGGACAGTAAGAAGAGAAAGAGCGTGGAACAGGCATGGAGGGAAAGAGGGTGGACTGGAAACAAATGTAGAAACCTGGTAAGAGAAATACCGCTTCCAAGCTCATGAGAGCAGGAGTGCAGTGTCACTCCTACTGAGGCCAGGGCCGGCTCTAGGGTGGTGCGATCGGTGCCACTGCGCCAGTCGCTGACTTTGGGGGGTGGTGTTTTCCTCATCTCCAGCAATTTTCAGGCAACCATAAAAATTTCAAGATAACTCTGGTGATTGATGGACCTGCTGCAGAGATGGGAGTTTTGTCTAGTGGAAGTTTTGGCTCATCATAAAGTAGCACAGGAGGTTAAAATGCCTGCTGCAAAGCACGTGTACCATGCAGAACACAAGGAGCATACAATTTAAATAAGTCAGTGGTTACTGCTTCTGTCAGAGAGCCTATTGTTACTTGCAGTTTATAAGTTTAAATCCTAATATAGAACAGTGAGCTATTAACTATCATAAAAGCGCTGCATGCAAACTGCAAGGTATAGATTAGAGCGTTATGATTCCCCCTCCCCCAGTCTTTCATTATCCTAATGTGGCAGAAAGGGTTCACTTGGGTAAAATCAATTCTTATTAGTAAAGCCAACCCCCAACCATGGTGTTACGTTTTAAATTCTGAGTCTGTGCTTCTCCAGACCAAGCACTAAACTAATGTCTACCAGTAGGGATGACTTGTGACTCCTATACCTTGTAGTCCTCTGTCTGATTTACACACTTATGATTCATTGTCTCTGTGTAATGTGAACATGATGTAAAGTGCTCTGACACCTTACACTGGTATGAGTGGCGTTATAAAAACAAATGAAATGCATAAGAGAGAGTGGCTACGGAGACTTGAGGGGCACTCTTAAAGGGTGGTAGTGAGGGAATCTGTGGAGAAGAAGGTCATTGGTGGGTGCCTACAAAGACTGTTGCACTGGGCACCACCAGCGCTAAAGCCGGCCCTGCCGAGGACCCACTAACTTCAGAGGGGTCTCAAACGTGGCAGCCTATCTATCTGCTGAGCTATTACATCATTGTACCATCGGATCTTGGCTGAATCTTTGGTCACGGAGTCCTGAGTAACAATTGTAGTCTGAATGACAAGCCTGGGTGACCACCGTAATACAACGGCAAATAACCAGTTTTCCTGAGGTACAGGGCTTCATGGTGCATTCATAACGATAGCTTTTAAAACACATACTTGTACACCGCTCACTTATCAGCATAGAGACAGCTACAGGGCTAAAGGGGCATTGAGCTACCCTTCTCAGGATTTTTGGGCACCCTTCTCCATGGTTACCAGAGGACCCCATCATCCCCAATCCTCTGTATGAGGTGGGTGAAAATCACCCAGTCGGCTGCTGACATACTGGGATTGGTAGACGAGAGGGGAAAGAGAGACAGGCAGAGAGAAACAAAGTAAAGCGTGGAGAAGAGACCCAAACCAGTGTTGTACTGCAGTCTGATGGGGCAGAGGGGTAATCGGGTGCTACCCAGCAGTACTGCCAACAGCATATTTATTTATGCAGTTTTATATTGTGCAAATTTGGCCCTAAGGCATCAGAGCGCTTTATATGAGCACCAAATTACATTACACAAGGTCAGAATGTTTTTGTTTATTTTTTAGGCACCAGGAGATTAAGTGATTTGCCCAGAATCACAGGATGTTGAGGTGACGGGACACAAACCTGGTTCCCCAGTTCTAAAGTCAGCTGCTTAGGCTATGGGCCACATCTCCTCTGACAGGGTGTAAAAGGTCCGCTGTCTAGTCATAGATCCTTTTAGGCACTGTGCTCTGGGGAGGACCACCAGGAAACCTCACACAGCCATTTGTTTATAAAATGGTGGTATCTGTACACTTTCTCCTGTAATGATCTAATGCCTCAATTACACGATAATACAAACAGTGGGTGCTTTTACCCCTTGGAAGCTCTCACTCTTTGTAGAGGAGAAGCTAGGGCCAGTGTTGTAGCTAAAATGATGACTCTACCCAGTGCTTAATTTGGACAAGAATGGGTGTCGGTGCCCAAAGCGCTGCTGAGACGCCTGTGGTCGGTGCTAATAAATGTCAGTGCGCCAAAAACCATGGCTGCTAGTTCTGAATCCACCTCATGCCTCTTTAATCCGCAATCAGACACTCCCTGCCCCTTTATTTCACTCTTGCAGGCTCCGCTTTCTCCTTTTGTGATGGTTTTTCCATCTTTGTCTTCCTCCTTCTTTCCTGTTAGTGTGTTTTTCCCGCTCTTCCTCTCACAAAATGTCTGATGAGGAAAAATAAGGCCTAGTTCCTCAAAAATAATAATGCATTTTGAAAAGTGCTTGGTTACACCAGACGATGTGTCCCCGTGGCCCTGACCAACGGACAAAGAGATGAACAAGAATCAAAAGACAACGGAGAAGTTATCAAGAGGAGCGGAACAGCAAGTTTTTCAGTTTGCTTCTGAAAAATTTAAACGAGGGTGCTGCTCTCAGATCATAAGGAAGGGAGTTCCACATTTAAGAGGCCAAAAAGGAGAAAGAGCGTGCCCCCGGTCTAGCTTTCATTGCCCTAGGCACCCTGGCTAGTTTTGCTGCAGATGATGTGAGATCGTGACCATGGATGTATGGTTGAATCATGGAATGCAGATATTTGGGGCCTTGCTGGTAAAGAATGCGGTGGCAGAAGCACATGGCTTTGAACTTAATTCTTTGGGTTACTGGAATGCCAGTGCAACTGGTTGCAAGCTTCCGACGTTGAGGATCTTCTGGGGCGATTGAGCACAAGCCTAGCCGCGGCATTTTGAACTCTCTGAAGCGAGTTGAGACTACCCTTAGTGGCCCTGAGATACAAGATATTGAAATAGTCAGTTGGGAAGTAATCAGAGCAAATGAATTCCGGCGGCCCCCACCAGCTCAAATTAGGCACCCCCAGCCGCCCCCCCTGTAGAAAGTGGTGAGGGGGCCAGACCCGCCCAAAACTTACAGAAATGCAAAGATCTTAGGATGAATGGGGCCCCTGGCGAGTGCCCCCCCTCCCTTGCGCCTAAGGAGCTTGCCACACACCCTTGCCCACGGGCACAGGAGCTTCCAAATCATTGGAGGTACATGAAGGTTTGTTTACTCCTCCGCTAGGTGTGTTATGTACAGAGCTTACTTAGAGGGGAGGAGATGTAGCCTGGAGGACCAGAGATGCCGACTTTGTGACTTGAACCTGGTTCCCCAGTTCCAGTGTCAGCCCAATATCCCGTGACTGTGGACAATTCACTTAATATCCCTGTGCCTAAAAAAATGAATCAGACCTTGTGCAATGTAATCTAATGCTCATGTACAGCACTCCAAAGACATTGGGCCAAGTTCAGGCAAAAAACTGAAAAATAATATAGCATGAAAAGCACTGCCACTCTAGTTTTAGGGAGCCCTGCAACCTCTTCTCCTCCTCAAAATGTGCTGTGCATAGTTTACACTCACAAGGAGAATATATATATATATATATATACACACACATACATACACACATAACAACTTGCTACTCGTTCCTCCCTACTATTCAATCGTCATAAAACAGTATAGCAAAGCATCTACTTCCCCAAGATGAGGCTTATTATCAGTGTATGTTCAAATCACAGGCTATGCCTGTTCGTAAAAGACAGCCTCACCAGAATTAGTGGCATGCTTCATCATCGCACTCTACAGTCCAACATTAGTTCCGTCAGGATGTGCTCCACCATCTGAATGGGAACACTTAGGGCCAGATGTAGGTAAACTCATTTCTGCGAGTCCTTAATAGCGATTTTTAGCGATTCGCTATTAAGGACTCGCAAAATGGAATGTAGGTAGGAATCGCAATATTAATTGCAATTCCTTAATATTCCTTAATTGCGAATTGCAAATTGCGATTCGCAATTAAGGAATACCTTCCCATTCATTCCTATGGGCCTAGAGGCCCATAGGAATGAATGGGAAGACATTCGCAATTTGCGAGTACCCATTAGGTACTCGCAAATTGCGAATGCATTTTCAAGGGTGCAAGGGTGTCAAAAGGACACCCTGTTGCACCCCAGAAATATATATGTGTGCACATGTGGCGCACATACATGCCCTAAGGGCATGTATGTGCGCCACATGGCACTTTGAAAAATGCAAAAAAGTGCATTTTTCAAAGAAATTGCAAATGACCACCAACTTGAAGTTGGTGGTAATTTGCGATTCCTTAAGCCCAAATCGCAGATTTTCTGGGCTTCCTGCATTGCATTTAAGGAATCGCAATTTGCGATTCCTTAAAGGCAGTCGCAAAATAGGGAATCGCAAAATTTGCGATTCCTTATTTTGCGAGTAGGTTTTTCCTACCTACATTGCACAGGGCTATTTTGCGGTCGCAAACGTTGAAATTCTGCGAATTTCAGCGTTTGCGATCGCTATTTCGCTTCCTACATCTGGCCCTTAATCTTGTGTAAAAAGAGATCGGAGGTACCGACTTTAATGGAAATAAAATTATCTTGGAAAAAAAAAAAATCTATATTTTAATGACTGGGTTTTTTCAGACAAAATTAAAGATAAAAGGATGGGAAAGGGAAAATAGTATCCCACAAGCTAAATTCTTAGTGGACATGTTTCAGCGTTCTTAATTTCCAATAAGATCAAGAGGCTTTCATCAGGACTATACGATCCCTGTGTGTCTCATATTCCAGTAGTCTTAGTGTACAGTCGACAGAAACAGACAAAACAAAATAAACAAAAGCTTGAAAAGATACTCGCCCAGTATCTGGTCTCAGGGTTTTCCCTGTACTCAAGGGCGAGAGACATCATAAGAGAGGAGAGAGAACATCTCCCTGTAGTCACAGGTTCATCAAGGGATCAATGTCATGGTTGTTTGCTTCTCTCCTCACTGGTGGAGCTTTTGTTCTTTTGTTTTATTTTCAGTAACACAGTTACTTCAGATCCCTTTCACTCAATATCAAGTGCTCCCATTTTGATGTCAGGATGTAGAGCCCGATGAGGAAGTATGTCACTAAACGTGGGTGAGGTCTGTTTTCTCCAAACAACCATAGGTTTTGATGTGAGCATAGACTCATAACAAGCACACAAACCAAAGCCAGCATGGCAAGCTCCGCTCCTCCCCCACGTGTACAGTACACAGGTTATACTCACATGAAAGATACCAACAGCCAGTACAGTATTAGCTAGCGCAGAAGCTCTGCTCTTCTTCAGGTGTACTGTGGACAGTTATACTCGCATTGGACGCACCAATCAAACACAGTACAACAAGTGCTGCTCCTCCTCAACGGTGTACAGTACACCCAGGGCCGGCTTTAGTGCTGGAGGAGTCGGGTACGACAATCATTTTTGGTGCCCTCCACCCATCACCTCCTCCTCGGATTCCCCCACTACCACCGGGTCAAAGTGCCCCTCATCTTTCCAAGGCCCCTCTCTACCATACATTTCATTTGTTTTAAAGCACTGGTAAAGGCTGGCTTTACTAATAATAGGAGTAGATAATGAAAGACTGGGAAAAACCCATAACGTCAAACTATTTTATGTGGTTTGCATGCAGCTCTTTGATGACAGTTCGTAACAGTCACTGTTCTATATTAGGGTTATATCTTATGAACTGCGGTGATAAAAGGGTCTCTGTGACAAAAGCAGTAATCCACTCAGCTATCCACATAAAATACAGACCTGTGATCTGTATGGTGAGAGTTCTTTGCAGCAGGCATATTAATCCTCTGCGCTACTTTATGGTGAGTCAAAACTGACACTAGGAACAACTGATCTCTCTAGTAGGAAAATTAATCACAAAAGTTATGTTGACATTTTTATTGCTGCCTGAAAACTGGACGCATAAGGAACTCTGCAGCAGGTGCGTTTAAATCGTATGTTATTGCTAAACACAGCACCCGCCCCGCGAGGTCACCGCCACCCTTTCCCAGGTCAGCTCCCAGTGCGGCCGCACCAGTCACACTGCTCTAAGCTGCCCAGAGTACACTGATTATACTTACAAGGAGAATCCCAAGTATACCCACTACAGCATTAGCTAGTACCGTAAGCGCTGCTCCTCCTCCAGGTGTACCGGGCACAGGTTATATATACTCACATGGAGCATATCAAGGATAGCCACTGTGGCAAGTTCTGTTCCTTCTACAAGTGGCCCATTCACAGGTAATCCTTACGTGGAGTGCAACAAGCATAGTGAGTACGGCCAGCTCTGCTCCTCCTCCGGGTGTACTGTACACAGATTACACTCACATGAAGTGCAGCGAGCATAGTGAGTATGGCCAGCTCTGCTCCTCCTCCAGGTGTACTGTGCATGGGTAATCCTCACATGGAGCGCACTAAGCATAGTGAGTACGGCCAGCTCTGCTCCTCCTCCAGGTGTACCGTGCACAGATTACACTCACATGAAGCGCAGCAAGTATTGTGAGTGCGGCCAGCTCTTCTCCTCCATCAGGTGTACTGTGCACAGATTATACTCACATGGAGTGCACCAAGCATAGTGAGTACAGAAATCTCTGCTCCTCCTCCAGGTGTACTGTGCACAGATTATAATCACATGGAGTGCACCGAGCAGAGCGAGCACAGCAATCTCTGCTCCTCCTCCGGTGTACTGTGCACAGATTATACTCTCATGGAGTGCAGCGAGGATAGCGAGTATGGCCAGCTCTGCTCCTCTGTCAGGCATACTGTGCACAAATTACACTCACAAGGAGCGCAGGAAGCATAGTGAGTACGGCCAGCCCTTCTCCTCCGTCAGGTGTACTGTGCACAGATTATACTCACATGGAGCGCAGAAAGCATACTAAGGACAGCCAGCTCTGCTCCTCCTCCAGGTGTATAATGCACAGGTTCTATTCACAGGCAAAATACCAGCACTGCCAGTAAAGGTAGTGCTACTGCTCTGCACAGGCTATACTCACATGGCGCATACACTCAATAGCCAGTAGCAGTGGGGTAGCTAGACCTTCGGCCGCCCGTGGCGGCCCCTGCATTTGCCGCCCACGGTGGCCATTTGAAGAGCGTTGGGGTGGCGATTCCTGCGGTGGCCGCCCCTGCGACGGCCGCAGGGAAGAGCAGGGGTTGGGGGGAGGCCGCCGCCCCCAAAACTCATGCCCCCCGCTACCTCCTTGCTACGCCACTGGCACATCAGCCCGCTCTGCTCCTTTTCAGAGGTGTACCACGCATGCCAGTGGTGTCGTGAGGACCCTGTCCACTCGTTGAAGCAGGGGCTGGGGGCTCCTACTGAGCCATCAAGGCTGGTGACATGCAGAGAGGACCCGGTGGCGAACCAAGCCATTGCTATCAGTGTGACAGGCATCCCCGATTAGACCTGCCCCTCCCAGTGACAGGAGCACCACTGCTTCTTAGGAGCGGTAATCCACAAGCAGAGTGGAAATCTGCAAAGGGCAGGGGCTCGCGCTCACTGCCGCACTGCATGCCACTCGACACGGGAGCTCAGCGCCACTTGTATAGTCAATGTGTTCTCTCCGCTTTGTATGAAAATGAAAACCAAATTATTGCCATGACCGAAGACACAGTTACTGCTGCAGCCCTGCATCCCTTCACACATATGGCTCAATTACAGTGAAATGATAATTTGTCTTCTTTGTCAATTTTGCAGTTGAAGTTGAATGCATAAAGGCATTACAAGATGTCCAGCAGATTGTTTCACTTTGGCATGCCAGCCTGGTACCTGATAGCAAGATAGTTTTTGAAAGCCAGAATTCCGCTCCAACACTTTGCTGCCTTGAATGATGACCAAATGGTAAATATGGGTCTTAAATTATCATTATCACCCAGCGTGTTTAGTTATAGATATATAACGAATAATAATTTCATGTGCACTGGTTGCTGCATTTTGAACTTGGGGAAAAACGGAAATAGAAGACTGTAGTAGATGACGAATAATTAGACTCCGTGTGATCTGGGTCAATTTGTAAGATGCACCACTTAGATGTTATTAAGTTATGGCCTGTGGAAATGTACCCCCGTGAGGGCACACTGGTGCAGGGTCACCCTCTCGTCCACGGGTCCGAAGTCTAACAAAAGAGAGATCAGCACTGGAGTGAAGTAAAACAAACCAAGTTTATTAAACACTCATGAGCGGGACCGCGTCCGAACAACACCCTAAAGTGTTGTGGGAGGAAGTACATTGAATGCAAAAACCATCACCCTTATATACTGTTTGTTGCAGTGTAATCGCATGGGAAGGAAAACTGGAAAAAACAAGTTTAAACACGGAAATAGCTATAGGCAAACAAGAGCAGAGGGTGACCAGGTGGTCAGGAGATGAGGAGGGGGAGTAAGAATGTTTATGGCGGCAATAAGCAATCATTTGATAACATCTGAGACCAGGTGCACCGGCAGCTGCAGCCCCCAGCACGTACACCAGATTGACCATGTCAGAGAGGTCAGCTAAAATTGAGGACACAGGCTGGGTGAAAAGGCGAGCATCAGAGAATAAAATGAATACGACGGAAACGAAATGGACGCGACAGTAAAAATGGCTGCCGCTTATGCTAACATAGAATTTACACTTTTCCACAGACGACCATTTTAGCATAAGCTAAGACAGTTTTTGTCCCTTCCAAGGGGTATAGCATATATCCTCAACATCTATTGTCATTAGTCCATATATTTCTCGTTCCACTGCTAAACGGGCATTTACGTTCTTGACATTCTCTTTAGACGAGATGCAGGCAGTACAGGCAGAAGTACAGAGAGAACAGAGCATTGGTCCACAATGAACACACAAACAACAAGAGAAGATAATAGCTATTAATATGAACAGGACTGATAATACTTTCAAACCCCAAACTGAAAGTAAGTCCCAAAACCACCCAGTCCAAGTCCATGTTCCTGGGTCTTGATGTATTTCGGTGGCTATCTTGTGTAGTTTGGAGATGGCCGCATAGACAGATGGTGAATTGTCCGGTATGAAAACACAGCAGCTGGATCCGATGACACGGCATGCTCCACCTCGGTCAGCTAGAACAACATCTAAAACAAGTCTATTCTGTAAAGCGACCATGCGGATTGATGCTTGTTCTTCCGTCAAGTTTCCTAAGGCCGCAGTTGTCTGATTAATCACTGCCTCCATTGTACGGGTGAGGCGACGGACCAGCTTGCTGTTTTGTACTGGGCCAACGAAGAAGAAAAATCCTTTATTAAAGTCTGTATATTGCTCCCATGTGGTCTCTGTCTGATCGACTACAGAGACATCGATGGCACGTTTTCCCCTACTACCAACGTGATGATTGAACAACTGCAAATCTTGGTGGTATGTTGGGGGAGCTAGAAACACAGGTGGTAGAAGAAAAGCTATGTAACAGGTACCAGACCAGCCTGAAGGTAGGAAGTAGTATGCCTTAGCTCCACAAACAAAATAAGTATGACGTGATGCGAGGAAGCTGCTTAGGCCCCTCGTGGACATTTGCAACACTGTAGTACAGTTACTGTGACCCATTAGCACTTTGCCTGTACTCTGTACACAGAGAGGGCCAGTAGTCAGAACAACAGAGATAACAGGTGGCCCATTGCCTTTAGCCGATCTAGAGGTTGGATACACATATTTTGTTGCTGTATTTCCTCTACTATATTCTTTCATCTCCAAGATGGTCCCCTTTGCTTGTGGGTCCCCATCTTCGTTGGGATAGCATACTTTATTCAGTTTGGCGTTGAGGTCACCCACATCCCATGTTTCTGAGAGGTTAAATTTGTAGGAAGCATATAGTAGCTCAAACCAAGCTTGGCATGAGCCATTGTGAGAAAATGGCAGTGGTGGCAACGGGATTCCTCTTATGTTCTGATGAGGAGGAATCTTGCCACAAACCCAACAGTTAGTAGCATTGCTTAGCTGGTGTGTCTGATGCAACATTTGAAGAAATGAATTGTTTCTCAGATTTTGCCGATACCCCTGTTCATGTTGCGGCAAATCGAAATGATGGTGTTCCTTTGTATTAGGCGATGTAGCAGTAATGTTGAGCAAAGAAGCCCCAGGCATTACTTCCTCCACTACCCACATTACAGTAGCAATAAGAGCAGCAATCAAAGTCAAACCAAGGATGCAAAGTGTACAGCCATTACACATTGTCGCAGCAATCCCCTTCTTCTCCTTAGTGGGGATCATCTTTCGGCAAATGACAAAAAAGGTAGCGCCCTAAGAGTCCTGAGTGGACGTTGGTTTCTTCACTGACGTTGAGACGAGTAGCCACTAATAGGCAGACCCCCCTTTGTAGTCAGACGTAACCACTCAGGTCAATGACTTCACTTGTCTTGTTTTGCACTGGAGAGCCTTTCTTCCTGGATCGGAGTAAGTACCTGGATGTACCGGGGATAGTATGATCCGGAAAAACTTCCTCAGTTCTTTCAGGTGATGCAGCTCGTCCCGTCTCTGTGACCAAGATGTTGCGGTGATCCTTCAACACAGTAGGATCCACTAAGGCGAGTGGAACCTTCTTGCAGTGGGTGGCATGCGTCCAATTTTTCCTGTTGATCACTCGGACCGCAGTTCGGGTGGCGAGGAGGACCTGCTCAGGGCCCCTCCAGCGAGGTTCCAGACAATTTGTTCGTTGGAAGACCTTGATCATTACGAAGTCTCCCGGACGCAAGTCATGTCCGTCACCTTGTGACCTGTCCGGGAGAGCTTCCCGAACCTGCTGATGAATAGAAAGTAAACTGTCAGTCAACTGAGACAGATAATCACTCAATGTGTGAGGCACATCGTGTATAGGGCGAGGCTTAGGAACCCCCCAAATATTCATGGGCCTGCCAAACACGACCTCATATGGGGTAAGCCCAGAGCTTGTATGAGGTATTGATCTGATGGAAAGCAGTGCTAAGGGCAATGCATCAGGCCACTTCAAGGAAGTGGAAGCCTGTATTTTTGCCAATTTCAGTTTCAATGTAGAGTTATAACGTTCCACCAGGCCTGCTGATTGTGGGTGAAAAGCAGCATGGAACTTCTGCTTGACCCCTAGCCCTTTCATAACATACTCTACAACCTGTCCAATGAAATGAGGCCCATTATCACTCCATAAAACTCGACAAGCACCGAATCGAGGGAAGAATTCCTTTAGGAGTATTTTCGCAGTTGTGAGGGCTGTATTCTCTTTCGTAGCATATGCCTCCACCCATTTGCTGAAGGCGCAAACTATTACTAAGACATATTTAAGATTATTGCAGCGCTCGAACTGGATGTAGTCCATCTGAAGGACCTTAAAGGGTGCAGATGGTGTCGCAAACCCCCCTGCTGGAGTTTACGTTCCCTTCCCAGGATTGTACTGGAGGCAAACCAGGCAAGACTGGACTATCTTTTTAGCGGTAGCAGCAATATCAGGATGGTCCCAGACTTGCATAAGCTGTTTCGCTACTGAAGATGCACCAACATGGGCTGGACCATGTGCCATATGAATCAGAGGGTATAAGTATGCAGTGGGCAACTTTCATTTAGTCATATCTTTGCTCCTCCAACAGCCCTCATCGTCCAATGCTCCCTCCTTAGACCATTGGTCTAATTCATCGAAGGAGGCAGATTGTTGCATATCCAACACTTCCTGTCAAGCATCATGCCAACGTTCAGCTTGTGACTTAACCACATACATAGACGTGGTGCTTCGCTGCGTTGCAGTCTCACGGGCTGTACAATCTGCAAAGGCATTACCTGCTCCTATTTTGTCTGTCACCTTCTTGTGTGCGCTACACTTAACGATAGCTATTTTCTTAGGATAGGTTAAGGCAGTAAGGAGATTGTGCACTAGTTCTCCATGCACTATCTGTGTTCCATGTGAAGTGAGAAAATTGCGTTCTTTCCACAGGCGGCCAAAATTATGCGCTACCCCGAACGCATACTGACTATCAGTGTAGACATTGACAATCAGGTCTGTACTAAGCTCACATGCTCTGGTTAGAGCGATCAGTTCAGCTGCTTGAGCTGATTTCTGTGGGATACGAGCTGTCTCAACTATTGTCTGGAGTGTCGTAATAGCATAGGCAGCAGATGTAGTGCCATCGGGCAATTTCAAACATGACCCATCAACCCATAACTCCCCATCTGTAATGGAGAAGGGAGTGTCTTGCAGGTCAACTCGACCTTTTGTTTGTTCTTCAGTGAGAAATATGCAATCATGTGACTCTTGTGACTGAGGCCGAGTGGATGGAAATGGCAGTAATGTGGCAGGATTTAATGTCAAACATCTTTTTAGCGTAATATGGGGGGCCAAAAGTGTCAATTCATATCCTGTCAGACGAGCACTAGTCAAATGCTGCGTCTTTGTTTGGTTTAGCAACGCATCAACTGAATGGGGCACTAACACAAGCAATTTGTGTGATAGAACTATTCCTTCACTCTGGCGTATGGATACAGACGTTGCTGCCACTGCTCGGAAACATCCAGGCAGCGCGCGAGCGACTGGGTCGAGGACAGCTGAAAAATATGCACACGGGCGTTGTTTATCACCGTGCATCTGTGCTAAGACCGAGAGGGCACAACCTTCCCTTTCATGTACATAGAGTGTGAAAGATTTAGTGTAATCTGGGGTACCTAATACTGGTGCAGAGCAAAGGGCTTGACGTAACTGTTGGACGGCGCTCTGGCATTCAGCAGTCCATGGGAGGGGCATCGGGGTGTCTTTGGTCAAAAGGGCTAACAGAGGTTTGATAATATGCGAAAAACAGGGGATCCACTGCCTACAAAAGGAAGTAAGGCCAATCAATGCACGGACATCTTTTTGAGTACGGGGTACAGGAGTGTCTAGAATGGTCCGAATGCGATCTGGTGTGAGCGCACGTCCCTCCTTAGACAGGAGGTGACCTAAATAGGTAACCTGCTGTCTACAGTATTGCAATTTCTTTCTAGAGACTTTGTGATTATGTGATACAAGAAATGATAATAGTAACAATGTACCTTCTTCACATTGCCCAGGAGTGTCTGCAGCAAGCAAAATGTCATCCACATACTGAATTAGAACCACCCCTTTTGGTACAGGAAAGGAATCAAGTTGTCTCTTTAATGCTTGACTGTAAATACTGGGACTTTCTGTATAGCCCTGTGGAGCTCTACAGAACCTGAATGATCTGTTTTTCAGTGTGAATCCAAATAGATAACGGCTGTCCGGGTGGATAGGTATTGAGAACAACGCATTTTTCAAATCAATCACGGAGAATGTGGTGGCAGTGGGAGGGACCATAGTGAGGAGGGTTGTTATGTCAGAAACTACCGGATATTGGGGCACCACTATTTTATTAACCTCACGCAAATCAATAATGAACCTGTAAATCTTAGTATCAGTGTCTTTTTTCAAAATAGAAAGGATAGGGCTATTGCAGGTATTATAGGGAACCTCTTCCACTACACCTACTTTAATCAAATCCTGAACAATACCTGCTAGTGCTTCTTCGCCCTCTCGAGATATCTTATATTGGGGCAAACGAGGCACCCTCCCTCACTTGAATTTGTACAGGTGGAATGACCATTTGACCCACATCAGTGTCTGATCTAGCCCACAAAGTGCAAGGTAGGGATGCCAGAGCGACGTCCTCATTGATAAGGCAAGATCTATCAACTATTGGATAGTTGTCATTAAGGATAACACGTACACCTTCTGGGGAACAGCGTATTGTAGCACGAAAATATTTTAGCATATAGATACCTACAATGTTATCTGGAGTGTTAGGGGAGAGCAAGAATGGACATGTGGCGGTGAATCTATCTAGTCCGAATTCAAGTGGCTGTGATAGTGGGCTAGGTGTAGGTGTTCCGTCGAACCCTATCGATGTTATCAATGTGCCAGACAGGGGAGCCCTAGGAACCAGTCTTTTAGACAGGGCACTACGGGTAGCCCCTGTATCAACCAGAAATCGATCAATAGATCCCAAGACATTTGCGTCAACATAGGGACCCATTTGATCTACTGGCACCTCAACCGGTCCCACACCCCGTCCTGGGCATCCCTATGCATAATCGGAATCTGTAGGCGTATCAGCAGAATAATCAGTCATTTGGTACTGGTGTCGTTTGTCAAAGGCATTAGGGTAGTTCGGTCCCTGTTCGACTGCCTCAAACCGGGGGCGAGCACTTGCACCTCCCCTGCTTCCTACGTTCCCTGGACGCCCTCTTATACTTCCCCTTCCTCGCTGGTATTGTTGGCCTTGCAAAAGGGGGCACTCAGAATGCCAGTGCCCAGTCTCTTTACAATAGGCACACTGATCAGGAGACAAATTTGCCCGAAGGAGAGGGAGTGCTCCGGGTGCATGCATTGCACGTCCGCCTCCTCCACCTCTCCTACTTGGTGGACCATACGCCTGAGCCATCATAACCTTTGTTTTTAAGTCCTTAACCTTTTTATCTTCCCTTCCCTTCGCTTCCTGTTGCTCATAATATTGTGCCATTGTCAGAAGGGAAACTGGAGAGGACGTGGTCCAAGAACTTTCACTGGCCTTGAGGCTACTAGATATTTCAGGTAACATATTAGCAACAAATTTGTCAACAAACAGGTGTTTGCCTGTCTCGTCAGCCAACGACTGGCCACTAAAGTCATGAAATGTCTCCTCAAATCTTGAAAAGAAGTCAGAAACTGACTCATCCTTTTTCTGTTTGCAGGACGCTAACGTAGTCCAATCTATTTTCTTAGGGGGTATGAGAGTCTTCAATTTAGTCACAATAGCTTTAGGAAGATCTAATATCTCCTGTTGGGGCTTCTGGGCAGGTTCCCTGTCCGCATCTATTTCTTCTAATTTTTCCCAGGTGTCACCAAATGCCACAGCGTCATTAATTGTAAGTATTGTTCTCCACATATCAGGGGGCAAAATAAGCCCAAAGAACATATCTATATCCGCTAAGGCCATAGTGCAAGAGCGGATAGCTCGCTCCACCTCCTCATAAAAGGCGGCAGGGTTTTTCCGGGGGTTGGGCAAGGCAGTCTTAAGGGCCATAACATCTGCTCTACTCCAAGGAGTGTAGACCCAATTATATATGAAATATCCCTTTGCATCATCGGAAGTCTTATCATTAGTTCCCGCACCCTTCGGGGGAACATACAGGGGTGCGGCTTCACGCATTGGTCTCATATCAACTTTACTACTACTAGGATTGTCCTCGTCCACCGGAACATCTGTTTTCTCTGTCTGAGACTTTTCTGTTTCTACGACTTTACCCTTCCTAGCTAATTCTTTTTCCTTTTGCAGTTTCAATGTGTCATCCCGTAGTTTAACCGCTCGTCTAATTGTATCAGGCATGTTTTTGAAAGGGTAAGTCCCATCTCCTAACTGCTTATAATCTGCATTCCAGTCTTTTGGGCCTGGTTCGTCAGAGATATGTTGCCAATTATAGAATACATCCCAACAGAACTTTTCTAAAAAATATAACTGTTTTGCGTCTTCCCAAGCCTGAACTGTAGTTGTGAGGATCGTCGCTGTAGTAGCCCGACGAGATTCCTCTCTGGCACTGCCCTTCAATTAATCTTTATCTTCGCTAGACAGAGTAGAGCGAGTCTGTCGCATGGATCGCTGATCTTTGTCCATATCTTTTGAGGAGGAGATCTCATCATCAGAAGCACCACCCTCAGGGGCACTCGGAACGGGGGATTTATACGGGGGCGGGGGTCGTTCTAGTATGATACAATCATCATGAAGCGTATCAAGTATTGGATAGACAGGACGTCTAATAGGGTACTGGCCAATTACCTGCAATCGGCGTTCTCTATCTTTCTTTTCTATTCCCTCCTGCATTTCCTTGTCTCTTAATTCAACACATTATTGATATATCATCTTCCTCTGTTCTTTCTTTGCTATAGCTTCCGCTTTCTTCGCTCTCTCTCGCACTTCCTTATCCCACATACGCAAACAATCAAGCATATCCTGCCTACTCTTTCTTTTGAACAAACACTGTTCCACGTACTGAACCTTCTGAAAATCAAATGACCCATTTATTGGCCACTGTAGGTCGGGTTCTTTCTTTGTGTATTTGTTCCACAATGAGCCATACATTATGGGCCAAATACCATATTTTATATACATCTCTCTATTCGGCGTCCCTTCTGGAGGAGCCGGTTGACTTTGTTCCAAAACATTTCCTGCACTGCAACAGCAGCACCACTTACGAAGTTTACTAAGAGCAGGCATGTTTTAACAAATATATGTAAAATATTACTATCCAAACAAATGTCAGAAGGAGAAAAATCCCCACAATACCTGCCTTCAGTCTTTGCAAAGAATGAATACCAAAACCAAACCAAACAATCAAGAGTGCCGCATCAGCGACCTTACCAAACAGAAGTCTTCAACTCCCACCTGCCGATCTCTGGTTGACATAATGGTCACTGCAAATTCGCCAAAGAAGCCCCAGTCGAGACCGGCCACCACCCGGAGGGTCAAGTCAGGAAAACCGCAAAGTTCACGTCGGCTGCAAAGACAAAGGTCTTCTCATGCAGTGCGTGTCCTCAGTGATAATTTCGATCTTCCGTCGAGACCACTCCTTCAGACGGCCACGTCTCCGATGGGGCCCCATGTGCTGGGCGCCAATTGTGGAAATGTACCCCGTGAGGGCACACTGGTGCAGGGTCACCCTCTCGTCCACGGGTCCGAAGACTAACAAAAGAGAGATCGGCACTGGAGTGAAGTAAAACAAACCAAGTTTATTAAACACTCATGAGCGGGACCGCGTCCGAACAACACCCTAAAGTGTTGTGGGAGGAAGTACATTGAATGCAAAAACCATCACCCTTATATACCGTTTGTTGCAGGGTAATCGCATGGGAAGGAAAACTGCAAGAAACAGGTTTAAGCACGGAAATAGCTATAGACAAACAAGAGCAGAGGGTGACCAGGTGGTCAGGAGATGAGGAGGGGGGAGTAAGAATGTTTATGGCGGCAATAAGCAATCATTTGATAACATCTGAGACCAGGTTCACCGGCAGCTGCAGCCCCCCAGCACGTACACCAGATTGACCATGTCAGAGAGGTCAGCTAAAATTGAGGACACAGGCTGGGGGAAAAGCCGAGCATCAGAGAATAAAATGAATACAACGGAAACGAAATGGACGAGACAGTAAAAATGGCTGCCGCTTATGCCAACATAGAATTTACACTTTTCCACAGGCCAACATAACTTTCTTGTAAGGAACCCCCAAAAACCCCGTAGAAGGACAACATCAAGAAGCAGACCATGATCTGTTGAGCACTTTTCAAGAAATCACTGGAAAACATGAAGCCTTTTTGCTAAATTCTTCAATATTTGTACTGTACAAAGCGCACCCCTTGAACTCCCCTAGATACATAAGGGTTTGCTCACTTCCCATGCTCGTTCACTCATGGTCGGGCCAAACGAGGTGGAAAGTGGGCATCATTTATTTCCTGGTTAGTCCCTTGGTGCACAGGCTATACTCACATGGAGCATCCCAAGCTTAGCCAGTACAGCAAGTGATAGGACCATGGCTCCCCATAACTCAGAGATGCGCCTTTAAAGTGGGAAGCATTATTTTTAAGTCCCTGAATGGTAGAAGCCCCAAATTCATTGACAGTCTTATTGAAAGATACACTCCGACCCGCAATTTGCGATCTGCCCATATGCATTTTCTGACTCTACCTTCCTTCAAACTGAAGCGTTTCGGTGGAACAAGGTTTGCCATACTAGGCCCCAGATATTGGAATTCCCTACCTCTAGAAATCAGATCCTGCACAGACTTCATGAGTTTTCGAAGGCTCCTAAAGACATGGTTATTTAGACAGGCATATGAGTAACACCCCAGGACTAAAGCACCCTTTAGAGTAGCGCCATGAAACCAATCTGGTGTACGTGCGCTTTATAAACAATTTATAACATAACATAACAAGACTCCATAACCCCTTGCACCCTCACTGAGAGAGATCAGGAGCTGAAGGGCTCCACTATGTGCCACTGTATTCATTGTTCATACTAAAGATCAAAATGATGGAAGAGGGACCTTGGATCACCATGTCAAGTGAAGACCAGGCCATGATCAGGATGAAGGAGAAGGGCATTCTCTGCGTAAAGATGTGCGATTGGTGGTTGGTGGTGTGGTCTGTATAGGATTTATGGTGCAAGATGCACAGTTTGTTCTTTCTGCTTCTGACTATGTAGTAGGGCATGTGGTAAGTCCCTAGACCCTGCAAACTTGATGAGCAGCCCTGGGAAAGATTCCCACAAACAAAAGATGACACACGAGTCAGGGATGTGGAGAAGGCAGGGGCTGCCCACTTTAACAAATGCTTTACCTGGCAAGGGATATGGCAAAGCTTCTCAAATGGAGCACCCTTATTTTTGGAAGTGCTACATTTATATATGGCTGAACTCCAAGTCGTTGGCCGCCACAAAATACTGAGATCAGAACATTAAACCACATTGAAACAAAAACAAAGAACAAAGAGACCAGCAACTAAAAGACAGGTGGGGAACAATAATGGCTAAAGTTGTTAACTTTTCAGGAAGTGATGGCTAATGGTGCTAATTTTTCAGGAAGTGGCTAACTTTCAATTTCACAGTATTTTCTACAACTGCTCATTTCCTCATCCTTCGCCCTTCTTACTCTTTCAATCTTTCTGGCAGTCTGTGTCTAGCTCCCTGTCTCCCAGCTGAAATGGACATGCCCAAGATCAGCTCTACAAAATTACCTAATGCCCCAAGTGCCAACATTAGCCCTAGAGATGAAATTCCTCTACCCATTTTAGATCAGTTAAACACATCCAGCACCAAAGGCCTACAATTCATCCTAGACTCAAAACCAGTCAATATCATTATTTGGGGAACACATTCAACCACAACCTCACAGAGGAATTGCTGGCTGCATCCTGGATTGTTTTTCATCTTTTCTATGGGGATTAGAGCTTAATTTTAGATTTGTAAAAAAAAAAAAAGAAAAACCACAAAAAGATGCAGGTGCTTGGCTCTCCTGAAGGCCAAGGCTTCAGAATACTAAGGCTGCCTAGTCTGATGAGGGCTGTTAGCCCGAAACCGGTCCCAGGATGCTTGTTTCCAGTCCAGGGAAGACATGCCTTGGCAGTTCGGGCTGGACTGTTCCCATGAGGCACAGGGCCAAGACTGATTTGCATATAGCTGTGTCTGAACTGGGGTGGCGAAGTGAGCTTAAGAATGATGATGGATTCAACCCAGATCTGTGACTGGGGGGTGAGTGTCTGAAAAGTTTCAGCACTCCGTCCATCATCTCCTTGAGTTTGCTTTAGTCTTGATTCCAATGCACGCTTCTTTCTTCCAGCTCCTTACACTTCCTGTCTCAGTAGCTCACTTTTGTAGGTTCCATTTCGTTCCTACTTTCTCCTTTGTCACTGTTTTCTTATCTTGCTCTCCCTCCTATGCCCTCCCTTTTCTGCCTTTCTCTGTCTTGCTCAGGTCAAGGTATGATAAAAATAAGCCCAAGTCCCCAAAAATGACTGCTGGTGCTTACCTCAAGAAACCACAAGCTCCGGAATCTACAGTGCAACGCCCCTGTGTGAATCGACATCCCCTCTCTGCCAGTGCTCCACTTATAGCAACTTTAACTCTCCTGCATGATTGGTTGTTAGTGCATGAACATTTGACAATATTACACCAGTTCTTTACAATTGAACTGGCTCCCTGGTCCATTCTATGGTTTAATAATCACCGGGGCGCCTGTCCTGCCTCATTCCAAGTCTTTGTGTAGAAGATGTGATTTTTTCAGGGGTTTCAGGGTGATGAGAAGCACTGATCCTCTTGACTGGATTAGGCCCGAATATGAGTTCCCTGGAGAGATTTTATGCACTTGATAAGATCCAATACCACAGGTCCAGAATTGTTTCAGTTGCAATAAATTCCATCCATTGCCAGTGAAGATCAGGCATAACCTGGATTTTGGTGCTCAGTGCACCAAAGTTTGCATGTTCCAGTAAACAGACAGCTTTGACCTGCCAAAATGTATCAAAGGATGAAGACTTTATCGCACCAAGTATTTACCAGGTGCGATAAATTCCTTACAACTGATAATTCCGATATCTGCTCAAAATGAAGTTTGTGCAGGGGTCGGAATTTGTCTTTTAATGGTCTCTCTGAGCTGCTGTTCCATGGCTACGGAGTAGAACTGGACTAATTTTCAATAACACTGGCATAAGTCACTTAATTTTGGGAATTTTGCGTTATGTTTGTTATATGAAATTGCTCAAATTACACCATTATGCCACATCGTGTAACTAAATTGCATTTGTGGTAATGTTATAGCGCTGGAGTGCAGGAATGACGCACATGACAAAATGTAAGGGGCCATTTTTTGCAGCACTTTTTTGTGCTTTTTTACCAAAATGTGCCATTGTGCCCGGAATGCACATGAGAATGCACTGCGCACTAAAGTATAGTGCTAAATAACGGTTTTGCATTTCATGCAACTAAGAGTAATTTCCCCAAAATGTATCGAATTATGTGAATAATGCAAACAGCCCTACGTACTGAGGAAATATTTCTTCAGATTTCAGTCTTTTTAATTGGTTCTTTATTATCTATTGTAACATGGAAATTGTTCCGAATGGGCTGGTAGGCCATTCTTCTCTTTGTTTTAATTACAAATTGAGCATTGTAATTTTACTTCCAGTAAGTTTCTGAGCCTGTCCAAACAAAGATTTTATTTGTGGTATTTCGGTTAATATTTAAAAATAGTCTTTTAGAACAGTGCTCTATTTGCCCTCGAGGTGAAGGTAACATTATGTATGCAAAAGTAAACCCATGAATAAAACATTACATCAATAAAGGTCACAGGCGACTGTCATACCTGGAATTCCAGTTATGGAAATTTTGCCAGAAATATCTGAAAACAAAAAGTTATTTACCTGTAACATTTTTTTCCAGTATGAATAGTTATAAATTCAAATGCAGTACATACGCCTTCTAGCTATAGTGATTGGTTGGAAAACAGCAGCTTATTTTTAGCAAAACGTTTGCTGGGATAAACAAGTGTTTAGGTGTTCATCATTTTGGGTGTACTTGTTGCAAAACAGCGGACAACTCAATATGGACAAATTCCAAATCTTGTCATGATTTAATCCCTTTCTGCTATTTATTTATGAAGTGTTATATAGCGCGAACATGACCCTTGTGGGTATCAGAGCGCTTTACAATGATCAAGGCGACATGTATAAAAATAACATCATCAAGCATGGACAGGATGTGGGAACCTCTCCTAGAGAGCAAGCCACAGGTTCCAGGTGGAAAGCAACCAGTAAAACAGAGTAAGAATATAGTACTAGGTAGAACAGACTGTCTTTGGTAAATACTTGTTCTTCCTTGGGGATTCACATAAGAGAAAATCACAGAACATGTCCCTAAAACATGCACCGTCTTGTTATCTCCTCCAGAGAAGTGTGCAATTCACTGCTGATCGAGACATTAGAGGCCATGGAAAGAAGCACCGCCTTTGCTCACCTCCTGCTCTACAAGCTCCATGGACTCGATCTTTCTACTTCGAGAGGATGCGGCTCTCTTGGGTATAAGGCGGTTGCACAGGCCGAGACTGATGGCCGACACCAGCAAGATACCAAAGTCTGGGGCAACCAAACGCACCGTGTTTGGAATATCAGTGAGGTCAAACCTGTAAAAGAGATGCAATGAATGATCAGAGAACCAGCACCACACGCATATTCCAAAACTGATAAAATACTCTGATTCAATATGAAGACAAACAAAATGCCATTAGCGTAGTAAAAAGGTAGCTCTCTGCGCTGAAGAAAAGAAAACTTATATGGGAAAGTTGTTTTCTTCTCATTTGCCAATGCACACCAAATCCAACAGAAAACCTAAGAGGAAGACTCATTCTCTACTGGTAGTAAGCTGGAGTTGGTGTTCTTATCTAAACTTGCCATCAATGATGTAGAGTTCACATGAAGACACTATCCCTAATTTAGCAACATGTAATGGAGCTCACATGGAAGCTGACTACACACACGAAAACACTATGCCCAGTCTTTCACTGATAGAGAACTTTCATGAGGACACGTTATCCAGTCTTTCACAGATAGAGAGTTTTCATGGGGGCACTGTATCCAGGCTTTCACTGATAGAGCACCTTCATGGGGACACAGTATCCGGGCTTTCACTCATCGAGATCTTTCATGGGGACACTGTATCCAGTCTTTCACCGAAACAGAGCTTTCATGGGGACACCCTCCATTCCTCTCCAAACCCACGGAAATCAGCTGCGGAGTACTCCAGGGATCATCACTCAGCCCCACGCTCTTCAACCTCTACATGGCCCCCCTCGCCGCCATCGTCAGACAGCATGGGCTCAACATCGTATCCTACGCAGACGACACTCAGCTCATCCTCTCGCTCACAAAGAATCCCGAAGACACCAGACTCTGCTTCCAGGAAGGAATGAAGAACGTTGCAGCCTGGATGAAGGACAGCTGCCTGAAGCTAAACTCAGAGAAAACCGAGGTCCTCATCCTCGGACCCCGCACCTCCGCCTGGGACAATACCTGGTGGCCCTCCGCCCTCGGGAGGCCACCCACCCCTACAGACCACGCTCAAAACCTCGGCATCATCCTTGACTCCTCCCTCTCCATGAACCGCCAGATCAACGCCGTCGCCTCCACCAGCTTCCACTGCCTTTGCATCCTCCGTAAGACCTTCAAATTGATCCCCCCGGACTGCAGAATTACCGTCACCCACGCACTCATAACCAGCAGACTGGACTACGGAAACACCCTCTACGCCGGAATCAACAAGGCTCTTCTACACAAGCTCCAAACCATCTAGAACGCCGCAGCCAGACTCGTCCTCGGGACACCGCGCCACGAGCACATGAACCAACACCTACGAGGCCTCCACTGGCTCCCCGTCGAAAAGAGGATCACCTTCCAACTCCTCACCCACGCCTACAAATCCCTCAACAACGTCGGACCCAAATACCTCAACGAGAGACTATCCTTCCACGTACCCAAGAGGAACCTCCGCTCCGCCGACCTCGCCCTGGCAGATGTCCCACGCATCCGCAGAAACAAAGCCGGCGGAAGATCTTTCTCCTACATCGCAGCGAAAACCTGAAACGAGCTCCCTGTGAACATCAGACAATCACCGACCCTGCACACGTTCAGGAGAGACCTCAAGACCTGGCTCTTCTACTGACCCGGAGCAGCCGCCCCCCCACCCACACAGCGCCTTGAGACCCTCACGGGTGAGTAGCGCGCTTTATAAACCCCTGATTGATTGATTGACAAGGTATCCAGTCTTTCACTGATAGAGAGCTTTCATGGGGATACTGTATCCAATCTTTCACTGATGGAGAGCTTTCATGGGGACACTGCCCCCAGTTTATCAAAACTGAATCTCAGATGAAGATAATATTCACAGCCTACCGCACTGGGAACCCTGCATCGAAACACCATCCTCATCCTATCACCAAAGTAGATCTCAGATGAAGACACCATCATCAGCCTACCACAAATGAAGATCTAACCCTGAACTCTCTCTCAGAACTCTCTCTCCAGCCTATCGCCATTGAAGATTGCCAGCTGAGACCCTATTCCCAGCCCGATGCCCATGGAAAGGGCCATCCCTTCAAGACAAAATCCATTCAAGCACCAGTGGTCACATGAAAAGACTATTTTACAAACAGTTAATTCTATCAACTTTTTCAATCATTCATGTGAAGCTATCCGTTTTGACCAAATCTCCATGCACAGGGGACCATGCAAGAAAAACGCACCCATTAACTTCCAGCATAACACCATAGAATGGGGATCACCAGGTTGAAATGTGCCCCCTTGTCATGCAACATTCCTTCTGGTTCATTGCACACAACAGACTTTGCAGTACTGCCAAGACCTCAGACAAACAGGAAATGCTGAGGTCAGAGATATTTTCTTCTCTTCTATCACTGGTACTTACTCAATGAATGCAAATGTCCAAGTGTAACTGTTCCTTGATATCAGTATCTAACCTTTGCATGAAACCCTGAGAGTCGTTTTCTATGCCCAGGCTGACATATGTGTCACAGAGATGTCAAAGAAGACATTGTTTCTTTGTGTGACCGATCACATAAAGGACACATTCGGCTCCACCTTATCGCAGTGATTTAGACTATTCCAGACACCTCAAGTCCTGCATAGGATGATGAAGAACATCATTTTGACTCACCTCATCACCCCAATGTGACGACTCAGTGTTTCCCATGTGCTGCCTGCAAAGGAAAGATAAACAATATACCAATAAATTGAAAAGATCTCTTCATAGGTTAGAAAATTATCTACACATAAGTAGCGCACATGTATATCTGTCCAGAAAACATATCTCTACACATCTACACATGTGAGCCTTTTTAATAAGGCATGGGATAGAGGATGTATGGATGAACATGTCGTGAAAGCACTGTGGACATGGTTTGTGTGAGGGCGACAAAATGAAGTATGAAGACCTCAAGATACAAAAGCATATTGGTTGTATATGGAAAGGGTCGCAAGATGCATGACTATCGGCTGTGAAAGGGGAACATTTAATGAGATGCAGAGATTGAGATAAGTACGGGAAGGTGCACTAAGACACTGAGAACGGGGCCTTATGGGGGGAAGATGTCATGCGATAAAGGGATATGGAATGTGCAGGGAAAGATACAAAAAGAAAATGAAAATACGATACTCTAATGAGGGCTGTATAAGAGAAGATAATCTACGACTAAGGGATAACAACTGTGCAAATGAAAATGAAATGAATTAAAGATACAGCTGTGTATTGAGACATTATTAAAGGGGAGATGTAATTAAGTATGGATATGAGCTCAGTGTGACAAAATGTACTAAAATATATGGAGCTGGAAAAGACTATAATGAAAAAGCACTTAGTACTGTGTTAGGGAAGGTGTACTATGCCATATGGATTAGGGCTGTGTAAGTGAAAATGGAATGAATCGCAGATACAGCTGTGTAATGAGACAAAGGTATAAAAGGGAAGATTTAACGTGGTATAGATGTTGACTCTGTGTGATATGTACTAACAAATATATGGGGTTGTGAAGGGAACATGTAATGAAGCAAAATGATTAGTGCTGTGTGACAGAAGGTGTACTATGACATAAGGATATAGGTTGTGTAAAAGAAGATGTCCTCCAATCAGACCCCCCAGGATATTGCGGCATAGATTTGCAAATTTAGCGGCACAAAAGTGGAAATTTAGCAGCACAAAAATGGAAATTTAGCAGCATTATTGCGGCACTTTATTTTACTCGTAATAATTCCTTTTCAGCCTTAAATCAATGTAAACTGATTTAGCAGAGCATTCCACTGTGAAATAGGCATGTTTAAAGTGTCCAATCTGCACCTCGTGAGAGGGGGCCCTTTTTCTATGTAGGCACCTCTCCTTGTCCAATGCTTCTCCCCTGACAACCCAGACCTCGTGTGGCTCGCACCCGATGTGCTGCTGCAGACCCTCCACATACCTCTGCTCTCTGGTTGTAGGAAACTCTGCCCATTCCCAGCAGCTTGTCAGATGACCACAAAGTGTCCTGTGATTTAGGGGGTTTATTTACATCGCAGGCATTTCCCGCTGACTTGTGCACATCCTCTGAAGCACATGCAGTTTTTCGCAGGCACCAGGATACCCTCACATTGACTTGGCCCTTGGCTGTTCTCGATTTGTTTCCCTTAACTGGAGAGACGATTGGGCATTATTAAACAGCCCTCAATTAAATGTACTCCGCAGACTTGTTCTGAGAAAAAACGACTGATCAAAGCTGTGCAGAAACGTTTCTTCTTGACCGCCTCTTCACAGCTTGGCCAGGAGGAAGCAGATTTTGGACGGCTGGACGGTGGAACGTAATGACGTGTGCGCGCACAGCCAATAAAAGGGCCTTGTTTGTTTTTCTGTCTCCCGGTAGACACTTTTGTGTAAATATCGCAGCCAAAATTGGTAATATCGCGGCAATCGCGCTAATCAGCCGATTTCGCGATTTTTTTAGTGAATCGCGAAATGCTGGAGGTTCTTTTTAGTCACATCTTCACATGAAAATGATAACCATAGTTAAGCAGACATCACTGTTATGAGAATACAGGACGTAAGCAGCCAAAGACATAATTGTATTATTGTTATGAGACACTCTTCCGAATGCAAAAATGCCAGCAGGCCCTTTCTTTATCCATCACCCAAGCCCTCAACCAAGGGCATCCAGGGCATACCTTAGTGGCAACTTCCCCTCCATCAGTCAGAGGGATGGGCAATACCCGTAATTCCAAACAACACATACTCCATGGCATAACACATTGGCCCTGCCGGGGTACCTGTCACCAGGCAAAAACCCCAAAATGTTTAACTCCAGGCATCACGGGGTAGGGCAGAAAGGTCCAGGACCACCAGCAGGTCAGTCCCCCTACTGCCTGCCCAGTGTCCACAAAAATCAACACACCTCCAGGGTGTAAGTTCAGTAAACAGTCCGAAATGTTTGGGTAGCCCCCTTTTTCTGCTGCAAGAAATTCCACCTTCTTCTGGGAGTGAGTGGGGGGGCGTTTGATGTGGTATGTTGCATCCTGGTGCGCGGCAGAAAGAAAAAGAGTCCAATCGCGGGCCTCATGATTCATGATACCTTATATGCTGCCGTTCTGGGTGCCACCTGACGACATCACGCGCGACCCTCCTTTGAGGAGAAACGAACGAGGGACTCCTCCACCTTGGCGCTTGCACAGGAAGCAACTAATGACGCCCCACTGCTATTGCAGTGGGCACCTGGCCAGGAGGAAGCTACGTAGTACTAAAATACCATTTGTTCATAGCTCTCAAATGACCACCGTTTAATGTGTAACCTCCTTTGCCTATGAATTCAAAGTGAGCACTTGCTTTCTATTTGTTCACCCAGGCAACTGCTAACCTATTTGCACCTCGCCTAGGAATAATTTGGGGCTGACAACTTTAGCATGATATTAAAATTCTTTACATCAGTCTTATACCACATATTTACCTGACATTCTTACCTTGTACTTGCAGAAAAAAAAACATATTTACAACACTGTTATTTTTCTTTGAATTTTTTAGGAGTTAACGTTCACACTTTGGTGGATTGCTACAACATTTTAGCAGTCCTTTTGGGCTTCACATTGAATATCACTAAACTGTGATCTTAATTTTCTCTTCTGTCCTCAATTCAGGAGATAATATATTTTACTCCTTTTCATGTTTTTTCTTTACTTTTTACGCCATTTGCTCACATAGGTGGGATTAGTTACCATATATCTTAACGGCTTTGACATATTGACATTATGGAAACAGTTACTCTTGGAGTAAGACTCCAACATATGTCAAGATGGACTATGTTCATACGTAATTGGTATAATTTATGTTGTCATGTGTATAATTTTCAACAAACGGACTTTACTCATAATGTCATCATTTGTTGGTCTCTCTGTACTAATTTTAAAGCATCCCCTTGGCCCCGTGAAGTCACATGTTTGTCTTTCTTGAATTGGCACGAATTGCTTTCTATCAGGGTGAAGCAAATATTTTTAAATTAATCTGCGGGAGTTTTATTGAGTTATGTTTGTGTTCTTTACCAGCCTGGGGAAGTTGCTGGGTTATATATCCAAAAGAAGAAACGTTTTGGCTGGAAGGGTTTTTTATTTTTATGAAGATGATTAAAGTTTGACAAACTGCAGAATCTATTTTGTGTTTGGAATCAACACTGAAGTACATTTATTCCCTACATATATGGTGTGCAAACCTCCATGTAAAACAAAGTCGAAACGATGGACCTTGTCAGCCAAACAGAATTGTTTACACCCTCCATTCATCTATCCCCTCCCCTGCACCCCTCCTGCCACGGGCAAATAGGAACTGGAAAGGGAAGGAGGGGGCTAGAGCGAAGGGACAGCAAGAGAAGTGGGAAGGAGCCTATTAAGGGGAGGGATGCTGTCACGGCGAGGGGTAAAAAGAGAGAGGCATGCGCAGCTGAGAATGCAGCCTCTTAAGGTGTACAATCGTGTCAATGGGCAGGGCCCACTGACAAGACTGTACTTTTTATTTCTGTAATCCCTAATGCCGGCCGCAGTAAGAAGCAGGCAGGTATTTACAGCTGTACGGCGCCACGTAGTGACGTGTGTGCGTACAGCCAATAAGATGTAATCATTTTTTTTTATGCCTGCCGGAGACCTTTTTCGCGGCCAAAAAGGTAAAAATCGCGGTAATCGCGCTCCTCTGCCGATTTCGCGATTATTTTGCGAATCGCGAACTCGCGAAAAGCTGGAGGGTCTGTCCAATGCAGGTATGAATGCAGTATAAGAACCCACTTTCATACTTCTGGACCTCTCGAGGGCCTAAAACACTGTGGATCATAAAATAGAGCTGAGAAGATTCAAGGCAAGGGCTGAAGTGTCCTGACCTACCCAGGGATTAATCAGGTCCGTTCACTCCACCTGGATCCAACATGTCCCAATAGGAGAAGTGAAAGCATCTTCACATGAAGTTCCATGTGGAGTGGAACACGTTTCGTACATACCATGCCTGTTTTTTTTAATATCGACATGCATCTTTAGGCACAGTGTCTTGAGCAGTAGCAGGTGAATCTCCAAATGCACCTGTGGAAACGTGTAATATTTTACTTAGCATAAGCTACAGCCATTTTGGCTGTGGTGTCCATTTCGTTTCCTTCGTAATTCTTCCGTCCTCTGCTGCTCGTCTTTTCACTCTGCTTGTGTTATCTATTTTAGTTGACTTCCTGACTCGGCTAAAGCAACGTACGTGCTGGGGGTTTGTAGCTGCTAGTGCACCTGGTCTTAGATGTTAACTGTCGACCATTTACTGCTGCCATAAGCATTCCTGCTCCCCCTCCCACTTTGCTGACCAAGTGGTTATTCATCTGCCCTTGTTTGCTGATAGCTATTTCTAAAACTTGTTCTTTCCATTTCTGTTCACATGCTTACATTGCAACAAAATGGTATAAAAGGGACGATGGTTTGTGAATTCAGTGTACTACCTCCTGCAGCACTTGAGAGTGTTGTGTGGACGTGGTCCCACTCATGAGTGATTAATAAACTTGTTATTTTATTTCAACTCCAGTGCCGATCTCTTTTTGTTGGTCTTTGGAACCCGTGGACGAGAGAGTGACCCTGCACCAGTGTACCCCTAAAAAGGTACATTTCCACAGTTGGCGCCCAACGTGGGGCCCCATCAGAGACGCATCCGTCCGAAGGAGTGGTCTTGATGGAGGATTGAAATATTACTGAGGAGGCGCCCTGCATGAGGAGACTCTTGTCTTTGCAGACCGAAGTGACTTTTCCGGTTTTCCCGATTTGACCCTCTGGGTGGTGGCCGGTCTCGACTGGGGCTTTCTTTGGCGTATTTCTGCAGTGACCATTAGGTCGACCAGAGATCGGCAGGTGGGAGTTGGAGACTTCTGTTTGGGGAGGTCGCTGAAGCGGCACTCTTGATCTGCTTGGCCAAGATTTTGGTTTGGTTTGTTATTCATTTTTTGCAAAAAGTGAAGGCAGGTAATGTGGAGATTTTTCTCCTTTTTGGAATATTTATTTGGAGTAGTAATATTTTACATATACTTGGAAAAACATGCCTGTTCTCAGCACACTCTGTAAGTGGTGTTGCTGTTCTGGTGGTACCAATATAGTTTAGAGCAAAGTCAGCCGGCTCCTCCGGGAGGGACCCCTAATTGAGAGATGTATATCAAATATGGTATTTCTCCCATAATGTACAGTTCATTATGGAACAAATACACAAAGAAAGAGTCTGATTTACAATGGCCAGTGAATGGGTCAATCAGGTTTAAGAGCAGTGTTTATTTAAAAGAAAAAGACAGGATATGTTTGATTGTGTCTGTATGTGGGAAAAAGAAGTGCGAGAGAAAGTAAAGAGAGCAGAAGCAATAGCAGAAAAAGAACAGCGGAAAACGATATATAAAAAAGCGTTCGAATTAAAAAATAAAGAAATGAAGGAAAGAATAGAAAAAGAAGATAGAGAACGTCGATTAGAGGTAAATGGCCATTACCCTATTAGACGCCCTATTTATCCGATACTTAATAAACCTCATGATGATTCTATTTTATTAAATCGACCCCCACCCCCGTATAAATTTCCCACTCCAAGTGCCCCTGAGGATGAGGCTTCTGACGAGGAGCATTTGTCTTCAGAAGAAAAAGATAAAGATAAGCAAGGTGGGCGGCAGACTCGCTCTACTTTGACTAAAACAGAAAAAAATAAATTAAAAACCGCTGCTAGAGAGGAAGCTCGTCGGAGTACCACTGCATCGATCATCGTAGCTATGGTTCAACAGTGGCAAGATATAGAGCAATTTTATTTTGTAGAAAAATTCGCTTGGGAGGTAATATTTGATTTTAGACAAACTTCTAAAGAACTAGAGCCAAGTGATATAAATACTGATTATAAACGATTAACAGATGGGACTTTCCCTTTTCGGACTTACCTGATATGATTAGACGAGTGGTTAAAATACGAGATGAAACATTGCGTTTACGCAAGGAGCAAGACTTAGCTAGAAAAACTAAAGTTGTAGAAGCAGTTCAATCCCAAACACAGAAAGTAGATGTTCCGGTGGATGAGAATAAATCCAGTGGTAGTGAAATTACTATGAAACCAATGCGTGAAGCTGCACCCCTGTATGTTCCCCCGAAAGGTGCGGGAACAAGTGATGATAAAACTTCAGATGATGCAAAGGGATATTTTATATATAATTGGGTCTACACTCCTTGGAGCAGAGCAGATGTTATGGCTCTTAAGGCTGCTTTACCTGACCCCCGGAAAAATCCCGCCGCCTTTTATGAGGAGGTGGAAGGAGCCATCAGCTCCTGCACTATGATCTTGCCAGATATTGATATGTTCTTTGGGCTTATTTTGCCCCCTGATATGTGGAGAACAATACGTAAAATAGATGATAATGTGGCATATGGTGATACTTGGGAACATTTAGAAGAAATAGATGCGGAAAGGGAGCCTGCGCAGAAACCTCAGAAGGAGATATTAGATCTTCCTAAAGCTATTGTGACTAAGTTAAAGACTCTCATACCCCCAAAGAAAATAGATTGGACTACATTAGCATCCTGTAAACAGAACAAGGATGAGTTAGTTTCCGATTTCTTTTCAAGATTTGAAGAGACATTCCATGATTTTAGTGGTCAGTCATTGGCCGATGATACGGGTAAGCATTTGTTTGTTGATAAATTTGTCGCTAATATGTTACCGGAAATAGCTAGTCGCTTAAAGGCTAGCGAGAGTTCTTGGAACACGTCTTCCCCAGTTTCCCTTTTGACTATGGTCCAATATTATGAGCGGCAGGAATTGGAAGCAAAAGGCAGGGAGGATAAGAAGGTTAAATATTTAAAGAAAAAAGTTATGTTGGCTCAAGTATATGGCACACCATTTAGGGGAGGTGGAAGAGGCGGACGTGCAGTGTATACACCTGGAGTCACTACAAATTTGATTCGTCAAAACGTCTAGTAAAATTGAATTCTAGTAACGTCTTACTGTGTTTTTAGAAAACTGTCCTGAAGAAGGTGCACATTTGTCTAGTCACCGAAACGCAGCGTCGACAACTCTGTTTTCTTGTATTTGGGAATTTTATTATGATATGTTCTTAATTTTGACAACTCTGTTTCCTGGTAATTTTGCATTTTAAGATGAAATGTTTTTAATTCTGATTGTGTATATATTTGCAAATAAATATAAAAATTTTATGTCTTATTTTAGTTTGATTTTATTATCTTTTGTTGCTTTGACTCACTGGTTTTGAAGAAGATTAAATTGTATGGACTCCTATTGACATTCTGACCACCAGCACTGTGTAGAACTTTGGTTTCATAAATTATTTTCCATAGGGACTTGTTGTTTTTTTGAATGTACATACCCTGTCCCTGACTGGAATTTAAGGGTACCTCCCTTGTTTATTTTTTACACCTGGAGTGCCCCCTCTCCCTCGAGCAAATTTGTCCCCTGATCAGTGTGCTTATTGTAAAGAGACTGGGCATTGGCGTTCTGAGTGCCCCCTTTTGCGAGGTCAGCAGTACCAGCGGGGAAGGGGAAGTATGAGGGGACGCCCAGGGAATTCAGGAAACGGGGGAGGTACAGGAGCTCGTCCCAGGTTTGAGGCAATTGAACAAGGACCAAATTACTCTAATACTTTTGATAGACGAAATCAATACCAAATGTCTGATTATTCTGCTGATGCACTTGCAGATTCCGATTACGCATAGGGATGCCTAGGATGGGGTAAGGAACCGGTTGCGGTGCCAGTAGATCAAATAGGTCCTTATGTTGACGCAAATGTCTTGGGATCTACTGATCGGTTTCTGGTTGATACAGGGGCTACCTGTAGTGCTCTGTCTAAAAGATTGGTTTCTAGGGCTCCCCTGTCCGGCACAATGATAACATCGATAGGGTTCGATGGAACACCTACACCTAGGCCGCTTTCACAGCCACTTGAATTCGGACTTGACAAATTCACTGCAGCATGTCCATTTTTGCTTTCCCCTAACATGCCGGACAACATTGTGGGTATCGATATGTTTAAATATTTTCGTGCTACAATACGTTGTTCTCCTGAAGGTGTGCGTGTTATTTTAAATAACAATTATCCAATGGTTGAGAGATCCTGTCTTATCAATGAGGATGCCGCTCTGGCGTCCTTACCTAGTGTGAAGAAGGAACACTGTTATTGTTATCATTTCTTGCCTCCCATAATCACAAAGTATCGCAAAAGAAATTGCAATATTGTAGACAGCAGGTTACCTATTTAGGTCACCTCCTGTCTAAGGAGGGACGTGCACTCACACCAGACCGCATTCAGACCATTCTAGACAATCCTGTACCCCGCACTCAGAAGGATGTCCGTGCACTGATTGGCCTCACTTCTTTTTGTAGGCAGTGGATCCCCAGTTTTTCGCACATTATTAAACCTTTGTTGGCCCTTTTGACTAAAGACACTCCGATGCCCCTCCCATGGACTGCTGAGTGCCAGAGCGCCTTCCAACAGTTACGCCAAGCCCTTTGTTCTGCACCAGTATTAGGTACCCCAGACATGTTGATGAGTGACTTTTTGTCCCAGTTAACTGACAGCTTGTCTTCTATTTATCAGCAGGTGCGGGAAGCTCTTCCTTCGTGAGCCCTGCTGTGCTGACAGATCGCGACATTTTGGTCACTGAGAGAGGACGAGCTGCATCACCTGAAGGGCCTGAGGAAGTCTTCCCGGACCACACGATCCCTGGTGCATCTAGATACCTACTTTGATCCAGGAAGAAAGACACTTCATCACAGAAAGAGACTGTTTGAGCCACTGTCCTGGGTGGTTAAAGACTGACTACAAAGGGGGGTAAGCCTTTTAGTGACTACTCGTCTCAACGTTAGTGAAGAAACCAACGCCTGCCCAGGACCTTAGGGCATCATCTATTTTGTTGTTTGCCGATGAAAATGAGTTCGCCTAAGAAGGAGATCGCTGCGACAACGTGCAACGGCTGTACAATCTGCATCCTTGGTCTGACTTTGACTACTGCCATCATCGCTACTGTAATGTGGGTAGTGGAGGAAGTAATGCCTGGAGCCTCCTTACCTAACATTACTATTACATCACTTGCTGCAAAAGAGCACCATCATTTTGATTTGCCGCAACATGAACAGGGATACCGGCAAAATCTGAGAAACAATTAATTTCTTCAAATGTTGCATCAGACACACCAGCTAAGCAATGCTACTAACTGTTGGGTTTGTGGCAAGATTCCTCCTCATCAGAACATAAAAGGAATCCCGTTGTCACCGCTGCCATTCTGTCACAATGGCTCATTCCCAGCTTGGTTCAAACTTCTATATGCCTCTAAAGTATTTAATCTCTCAGAAACATGGGATGTGGGTGACCTCAACGCCAAACTGAACAAAGTCTGTTACCCCAACGAAGATGGGGACCCACAAGCAAAAGGGACTGCTTTAGAAATGGAAGAATACAGTAAAGGAAGTGCAGCAACAAACTATGTGTATCAAAATTCTAGGTCGGCTAAAGGAAATGGACCCCCTGTTATCTCTGTTGCCATGACCACTGGCCCCCTTTGTGTACAGAGTACAGGCGATGTGCCAGTGGGCCACAGTAACTGTACTACAGTGTTGCAGATGTCTACGAGAGGCCGAAGCAGCTTCCTTGCATCACGTCACACTTATTTTGTTTGTGGAACTAAGGCATACTACTTCCTACCTCCAGGCTGGTGTGGTACCTGTTACATAGCCTTCCTTCTACCACCTGTGTTTTTAGCTCCCCCAACCTACCATCAAGATTTGCAATTGTTTGATCACCATGCTGGTAGTAGGGGGAAACGTGCAATCGATGTCTCTGTAGTCGACCAGACAGAGACCACATGGGAACAATATACAGACTTTAACAGAGGATTCTTCTTCTTTGATTGGCCCAGTACAGAACAGTAAGCTGGTCCGTCACCTCACCCGTACAATGGAAGCAGTGATCAATCAGACAACTGCGGCCTTAGGGAACTTGACAGAAGAACAAGCATCGATCCGCATGGTTGCTTTGCAGAATAGACTTGTTCTAGATGTTATTCTGGCTGATCGAGGTGGAGCATGCCGTATCATCGGATCCAGCTGTTGTGTCTTCACACCGGACAATTCACCTTCTGTATATGCGGTCATCTCCAAACTACACAAAATAGCCACTGAAATACATCAAGACTCAGGAACATGGACTTGGACTGGATGGTTCTGGAACATATTTTCTGTATGGGGTCTGAAAATATTGTCGGCCTTATTTATAATTATTGCAATTCTCTTCTCTTGTTGTTTATGTATTCAATGTGGGCCAATGCTCTGTTCCCTCTGCAGTTCCACTTGTACTACTTGTGTACCGTCTAAAACGAACGTCCAAAATGTAAATGCCCGTCCAGATATGGAACGAGAAATCTATGAAATGATGCTAATAGATATCCATGATATTTATCGTACCCCTTTTGAAGCATAAGAAAATGTCTAAGCTTATGCTAAAAGGGTCGTCTGTGGAACCGTGTAATATTTTACTTAGCATAAGCTACAGCCATTTTGGCTGTGGTGTCAATTTCGTTTCCTTCGTAATTCTTCCGTCCTCTGCTGCTCGTCTTTTCACTCTGCTTGTGTTATCTATTTTAGTTGACTTCCTGACTCAGCTAAAGCAATGTATGTGCTGGGGGTTTGTAGCTGCTAGTGCACCTGGTCTTGGATGTTAACTGTCGACCATTTACTGCTGCCATAAGCATTCCTGCTCCCCCTCCCACTTTGCTGACCAAGTGGTTATTCATCTGCCCTTGTTTGCTGATAGCTATTTCTAAAACTTGTTCTTTCCATTTCTGTTCACATGCTTACATTGCAACAAAATGGTATAAAAGGGACGATGGTTTGTGAATTCAGTGTACTACCTCCTGCAGCACTTGAGAGTGTTGTGTGGACGTGGTCCCACTCATGAGTGATTAATAAACTTGTTATTTTATTTCAACTCCAGTGCCGATCTCTTTTTGTTAGTCTTTGGAACCCGTGGACGAGAGGGTGACCCTGCACCAGTGTACCCCTAAAAAGGTACATTTCCACACACCCACACTCATTTTAAGTTCAAGCACTACCATATGGATTGAAAATGTATTGTACTGGATAAAGATATATTCTAATGTATGATCTGAGCCAAGACTGAGATACTGGTACAAAGAGGAGCAGAATGCATCCCCCACCCTTCAACTGCCCCCTAAGCTAGGAGCACCACCATAGACTCCGCTTGTAGTAGGAATCTTGGCAATACTGACTCTGAACTCTCCTTTTGCCCCCCAAGTTAATGTTGTTGGAAAGGGCATTGATTTAAAGATGCCCCCACTGTGTAAAAGTCATGTGCTCCTTAAAAACTGAAGAGTCCTTTGATGGTGCATTTAGACAAGAACAACATCTTACACCGGGCTCCCAAAGCAACGGGTTGAAAATGCTCCAAATCTGGAGTCCAGAATGTGAAAGCTTGAGCACATAGCACCCACCCTGAAAGCACTTCATTGGTTCATCTTAGGTGTACAGAATTAGTTCCAAGTTGATTGGCTGGTGCGCATTTCCTTCTGGGTGAAGGTTTTAGCCTACTTGCATTCCATTTTGTTTCTAACAGGATCTTACAGTCAGGGAATGCACATCTTATCACTCAAAAAACCTTTAAAAGGAAGGAACATGGAGGCAGGGTCAGAGAGTCCAGGGCTCAACTGTGGAATGCACTGGACTGATGATTGGACTCCAACATTCTGAGCCACACAGTGGAAAAATTGTGAGTCTCTTGAAGAATTCTGAAATGACTACAACTCAATGCAAAATGATTTAATAAAGAAATACATAAGGGAAATGTAAGTAGACAAAGGTGTGAGGGTAGTGCATGAGGCGATGTAGTGAAACACGTGGATAAGGGCTATGCAATGAAAGATGTAATGAGGCACAAACGTAGACTGTGGAAGGGACATTGTAATGCAACACATGGAAAAGAACATTGGAAGAAAAGACAGAGCAGTGCTATAGAAGTTATAAATAGTTAGATCTTTTCTTAGCACCTCCCTATAAAAGTTGTGGCTGGTGCAGTTCTAGGACTGTGAGGGCTCAACATGTGGATCTTCAATGCAGGTGCATACAGGGACATGGGCCCTTCTTGAAGGGGCAAGTGGCATCGACGTATGAAGCAAAAACCTCTTCGATGAGGCTTGACTTCAGGTTTTATTTAAAATCTGACAGACTTGCACGATTCCTGAGAATGTAACTCACACAGTTCCAAAATTCTCAATCCTGGACAAACTTCTTCTGAACCCATATGTCAACTGATTAATATGGTTTGAAAATTCAGGTTCGATTTATGTGATCTAAGATTGCAGTGCTGAGTCAGCATCTGTAGATATTTTAGGCTTTAAAAGGAAAGTAGATTATTCAAAATGTTATTCTCTGTAAACTGGGAGCCAGTGTAACTTTGAAAACCAGGGTGATTTGATTACTAAAAAAGGAAGTTCATAAACCTACGAGTGTAAGTCGTCACCTCCACCACTTCTATATTTATATGGGAAGATCCTCACACATGTAGGTTTAGTACTTAGTAGTAAATGCATGAGGGACTGGGGAGTGGCTGGAAAAGAGGGCATACTTACTACTAATTGGGAGGTGCTTGGGGAGGACTAAGGAGGGGTTTAGAGAGGGGTTAAGGAAAGGACGTGCACCGACCCACAAAAGTGTTAGCCCATCTCTAATCACACACTGCACTTCTAAAGTTACTACAGCCAAAAAGTACCCAAAACAGTCGTAAATGTACTCCAGCTCAGAGTTGGAGTAAGTCCAGCACCACTCATGGCCAGCCACTGACTGCAACACCCTCAGATGACAAAAAATAATTAAGGTACAGACTTAAAATAAAATCCTATAGGGAATAATATTACATTACTTCACCAGGTCCCCACCAGTGGGTCAGGGGTCTCCCTGTGGCAAAGTATAAGGAAAAATTAAAAAGTGTATTAAACTTTACACACATTAGTTTCTATATTAAATATTAATGTAAACACATTTTTATACATTTATTTTGAATGTAGAACAAAATAAAAAATGCTACAGCACTTAATTTAAAGAAACATTTACTCTTAAATTAAAAAAAAGATTTTACATTATCTTACCATAAAATATTTATTTTTTAATTATATTTAATATTTCTTGGCATAAAATTAATTATATAGATTTTTTTTAAGTCAAAATGAGTAAAATTAATTTAACATTATTTCCTATGGGGTTCAAATTTAAGTCCTTGACACAATTATTTTCTATGGGAGTGTTGCAGCATCAATGATTGACAATGTGTGGTGCTGGACTTACTACTGCTCCATTTTGGCTGTAGTAACTTACACTCTTAAATTTGGCAACATTTCAGAAGATGGAGACATGTAAATCTACACTTTTAATAACTTTACACTTTGAAAATGGTTAATAGCCAAAAGTAGTATATTACTCAAAAGTGTAAGAGAAAACCTATATGTGTAACTTACTCAGAGGTGTATGTTACCTTTGTGAGTAGCCCACTTGTTCTCTATAAGGAAATAATGAGATAAAGGGGCAAAGGCGGTACAAAGAAACGTGTTACATAACAAGCCTCTGTCCAGAACATACCTGCTATTGGCCATATATCACCGTGGACCATCCAAGATGTGCACCTTGGCAGCATCTGGGTTCCTGACAGACCAGAGTCAGTGTCATCAAGCGACAACGTGATTTAGGTAAACTGGGCCCATCTATTTATAAAGCAGTGTTACTTCCACTGCGTGCACTGACAGTGAGTATTAGGTTGAATTGAAAGGAACCGTAAGTGGCTATATTAGATGACTGGGTGGCAGTGTTTCCTTAAGGTTGGAAGTGCATTATTTTTGTGTGGGAGGTGTGTGGTCAGAGGGCTGGTCCATTTTCAAACAGTCACCAAGGTGTTGGAAGTTAATCGATAAATGTTAGAATTAGTCCGAATGTGATGCTGGTACCTATAAGTTGTCTGCATGCCATTAAGGTACAGCAAATGTGGAATCCAGCGAGAACATCTAAGCACAAGCAGGAAAGCATGTGTGCTTTTTGGGAATGGAAAAGCGTTAAAGTAGAGCATGTGGCATGAGTTAGGATTGTCACATGAGTTGGACTTGTTATGGTAGAATGGAACATGAAACATTGGCTAAGCTATGGGAGTGTGGGAATGTAGAATGTATGAGGGTTGTCATGGAGTTACGGTGGATAAGTCATGCATCACAGATAGCGTTATGCCAGTATGTACAATAAGGAATGTATGGAATTATGTTTTTGTTGCTTGGAAGAAAAAGAATGTTTCAGACGTGTTTTCAAAAAAGAGGATATGGAATGTAAGAGGGATATTTTAGACATATAGAGATTATGGAATGCTTAAAAAATATTCCTATGTCAACAAGGAGGGTATGCATTAAGTCAGTGATATGTTGATTAGGTTAGTGAGTGTGTGGGAGCATAGAGCATATAGAATCGATGAGGAATTTTGTATGAGTGTGGAGGATATCGAATGTGCAAGGGATGTTGTTGAGGCAGCTTGGAGGCTAGGGATGGCATTGGGGATTTAAGGCAGGATAGAGGTTATGGTATGTTGGCAGGATGACACATACCCACTAAAAGTGCGTTATGGATTCTTGGGTACACAAGATAAAACTTAAGTTGCACAATACCAGGTGTATTAGAGAGAAATGTCAGACACTGCTGAGGTTGGAGAAATAAGGACATCAGGAAAACCCTGTTTCCACAGCTGGAGCGATGGTGACCAGGGCTTGCTGAGTTGAGACAGATACAGCAGTGCACAGTGACAAGAGGACCCTGCACAGGTGGGATAGCCGGGGAGTGCATTGTCTGCTAAACAGACAGCACAACAGGAGTCTCTGTGAGGTCTATGCTCCATGGTGAATCTTGGACTTTCACAGCATGGCCAGACGAAATGAGCAACAGCATAGTGGAACTCACGCAAGTGACTATGGGATCTCTTGTACCCATCAGCAGCACTCTGACTTTGATGTGAGTCCCAGACAGTGCCTCAAGACATCAACGCCTGGGGGCTTAATGGACTGGATTAGAAGTGAGGGTTGATATTGACACTGGATTTACCAATGAGGGTTCCACCTCCGTCTTTTTCAGGAAGAGGTATGAAGGTTGAAACTTAAAAAGGAGGATCACCATGCTAGTTATATACGTGTGTTGCGTATACTCTCTGGTGTTTACCCTTATTTCTTTCTCCAATTTTAGCTCCTGGGTTGCTGTGTCTTCTACTTTTCTTTCCCTAGTCCCTTCTTTGCACTTCTACCTGAGAAGTGGCTTTCTTTTCACCTGGTCTTTTAGTGGGACAGGAGGATACATTCAATGATGCTCCATGAGGGAGTCACATGATTTAGCAGGTAAAGTCCCTGGCAGAGTGATTTATCCTTCCAGTTATATATACCTGCATAAACGTATTATTTCAGAGGACATCAGATTTTGTGGCACATGCACTAGAAAAAGAGGGTCTCAAAATCCAGATTGCAAAGGTAGACTGGTCTAAGCAGAAGACCAGTTATGGAAAAAGTCAAGTCGCTCAAGTCTCAGGCATGACTAATGGTCTACTGTGGGGTGCGTGCGCTTGCCTCCTAGTCTTGTACTGAGATCATCTGCAGGTGAAGATCCCCCACCGAAACATACAGATATCCTATAAGGCATGCTTTTTCTTCCATATAAGAGAGGTTAAACACTTGACATGAGAAGAAAGTTTGGACTCCTTCCAATGAGTTGCGTTGTATCTAAAAGAGCGTTGGTCTGGGATCAGAGTGTCATGGGCTTGACATGAGAGAGTCTGATTTCCAGGTTAAAATATCTGTTGATCTCTTTTATGTATTATGCCATTTATGTTTTTGTTGACTGGTCTCCCTATATGCTGTTTATGGAGAGCCAGAGTCCAGGCTCTTTACACCGAATGCAAATGGAAGATTCTACTCTTACTAAACTGCCCATAAAAGGCCAGAATCCTTTATTATCCCAGTACTGATGGGCAGAACCCAGTCTCTCTATATAATGTACATAAATGGGGCGGTACTGTATACAGTTTGACACCGCAATATGGTTGGACTGCCCCTAAAGCCACTACGGGGGTCAGTTTGAGTTTTCCATTCACTAGAATGTTGCGGCCCAGGGAGGTTCTTTACTCACAGTTGTTGCCCAGCCACATGTCCAGGGTGGGTATTGTGTAGAGGCACACTTGAAAGGCTAGGTGCGCACAGAGGAAGATGATGCTGGTGCAGAGGAGCGCTTTCAGTAGACGTCCGGTGTGACCTGAAAAACAAATAATCAGGGACGTAAGTCATGCTGTGTGTACACATTTGCTCATGGTATCTGAGCAGCCAAAGCTTTGAACAATATCAAAGAGACTGTACAAAAGAATCAAGCAAGGGGAAACAAAGAGCCATCAATTCCAACAGCTTGACCAATAGTTGCCACACACGACCAGCACATATTGATACAGCTTTGGAACATCAGTCCAATAAGACAGGGTAAATAGAGCATTTTGACCCCTATGTTATATGTGAGGAATCTCTATACAGAAATAAGGGTATCATCATTTCCACATTGATATGTTACACTCAATGTGCATTGTACAACAAAAATTCACTCATAAAAGGGATGTTGACCATATTATTAATAGGTGCACTTTCTTTATCTTCATTGCAATACACCAGATTTGCTCAATCCATAAACAAGTGCGTCAGAATAACCAGGGGCCCAATCACAAACGTTTTTATAAGTACCGACAATTGTACCTCAGGAGTACTCTTTTACATGTCTTAGTGAAACAACCCAAAACGTCCAACTCCCTATTCGTAAAAGTGCAAAGAGAGCATACTTCTTTCTAGTTGTACTAATTGTATACAAATATTCCCGCTTTAGATATTTTGGGGCCAAGCCACAAAGACATGGGTATTTCAGAGTACATAAAAGATAACTACAGGAGTACCACTTTAAGTACTCCAAAATGCCATTTTATTAGGCCCCATAGTACTTGTCTACCTACAGAGCCCCATTTTCGACCAAATGTTTCAGTCCCTGGCATATTTAACTTAGTTGCAGTATCGTTTTTTGGTTTCAGCCAAATACCCCAGAAATCAAACATCTGTGCCAATATTTTAGCATGTGACAATGATAGTTCACTCCCTCAGAGGCCCTGAAAGGACCAGATACAGTACAGCAGACATATCTGACCACCCGCATGAAGACAGCCATGGCACAAATGAGAAGAAGAACAACAGTGCAGGGAATGATCTGCAGACTACCCGAAAAAAAGTGGAATATAAACATTGATGTGCTTAAGCAGAGAATGTTCATTAGTTTTAAGTGGAAATCAAATTGGCCACCGTTCCAGTGACATGCTATGTATACGAATCTCAGATATATTCCTGAAATATTTTGGAGAGACTGTAAAGGTTCATAAACTGTACTGAACAATATAAAGCAATGCAACAGAATACAAACTTGCAAAAATTGCAAGTGACAAACTAGCATTGAAGATAGCTACAGTAGCTCAATGTTGCTATTAGAGAATATGGGAGTCCACAGTAAGAGCTGATCAATCCCAACATGAAATATGGCATCACCTTTTACAAAGAAAGACGCCAGCAAAACCATATTTACATCCCAAAGGCTTGCATTGGAGAACTTCCACAACTCTAAGTGACAGCAGGCACACCCAGTATTTTATTCAATTTATCTCAACTTTTTTATTTCACCCTGAGGTCTATAACCCCCCCAGAGATCATGAAGGTGCCAATCATAGGGTACACCAGTATACACTTGCACTGTCGGTAAGTAGGGGAGAACAAAAACGTGTGTGCAACTGCGTGGGAGGGAGAACCTTCCTTTGAACAAGTCTAGGAGAACACCTGGTTGTTTATTTGTAAAGGCATCTTATACAGCACTGACTTGAGCTATAATGGTATTGAAGCATTCTGATGAGCTCTGAATGGCCATAGCCATTAAGGTTCTATGTATCCGGGATAGGCAAGGGACTAGAGTGACACCGAGCACGGTAAGCTTTAGTCTGAGGGTTCTTGTGAGTAGAATTGCCCTGAAGTTGAGTCTTGGCAGTGCATAAGGACTGCAAGCAGCCCCTTAAGTATACTCCTGAGTGACCCCTTCTCATGAGACCTAGCCTATATTGTATTCTACTTGGGTGTAAAAATTAAGGTAATAAGAGGGGCAGTGCAAAGGAACAATTACTTGTTGCCTTAGCGCTTCGGAGCAGACCTTGTCTGTAGTTGTGGTTTTGACAGGTGTAGGGGGGCGGGGGGGGTCAGTGCAGTAAAACCTGCAGTCAGGCACTGGCCCAATAAATAAATAAAGGGTGGCTATGGGTTTTTCTCTGTGGATGATGGGCTGTCTCTGAGGGGTGCATCATAGTGTGGTACAGGTAATCGAAGCTCTGCCTAACTTTAGTAAGTTATGGGACGGGAACCAATCACTTAAGGTCTGGACGGACGCCTACTGAATGGGCAGATAACTTCCTTTCCTATGTGCAGACTGATGATGGCAGAGGGGCAGTGTAAGTTGCCACTGGCACTTGTTTGGTAGTTCGTCAGCTGGGCCAAGAGCTGGCATGTTAGTGGACTATGAAACACACAAAAGGTGATGGAAGCTGCTTGCAATAAGTCTAACCTCTGACAATAGCTCGGGGAAGCACTCCACCCCATCGTTCTTTTGCGTGTGTTCCCGTTCAGGAAGGACACGGCTTGGTAGTTCAGGCTGGACTGTTCCCATGAGGAACAGGGACAAGACTGATTTGCATTTGGCTGGGTCCAAACTGAGATGGCATGGTGAGCAAACGAACAATGGGTTGGAGCGCTACCCGAGCTACTGCCAGTGGTCAGACTTAATGTAAGCAGTCTCCCAACACCTTTTGTGTGTTTCATATCTTGCCCTAAGTGGCACGGGTATACCCAGACGTGGGTCCTGTGCTCACTGTGTCACTGGAACCAAGCTGTACCCACCTGATGAGCCCATAATTAGGACAAAGCCAGTCATGGGTTGCTTGTGTTCTGGTTGAGGGAGGACCTGACTTGGCAGTTCGGGCTGGACTGTTCCCATAAGGAGCAGGGACAAGACTGATTTGCATATGGCTGGTTCCAAACTAAGATGGCATGGTGGGCAAAAGAACAATAGGTTGGAGAGCTACCCTAAACTATTGCCAGTGGTTAGACTGATTGCAAGCAGCCTTCCATCACCTTTTGTGTGTTTCATGTGCTGCCCTAAGTGGCACGGGTATACCCAGACGTAGGTCTTGTGCTCACTGTGTCACTGGAACAAAGCTGTACCCACCTGATGAGCCCATAACTAGGACGAAACCGGTCATTGGTTGCTTGTGTTCTGGGAGGACCAGGTTTAGCAGTTCGGGCTGGACTGTTCCCATGAGAAACAGGGTAAAGATTGATCTGCATATGGCTGGGTCCTAACTGAGGTGGCATGGTAAGCAAAAGAGGAATTGGTTGGAGAGCTGCCCAGAGCTATTGTTTGTGGTTAGCGGTATTGAGAAAAGCCATGATTAGGGTTCCTAATGAGTCAGTAGGCGCACATGGGGACAGCACATAACACTTATCACAGCATGTTCCTCCTATTCTGCCAGGAGGAGGGCAGAGGGGGAAGCATGTGCTGGTTGAAAGCCTTGTTAGAAGGACATTTTGCCTGTGGGAAGTGCGGACTTTAGCTGTTCCTTTGCCTGGCATTATCTGAAATGGCTTACAAATAGAGAAGGGTGTCTTGTCAAATGAGGTGCCCAATTACTAGCCTAGATTCTTCAACAATCTTCTCTATTCCTTTGTCATCAGCACTATCGTTTGTCATTGCTATGTCTGGTAGCATTGAATAAGAATGCAGGGAAGGTGGGTCTCTTGCATTTGTCGGGTGAGCTGCATTGACCGTTCCAGGAACGCAGAAGTCCTGCTAGATCCGGCAGCTTTGGAATCAATCACTTTCCTGTATAGAAGGCTGAATATGTAAATGGAAATGTTTCTTATATCTGCAGCGACGAGTTACCGGAATAAATGAGTTGCTATAACATTAGTTTCCATTCTTTTGTATTAAATATTTAAAATGTTCGGAGTGTGTGAAATGGTGGAATCCCAGACAGTTTTCACTGTTTTTAGGTCTCGCCTAGCGTCGCAGCGCATGCGCTGCTCGCTCTGCGAGATCTATTGTCGTCGGGTTGCTTTTGGAAGTGGGGTTGGTGACCGCCCTGTCTCCCTTAGGCCCCGCCCACCCAGACTGGACTCGTCGTCTGTTGCTCGTCATGCGCGCTGCGTCTGTTCACTTCTCCCTTCTCACGAGGCGGTGGGCGTGTCGGCACTTGTTTACTGTGCTTCAGGTGCGTGTGCAGCCCCAGCTTTTGCTGCATTATTAGTTTGGTGTGTGACTGTACTGGCCTTTACAAGTGTTGTGCGAGCCGATAGCTGCGCCACGTTTTGGCTTCTCAGTGTCAGTTGCAGCGTCTTCTCTAGAAAGTGCTTTGAAATCCAGAAAGAGCAGAAGAAAGTGAAACATGGGCAGTCCAACTAAAATGCCAGTTTTGTCAATTGAAGGTGTGCGCATGTGGCCAGTCTTTTGTTACCAGTGACGGGTTGCAGAGCCCCTCCTCTTATCGGAACAGACCTGCTCTTTCACCGGAAAAAGGTTGCATGGTGGCGTGTGAATTTGTGCAATGTGTGCGCCGAGGTTCCAGGCTCCACCTTTTCCTTGTGAGTCGCACATGGCTGTCATGTGATTAGGTGTATGTGCCGAGTTCGAGGTGTGTGTTACCCAGTATAGACCAACCATCTTATGGGAGAAATATGCACGAGTGTTCTGTGATGATGCTGGCAATGAGCGCACGGCATCAGTAAGCCGATACATAAGGAAGATGCTGCAATGCCATGTGTGCGTGCACGCTGCCTCGTTGACAGTTATTCCGACTCCCAATATGGTGGAGCACAGTCTGCTGTCTGTCTATGTTCAACAAGCATTTGCAATGCAATAGGTCTTGCAAATTGCGAGCTTTTGAGCTATTGGCATTGTAAATGTCAATGCCTTTTATTTATCTGTTTGAAAACAAAATGCAGTAATAAAGGCATTGTCATTCACAATACCAATAGGTCAAACTTTCTAAAATGCGAGACCTATTGCATTGCAAATGCTTGTTTAAAACAGGAGTCTACCTACTCTCTCTCTGATTTACAAAGCTACTTATTTTAAACAAGCATTTGCAATGCAATAGGTCTCGCATTTACATTATTTTGAGCTATTGACATTGTAAATGACAATGCTTTTTTTTTTGTTTTTCTTTTTTAAAACATAAATAAAAGGCATTGTCATTTACAATGCCAATAGCTTAAACTCTTGTAAATGCCAGACCTATTGCATTGCATTTAGACGAGTTTGAGCTATTGGCATTGTAAATGATAATGCCTTTTATTAATGTTATTTTTTTTAAACATAAATATAATGCATTTACAATACCAATAGCATAAACTCATGTAAATGCGATACTTATTTCATTTGCAAGATGTTGAGAGCTATTGTCATTGTAATGACAATGCTTTTAATTTATGCGTTTTGAAAACCTGCAAGGTGTGCATAAATATGCATTTTGTAATTATAGTTGTTGCTTAAGAGAAGCAAAGCTGGCAGTGACTGCCCCTTTTGTAGTGGCAGCCTTTCTTTTCTTTAGCAAGGACTCCAAGTAGTAAGTGCGTGGTTACATAGCATGCAGGTTTTTAAATTTTATAAATAAAAGGCATTGTTATTTTGAATGCCAATAGCTCTAACTCTTGCAAATACCTGTTCTGTATGGGAGTGAAGCTTGCTTCATGGAGTGCTCGCTTTTGGTATCAGGCAGCCCCTCCCACACCGGATCCCCATTCCCACGTCTGGTGATGTAATGTGCTGGGAGAACAAAAGGCAGCCCAGGTCATCCCTGTGCCATAAGGTCACTATGTAAAAAAAAAAAAAAAAAAGAAACCTAGGGGTTTCTGACCTTTAGGGTAAGAGAGACTCAGATTACCAGTTAAGCATCCCTTTTCACACACTCGCTTTTTTCAGACTCTAGCTAACCAACCAACGTGGGAATGGATCAGGTACATGTAATGTGTCTTTCTGATCCAGCCCTCACACGGCAAGGAATGTGAATTTTCCTTGTGTCCATAAAGCAAAGCCAGTCTGGAAAATGGTTTGGTAGCTTGTGAAAACAAATTGCAAACCACATTTTCAAAAACAGAAACCAAAATCTTCACCTTACATACACATAACCCTACAACAAGATGGTAATGGGTGAGTAATTGGGAGAGAAATAGGAGGAACCGGGGCAGAGAAATGGAAGGGGGAGCAGGTAAAATGAGCAGCATCGATGCACAGGATGAAGAGCGGAAGACAGGGGGTAGCGAATGAAGGAAGGGAAAGAAGAAGGGAAGGGCTCTTCATTTGTACTTGCAGCACAGCAGAGATCCGTGGTGCGCACGAAGGCTGCAGCAAGCGGGGAGGACGGATGCCCGCTTCCAGATTGCCTTTTCACAGGAGGCATCGGTGGAATACCAATGAGGGCCGGGACTGCGAGCACCCAGCTCAGTTCCCCTGTGTATTAAACTCTCGCGTTCAGTGCACCTCGTGAGTTAAACACGCAGCGCCCAGATCAACCCTTGTGTCAAACACACAGCGCTCGGTGCACGCCAAGGCAGTTACCGACAACCCCCACTTTTTGTCTGTAGACATACATTTCTGGGTCCTCAGACAGGATTGGTAAGTTTGCAGGAAAATGAGTTTGGTGAAAAGCATGTAAACATGAGAAAAAAATATAAATGCTACGTCAACACAACAAAGTGGGTGCCCTGACTGAACAAATAACTCCACAGGTACAAACCCTGGCACCACGACTCTTGCTGTCACTAACGTGTGCAGACATGTACAACAGCATGAACGCAAACACTTCCTCCACTCATACTACTACAAACCATTGTGTTATAGCAATGATTCTTTTATGCTCATAGCAACAAAGCTTGGTGCTCCTGTACTGTTTACTAGGCCACGAATATGCAGTGAAAACCTACTACCATTCACACAAGTTCTACGTTGTCGTAGGATGACATTCAGCATTCTTAATATTTGTAAGGTCTATTTAATGAGATGGCATCTCACTGCAAGATCCTAACCACCCCTTGTGCTCCGGCTATAGTGAAATAATTCTGTTCACGCGCACTGCGCTTGAAAACACAGTGTGGCATAAACCATACCTGCAGATCTGCATAAAGTAACATTATGTATTGCGGATTTTGAGGGGGGAAGCATCATGATACACAGGAGTTTTAGCTCCTCTTCTGAGTCGTGGGCCGTCCCCTTTCTCAACAATACTAACACATAATTACCATATATTATCATGAGGATTTGCCTTTATAGAGCATCATTGACGGACGGACGGATGTCGAAACTTAAATACAACACTTCTATAGATAAGACGAGCCTCGTGTTGCGAATCGAGGGATACCATGGTGAATTTAATTAAAGTGAGACCCCTTGCTTTCAGCACACGCGGTGTTTGGAGGCCGGCTCAGGCTGCGAGGTGGGAGGCTGGTGTCTGCTCAGCCGGGGAGCTGGCTCTCTGGCCGCCAGCCTAGCCCGAGGGCAGGGAGCTAAGCAGGGGTTGGGGCTCCCCCTCGCGCTCTGCGACCCCTCTTACTCCCCCCACCACCGGCAGTGCAGAACTGGCCGGACAAGTAGAAGCATCGGCCGGTAACGATTCCCTCCTACCAGCATCCAGGGGTGTTAGTAGAGGTGGAAAAGGACACGCTTTGCTGACTGTGATACAACCCCCCACCCAAATGAGTGTACATGCAGAGGGGAGGCCTTCTTGCAAACTAAACACTGCTTGTGAAACGCGGGTGCAAACGCGTGTGCAGAGAGGTGGCAGAATGTGTCCACGCAGCACAGACGTTTCTGTAACATCAGTAAACATAACCGTTCCAGTGAGTGAGAGCAGTCTGTCACACAGCATTACTACTTGTGAAAGGTTGTCTTAGCTCCCACGTGTGCCAGCAGAGCAGCATATACAACACAACAGCTGTTCATGCAGCATAATTGTTAGAATAATGGCCGTCCTCCCTCAACAGCACCGCATATACGTACAGCTTTATCATTAAAAGCTCCCGACACTAAATCATCAGCTGTCGGGAGCAGTACTGTGATACCAGTGCCCTCCCTCCTCCAGCTTCCACCAACCACGGCCAGGATCCCTACAAGGATGCTAACAGCAGGGGGAGGGTGACAAGCTGGAGAGATGGGGAGGAGGCCCCCGGCAGACGCCAACGAGGAAGGGGCGTGCATTTTGCGTACATGTGAAAATAGACACGCACAATGGCAGCCCTCCCGAAATATCCCAATGGTTCAGCTCCTAGTACTGCGAGGCGCAGCCATGACACTTCACAGTGAAATCAACACGTCAAACACAAGCGATTTACAGCTGAAGTGCGCAGTGGGTTTTCTTCCCTCTATTTCACACTAAGCCGAAACATGAAATGTGTGCCGTGGATCCTAACCCGCGAAGCAACGGGTGGACAAAGCATACTCAGAATATTGAGCTATGCATTTCTATTGTGAACAAATGCACAATGAAAAGAACGCCAATTGGTCCTTCAACCGCCGCAAATGAGTACAGCAAAAAAGGCACGCCTTTTTAGCATTTGGAAAATAAGCTACGCACATTGCCCGCAATAGAAATTGTTCTTTAGTTAAAATATAAGCTGTCGATAGGTAACAGTTGTCGCAGTTGTGCTAATGCTGCTAGCCGACATCTGGATAAACTCTACTTGAGACACCCGGGTAACAAGACTTCGGAAACATGATCCGTCACTACACGCCTCCTTTAGATAAGAAATACCCTCACGACAGCCGTCAAGCAAACGATCCAGTCCGGATGGGCCGTCCCAAAAGGGGACAGGGCGGGAACAAAGAAGCCTCATTTTCAATCGAAGGCCACCGTTTAGCATAAAAGATGACGCCAGCCAATGAAAATGATGGGCGGGGCTTCAAGTCCCCTTCTGAAATCTCCTCTACCACAATATGTCTCTCAGAGCGAACAGCGCATGCGCGCTGCAACGCTAGGCGAGACCTAAAAAGGTTTCAAGTAACCTATTTATAGTCAAGAAATAGTTAATGTGCTTCATCATTTCATTATGTTTACCTCTCAATAAAAAATATTTTGAAGCCAGTACACATTCATGTAAGTAGATGCAATTACTGACAGGAATAAGTGGGGAAAAAGTGCCAAAAAATAAACGTCCACAGAGCAACTGTGGAGCACAAATCTATTTGTTTTAAAAAGCTTCCAGCCTCTCTAAAAACAACCTACCCTCATAAGTCTTAATATGTGATAAAAAAAAGCAACTGATGTCCACAAAAATGTTACTATAAAAACTGAGGAGTTAATAAGCGACAGAGAAGATGGATAGCCTGGGAAAACGTAGAAAGGGGATGCTGGACTTTGGCAGGGGTCACTCTCATTAACGATTTTTAGCCCCTTTATTAATATATCATGCCTTAAATGACAAAAAATCTATACTTCCCTCACATTATTTTCAAATGAGCTGCTTTCATATCTGCATTAATATCTTATGGCTCATTTACTTCAAACTTCTCCACAGGATATGATTTCGATTCTACAGCTCCTATTCCAAAAAACAGGATGTTCAGAGGTGTCTCACTTTCTCATGAGTATAAAATGTTAGTGCTCGAATTGTTTATTGGAACTTTGTGGGGAAATTGTAGTAGACGACTCTGGAAATCAACTGACAGACTGCCGCTGCTGTTGTAAGTACATGTTTTAGTCAACATGTCAGACGTTTAGGTTACATGTATGAGGAAGATATTTGTAAATACATAGATAATGTGTTCTCATTTTAGCTTCTGGACGCCTTCCATAATTTCGGCTTCACCTTAGGCCTTCCATAATGTAGGATTCACCTCAGGCCCCCAGACTCCACCACAGTCAATAAATACTTGAACGTGCCCTCTCCACCGAATAACATTGCTTAATTAGAACATTGGAATGTTGAGAGCTCCTCTAGAGACAAAGAATTGGATCACGGACAACAGTGGCTGGCATAGGCCTTCTGCTCCTATGTTGCAATTTTCTTCTGTTTTCTTTCATAACATTTAACCCTCAGTGGTAGAATATTCTAAAAGCATTCTAGCCCTTCTGCCTCAAGCTACACCAGTTGTTAAAGATTCTCTCCCTTGTTATAGGCCATTTCCTACAACTCAGGGAGAGGGCCTTTAACAACCTTTATAGCCCTTGACAGTAGGCCTTAATTCTGTACTCCAATATAATGTCACCCAATAGATCCTATGCTTCCTGACCCCCAGATTTGCTGTGCCTTAAGGGGTCCGAGGGATTTAGGGCCGCTTTTATAAACAGGGTTACCTTAATCATTTTCAGCAAAAAGACCTATACTGTACACTTAGATCATTTGATCTTGCAGCAGTGGGCCCTTTCGCCTTTATTTGAGCATATTGTGTCTATCTTCCTCTTTGTTGAGTTAATCTCAGATTCAGAGGGGGACCAGCAATAGCAAAGCCAGGGGAGGATGCTGCTTAGGGCAGAGGAGCCCCCGGATGTGAAAACGGGCCATCCACCCTACAAAAGGGGTAAGACATGACGGTGGTAGGGATACAAAATGGGAAAGGATTCCAAACTAAAACAATAATATTAGTTTTTGAATTGGTGACCTATATTACTGAACAATAATATTTATAAAATTAAGATCTTCTTATTAGATCTGCCAATTTCCTGGAGTGGTGTTAGTGCAAATTGTGCTAAATGTGTTTTTCTAAAATGGAAATTAAGAAGAACTAAAAGGTGGGAAAGAGCAGGGAATAAGAAAACCTGTCCATGCCAACCTTGTTTCAAGTAATAGGCAGAAGGGAATGAGAGCCAAAGGAGTGAATCGATTGTAAAAAGCAAGAACCCACAAGATAGATACAAATCAAAATAGGAAGTATTCTATGAACAAGAGTAGTTTGATATCATGTATCAGAAAACAAGATGGATTTCCCAAGTATGCTGATGCCTATTTCTTGGTTTCATATCTCCAAACTTTTGGGTGTTTGTGTTCTTTTTTCAGTAACTAGGTAGCAGCAGTTACTATTAAAGCAAGCTCCACACTGGACATTGCCACCCCCGAAGGATGCAAAATAATACTCCGGACCTAACCAACAGACATGGAGGTGGAATTTCCATAATATACAAGGACCCCATCTGCTGCATGACCTCCCCAGATGACTCGACCCTAATAATGGGACATATCAACTTCCAACTTCACACAGACGGAAAAAGCACCATCAGAGGCACCCTCGCCTACAGACCACCAAGAACACGCCACAGCTTCTGCAACCCCATCCCTCACCTCATCGCCCCAATCACCATTGACACCAAGCACTACATCTTCCTGGGGGATCTTAACTTCCACTTCGATGACCCAAGCGACACCAACAGAACCAACCTCCTGGAAAGCATGAGCAACATCAGCCTCAAGCAACTTGTCACCAACCCTACCAGCAACAGTTAACTACAACCACGTCTCACAGCACACTCACGAGCACCCATGGACCCCTGCCCCCACCACATTTTCAACCTCGGGAGCAAGACAATTGGCGAGCACTTCAAAAACGGACTGTGATCTTCCTGCAGGCAGGTGCAGTGAATCACTGATGTTCCACTACTTTTGGCATACCTTCACTACATACAGTTTGAGCAGTGCCCATAAATAGTCTGCTGTGAAGCACACAAGTATTATGAGTTGCCCAAATACAAGCTTTGTAGATATTTGCCCATTCAAGCCCTTGTTTTTTTCGCTACAATGGTGTTTTTCCTGTCGTATATCTATGCATCACCTTCCACTGTAGTATCACCCCAACAACTCATATGTATTGCTGATGGCGAGCCGAATCAGCAGCTGGTGACATGGCACACTTACTTGCTCTACGAACGGTTTCAAACAGGTTTTCAGTCTTGCAAAAGTCTGAAGTAAGGTAATGTAAATTGACATTGCCTCATGCACACCTAAGCAATGTAGAAGTCACTGTAGTTGCCAGACTATGGCAGAACAAGGTATCATGTATTGAGTTCAATGAAAGGAGGAGGTAAACCTGGGCCAAAAAGAGGGAATAGGAAAAGAATCATCTTTTCTGAGTGGAAGAGGAGATTGGGTTCCTTCCATTAAAAGACACCCAGCTACCTCTCCCTATAATCTGAAGCAAGGTCCATCATTAAGACCATTTTGGCAGTGAGTAGGACCAATATTACGATTTACAGGGGATAAACTTCGGGAACAGAAGAGCTTTGAGGACCAAAGGAAGAGATTAGTGAAGGAAATCTGACTTCAGACAATCGGGGTTATTGGGACAATAACAGACCAAGATTCTTGGAAGGCCTTAATAGCCGCCTACTGAGTCCAAAGGAATGATACCAATAGACAAGTTTAACCCCTTGGCCGCGGCGGTAATTCCACTGCGGCGCGGGGGGGTGGGGGGTGAGCGCGGCACCGCCATGCTCGTGACGGAACCACGCCGTCATGAGTCACTGGCGAGCTGTGCTCATGACGGCGTGGTTCCGTCACGACCCCGCCCACTCACTAATTCGCCCGCACAGGCGGGGAATCAGTCCCGCGTGGGTGGAGCGGCCGCAGCATGACGGAACCACCCCGTCATGAGCACACGCCGCCCGTGGCTCATGACGGCGTGGTTCCGTCATGCGCAGGGAAGGGGTTAAAGTGCATTGCTTAAGAATTACAATATCTGAAGTTGGAAAAAATGCTTAGGGTGTAGTCGTTCAGACTCGTGCGTGCAGTGCTGAGCATGAGGCTTTATTGTAGACCGGCATTTGCCCATCTAAATATAGATGAAAATCCATAGGAAGACCCCTTTCTCTGCAGCCCTAGCCACTCAATCTCCAGACCCCTAAGCAAAGATCATGTAGAGCTGTGTACAAGATATTGGGTTGGCGAGGTGGGGAAGGTAGTGAACAGAGTCTCAATGGTGAGTCCAATTGTAACATGAGAGGGTACCAAGAATGCTAAGGCTACTTTGGTGTTGTTAGGACCACTGCCGCTTTTTCTGCTGTATTTTCCTTAAAGCGCTCAATAGAAAGGGAAATGGAGGAGACCATGGGGTCTTTCTCTATTATAGATAGAGAGCAGGAAATAATTAGTCAAGTGTCCAGGTCTAGAAAAATCTGTGCCACTCTTAAAAGTATTGTTGCTAGTGATGGATGAAGTACTTTGGTAAAAAAATGAGGTACAAAGACTAACCCAGAAGGAAGTACCTGGAACATGAAGCACTCATGTTCACGAAAAGCAGGAAGACATGTAGACAAAATGTGCAGATGTAAGTCATTTACATCCCATAATGTCTGATGATATAGAGGCTGAATCAATGTGAGTATAGCATGGAAGGTGGCGATTTAGAATGGTGAGAATGGTGGTGGAAGACAAACACGTTTCAGTGGTTTGAGGCCCATTATCTACATTCTGAAGGCTTGCACACTAGAAACAGAACTGTGTACACCCTAGTTCCTTTTTCCCCATCTTGCCCATCTCTGACTGAATTCATGTTTAATTATCATTACGGTCACACAACAGTGCCTACCTTCTTTTTTCTAGATAAGGGTAGTGGGGAGCCCAGGACTGTTGTGATGCTATCCTGATCTGACCACATGAAGGGCCCACTATACGCAAATGAAAGTGTGTCACCGTTGGTGGGCATGCAAGAGCAGACCACTGATGACTAAACTTGGGAAGCTCCCTGTGATGGTGAAATAGTCATTCATTTTCAAGGGCTAGGTGTGTGGAGATGTGGTACTGAAGACTGTGATTGGATCTTTTTGCATAGAAGGCTTCCAGGCTATGAGTCTGCCACTAAAAGCTTTTTTGGCACTGTGAAGTTACTAGTCACCTCAAAGACCTAATGGAAGAAAACCTGTGACCTCAAGATAAGGACTGCCAAAAAGGAAAAAGCACCCTAGAGTCTCTGACAAGTGTTTGACTTAGCCTTCCAGTTGAGGCTCTAATATCTTGGAGCCAATAAAAGATTAAGAGCAACAGCAAAGTTCTTTAGACACCATTCATCTTCCATGATCTAATACATACGTCGCATCATTGAGATGGTAGCCCCTGAAACTGCAGCCACAGAAGACAGTCTGTTAAACATATCAGATAAAGATCTGATCTGTGTGGAAACGTGTAATATTTTACGTTAGCATAAGCGACAGCCATTTTTGGCTGTGGTGTCCATTTCGCTTCCTTCATAATTCTTTCATCCTCTGCTGTTCGCCTTTTCACCCTGCTTGTGTCATCAACTTTAGTTGACCTCTTTCGACATGGCTAAGCAATGTACATGCTGGGGGGTTTGTAGCTGCCGGTGCACCTGGTCTTAGAGGCTATCTATTGACCGTTTACTGCTGCCATAAACATTCCTGCTCCCTTTCTTATTTGCTGACCAAGTGGTCATCCATCTGCCCTTGTTTGCTGATAGCTATTTTCTGTGTCTAAACTCGCTCTTTCCATTTCTGTCCATATGCTTGCATTGCAACAAAATTGTATATAAGGACGATGGTTTGTGAATTCAGTGTACTTCCTCCCACAACACTTGAGGGTGTTGTTTGGATGAAGTCCTGCTCATGAGCATTTAATAAACTTGGTTTGTTTTACTTCACTCCAGTGCCGATCTCTCTTTTGTTAGTCTTCGGACCCGTGGACGAGAGGGTGACCCTGCACCAGTGTGCCCACACAAGGGTACATTTCCACATCTGGTGTTCTGTTAGAGAGTCTTCTGTAAGGAGGCACTGTGAATCTAGTCTCTGAAGGAGACAGGCAAAAACAGGAGGTTTCTAATGAGTACCGGGGGGACTTGTGGAATTTAAAAAGAGGAAAGTGATATAGGATCTACAGCAGGGATACTTTAGTTCCTATAAAATAAAGGACCAAAGTGACCTGCATATCTTCTGCTTGAGGGTTCACATAATACATTCGGACTATCACGTGAAAGGCACTCAAGGAGGTAATGTTCATGGACCTTAAAACAGGAGGTAAAGACCGGAGGCTGATTGTGTACTTGTAAGTGCAGAGTTCACATGCTCAGAGGGACCCGTCACGTGGCTTTCTGGGTTTGGTTTACCTTTCCTTAAGGGCTTCAGGGTATTATCAGGTGACAGATGATTTGAGAAGATGAAGATTGCAGGAGAGCAGGGAGGGGTGAAAAATATTCCCTCCAAAATACGGGTTTGCAACACAGTACCAGCAGCTGCTTATCTTTGGGCAGAGCTGCCAAGTTCTGATTTTGGCCTACGGGCAAATTTTATATTTTACTTAGTACTGTAATAATATATTTCTTCGCTAACAACTAGTTATAAATGCCAAGAGAATACTGTCATCACTTTGTTAGCCAAGCATAAACATGAAATTACTATATAAGGGGAGCGTGGCTTGAGCCTGGACAAGAGGGCTGCCTAATCCCGTTGCTCCGCTGGTATAGATGAGGATCCGGAGATTAATAACGATCTGATCAGACATTCATGTCACATTATGGGGAGTAATTTTGCCCTCTAAATGACTGTAGGCTCAGAGTTGCCAAGAATTTGCAATAAATGGTGTTTCTTCTCGCGCGGTGAGCTGCCAAGCCACACCACCCGGCAGATCGGCTTGGGAACAGGATGGCGCCTTCCTGAAATCGCGACTGAACGCTCCCACCGCTCCTGCACCTACAGATAGGATCCACGCCATTTTTCAAACCAGAGGACCTCCTACTCTCCTACAGACACCAAACAATTTAGAAGCTTCCACAATGCAGTAAGAGACTCAAACTAAGCAGTAAAGTAATGGGTGGGTAACAGTAAAAACACGCAGACTTGCAAACTAACTTGAAAACAAGATGGCACCTTTCTGACATCATGGCTGACCACTCCTGCGCCATGGCATTTTCCAAATTCTGAGGAACTTTACTGTCGACTGGTACTTGCAAGACTTGGAAGACAACAGGAGACTTCACAGCTTCTCAGACTAACAGTAATGCAGTAAGTAATTCAACTACACAGTGTTAGAACTGGGGGTCTCTAGTTGGCTGAGGCAGTTACCTTAGTCCAAATAGGGACCCTTGCTTTTAGTCAGGGAAAGGAGGGACACCCTCGTTGATAACCCCTTCTCACCCCCTGGCTGCTTGACACGAGCAGCCAGGCTTATCTTCAAGCCAATGTGTAAAGTATTTGCAACCACACTCTCAGTGACACAGTGATAACACCACAAATGGACACCACACTGATGTATGAAATTAGCAGTATCTTTATCAAGCAGAAAAATACGGTAAGACCAAACGATAAAAAATCCTACATGTGCGTATTCGTAATATTTCACTTTGCCGGTTATTAGGCCAACAAACACTTGTAGGTTCTTGCGGTATTAATGAGCAGTTCACGATGTTCAAATGCAGTCCTAATGCAATGCTATGCAGTTCGTACTGCAGTTCGTGTTATCAGATTAATGCAGTTAGTAATGCAAGAATAATGCAATCCTCAATGCAAGTAATCAGGAAGTTCGTAATGCAAGAATAATGCAATCCTCAATGCATGTAATCAGGCAGTTCGTAATGCAAGAATAATGCAATCTTCAATGCAAGTAATCAGGCAGTTCGTAATGCAAGTATAACGCACTCCTTAATGCAAGTAATAAGGCAGTTCGTAATGCAGGAATAATACAATCCCTAATGCACGTTATAAGGCAGTTCGTAATGCAGGAATAATACCAGGCCAATCGACGCGATTAGCGCGGGCACCACTAGGCCCCAACCACAGACAACAGTCCTGAACTTCCGAGGGCGGCCCCGGTCCTGCCGGGCAGGTCCGGGCCGCTCGAGGACTCAGCGCATCTAACGCGATGCAGCAGGAGAGAGAGACGGGAGCACTCCGGGTCTCCTCCTGCGCCTCCCCAGGCCACACACGCTTGCGGCTACCGACCGGAGTCCAAGCCTTACCTGGGGGATGCGCTGTCTCGCTCTCTCTCTCTCCCCGCTTGTCGGACGTCCTGCTGGGCGCTCCCGATGACGACGCAGCTCCAATGCAAGGCGACGCTGTAGCAGGACAGGTTACGGTGCTGCCTTCTCCGTTGCTGACGATCTTGGGCAGATTCCTCTTGCGAACAACGATCACGATTACCTCACGACTTCCTTAGCTTTACGAAATCCTTCAGCACGTTGCGGCTCGGGCCGGCGGCGGTGATCTTGATCCGCAGCCTCAGTTACATGGCATGTCAGATTTCACAGTAGGGGGCTTACAATATTGAAAACTTGTAGGCCGCAGTCCTTCTCCAGGGGCCGATATGCTGTGTGTAAGTCCATACATGATACAGTTGTGCAGTGTACAATTCGATGATATTGGCTTGCATGTAACTTGCTCGACATCTTAGCATAATTTTAGATTGGGAGGCCTCGATGCAGGCAGTGGACATTTGTCATACTGGAACACCAGGAATGTGCCTCTAAATCAAGCGTGTAGTGGTTTTCCTCGTGGTCACAAGAACATTACAGCCTCTTTAAAAAAGTGTCAGCAAAAAAATGAGCTCTGGTAGAAATACTTGTCTCGATTTTTGGTGCTCATACAGCTTCAAACATATAATGGTTGAGGCGGACTTGGTGAGCTGTGCTAAGACACCAGGAAATTCTGTGGAATTAATTATTGGAAGACTACAGATCTTGGGGTTTGGGTTCTATGATTTGCTGACTGGGGCAATAATCTTTTTTTGTGCTAGATATGGGCAACAGGCCTCTGAAATCTAATTTTTCAGGAGTCTTTCCTTGGTTCCTTTGCCATTTAAGCTGCACAGTGGCCTCCGTTTGAACCTCTATCTCTCAGGTTTTTCTTGAGACTTTCTTGGTACCATCATTTTGATGGGAACCTGAGGGAGTAGGGGTTCTGGATAATGAGAACTCCCCATTTATGAATGTCTCCCAATAAGTCAATAATAATAATATTGACTCCTCAATCCATTAGACTGAGGACCCAACCTGCCCTTTCCTCTTTCCGAAAGCCCTTCACGACTCCTATATTCAGACTGTACTTCAGCTAAATTCTAGATGTTCTAACACTACAACTGGAAGTCATCACTCATTTCTGATTCCAAAAAAAGCCTGCTCTGTCCGTTTCACTTATTGCTCATATCTTCCCACCCTTTCCAGTGGCTTCATTGAATCTTATAATACTTCATTGTCATGGTTTTACTTCTGCAAAGTGTGTAATGCTGCATGGTGCACACACACTATGTAAAAGCAGCTACATAATACAGAGTAGTCTGTATTCCTTCTATCCTGAGCTGATGTCTGCTGCAGATTCACTATTTTCTGGGACTGATGTCAGATAAATAGAGAGATAGGTTTTGATAGGACTGCTAAATTCCCAAGCCATGAGAGTTTGTACACATCGCACAGCGATAGGGGTGGTAGACATCATCAGCTCTAATGGCCAATGAACTGGGCTCAAGTGAATTGTCCAGTATGTCTGGCTGTGCATTCTCCTAGAGGTATGGCAACTTCCTGGGCCAAACTCAGAGACCTCCTGTTGAGGAGGTGTTTTCGAAATTGGCCAAATGGTCGCATCTTTCTACCTTTGCCTCCCGTTACAACATGTAGGTGTAGGATTCTCCATGTCTGGGTTTAGTTTCCAAAGTGCTGAATGCTTTGTGTGGTTTCTTTGTTGTTTTTTTTTTTTTTTTTAACCACAATCTTTATTGATTTTCAAAAGGCATAGAATTTAGGATTATTTACATTATTATGATCATGTAAGAGGGGAACATATACAGTACTATTCATTTCTTACATGCTATTATTGTCTATGCATATGCCACGAGTGTAAGACAAGGCAGCGAACATTGTATTCCCCAAAAGTATGTGGCGATAACCAATATTCAAATTTAACAATGCCCTCACCTTTAACATGACATTCATCCGTTCATACATGTCTTGCTGCAGCGCATTGGGTAACAAGTAGATTGGTTAGCGAACGTACCATGTTGATCAGCAGTTAACAGGAACAGTCTCTGGCAATATGGCTCCACAGTCGGACCCCATGCTCGTTCAGTCTTAGGTGACGCACAGCCCTTTTTGCCCGTAGGAGAACAGTGATGGGCAACAGCTGCTGCATGTCCAGGATATTACATTGGGCCTCCCATTAGCAGGTATTAGTATTTAATTATCGGGCAACTCTAGAGCCTTAATGGATTCCAGCAGAGCATCCCATTCCGTTGCTAACGGTCGCTTGCGCAACCCACAATATTCTGCCCGGTGAAGAGCATTGCTCTTTGCTAAAGCCCACCTCTCTACTTCCTCCATCCACAGATATAGCATTGGAGTTGTTGCCGATTTCCACCTCCTGGTCAGGAGGCGTTTTACCAGAAGGAGTGCCAGGTCCGCAAACCGTGCCCTCACCCTGTTGCCTTTGGGGCATGGCTAGAGACCCAGAATGCAACTCTCGGCTGAATGCCAGTTGGCCCCACCAGTTACCACCTCCAGTGTGGTGCCAATCTTTGCCCAGTATGAGGATATTGTGGGGAAAACCCACAGCATATGCATCAGGTCAGCCTCCTGTTCAGGACAACTGGGGCATGTTGAGGAAACATTGGGGAATATGGTATGGAGTCTATGTGGTGTAAGGCATGCACGGTGCAAAATAGAGTACTGTATAAATTTGACTCTAGAGTTGCTGGAAATTTTCTTGGGGAATTCAAGGAGAAAGGTCCATTTTTTATCCCGGAATTCACAGCCCATATCCGCCTCCCATTGGAGCTTCAAAGGAGCCAGAGAGGATGAGTGGTTTCTTTGTTGTTGAGCCCTGTACTGTGGCATATCTCTTTGAGATAGACGAGAAAACTTGACAAGGAGGAAAGGTTTCCATTATGGGCCATTTATCACATTACTCCCATTTGAACTTCCCAGTATTAGAGTCCTTTACTCTATACCGGTGGCATATGATAGCTTCATTGTTATAAAACTTGGGTAGGTCATAAAGGAAGGAGGTCGGGAGAGGGATCCTTTCATTGACCACCTATTGGAGTGTGTCGCGGTTGAAGAACCGTTTGGGGGAATGTTAATAACTAAATTCTACACAACTAGGTGCATGCCTCAGAGACGGACTGACCTGGTGTTTTTAAAACGGTGCCAAAGAGGTCTGATTCAGAGCAATGAGATTATTGGTAACATCGCAACATTGCAGCATGTCCCTTTATCTGATGAAATCTATTTGGGTTTTCAGACCTACTGTGAAATCTTTTTCTAGGTGTACTTTTTAAAGCTAAAAAACAAAGTGAAACAGCCCATCTACTGCGGCGCGTGGTCACAATCAAAATGTTGTCCAAACATTGCACTCATGGTCAACCCCAAACACATTTTTTCGTCCTTTTGCAGTAACTCAGCACTCCACTAGGTGGCACTGTAAAGACCCCCCCTTTACAAAGCGCCATCTGGTGGTGTGCCACGTTACTGCAAAAGTACCATAAAATGCCGATTCACAATGTATAGGGAAAAACACAGGGGTTTTACCTGCAGTGCTGACAATCCTCGCACCATTCCCAAACACGAGCTGCAGGAACAGCGACACTGTGATGCATATCATCGCCAAGTTAAAGAAAAGTTTCACCTCCCACGGAATAACAATTTGAGAAAAGTGGTACTTGAGTAGATCAAATGGGGTTGGGCAGACTCTTGTTTCAAAATAACATACCATTGGGCAGCCAATTTAAAAGGCATCACTTTTGAAAATCCCTTGGCTCAAGGGAACTAAAACATTTTCCTTTTATTGTGGCATGCACAGGCTGCGGTATGCCACTGAAACAGAAAGGAAATAGCTTTGGCAAAAACTATTGATTTCTTTTACAAACCGAGGTCAAATGCAGTGCTTAATTTGTGAAGGTGTTTGCAGGTGGTGGGGAACCGGCACCAGGGCCGGACTTGGAGCCAAAAGCAGCCCTCGCAAATTTTGTGAGACCATCCCTCATACTGCAATGCTGCACATAGCGAGCAAGCAAGCCTGACCACTGTAAAGCAAATTTTTCTTGGGGGGAGAGGGGTAGTGAGGGAGGTTTCTCAACCAAAGAATGTTTGGGAAAAATGCAAATATAGTGCTTTTTACAACACGTTTTTCATTACAGAACCTTTTACAATCACTGAATGGATGGCTGGGGATTGGAGACATGGCTGCATGGCTCAAAGAATGAATGAATAATTGGATGCATGAGCAGTGGGTGGATGAATTAATTCAAGAATGGATGACAATGAATAAAGATGTTTAGCTACCTGGAGCAAATAGTCAGTGCACTAACCAAGAGTGGGTGCTCTGGTTTTCATTTCAGCTTCTGCATGAAAACATCACCCTTCCCAAACACTACTACCACCAATCACGGTGAAAAATGTATGGCATGGATGTATTTAACACAATGAGCTGATGTAATGCCTCAAACAATTAAACACAAAGCATTAAGCTTTGGTAGAAAATGGTAGCAAGAAAGAGATAACCATGTAGTGGCCAAATTGCACAAGGTCAAACCAGGAAAACTTGAAACAGTCACGGCTTCCACTTGACCACGTTGTGTGATCTTAGGCAATCACTTTTTTAACAGTGCCTCCCTTTTCTTCATCCCGACATGAAAGCACCTTGAAGAATATCAGTGCAGGGTGTTGTGAGAAGGTGCCTATCCTACTTTCCTACAGATGTGAGCTGCTTAAAAACAAAAGACTATATATTAAGTAACCAAATCTATAGTAACACCCTAGGCCACGTATTAGAAGACAAAAGACAACGGAGTCGCCTCTTGGTTGATTAACAGCATCGTCATTAGGGTAGTGGCGGCACGAATGTTTCTAAATTCATGATTAAAACCACAATTTTGATGAGACTATCATATATGTATTGAACTCTCTGATCCGGGCCACAGCATATCCTTCACCCCTACTCTCTGAAAATAAGCGCTGCTGGTGGCAACCAATAGGAGACAGGAACCAACCAAATGCAAAAACAAATGGTTTTGAAGCGAGCGGTAATTCCGCTGGGGGGGGGGGAGGGGGTGAGCGCGGCGCCGCCATGCTCGTGACGGAACCACGCCGTCATGAGTCACGGGCGAGCTGTGCTCAGGACGGTGTGGTTCCGTCACTACCCCGCCCACTCACTAATTCGCCCGCACAGGCGGGGAATCAGTAACGCGTGGGCGGAGCTGCAGCAGCATGACGGAACCACGCCGTCATGAGCACACGCTGCCCGTGGCTCATGACGGCGTGGTTCCGTCATCCGCAGGGAAGGGTGTAGTGTTGCGCTCTAGTGGTCGCGCGCAGGCGCGATGACGTCAGCGCGGCCGCCATCTTGGCGGTGCAATAAGCGCCAGACATCGGAGCGGCACGGACGTGTTCCCGGCGCTCTCCTCGACTTTACCTTTTGCCTAATAAAGAGAGTTATACCAACGCAGAGTGGCACGTGATTGGGGGGCAGTAATACAAGCATTACAGTGGCGACGAGATCGGGATAAAGAAAAAAATTCGGAAAAAAAAATAAATAAAAAACGATCCACATCTAGCACAGTCAGAGGACACGAGGACTCACAGGAGACGTGGCAAAGCGGGAGAGCGTGGCAGAGGACGGTCCCACTGCGAACCAGAACCACCGGTACAGGTAGTGGTGATCAGGGACAGCGCACAGCCCCAATACATAGAAGGGTGGAGAATAGGGGAACAGGAGGCGACACCCCACACCCTACAGGACATCCAAGGCCCTGGCGGAGGTGGAGCAGCGCAGCGACGGGGGAGCCCAGGGGCCCCACCACGACCACACACCTCCCAGAAGCACAGGCACACCAGGCAGTCCAAGAGGTAACGCAGAGGCACCGGAAGGTAACGCAACAATGTGCGCGCAGGCGTCTACACTCACGACGCCCATACCCTTTCTACCGAAACCAGGCGAACCCCTGATGAAATGGGAAGACTGGAGGGAGTACTTCACGAACTACCTAGAGGCCCTAGAAGACGAAAACGGAGAGGCCTTCCCCAGCAAAAGGAAGAAAAGGATATTACTCCACAACCTAGGCCCGGAAGGACTCAGAGTTTTCCAGAACCTAGTCCCCATGCAACGGCTGGCCGCAGACGATGATGTGTTCCAGCACGCGATCGATGACCTGAACAACCATTACAGACCTGCAGTGTGCACGTCCATAGACAGATACACCTTCCAACAGAGGAAACAAGCGGGAGAAGAGTCCATAGACGACTACGTGGCAGCGTTGAGGAAATTGGCGATCACATGCAAATTTGGCGCCTTGCACGACGAATTTATCAAAGACCAGATAGTCATGCACACGAAGAACACAGCAATCCAAGACAAATTGTGGGTCAACGGGGACGCCACACTGAAGGACGTCATTGCCATGGTAAAAAGGCGGAGCTATCAAAGAGATGTGCCGAGGCAGCGAAAAAGAAAATACAGAGCGGACTATGGTCAATAGAGTTACGGTATTAGAACCTCCGGGCAGAGGAAAAAGAAGGGAGACCGAAGGGAGAGCCCAGAGTAATTGGACTCCACAATCCACACAGGCACAGAAATCAAACAGGGAGAGTAACACCACGTGCTACAGGTGCGGCAGTTCATTCCACGCGGCAAATGACAAGCGATGTCCAGCCTTCCGAGCCAAGTGTATGTACTGCGGACTTGTCGGACACTATGAAAAAGTGTGTCGCCGCAAGGTGAAGCGGTCAACAGTCAAGTACGTCACACAAGACAAGGGAGGTGTAGAGGAAGAAGAAGAGGAAGACGACGTGTTGTGCATCGACGATCAAGTTCTAGGCATAGAAGGAAGTCGCTCCAAGAAACCGCAGTGTGATATGGTCGTGGGAGGTGTCCAGATCAAGATGGTGGCGGATTCCGGCTCTCCATTTACCATCATTCAAAAGTCAGTGTGGGACGAGAACTTCAAACCCAGCCTGGGATCACACCTCGAGCCCCCAGACATACGTCCAGTCACGTTCACAGGAGAACCCATCCCGATGGAGGGATATCGAGTCCTGAAATTTGAGTTCAAGAACCGCTGTGCGGAGTGCAAATTGTACGTAGCAGAAAAAGGTCCTTCTGTCCTGGGATGGATGGACCAGGGCGAACTGGGCATACAATTGAACCCAGGAGGGGACACGCAAGTCCTGATGACCTGCACAGATAACCAACCAGACTTCGTTAAGATGAAAAGAGAATTCCCCACGGTATTCGGAGGCAAAGTGGGAAAACTGGCGAAATTCACACATAGAATCGAACTCAAGGACAACGCCAAACCGGTATCCCACAAGGTGAGGAACATACCGCTAGCAGTCAGGGAAGCAGTGCAAAAAGAGTTGCAAAGATTAGAAGAAGAAGGGATCATCGAACCTATCAACAGCTCGGAGTGGTTGGCCCCGTTGGTAGTAGCGAGAAAACCCAATGGCAAAGTTCGTTTGTGTGTGGACCTGCGCGAATTAAACAAGTGCATAGTAGTAGAAAAATTCCCATTGCCTAGAATAGACGAAATGCTGGCGAAGACGGAAGGTATAAAATGGTTTTCCACAGTAGATCTTGCCTCTGCCTATCATCAGATAGCACTGCACAGCACGAGTAGGAAACTAACGTCCTTCATTACACCATTTGGATGTTACCAGTTCCGCAGGATGCCGTTTGGCCTGGCATCAGCAGCTGCGGTATTCCAAAAGCTGATGCACAAACTATTCAAGGACATTGAGGGAGTACAATACTTCCAAGACGACATCTTGGTGATGGGCAAAGACCGAGCCGACCATAACACAAAACTAGCAATGGTGTTACAAGTTTTGGAAAGGAATGGCCTGACAGCTGAATGGGAGAAATGCAGACTAGGGATGGCGTCTGTCACATACTTGGGTCATGAGATTAGTGACCAAGGCATCACACCCAAACACGCAAATGTCAGAGCAATATGTGAAGCTCCGGCGCCGACAAGCAAGGAAGAAGTGAGATCATTCTTAGGGATGGCCGAATATTACAGCAAATTCGTGCAACACTTCGCCACCAAGACACATCACCTGCGACTACTGGTACGAGACAAGACAGCCTTCCAGTGGACAGAGGAAGCGTAAGGAGAGTTTCAGAAAATCAAGGAGGATGTCAGCAGAGCGGTCCCCCTGCAAGGTTATGATCCGCACGGAGAATCCATATTAACCACAGATGCGAGTGATAAAGGCCTAGGGGCAGTCCTCATGCAGGGAAAGAAGAATGGAGAGCAAGCGACCATCAGCTTCGCGTCAAGGACATTGTCACCCACAGAACAGAAGTTCAGCGTGATAGAAAAAGAGATGCTGGCGGTGGTGTGGGCCATGTCAAAGTTCCGCCAATTTCTATGGGGCACAAGATTCCAACTCAGGACGGACCACAAACCCCTTGTCAAGGTACTAACATCCTGCGGGCACGCAAGTGCCACACCCCGCATCGCAAAAATGACCCTGAAATTGTTAGACTACAGGTATGACGTAGAATACATCCCTGGAGCCAAGAACAAAGTGGCGGACTACCTCAGTCGAGCTTCAGCCATGGAAGACGCACCCGCAAGTACAGACGAGGACGAAGTCAGAGTGGCATTCACGGGAGATCAGGAGCAGGCGATAAGCGGGCAGGAGTGGAAGCAAGCCTACGAAAGGGACACGGACCTGGAAGACATCAAGGCATTCACCATACAAGGGTGGCCAGAGAAAAGGCACCTGAAAGCGGAACAAAGGAAATTCTTCGAAGTAAGGGAAGAGCTATCAGTAGGAGACCAAGGAACCTTCCTGTTTAGAGGGGAGAGAGTAATCCCTCCAGGATCGTTGATACCACACCTGCTGGCGTTGTTGCACGAAGGGCACTTGGGCATCGTAAAGACGAAGATAAGGACCAAACAAATGTACTGGTGGCCTGCAATGGATAGTCAAATCGAGAGACATGTAAGAGAATGTGATCAGTGCCAAAGAGCGGACAAGTCACAAACGTTACTACGTCCGGCACTAGGGAAGTTTGACAATCCAGCCAACCCGTGGGAGGAATTGTCTATAGACATTCTTGGTCCGGTGTTGGATGCGGAAGGGAACCCAAAATACGTAGTAGTTCTCATAGATCGATATTCTAAGTGGCCAGAACTGGACATACAGGAGGTGATGGACACAGAGACAGTGCTGAAGTTTCTTACAGCTACCTTCCTCAGAGAGGGTATTCCTCGTTCCATCTTGAGCGACAATGGACCTCAATTCACATCAGAGAAGTGGAACCGGTACATGGAACGAAACGGCATCCAAATCAAGCACACAGCGGTCTACCATCCGGCAGGGAATGGTCTTGCTGAAAGGTTTAATCGAGTAATAATGGGGTCCATCCAATCAGCCATAGGAATGGGAAAGGACTGGGAGAAAGAAGTGAGAAGTATGCTGTGGGCCTACCGAATCACACCAACCGGCACAGGATACAGCCCGTTCCAAATCCTAAGAGGACGTGAGCCGTTCACGAGGGACAATCTAGCGTGGAAAGAAAAGACGGTCACGAGTAAATGGTCCCCGGCAGTCGTGCACCACAATTTAGAGAGAGCCCAGAGAACGTACACAGAACAGTACAATAAGAGACGCAATGTGAAAGGAACGTCCTTGGAAACAGGGGAATGGGTTAGAGTCAAACTTGCCCAGTTGAGGAGGAAAGGAGACAGCAAGTACAGCCTGCCCCTGAAAGTCGAGCAAGTGTACAACAGAGCTGCTTTACTCAGTGATGGGAACGTCTGGTCGCAAGATCGCATGTCCAAATGCAACAAGATACTACAGTGGGACAAAGAAGAAAGATCAATGACACATGAGGAACAAAGGTTGCCAGCAAGAGAGACAACCCCAGGAGAAGAAGAGATGGACCAAGAAATAAAAGGAAATAGGGAAGAGCAGGACGAGAATGATAATCTAATAACCGAGGAATGGCAGGAGGACAATAGTAGGACTCTGGAGAGAGAGAGCCCTAAAGGACAAGGAGAAACGCCAGCCAGCCGAGCAGATGGAAGGGGAGAAGTATCCACCTCCACTCCGGTAAGACGTACAAGGGCAGGGAGACTTGTAGTAAGACCTGCCAGATACAGAGACTATGATTTGGGAGAAATGAAGTAACTCCCGGCCGAGAGACTATGGGACTACCTTCCTATTGTTATAAGTTTTGTGTGTTTGATAAAGAAGGGAGATATGTAGTGTTGCGCTCTAGAGGTCGCGCGCAGGCGCGATGACGTCAGCGCGGCCGCCATCTTGGCGGTGCAATAAGCGCCAGACATCGGAGCGGCACGGACGTGTTCCCGGCGCTCTCCTCGACTTTACCTTTTGCCTAATAAAGAGAGTTATACCAACGCAGAGTGGCACGTGATTGGGGGGCAGTAATACAAGCATTACAAAGGGGTTAACTTAAAACCCATTGTTTTGCATTGTTTGTAAAGTCTGAAGTGCTGCAGGCAAGCAATGAGGCCGGCCCAGCCCGAGTAACAAAACCAGCCCCCACAAGCAGTAAAACCGGCACCCACCCTACTAGCCCACCGGGAAAACGCCTGGTCCCCTTTACAGCCAGTCCCGGCCTGACCGGCATTGGTTTTTGGGGGCCAGGGCTAGTTTTCATCCTTCGATTTTGAGCCAAGCCAGAGCAAATGAGAGAAAGGAAAAGGGAGAAATAAGGAGGGAGAGAAAGATAGGAAAATAGTGACAGAGGGAGAAAGCAGGGATTAAAAAGAACCGGGAAGAACGAGATAAAGGAGACAGAGTAGGGGGTGGAAGAAAGATGCATGCAGCGGAATCAAGACAAGGCAGCTTTGTTACTCAGCAAACGTGGTACCCGGCACTGGGGCCTCAGCACTTATTATCTTTATTATTCACAGATTAAGCTCTGGGCAGACGTGGCCACCTGCAGTCCTCGCATGTTTACATTTAGGTCACCTTCCATTCTCATTGCACAGACCTGTTAGCCCATTGACTTAGCGAGGGTCACGCAGTGCTTCAGCGGTAGACTCAGGACATGGTCCTGGGATCTGTTTGTTCTGGAGGCTGTGCTCTCCCCGTTAGAGGGTAGCCTTTGTTCAAACAGTAACACAAAGGGCAGGTCTGTGCCCTGTCTAAATACCGATAGCGACGCTCATTCTTCTCATGTGAGCTGTGACCACACAAAGGTACTCTGCAGAGCTGGAGCAGCGCCAAGAACACAGGCTTCTTTGTGCTAAAGTAAACAGGCTTCTTTAGTCAAAGGAACAACAAAACAAACTTGAAGGGATACAATGGAAAAGCACTAAGATTCAGCTCTTGTAGAGATACAGTATAACACACCAAAGCGCATCGCTAACAAAGACCCAGCATAACACACCAAGGTGCATCGCTAACAAAGACACAGTATAACACACCAAAGTACATCGCTAACAGAGATAGGTAGATATAGGTAGAGCCCTAACAGAGATGCATTATAACACACCGAAGTGCAGCCCTAACAGGGATACATTGCAACACACCAAAGTGCATCGCTAACAGGGATACATTATAAAACACCAAAGTACAGATTTTACAAGGAAATGTATAACACCACAAAGTACAGGGATACAAATGAAATGACACACCAAGGTAGAGCTCTTACGGTAATACATTACTACACACCAAGGCACAACCCTAACAGGGATGCATTACAAAACACTAAAGCACTGTTTTAACAGAAACACATTGAGTATCACCAGGTATGGCTTATAGCGGGTTACTTAATATTCTTCCACATATCCCAATACATGCCTTCAATATATTACAGCTATTTAAAGTATCGCCAGTAAAGGAGCTATGTTGCAACACATCAAGGTATAGCGCTCACAGAGATATATTACACCTGATCAGGATACAGCCTGTGAAGTGATACTACAATACATCAAGGTGTAGGCCTTACAGAGATATATTACAATGGATCAGGATGTAGCCTGCAAAGCGATATTACAACACATCAAGGTATAGCGCTCACAGAGATATATTACACCTGATCAGGATACAGCCTGTGAAGTGATACTACAACAGATCAAGGTATAGGCCTTACAGAGATATATTACAATGGATCAGGATGTAGCCTGCAAAGCGATATTACAACACATCAAGGTACAGGCCATAGGCCATACAGAGATATATTACACCTGATCAGGATACAGCCTGTGAAGTGATACTACAATACATCAAAGTATAGGCCTTACAGAGATATATTACAACAGACCAGGATACAGCCTGTGAAGTGATACTACAACACATCAAGGTATAGGCCTTACAGAGATATATTACAACAGACCAGGATACAGCCTGTGAAGTGATACTACAACACATCAAGGTATAGGCCTTACAGAGATATATTACACCTGATCAGGATACAGCCTGTGAAGTGATACTACAATACATCAAGGTATAGGCCTTACAGAGATATATTACACCTGATCAGGATACAGCCTGTGAAGTGATACTACAATACATCAAGGTATAGGCCTTACAGAGATATATTACACCTGATCAGGATACAGCCTGTGAAGTGATACTACAATACATCAAGGTATAGGCCTTACAGAGATATATTACAACAGACCAGGATACAGCCTGTGAAGTGATACTACAATATATCAAGGTATAGGCCTTACAGAGATATATTACACCTGATCAGGATACAGCCTGTGAAGTGATACTACAACACATCAAGGTATAGGCCTTACAGAGATATATTACAACAGACCAGGATACAGCCTGTGAAGTGATACTACAACACATCAAGGTATAGGCCTTACAGAGATATATTACACCTGATCAGGATACAGCCTGTGAAGTGATACTACAACAAATCAAGGTATAGGCCTTACAGAGATATATTACAACACACCAGGATACAGCCTGTGAAGTGATACTACAATACATCAAGGTATAGGCCTTACAGAGATATATTACAACAGACCAGGATACAGCCTGTGAAGTGATACTACAATACATCAAGGTATAGGCCTTACAGAGATATATTACAACAGACCAGGATACAGCCTGTGAAGTGATACTACAATACATCAAGGTATAGGCCTTACAGAGATATATTACACCTGATCAGGATACAGCCTGTGAAGTGATACTACAATACATCAAGGTATAGGCCTTACAGAGATATATTACAACAGACCAGGATATAGCCTGTGAAGTGATACTACAATACATCAAGGTATAGGCCTTACAGAGATATATTACAACAGACCAGGATACAGCCTGTGAAGTGATACTACAATACATCAAGGTATAGGCCTTACAGAGATATATTACACCTGATCAGGATACAGCCTGTGAAGTGATACTACAATACATCAAGGTACAGGCCTTACAGAGATATATTACCCCTGATCAGGATACAGCCTGTGAAGTGATACTACCATACATCAAGGTATAGGCCTTACAGAGATATATAACACCTGATCAGGATACAGCCTGTGAAGTGATACTACAACACATCAAGGTATAGGCCTTACAGAGATATATTACAACAGACCAGGATATAGCCTGCAAAGCGATATTACAACACATCAAGGTACAGCACTTACAGAGATGCATTACAACGCATCAGGATATAGTCTTTAAAGCAATACTACAATACATCAAGTATTTTCTATAAGAAGATATGTTACAACATATGAAGGTATGTATATGTAGTCAGCAAAGAGGTACACAGCACTACATCAAGATGTAGCATGTAAGGAATTTCACTGTAGCACAGATCAAGGCATAGCCTTTAAGGGGAAACACTGCACCACACATCAAGGTAGTGCCTATAAAAAGGAGCTTTGCCACACAAAGTATAGTCTTTAAGAGCAAATTACAACATACGAGGTACCGTCCATAAAGACATTCCTTGTACAAACATCAAGGTATAGCCCCTAAAGAGGTGCATTATAAGACATCAAGGTAAAGCCTGTAAAGAGGTAGATTGTCATAGTGAAGCCTATAAAGAGATATATAGTGCCGAACATCAAAGTGTAGCCTTTAAAGATATACATTGTACTATACACTAACGCATGGGTACTCGCAAACATTTTCCCAGGGGTTAATAAGTTTGCTCTGTGATGTGCTCGAGGGCTGCATTGGTGCCAACAGGGTGGCTGTCAAGTGAAAGGGTTGAGGCGATTGGTGGTTGGGTGGGTGTAGGCGAAGGATATACATCTAGTGGCTAAATTGAACAAAGTGAAACCAGAAAACCTGGGATTAATCCTAGCTTCGCCTACTTTATCATATTGTGTGATCCTAGGCAATTGTTTAATTTTACTTTCCCCGCTTTTTCTTCCTTATCACATATACGAGGACCTTGAAATACATGATTTCAGGGTGTGCGCTGTACAAAACTTTCTCCTGTGTTTGACTCAATAAACTATAACGTTGTTCATGTATAATAGGAACCCAGGCCACCCCAAGAGAGCATTTATAGCTGACTTGCCTCTTTTTTCACTATTGGCGTTGTTGTGAGAGTAGGGGGAAGAATTCAAGTTTCTAAATTCATATTTGAAAACTATCACTTTTACATCAATACTTCTCAATGCACTGATATAATCTCTTGTACTAAAGTGAAAAGGTTCTACATGTTAATTAAATACACTTTTTGAATTTTGAAGAGACCGTCATATTTTTACACGTTTGCTGCAAGATGTCATTAAAGATGGAGCCAAGGACTTCCTAGTTACTTCCTTTCTTTAACACTAATTAACCTTGAAATAAATGCTTGCCTGTCTATTTAACATCTTTTTATTGATAGTGTTGAGTCAATAAACGGCAGTCCAGTGCTGCCTTTGACCACGGGGCCGCATGTAAAGATCAATGGGGCCGCTTGCACCCCCTCCCCCCCGGGCTGTAATTTGAGTATAATTGCACCAAGGTATAGCCAGTGAAGTGATACAGTACAACACATCAAGCTGTAGCCCGTAAAGAGATTCATTGTCGGGGTATTGCATAACACATTAAGGAGTGCCGGTAAACAGATTTCAATGCATCAAGGTATAGCCTGTACAAAGAGTTGTTAAGAAGTAGTAATATGTAGCCATTAAAGAGACACGGTGTACAACACATCATGAAAAGACCTCGAAAGCAATGCACTGTAAATAAATCAAGGTATAACCCATAAGCATATGACTTGTATCACACATCAAGCTATAACCTGTAAAGGGATATATTGTCAAGGTACAGGATAAATACCTTATGGTGTAGGCCCTAACCAAACACATCAGGGTATAGCATGTTAGGTGACACTTCAGAACATATTAAGAGATAGACATTATAGAAACACATCATGATTAAAGCAATGCACTATACAATAAATCGAGGTTTAAACCGCATGAAGGTGCACTGTATCACACAACAAGATATTTGTTAAGAGATGTTTTGCAACATACATCAAGTAACTATTTTTTTAAAGACAGAGGTGTCCAATGTAGGTCCAAAAGGGCCGGATCCATACAAGATTCACATATGATAAATGTCCATACAACAAATCTCGAAAGAACCCATTTGCACTGCAGTTATCCTGGAAATCTGCCATAGACTTGGCCATCCTTGCTCTTCATTGGCTCCCTGCCTTGAAGGAACACGTTAAAATACATCATGTTACAATCTTTAAAGAGACGCAATGTACACCACATTATGAAGAAGTCCTTATAAACACTGAGCAACATAACAAGAACAGACCTGTAATTCGAAACTTTGAACACATCAAAATGTAGTCCTGTAAGAGGCACATTACACCACATTAGCATGTAGACCGTAAATAAACACCCCCCCCCCACCAGCATATCAAGAACTAAAGAGATCCATTGTAGAACACAAAAACGATACATAGCACAACAACAGATCAAACTATATCTGGTAAAGAGACACTGTATAGTACATCAAGACACACTGCTGAAAAAGTGGCCCTCCGAGAGATACCGAGCACAACATATCCAGAACTTGTCCTTACTAAGCCTACTAAACCCTTCAAGGGAAAGTCTCTAAAGGCTTCACTGCTGCAACACGTTTCTGAACCCCATGCCAAATGAAAAACAAATACACTGCAAAACACACCAACAATGATCCCTTAAACAGACTCTCAGCAGTGGAAGAGATGCGCCGTACAAAGCAATCACTAAATATTAGATATTAGAGCACAGCATGAAAAATACTGAACATCTAAAACTACGCCTTAAAAGGTACACTGTACAAAATGTGTCTAACAAGCCCTTGTAGAGATACACTACACAACACACTACAGAGTTCTTCAATACAACACACTAGGATTTAGCTTTTTGAGGAATACGCTGTATAACCCTCAAACTGATGTACTGTTCAGCACCCCAAGTTAGATTATAGAACAACATTATACAACTATAGTTAGATTTTACAACACATCAAGAATTAGATTCCACAAAACACTTCAGGAGATGCATGTAAAACAAGAACTAGTCCTTAAAAACATACAATGTACAGCACATGGATAACAAGCCATCACAGAGGTACACGTGAAACAAATCAAGGATTTACCCCTAAAAACATACACAGTACAACTCTCCAGTAGATACACAGTACAACACACCAAGAGCTACTGCTTAAATAGATACATCTTACAGCAACACACCACGGCAGAGCTTTTAAAGAAAATCACAATGCACCCCATCGAGAAGTAGCCCACAAAGGGAGACTGCACACAACTAATGGGGCTCTAACGTGTGGCCAGGTTTGATCACAAAGGAGGTGAATGAAACCAACAAACTGGCTGGGAGCCCATCTCTAGGGTCCTCAAAGGGGTTGGGGCTCGAATGCTCAGGGGTAACTTTATTACAAAGGAATAAAATTCAACCGCCAATCCCAACAACATCTCTGATGGTGTCAAAGCAGAAAACACAGTACACAAATCAAAGATATTTAGATGGAAAGCACCATATTAAATTAGCTGCAGAGATCTGATGTACCTCCAAAGCCATGCTCAGCTTTTACGAATCCATACCATGACTGTCGCCATTCATGCAAAGCCACTGCATAGTGTGTATTCATTACATAAGACTCAAGGTTCGAAATAGAACTAACAAATATGTACACATACTCCGAGGCTTCAGCATAACACAAAAATGGCGTCACCAAAATAGGTGCATATATCCACTGGAGCAAAGGAATTCAGAAAGTCAGAACAGAAAGAAATCAAGCTGCAAGTCAAAAACCATAAAAGAAGCTTACTGGTTCCTAAAGGTAAGTAGTCCTTCAATGTTTAGGCATGCTCTCAGTTACTGAGTCAAGCCAACATGCTCAGTACAGCACAGACTCCTTCTCCAGAGATGCTCCCAATGAATATTAACAGTCTGTACATATGGAACTGGAAAACATTTGCACCTCAGCCGATATTCTCATAGCATCAAACATGGCCATAGTATGCGGACAAATACTGCCACACATGGCAGAGAGGGCAGGATGCCTGCTGTCAATTATGGTTTAATATCTGTAGAGGACTGGGATGCGAAGGTGTTTGCTAAGCTCCAGGTACAGGATCTGCGGAGCTGGGGTGATAATGTTGGTTTACTTCATCCTACTTAGATTGAGTTTAAACTCAGAAGGAGAACAGTTGATAAAGTACTGGCACTTCTACTGATGGCCCAGAGATCTGGACACATAAAAGTGGTGCCCTGTACTAACTTTCCAGACTGCAAGTCAGTTTTGGAAAACTCAACAACTGAAACAAAGGTAGGGCACTTTTAAAGGCCGGTCTTGTCACAGATATATGGGTGAGAGTGGAACTGGATGCAGGCACACGCCTATTCTATAGAAGTAGCAGAATCGGTGATTTGAAATATGGGTGTGTCCTCACCCCCATGTTCTGTAACCTTTATACTATTGATGGAGCAAGGACTCACAAATGAGACTTGCTCGAATGCAATCTCCTCACAGTATTAAATTATTAATCTTGTAGTGTTATATTAACTTTGCATACACTATATGAATAGCAAGGAAGCTTGCCTATGTGTTCTAACTAACAAGTAACGCTTGTCTTTTTCTAAAATGGCCGCTAAAGCGCGGGAACTTTACTGCGCATGTCTCAACCATATCACGTGGTGTGACGTCTTTCTTTGCTTGGTGGAAAATTTCTGCTTCTGCGCAGTGTGCATTAAAATGGCTGCTTGATGTTTTCACATGCTTCAGCTTGCTCTTGCATTATTATTAAATTGTCGTTTTTCTTAACGCTACTAATGCGGGATAGATTTATAAGCAAATGGGGATAGAGTAGAGAGAATGGGTATACAGTGAAACATATTATTTGTGATTTTAATATTTCCTTCTTTGACTTTTATTAGTTCATAAACTTGGGCCTGGGGTTGGTGAACTGAAAACTCGTGTGACGTTGGTTCCGCGCATGCTCTATGAAAGGCTGCCCAGAAGGAAAAGGATGAAGTCAACCTGGACGTCGTCCAAGGCCACGACCTAATGGCCGATATTGATGTATTCATGTGTTCCTGCCAAACTTGCAACTATGTATATGGAAAATGAATAAACTTAGTCGTGAGACGGGTGGGAAATAAAGCCAATGTATTAAATTTAATGGGCGGTAGTTTAAAAACAAAGGTCTTCAGAATTTAAGCCAAATCAATATGGTGTGAGGATCAACCCCCTGTCCCTGTCCAATCAGAAGTAGTGGTCCCATAATTTAGCAACATTAAGGGGAGGTACATGGGCGTAGAAGGGTATAATAGAATATAGCATTAGTTAATTAATCAGATCAGGCGTTCATGCAGATCAGGCTTCTAGCTCTAGACCGTCAAGCTGATCGATTGCAGACTGAACCGCTGTCCAGAGAGGTCCTGAGGAGGGGGCGGCGGAGTCCATTAGAAGAAAGGCACAGGAGAATCGAGGAGAAGTCGAGTATCAGAGAGGGGAACGACGCAGGCGTCGTTGTAGAGAGGTCACCGGTCCTGTCCTGATCCTGCAGGAGGTCTTTGCTCTTCATCCTTCCTGGGTCCTAATCTTTCCAACTCCATGGCCAAGGGTTTGGTTCTCGCACTTAGGTAAATATAAATGTAACCTTTAGTTGCGCTGCTGTCTCTATCTTCTCCTTTCTGAGGGACCGTCATTAATCAATAATTAATTTTCTATGCTTCATCCGTGATATGCGATTAAGTACCATGTGTTTTCTGTAATTTACTCTGCTAAATCTTTAGATAAACATTTTAAAACTTCCTGACTCAGTGGTTATTTCAGGATTATGTATTATAATGAATGTCACTCATTTTAAACTTCCCACTTAGCAAAGGATTCATTGGTAAGTCATTACTCTTCAATCGGAAGGTAATTGGTAGCAGGGATTTTGATAAAGAGTAACAACTGATAACCCCAGCGTAAGTATTAGCTTAGTATGAATGTATGGGCCCAAGTGAGTATCTAGTGTATGAATGCTGTTTGCTAATATCGCGCTGGATCAGTTTTCTGGTAATCAGAGGATGGTTACTCTTTGTTAATTGGGTAATGAGAATTTTATTTTTATGAACTAACATCTGTGTATTCAAAGTTTGTTTTATGTTGTCTAGAATCCCCGGGGAAAATTGAATAGCGGATGGTAAGTGGAAGCCATACTGCAGTGAGGTTATCTGTCAGGCAGAAATAGTACTGAAAAGTTAAGCAGGACTATCAGTACTGGTTAGGGAATCTATACGTGTGAGTGATAGCAAAGGAGTACGCTGGTGAAAATTTGATGTTATATCACCTAGAAAGGGTAACATTGGAGAAGTAACAGGTACTTCTGGAGCTCGTGTGAAGAGTAAGCGGAAGGGTTTTACTCGTAGTGTATGTTTAGTAAACGAAAAGGTTTTACTAAGTGAGAGAGAAAACTTTCTTTTCTATTTTAGAGAAACTGGCACGATAGCGAATGTTGTATGTTGTTACTGAAATTTAATTAAAGATTTATAAAGTTTGCGTAAGATTTTGTAAAGGGAGGGTCAGCTGCCGGAGAGGGAGCTGACGTCACAAACGCCGCGCTGGGATTGGTTGAATCAGTGGGTGTGGAACGACTCTTGTAAAGGAGGGGTCAGTAGTCAGGAGCAGTACTGATGTCACAGGTACCGCGCTGGGATTGGTTGAAACAGCGAGGGACAGAGAAGAGCAGATTGCAAAGGAGGGGTTGACAAATAAACGTCACCGAAAGGCCGCATTAGGATTGGTTCAGAAATAAAAGTTAGCAGACACTTGATTGGTTGATTTTCTAGAAGCTAAAATCTTAGTGGATAGAGATTGCATGTTAAAACGCGATCCGACTTTAACAGGAAATCGTCCGGATAGGAGATTCCTAGGTTTTGCAGAATATAACTTTACACACCGAAGATTAGATAAAATGTACGGAGAAAAGGGAAAAATGTCCTTTCTGCAAAAGATTAAGAACTATTTTAAAAAGGATAAACCAGTCAAAACTAGGGAAGGAATTATCATTCCACCAGCTAAAACACCCGCTTCATTCATGATGATGGAGAGAGGTTATCATACTTGTGTATGGATAGAGAATTGGATAGAATATACAAAAAATGATGGGATATTAGCATTTCCCAAGAATGGTACCTTTAATGGAAGAATTCTTCAAAATTTGAGATTAAGAATGAACGATTTGGAACCCAGACCTAGATTAACTCAATACGAAGCCTTAGAGGAATGGGAAACCGAGGCATTTGAGCGTGACCGATCCAGGAGTAATAGAGGTTATCGAGGATTTTTCCCCAGATACCAACATGAGTCTAGGGACGGTCAGATGAAACAATGGAGGAGGGCAATGCTTACAGAAGGATTATATCCATTGTTAACAGCAGAAGAAAAATTGGGAAGCAAATGCACAGAAAAGACAAAGCATTTAATGAGAAATGGAGATTCCGAAGATGAATTTATAGAAGAAATATTAAGGAATCCCCCACCATATCAGGAAGGGACAAGTGGATGCACCCCAAGTGCCCCACTGTTAAAAACTCCATTAGTACCACAGGTAATGCATGAATTTACTCCCAGTAGGATACTTCACGATAAAGAAAAAGAAGCCCTAGAAAAGACAACAGCAGAATTAATACAGAAAATAACACAGATAAAGGTACATCCTGATTCTTTGACCATACCTGTAACGATTGGTCCCGTAGTCCCATTATATGGTAATCAGGGAAACTGTCCTCCACCGTTAGTTATGCCTACTCCTGTGAATATTCCTAAACCTGAAGCCACAGTAATGGTTGAGGATCATTTTAGTGATTGTGAATCTACGATATCATTAATGGATACACCAATTCGGGATTCTGTCAATAGTACTCCCAGAAGAACTACACCTGGGTGCTCGAAAGAGGTAAACTTGATAACTTCATCAGGAGAAAAAAGTGTCACTGTAGTTAGTCCAGAAGACTTAGAAAGGTGGGCACAAGGATCAGATCAGCAGTGTACACCTCCAAAAATGTTGGATATTTATAAATTAAAAGTCGAATTAGAAGAAATAATAGAAGGAAATGTGGGGCTAGATCGCCTAAATGCTTACGATGAAGAAGAATTATTGTTCATATGCAGAAGTATCAGCAGAAATGTAAAAATATTTCATGAAAAATTATCAGATTTGGCTTTGCAGATGGGAATTGAAATAGGGAGATCAAAGGTGTTGCAGAAACCCTATAGAGCAGATTTTTCAGACAAAGATTTAGAAAATATGAATGCTTCTGGAAGAAAGTTACAAGTAAAAGAATTAATGACAGGTTTGCAAAAATGGGGAGACCTAGAAAAATGGAGAGTTCGATGGGCAAAGAAAAAGGAAGAGGCACGATCCAGTAGAACAGCCTCTGAATATTTAATGAAGGAAACAGGGAAAGCAGACCAAATGTACCCGATGCGAGAAGTACCAGGAGGGGGATATGTACATGTCCCATGGAGCAGACAGGATATTTTGTCATTTACGAATGATTTTCCAAAATTGAGAGAAAAACCAATTGAATGGTACAAGCAGGTTGAGAGGTTTGTGAAGGTGTCAAAGGTATTGTTGAAAGATTTGGATGGGTTGTTTGACATAGTGGTACCTGCCGATTTGTGGACAGATTGTAAAATCACAGTTGACTGGCCTAGTGACGAGTATCCTAGAGATCCAAAAACAGGTGCCCCGTCAAATGATGTAATGAAAAAGTATCAGCAGGTGATAACTTACCTGAAAAGCAAAATACCACCGAAAGAAACAGATTGGGTGAAAATAGACCAAACCACCCAAGAAGCTAGTGAATCGGTACATGCCTATTATGAGCGTTTATTGCAGGTATTTAAGCAGTATAGTGGATTTGAGGACATTGGAGACAAGAACATGAGTCAGTTTGTGTATCGATTTGTTTATGGTCTGAAGCCAGAAATTTGTCAGATGATTAAACAGCACATGTTGTGTTGGCAGGGGAAACCCATAGATGAGATTCTGAAATATGCGAAATATTGTGGAGACGATATTGAGGATAGACACAAGAAATTGCAGGAAAAAGTGATGTGGGCACAGGTGAAAATGGCCGAGAAACAGGGAATTAATTTGGAAAATCCAAGTGAAAATCAAGGAAAGGATTCTGGAACAAATGGTGATACTGGGAATGGTGGAAAAGTGAGAGGACAAATGAGTAGAGAAGAAGCTAAAAAGAAATTTCCTTGTCATGGATGCGGAAAATTGGGGCATTGGAAGGATGAATGTAAAAAGATTCGGAATAATAATGGCCCAAATCAAAATTTAAATCCACAGACGCAGAATGACTCACAGAAGGGTGTAAACCCTCAGAGTCAGTTGCCACCTGCACCTATTCAGGGTAATGTAAGCAGAGCAAAACACGGTACAGACGTCGGATATCAAGGAGGAAGTGGTAAGAATGATTATGTAACATCACAGTTTCTTTTACAGGACGATTTCTGTCAATACAGTTCATGACGGTGCTGGGAGAGGGGAAGAAGGAGTGCGTACTTGGCGCATCCTTATCGGTAGATCAGTCAGGTCCATATGTTGAAGGGAGTGTAAAAGGTAATGATATTACTTTTCTTTTGGACACTGGTGCTACCCGGTCTACTGTGAGAATAGCAGACATTCCAGACCTTCCTCTCTCTGGAGAAGCTATCCAAGTAGTGGGGGTAGCTAATCGAAAGATTAGAACACCTCTTACAGAACCAATGGAAGTTAAAATTGGAAATTTCAGAGCAATGCATCAATTTGTAGTGTGTGATTCCAGTCCAGTAAATTTATTGGGCCGTAATTTGCTATGCAAAATGAATTGCACAATTTTCTGCACACCGGATGGTGTGGCAGTTCAGACCCCAGATGAAGATCATGTATATAAGTTTATGATTGCAAAACAAGGTACAGAGGTAGATGAGATGTTTTCGTTAATAACAAAAGATGAGCTGCCAGAAGAATTAAAAACTACTGTAAACCACGTAGTATGGGATTAAATCAGGAAAGGAAGTAGGACTTATGGCCAAAATAGACCCAGTTAAAATTACCGTAAAGGAAGGTGCGATTTTCCCAAATACCAGACAGTACAAAATGAGTGCAGAAGTAAAGATAGGAGTCATTGAAGAAATAAATCGAATGGTAGAACAAAACATACTAAGAGAAGTAATGAGTAGCCCATGTAATTCACCAATAATGGGTTTAAAGAAACCTAGCGGAAAATATAGGATTGTGCAAGATCTGCGCAAAATAAATAAGATCGTGGAACTTTGTTGTCCTATAGTGCCAAATCCTGCAGTAATCCTATATCAAATACCTTGGAGTGCAGGATGGTTCACAGTGATTGATTTATGCCAAGCGTTCTTTTCAATACCATTGCATCCAGACAGCCAGTATCTTTTTTCATTTAAATTTGAGAACAAAGTCTATGTATGGAATCGTGTTCCTCAGGGGTACACAGAAAGTCCTTCTATTTTTAATCAATTATTGAAAAAGTGCCTTGAGAAACTAGTGATGCCAGGAAGCTCAGTTCTAGTGCAATATATCGACGACTTACTGGTGGCATCAAACACCAGAGAAGACTGTGTTGTTGATTCCATAGCATTATTAAATCATTTGGCTGAAGAAGGACATAAAGTCTCACCAGAAAAGTTGCAGTTCTGTACAACAGCAGTTAAGTATCTGGCACACCAAATTGAGAGGGGAAAAAGGAGAATAACATCGGAAAGAGTACAATTGATTAAGAAAATGTAAATGCCTGTAACCCAAAGAGAAGTGAGAATGTTCCTAGGAATAGTAGGTTACTGTCGACAATGGATACTAGGATTTTCCTTGTTAGCGAAGCCCCTAATTCAAATGACAAAAAAGAAAGCTAAGGACCCAGTTGAATGGGATGATGAGAGTGTAGGAGCTTTTGTAAAATTGAGAAATGCTTTGTGCTCAGCACCGGCCCTAGGCATGCCTGATTATAAAAGAAGCTTCGCATTGTTCTGTCATGAGAGAGAAAACTGTGCACTTTCAGTCCTAACCCAGAGACATGGTTTGGACAGACGTCCTATAGCATATTTTTCTGCTACATTGGACCCAGTGGCAGCCGCATTGCCAGGCTGCTTAAAAGCAGTAGCGGCTACCTGTTTAAGTATTGAACAAAGTGAGTCGATTGTAATGGGACACTCAGTAAAGGTGTTTGTTCCACATGCGGTTGTGATTCTGTTGACAAGAACTCGAATTCAGCATCTTACTCCTAGTCGGCTGACTAAATATGAGAGAATAATAATGGGTGCTGAAAATGTGAACATAGTGCGGTGTACAATAGTAAATCCCGCTACCTTACTACCAGACCCATATCATGAGGAAATTAAAAATGACGAAGAAGAAGAACATGATTGTTTACAAGTCACAGAATTATGCACGAAACCACGTCCAGACATTGAGGAACAGCCCTTTAGAAAGCCAGGCAGGGAGCTGTTTGTTGATGGTTCATGCCAGAGGCATGAAGATGGTAAACTGACTGCAGCATATGCAGTATGTGAATTAACTGGAATAGTCGAAGCATCCTAATTACCAGGAGTGAAATCTGCACAAGTAGCTGAATTGATTGCTTTGATAAAAGCTTGCAAAATTGGGAGGAATCAAAAAGTAACTATATTCACAGATAGTCAATATGGTTACGGGGTTGTGCATGATTTTGGCCAACTATGGATGCAGAGGGATTTCATGACTTCTTCAGGATCCCCCATTAAAAATGGAAAATTTGTAAGGGAATTGCTGGAGGCAATACAATCACCAAAAGAATTGGCTGTGGTGAAATGTGCCGCACACCAGTCAGGAGATGACTGGGTGGTAGTCGGCAATAGATATGCAGATCTTGTGGCTCAACATTGTGCCAGGAATAGATTGTCAGTCAATAAAAGGGTGGAAAGAATGGGAATCAGTTGCCAACTTATGCTGTATATGCCACCTGAAACATGGAATGAGGTTAGAAGATTACAAGATGGGGCTGATGAAAGTGAGAAGAAAACATGGATCAAAGTGGGTTGTTCCCAAAGGGGAGATGATGAAGTGTGGATTTGTGCTGATGGCAGACCAGTCATGCCTGACTGTCTGCTCTCTCAAATGGCCAGGATGTATCATGGAGACACACACATAGGGAGAGATGCAATGATTAGGCTTTTCAGACAGAACTGGTACAATCCCAAGTACAGGGCTGTAGCAGAGAGCCTTTGCCAGAGATGTTTGACTTGCCAGATGCATAATCCAGGAAGAAAAACAATAATTGGGTTTGGAAAAATTGGAAAAGCAGAAGGGCCATTTATAAGACTACAGTTCGACTTTATACAGTTACCACCATGCAGAGGGTTGAAATATGTGCTAGTCATAGTATGTCTGTTTTCAAAGTGGGTGGAGGCTTACCCTACCAGGAGGAGTGACAGCATTACAGTCGCAAAGCTGTTACTACGAGAACTCATACCTAGGTTTGGTTTCCCAGTAACTTTGGAATCAGATAGAGGAAAACATTTTAACAGTGAAGTGATTCAAATAATCTGTGAAGCATTCCAAACTGAACAAAAATTGCATTGTGCATTTCGTCCAGAGGCTTCTGGAGTGGTTGAACAATTGAATGGCACTATAAAATCCAGACTGGGAAAAATGTGGGCATCAACATCATTGGAGTGGCCGGATGCCTTGCCACTCGTCTTAATGGGACTCAGAAGCATTCCTGATAGAAATACGGGATTGAGCCCACACGAGATAATGATGGGAAGAGCAATGAGACAAGCACACGTTCCCATAAACAAACTGCTGAATATATCTGATGATATGGTTCTGGATTATTGCAAAGGAGTGGCTGACCTAGTGCGTTCTGTCTCTCATCAGGTCGGAGAAGACGCAGTTTCGAGGCAGCCTGAACAAGAACATGATCTGAATCCTGGTGACTGGGTGGTAGTGAAGAATCACACCAGAGAGACGTGTCTATCACCTAGATGGGGAAAACCTTGTCAAGTCATACTGACTACCAATACAGCAGTGAAGTGTGCAGGATTTCCTAATTGGATTCATGTAAGCCACACCAAGAGAGTACCAGACCCTGAAGAAGAAAATCCTCAGTCAGCATCAATCACTGAGGAAGCTGAAGGTTGCCCAGCTGAAGAATCTCAGGCTCGAGATTCGAGAGAAGCTACAGAAGAACAACCGAGCACAAGTCAAGACTGGATACCGGTGGTAGAAATTCCTAAAGTTTACTACAGAACAAGAAGTCAAACAAAATTGGAAGAAATTGAAGAAGATCAGATAGGTGAAGAAGAAGCAGCTCAGGAAAAAGAAGAACATACAATAAAAGAACCTGAGCAGGACCAGATAGGGAAAGGGAACTGGGCTCAAAATAACAAAGAATCGACAAATTTTGAGCAGGGACAGACCGGTTTAGAAGAATCCGGTCAGGCTGCAGAAGTACAAAGTGCAATAAGCCCTGATCAGAACCAGTTAGATCTAGAAAATAACACAGAAGAAAAGGATCTTGAGAAACATAAAAACAAAGAATTAAAGAAAGAACAAGATCAATTATTGGAAAATCACAGAAGAACTGCAGAAGAAAAACAAATAAAACCTGGAAAGGAGCAAATAAGAGAAACAGTAATTGCAGAAAACGAAACTGTGCTAAATCCAGAAATTAAGCGAATTTCTGAAGACGAAAAGAAAGAAACAGTGCAAACAAAGAAAACAAGAAAAGGTGATCATTGGCCTAGTGTCATTAAAAGAGTAAAATACCACATAACAACCAGAAGTGAAGATCCAGATCAAGTAAATGAAGTAACAAGTCAAACCGAACAAGAAAACAGAACTAAGAAAAGAAAAAGCAAGAGACTGAAACTTGTGAATAACAAATTCAAGGGTCCTGATTGGACTTACATTATTCTTGAAGATTACGAGAGCTCAGAGTCAAGTGAAAGTGGTGACGAAGGAACAAGTGCAGAATTGACGTACAAGAAAGAAACAAGACCACCTTGACTACACAAAAGAGTGATATAAAGAAAAACGAAAAATAGATAAGAAGAGCAATCTTCCTTGTCGACATGCCTGATGATAGAGTTGCTGGGAGACCAAAACAGAGATGTTGTAGAAGATGCTGTGCAATATGCATATGTAGTCTAGTAATGGTGCTTATAGTATGGTTAGTTCTGATCGTAGAAGTTCCTTACCTTATGATAATGGATAAGAAGATTAATAACGAAACTAAAGGAAGGACAGCACACATAAAGGGAAATAGAGTAGAACTAATGGCAGAAAATGAACCAGAATTTCATCATGAAATAACTGATAACGACACTAGTTTAAATGTTTTCACAAAATTATTATTTCAGTATGTAGATACCATGGAAGTTAGTAATTGTTATGTCTGTATGAAGTTACCTGAATCAGTAGCAGAAGGATTAACATATCATCACTTACCATTGACATACGGCATATCATGTAGTGTATTTGCTAGTTTATTTTATAGAACAGGGAGACTTCAATATTATTATTCAAACATGGATGTGATATTTTCTGAGGTTCCGATTCGAAAGAGTATGAACCCAGTGCTTAGTAGTCAAGACGCACAGTTTATGGGAGAATTTTTCTTAACAATTAAATCGATAGACATAACACATGCACATAGACACAATCTAACATGTTCTTTACACGAAGAAGAAAAGATATTTTTGAATTTAGTAGAAAATAGAAGACAAGATTTTCAAAAGAAAGCTTCTGAGCATAAGGCTCATTTGCCACCTTGGGCTGAGAAAGAAGGAAGTTACACACCTGGCAAGGCTCAAGCTGCTATGGCTCTGGATTTTGTAAAGACGGGGAAAATTTGTCTACATAGACTAAGGACTGATTATAACAATGTTTTCATTGGTACCAGTGAATGTGAACACCATTTCTTAATTCTTGGAGGTTGGGGAATCAAAGGAGGAACAGATTCAGTTTTTCCTGGAATCTATTGTGTATGCGGGAATAAGGCTTATTTTAGGCTTCCTGCACGGTGGTATGGAAGTTGTTATTTTGGAATAGTATTTCCAAAGATATACCACGTAAAAAGAAACACTGGGAGCAATGAAAACAATAGCGAATTAACACGTAGTAAAAGAGCTAGTTTTTCTGAAATTGTAGGTGATATATTTGGTGCATTGATACCTTCGGTGGGAATAATTCTAAACTCAAGGAAAATATGTCAATTGTCTACAGTGGTTGATCGTTTATCAACGGACACTGCTGGAGGATTTCTAATGATTAATGCAGAGATGGTTGCGATTAGATCTATGGTAATGCAAAATCGACTTGCTCTTGATATTCTATTGGCAAAAGAGGGCGGAGTCTGTAAATTACTGAAGACGAAACATTGTTGCACTTACATTCCTGATAAAAGTGCAGAAATTGGAACATATATACAGAATATAACTAAACTTGAGAAGGAACTGAAACCCCTGGAAGTTGATAGTGTATGGGAAAGATTGACAAGTAGTATTGCGTCAATTGGTACCTGGTTTTCTAATATAGGGAAAGGGCTTATAGGTCAAATACTAGTACCATTAGCAGGAATAGCAATAATAGTACTGACGATAATAATATGGTATGTTGTAGAAAGAATGAATCGTATAGTGTGACAGGAAGAGGAAAGAAGAGAAAGGTTGATGAAATTGAACTTGAGGATGTGAGAAGTGAATTATACAAGAAATTGAAAAGGGATGTTAAAAATAGAAAATGTAAAAATGAGAATGAGACAATTTGCTAGAAGTTGGCACTTAATTGAGGGTAGTATTTTGATGGCTCTTAAACGCCATCAGAGAGGGATTGATGGAGCAAGGACTCACAAATGAGACTTGCTCGAATGCAATCTCCTCACAGTATTAAATTATTAATCTTGTATTGTTATATTAACTTTGCATACACTATATGAATAGCAAGGAAGCTTGCCTATGTGTTCTAACAAGTAGCGCTTGTCTTTTTCTAAAATGGCCGCTAAAGCGCGGGAACTTTACTGCGCATGTCTCAACCATATCACGTGGTGTGACGTCTTTCTTTGCTTGGTGGGAAATTTGTGCTTCTGCGCAGTGTGCATTAAAATGGCTGCTTGATGTCTTCACATGCTTCAGCTTGCTCTTGCATTATTATTAAATTGTCGTTTTTCTTAACGCTACTCATGCGGGATAGATTTATAAGTAAATGGGGATAGAGTAGAGAGAATGGGTATACAGTGAAACATATTATTTGTGATTTTAATATTTCCGTCTTTGACTTTTATTAGTTCGTAAACTTGGGCCTGGGGTTGGTGAACTGAAAACTCGTGTGACGTTGGTTCCGCGCATGCTCTATGAAAGGCTGCCCAGAAGGAAAAGGATGAAGTCAACCTGGACGTCGTCCAAGGCCATGACCTAATGGCCGATATTGATGTATTCATGTGTTCCTGCCAAACTTGCAACTATGTATATGGAAAATGAATAAACTTTGTCGTGAGACGGGTGGGAAATAAAGCCAATGTATTAAATTTAATGGGCGGTAGTTTAAAAACAAAGGTCTTCAGAATTTAAGCCAAATCAATATGGTGTGAGGATCAACCCCCTGTCCCTGTCCAATCAGAAGTAGTGGTCCCATAATTTAGCAACATTAAGGGGAGGTACATGGGCGTAGAAGGGTATAATAGAATATAGCATTAGTTAATTAATCAGATCAGGCGTTCATGCAGATCAGGCTTCTAGCTCCAGACCGTCAAGCTGATCGATTGCAGACTGAACCGCTGTCCAGAGAGGTCCTGAGGAGGGGGCGGCGGAGTCCATTAGAAGAAAGGCACAGGAGAATCGAGGAGAAGTCGAGTATCAGAGAGGGGAACGACGCAGGCGTCGTTGTAGAGAGGTCACCGGTCCTGTCCTGATCCTGGAGGAGGTCTTTGCTCTTCATCCTTCCTGGGTCCTAATCTTTCCAACTCCTTGGCCAAGGGTTTGGTTCTCGCACTTAGGTAAATATAAATGTAACCTTTAGTTGCGCCGCTGTCTCTATCTTCTCCTTTCTGAGGGACCGTCATTAATCAATAATTAATTTTCTATGCTTCATCCGTGATATGCGATTAAGTACCATGTGTTTTCTGTAATTTACTCTGCTAAATCTTTAGATAAACATTTTAAAACTTCCTGACTCAGTGGTTATTTCAGGATTATGTACTATAATGAATGTCACTCATTTTAAACTTCCCAATTAGCAAAGGATTCATTGGTAAGTCATTACTCTTCAATCGGAAGGTAATTGGTAGCAGGGATTTTGATAAAGAGTAACAACTGATAACCCCAGCGTAAGTATTAGCTTAGTATGAATGTATGGGCCCAAGTGAGTATCTAGTGTATGAATGCTGTTTGCTAATATCGCGCTGGATCACTACCGAGATACCAAAACAAATCCAGAAGGTCTCCATCCCATCCACCTAAACTATTGGGGGAAGACAGCACCACTTTATGAAAACGATGTAATATTTTTTAGACACCAGCTGGGTGGGTCAGAGTCTTTCCTAAATGGTCTTAGCTGATACAAGAGTGAAGACAGACTTAGCATCAGCAGGCAAAAACTAAAGTAATTTCATTCGGCCTTAACTGTGCACAATCATGCTGATAGACTGCAAGATCATCAATTGATCAAGTTCCACATTTTAATTTTTTAGGTGATTGGGTACTATTTTGCGAGTTTAATGATAGTTGTAAACAGTTTAGGAGGCAAAGGGAGAATAAATGCTTTGTCCTTTGCTATTTCTTGATTTTATTGAAAGCTCCCAAGTTCTACTGTTTCTCTCTCTCTTAATGTTAAAGTAAGACAAATGTTATAAGGACTTTTTACTTGACTCTATGGGACACATTTAAATAATGCACAGAGCAAAAAGCTATGCAGGGTTTTCATCGAAGTCAAGCAGTTCCCCCCCTGAGCACCTGCCAAAGGAACTTTGTTTTATTAAATGATCCTTATCTGGCAGACGAATCACACTCATCACACTTGTATAAATGGAGTTTTACACTACTGAGTATAGTTCAATATTTGATACAGGCCCGAGATCAACATTGAAGGGTTCAAAGGCCACAACCCATGAGTGGACTAGCAAGAGAAAGTATTAATGAGAAATGGGTAGTCAAGAAATGCATATGAGCACAATTTAATGCTATATCAAAGATTTCATATGCCACAAATCTCATGAAACAGATAAGTTCTGGAAGAATGTAGAGGTGTGACATAGGTTATTGCCTCTTTCTGGGATTGTGAACCTCAGCAATATGTAGTGAGCATGTTCACCATCCCAGGTTCAGCATAAAGTTTTGGGGTTCAGACTATTACAACGGCGCATCCTACAACTTAGGGTTCGCTGTAAGAGTCTCTGGTTAACTTGCAAGAGTTGTCAACAGGAAAGTCACTTGTAGAGTAGTTAACTTTGGGCATTACTGCTGTCTGTGATTAATATTGTTTTTGTGTTATTTAGGTGGAAAGATCAGATTTTGGGTTAATTGTAAAATGACAAACGTATAAAAATAGTGGCAGGTGGAATGACCCAGATATTTTACAAAAATGTTTTTTTTTTTGTTTTGCAATATTTGTAGTAAATTTAAGTAACTTGAAGATGGCAGCCATGATTATGCCCTTTATTGATATAACAGTCCTAAAAAAACAGTGCACTCATACTCCAGCCACCACTATAAAAGGTCAGGTCAACTGGTTAACCCATTTCCTATTAATGGTAATGAGATCCAGCTTGAGCGATCAAAGTTTCAAGGTATTAATTGCCATAGGTGATATACCCGTCTTCATTCCTCTCCTTTTCTGGTTACAACCATGTTCAGTGGGTCACAAGAGGCCCTCAGCAGGGTGTGCCAAAGGAAGGCACCTGCATGAACGGTCTTAGAAAGTGCCTCATATTTAAGTGGTACATTCGTGGCACTATAATTTATATGCTCCGAAACTTGGGAATGGCGCTTTAGACCACAAATGCTCTCGCCGAGTGCCGCCACCACCCCCAAGGATACTTAAAGGCCCACTACACAACGCATCAAGTCTTCAGAAAGAAACATTAGTCTTTACTTGCTAAAGAGATGCCTAAATGGCACATCAAACTTAATTAAAGTACATATGCCCTTCAATACTTTATCTGTGCAGTCAAAAGAATCAGCACTGGTAGGGAAACTTGAGTGACTGAAGGTGAAGAGATCCAAGCCCAACAGCCTCCTCCCTGAAGTGCTTAATTTGTAAGAAATAAATAAATAAATATCTACAGAAATTAAATAAACAAGTGACACTGCATTCAAATGTTGTTAGGCAGCTAATGCCCATTTCCAATACTGGCTCCGGCCACTACTGGCAGGGATCTACTCTTTACTATCCTGTGATGCTCCCCTATTGGGCTATGCATCATCACGGCCTTCCTCCTTCACCTGTTCATTTCATTTTTGCACATCTTTATTTCTTGTGCTTTTTACACTGACATTCTTATTCAGTCATTTATAGCCTCTGGCCACAATCCCATCCCTTTCTTAATCTCATCCTTCTTTGATGTGCCATCATCATTCTTTCTTCCTTTTTCCTTCATGTTTTCTCCTTGCTTTCCATTTTATTTCAATTTCCATTTCCCCATTTCCCTTCTCTTCCCTGCTTCCCTATTTTCCTTTTACTCTGTGTTCTCGCCCCTTCTCTACCCCTTCATTTTTCTCTACATTTCTTTTGTTTTTCATCCTACTGTTATTTCTTCTCTTGCCTCCACTTTTTCACAGTTTTGTTCCTTCTCTCCATTTATTACTCTTCCTCTCATCTCCCCTTCTCGTCCTCCTTTACTTTTGTGCTCTCAGGTAGTCTAGCTTCAGAAATGGCCGACTAACAGCAAAGAGTCCAAGGGCGTTGGCCTAGTCAACACAAAAGGCCCCGTCAGGGCTGCAGTAGCACTCACATTAGAATTGGGACTGCACCCACAATAGGAAGTTAAGAACCCTGGTACCCCGAAGTAACTCTGGTACCCTGAATGTGGTGTCCACTAGTAACCACGGGCACAATTTAAATACTTCCTCCCAGGTGCCCGCGGCTTGCTCAGATACCTCATTTCAATCTTCCATTCTCCAACCACTTTCTTCTTCAACCACCCAGTGACATTTCCAAAATATTCTAAGAATCTAAATGTTTATCTAGTACAGGAGGGCTGCGTTTGCTCTAACTCTACACACTGGCAGTTGGGCGACCAGCTCTTGCTTTAATGCCCAAGAATTTGGAGGCCTAAGTATTGTTTATGATGTGTGAATGGAAACATGAGATTATTCTCTGGCATAAGTGGGTGGCCCACTGCTTTAGAGAAATGATTATTGTAGCTAAGGCTGGTTAGCATACTCCGGCCAAACAGATCCAAATAATTATAAATAAAAGCCAATCCAGTGAAACATGGAATGACTCTGCTCTAGCTCAACTCCAACTAAGGACTTAAAGTAATGTGTGGATGCGTGTGTCAAAGCTTGACATCAGCAACAGGCCAGCACTATTACTAACTAGCATTGGCAAAGCCAAAAGGTGGGCCTTTGCAAGCCTGCAATTCTTTTTTCTTTTTTTTTCTGCAAACATATCCAAAATACATTAATGTTGTAAAAGTAATAAAAAGTAAAAATGTGAAATTATCTAAAGGTGATGGGTGTACGTTTACAAAAAGAGAAGAAAATAAAAATGACCCATTAAAGAATTGATTCACTTAAAAAATAAATGTAAATAAAAAAATGAAAGGAAAGCCTACCAGTCCTAGCACTGTAATGGACTACTTTCTAGGTAGATGTGCACATGTGCAAGAAACCAAATGCCATCACTCACAGTGAAGGGAGCCAGTGGCTGAATCGGGATGACCCACTGCCTCATACATTAGGTTGGGGGGGTCAGAAGCAGCATATGAATGTAACTTGATAATGGCAATGGATGAAGATGGTGGCTGAAAGGCCCTTCACGTATATGTAATGGCAGGGACAGTTTCTCCATTAGAGCTCTGGGGCTGTGCCCCTCTGAAATTCCTAAACATTCACCTAAAGAAATATTAAATAGATCGATTTATTTAGAGACACAATCATCTCTCTAAACAAATCAATGTATTTAAGTCTGGGCTGTCTGTCCAAGGCTGCCTGCCCCGCCTCACTCTGAAGCAGGAAATGGAAGCCAGGTAGCAAATCAACTTTCTGCAATGTTATGCACGACTCGGGGCTTACCTTTCTAAAGCCCCTCATAGCCATTGTAGTCTATGGTGGTATCCACTGTAGGCCAGTGACACTGTCAGCGCCACGGTTTCGGGCGTCGGAGTCTGCATCCCTGCATGACGCCAGACGCCCGTCATTCACAGGCATAGATCCCACCCTTTCCCAATCGTCGCACAGTAGGACTGGATGCAAGCACATGATTTGACGACGTGTCCTCGTTAATGGGAAGTGTTATAATGCTAATCTTGTGTTGTGTATATTGTGCAGAGAACCCTGGTCACACTAACCTCCCCCACTGTGACACCTGTGAAATTGACACAAAAGACGAGCTGGGCCTTTGCTTCCTTATGAAGTTGATCCAAATAGCGGAGTCAAGCACAAAGGGAAAAATATGTGCTTATAGTAAAGACAACTGCATGCGGATTGGTGTTAAAACTGGCTCTATCTTCATGCCCTTAACATTAATGCCAAAAACATGGATTGAATTATCGACAAAGGATGTTAAAAACGTTAAGGTAATGCATGTCGGCGATTTAATTCATCTTATTTCACATATTTAACTTAATCTTGTATTCCCCAAGAGTGTTTGCTATTTCATCATTTTGTGTTTCTGTATTATTTTCTGCATCTTACTACTCTTGTAGAGTGCATACTTTGAGTCATTTCAGCTGTTTATGAAGTGCTTTTGAGAACTCTGGCACTGAGGCTGAAGGCAAAGCAAAGTGCCCGTCAGTGAGTAAAAGTCTCTGCAGAGCACACAGAACAATGGTCATGTATTTCAGCTGTAATTGAAAGTCTGTGTAAATGTGTGGGAAGGAGGTACACAGAAGTCAAAATATTTACAAGGCAAAAGTAAAGGAAATAAAGTGTTTAAATGTGAGTGCAGTGTATGTCTGGGGTGGTGAAGTGATGGAGATGCGAGGAAGTGCATTCGGGGAGTGAAAAGAGGGTGCTGAACAGGAGGGAGATGAGGTTGAAGATGTGTAGATGGACGAGATGTGCAGAGAAAAAGTACACACATGTCTAACTTAAAGCGCACATAACTGAAGGCCAATACTCCTTCCACAAGCCTCAATAATATTTAATTTACAGTCTCACAATTTCAAAATTGAAACATTTCCCATGTTAATTATTTATAACAAATCATTGTCACTCAATTATCTTAAACAGCTAACAACCACTGACAAAGCCAATAGTATTGGCAGGTTTTAGGCGTATGTCAGTTGCTGTGTTATATGTCTGGATGCAATAACATCTCAGAGAGAAACCAAAATATCGGTTGGGTGGCAAGCTATGGGAATCACAGAAATTTAATTTACATATTCCTTTTTAGAGCGCCTCCGCTTATTTCATTACATTTAAAGACCTGTCTGCACATATTTCTACATAATTGATTGCAGCCAGCAGCTGTGGGTGCTTCCTGAAGCCTGTTTTCTTCCAAAGTCGTAGCTGCATGCAGTGGCAGACAGTAAGCAAGCACACACTTTAAAGGGCCTGAAGTTGTCACGCTGTACAATATGCACATTACAGTAACTGTTGAGCATATTAGTGTAGTACGATATGGGGCAGTTTTTAACACATTTAATTTTTCACGACTATAGGTTCACACTGCTTTATAAACTTTGCTTTCTCACTAAGGGCCAGATGTACGACCCTAAATTGCATGCGCAAACGGGTTTGCGACCCATTTGCGCATGCAAAATGGCCCAGGGCCATGTACAATTCCTAAATAGCGAGTCGCAATTTATTTGCGACTCGCTATTTAGGAATGGCGAGTCGTAATTAGGAAGGGGCGTTCACTTCCTAATTGCGTCCGCAAAGCAATGTATGAATGTTTTGTGACGGCAATTGCGGTTGCAAAACACTTGCAAATTACCACCCTCTTGAAGAGGGTGGTAATGCAGTCGCAATTTGGAAGGGGTCCCCAAGGGACCCTTTCCACTTTGTGACTGTCTCTAAAAATATTTTTAAAGGGCAGGCAGTAGTCCCAGGGACCACTACCTGCCCTTAAAAAATTATACGAAAATGTTTCATTTTTGTTTTTTAAATGCATCCCATTTTCCTTTAAGGAAAACGGGCTGCATTTAAAAAAAAAAAAACTGCTTTATTTAAAAGCAGTCCCAGACATGGTGGTCTGCTAAGCCCAGCTGGCCACCATCACTGGGAGGGCCTTTCATTCCCAATGGGGTCGCAAATTGCGAGAGGCTCATTAATATTTATGAGCCTCAAAATTTGCAACCCCATTGGGAATCGCAAACAGTGTTAAACACACTGTTGTTCATGCCAAATAGCGCCTCGCAAATTGCGAGTCGCAAATGAGTCACAATTTGCGAGGCGCTATTTTGCAGGTCGTACATCTGGCCCTAAATTCATTTGCTTTAAAATGCACCATTTGCCAAACTTTTTTCAATTTTTTCTTGGGAGGAGCATGCCCATGGACCCCATGTTTGTCCATTACGCTTGCTGGCTTCTCTCCCAACATAACAGTCATAGCCTTCTTTTACGCATCACCACTTTCAAATGTCACCAGCCGCCACTGTGTAATAGTAAGCATATTTATTATGATTTTTTTTTTTTTTTTAAATGAGGTTAAAAAACAATTAGATGTTGCTTTGCCCGACCTAAACATTCTACCACCTTTTGGGATGGAAATATACTTGAAACCTCAGACTTTTTATATATACACCAGTTGCTCTACAAATTTGCCAAGGGACAGTATGTGGCACTACAAGGGGGGGAGAAGATCTCTTATGCGCCTGCAAGGTGTTGTTGAAGCAACAATGTTACAGACACTTTAGGGTACGCACTGGTAGCACGTTGCAGCTTACAAGCTCTCATAAAATGAACATTGAAACAAAAAAGTATTTTTAAAAATGAGACAGGAAGAGGCAGGGGAGCAAGAGAGGAGCACTGGAGTGGGCTGTGAAAGCAGGCATTGCCGAAAAGCGGCAGCAGTCAGCAGGGAGAGAAAGGGGAGTAATGGTGGGGAGTTATTAAAAAAAAAAAAGCACTGAGCGGAAGAGGGAGGGGTGGGGAAACCAAAGAAGAGACAGGGGTAAGGAGAGCAGCATGGAAAGAGTAACAGGGAGGCCAGGAGCTTAAAGGGCGAACAGCACATGGGGAACATGAGCAAGAAAACACATGCACTACTATGGAGTGCAAAAGCAAAAGAAAAGTAATTTCTTGAATGCAAGCAGTAGAAGGAGCCAATGAATCATCTAATCAAATTATGGGAAAGAAGCGATGATAAAAGGGAAGGACAAACAGAAGAAGAGGAAGGAAAGCCATTAAGTTGGAATCACGCAAATGAGATTTGAAAGAAAGTCAACCAATGATAAGAGGTGGGCCGACTTAAAGCCAGCTCGAAGTATTGATACTGTCTGCAGTAGGTCTTAACAACAGGCAGCTAAAGCAGTCTTCAGGCAGGACCATTAATGGAAAAGGTACCAGTTGTGTAAGAAATTGGATTATTAATTTGGATAGGTGACTACCCTCCTCAAGGAATAATCACAACCCTCGTCAGGGTGAATCCTCAAGTCACTAAATTAACCTGAGCTCCACCCCTGGTAGCTATGGCACAGAGCAGACGGACTTAACTTGGAGCAATATATAAAGTATTTATGCAGTACCACAACAGTAATAAAGTAAAACAATGAAAAGCAATAAAAATCCAAAATCAGATTAGAAAAAATAGAGTTGAATTTAAGAAACAAAGGGCCAGAGGTACGACCCTTACATTTTGCGATTCGCAAATTGCGTCGCTGTGCGACTCGCAATTTGCGACTCACAAAATGCAATGTACAACAGTGTCACAGACACTGTTAGCGAATCCTAATGGGATTACAAATTGCCTGCCTCATTAATATTCATGAGGCAGGTGCTATTTGCGACACCATTAGGAATGGCTAGCACTCCCAGGGATGGTGGCCTGCTGGGGTGAGCAGACCACCATGTCTGTGACTGCTTTTTAAATAAAGCAGGTTTTTTTTTTTTATGCATTTTTTTTAATGCAGCCCGTTTTCCTTAAAGGAAAACGGGATGCATTTAAAAAAGAAAAATTAAACGTTTGTTTAATTTTTTAAGAGTAGGCGGTGGTCCCTGGGACAACTGCTTGCTCTTAAAAAATATTTTCTCACACACGCACACAAAGGGGAAGCGGTCCCCTGGGGACCCCTTCCTGTTTGCAAGTGGCTTACCACTACATTGCAGTTAGACTCACTATTAGGAAGGGATGCCCTTGGCACGCCCCTTCCTAATAGCGAGTCGCAAACCATATTTTGCAAGTCGGTAATATGTTACCGACTCGCAAAATAGGGTTTGTATATGGGGCAGACCAATTTTGCGGTCGCAAACGGTGCCGAATTCCCATTTGCGACCGCAAAAAACGGTCATACATCTGCCCCCAAATGAAACCAAAATTACAAAAATCCAATAAGGCAAACCGGATATATGATTCTTCGAAGTTTAAAGTAGGAAAAGTGCAAAGAAGCACAAAAAGCCAATAGTAGTCAATGTTTGTGGTAGACCGGGACCTAGGCACAATTTGAGGCTGGCCGCAATGGACTGCGTGTCGGATACACCAATCAGGTTCATCCTGGTCAAAGATTTTAACTTCTGACTTTAGTCCTTTAAGTCCAAATCCACCACAGGAGTAAACCTCTGAAGTCCGACAGGACATCATGGCAGACATTTAGAGACTCGCACGATGTCAGGAATAGGCCAACAACAGGTTCCAGTGCAGGCTCAGTTGCCAGCTGGACAACTGCAGGAAAAGTCTTCTTGTAGCTTGTTGTGTCCCTATAACTTTAACAGGAGGTCAGCACTATGACTCTTGGAGTCCACCTCTTTGTCCTGGTAACAAGAGGGAGCAGGTCCAGTCCTTCAGGGCTCCTCTAAGGTCACAAACAGCAGGTCCAGTCCTCTTCTGTTCTTCCTTAGGAACAGTAGTTTTATGAAGTGGCTGTCTGGAGAGGTCACATTTATGCCTGGCAGGAGCTAGTGGGTCGGAAGGACTCCTGGGCACACCCTTATCAATGAAATAAAAGTTTCCAGGGCCAACCCTATCCACTTTGGGCATTTTCAAGATGGCAAAAGTCTTCAGGCACACTAAACTTGAACTCTGAGGGTTAAGGATGTGTGTGGGGAGTGTACTGTGATAATCCTAGTGCGCACCCACATGTAATAGTTAACTCCAGTTTGAAGCAGCTACTGTATCCCCAGTAAACCCATAGACAAAAGTCTGGTAGGACAAAAGCATGATTTTCCAGCAACCAGAAAAAGTATACACAAGAAATGTCTTGCCATCATGTTCTCTACTTTTCAAGTGCACCACCAGTGTTATATGTAAACTCTAAAACAAATGAGAGGGACCCCTTTTGCACCAAAGGAATAGGGTTCTATTATTACATCAATAAATGACAGTGTATCCTCTGGTGGACTATATATTATTCACTATTCACATTCATACAGGTCACTCGTATCGCTCACTACAAAAATAACACAAAATGGAAAAATATCGTTCTCTGCTCAAAATAGTGTGCCAACACGCAAATGTGGTAATAGAATTTGTACAAATCAGTTTATTAAAAACAATTCATAATATGGAACAATCAAATATCACAGGGAATCATATAGATTTCATATCTATACACAAAGAAAATAATACACATAGAAAAAGGAAAAAAAGAGAGTATTAAAAGACAATATACTTTGTCATCAATAGACCACATCCGTGTGAAAATAGCGTTAAGGCTGGAACTCGATATGTTTGACACCTAATCTGTGTTGCGGGTTGGCACAATAGATATCAAATAATTCTCAACATATCTAGTTCCAGCCTTAACGCTATTTTCACACGGATGTGGCCTATTGATGACAAAGTATATTGTCTTTTAATACTCTCTTTTTCCTTTTTCTACGTGTTTTATTTTCTTTTGCAAGATTGAGCCTTATGTGTATAAAATTGTTGTAGGATACTAGTACTATTGTGTATAGATATGAAATATATATGATTCCCAGTGATATTTGATTTTTCCATATTATGAACTGTTTTTGTTTTTAATAAACCGATTTGTACAAATTCTATTACCACATTTGCGTGTTGGCACACTATTTTGAGCAGAGAACGATATTTTCCCATTTTGTGTTATTTTTGTAGTGAGCGATACGAGTGACCTGTATGAATGTGAATAGTGAATAATATATAGTCCACCAGAGGATACACTGTCACATATTGTTATAAGTAAACTCAGCAGATCAGTTCTGTCAAGCAGAAGTTTACGCTCCAGCAGGATTTAACACTGTAGTGTCAAAGAGGATGCCACCGCCCCCATACATATTCTGTGAGGTTCAGAGGAGTCCTATCTGCCCATTTAGGTCAGCCTATTGTTTGCTTCTGGGAAGCATTTCACACATTTGTCACACCTATTGAAATGCTAAGCAATGGTAGGAACAAGTTGGAAAGGAAATGCAAATTAGCCTCCAGGAACCTCAGGCAGGGAAAATGTAACTTTCTAAAAGTTACCTTTCTTTAATATTTATTAAAGATCCAACTTCACCATTGAATTGGATTTTTAATAAATATTAAAATTAGTTAGCTTAATCATTTTTCTAACTAGTCCCATTCCTGAGATACAGTATTAGGATTTTAATCAGTACTCTGGTTTTCTACATAGGGAAGTTAGACCTACCACAGTGAAAAATAGCTTTTGGGTGCTTGTCACTGTAAGGACATGTTAACATTATATTTCTACGTGTCCTAAAATACCATGTACCCTGCCTTGTGGGCTACAAGGCCTACATACGAGTCATGTTTGAATATTTAAAAGGGAGATTTTTAAACTGTCAAATGGGTTTATTTTGACATGTCGAAATACAGTTTTTACACTGCTATATTCCGGCTCCAATGGTAGGCCTGAAGCTAGGTTTTATGGTGTCACAGCAGTGGATAGCACAGTAGGCATTTAACTTCCAGGCCCTGGGTACACTTTGTACCATATACAAGGGACTTATAGGCAAGTCAAATATATAGGAATTTGGAGTATGCCAATTTGGCCCTGTTAAAAGGGGGAGTACAGGCACTTTGCTACTGGTTTGCAGGGATAGATTGCATAGAGTTCTAAAGCCAGAAAAAATATAAGGCCAAGTAAAGGAAGCAAAATTCCGGGTGACCACTCAAAAAAGGCAGATTTTCTACCAATTGCCATTTTCCTTTCACATTCTTTTTTTAATAGAAAATGCAGGAAACAAACCCTGAACTGATAAATGAGGTGTAACAAAAAAACAAGAAAAAAATGGTTAAAAGCAGTAGACTTTCCATTTACAATTCAGCAGTTCATCTATTTATGTTTTGCCTGATGGAGTAAAGATGCACGGGGCAAGCTGAATTTGTACTTACAGTTCACTACAATTTCATTTCCGTGCCTAACCGATCACCCACAATGCACGAGGAAACCTCAAAAAGGAACAAAACATGCATAAAAAGGTGAATCAAACTCCAGACAATATTTTGATTTCAACCCACATACAATATTTATATCATTTAAGTATTGTCTTTCTAGTGGAAGAGGTTCCTACGTGCAAGAAAAAGCTCTTTAATAAAAAATAATAATAATGACGTGATTTTATCTAGCCGGGTGGGATTAGCTTATCCAGGAAGCCTTTATAAAATGGAAAACTGTGATAGATTTACAGAAATGCATTAGAAAACTGAGGTCAGAGATACATATCATTATTTGGGTTTGAGCAAACTATTGACTAAGCTGCTGCGGAAGGCCTTGTTACAGAACCGCCTCTTCACGCCATTGGTGGAGTCGGGGCGAAGAAGCCCCAGCTGGGTTCAAAGAATGACAGCTCATATGGGAGACTGTCAAGGCCTTCCGAGAACATTGAATGGAAGATTACATAGACAAATGGAAACTATGAGGCAGCCCCAAAAGCACTTCTGGATAACCTTTTTCTTACTGAAAGATGTAACTAATAGCTATAGATAAGTGAGAATTACTTGTTTTTTCAACATAAAGAAAGAAAATCTTCACATTTGGCCTGGTGAAGTTGAACAATTAGCATCCCCATAGTTTTTTTTCTTCTTTTTTTAAAGACAAAAACACATAGCCGCTAAGATGACTCTGCAAGTTACATGCTTGCTGCTGACATAATTTGATAAATGGGTCAAGAGTTTGAGTCCTGATGCGGCCATTCAGCTTTTCATGCTTCCAAAGTGGGTGAGTTAAGTTCCCTTTCCTGTCATTTATAGTGCTTAAAAATGGCAAAAATTGTGGTTACGGATCACCTGGGAGAAAATAATTAATTAGCACAATTTGGGCACAGGTATAGCTGTCATTAGTGACACCAGTTCAGATGCCCAAAGGAGAGGCGTGGCTTATGCATCTCAATTATGGCTGACTTTTACTTGCCAACCAGTGCGTGAGGGAGGTCCATTTTCCTTTGTGAAAGAAAACAGATACTCTGGAAAGCTCCTAGAGGTCTAACACATGTTTAAAGCAAAAATAGGTACCAAGAAGCAAAAATATTCTAAGTGCGATTCGCAATGTCAAAGGACCAGAGCTCCACCGTCTGAATCTTTGGACCACATAATGCTCAAATCTATACACTTTTACACTGCTTTTATACATTTTCTTCAATGTATTAACCTGAGGAACAGAATACATGATCAAATCAAAACTCAAGATACACACCAACGAGCAGGTTCACAGCTCTTCTTGTGGGAAGAGTGTGAGAAAAACTTAGGAGGACATTGCAGTGGGGTGCAGCAGAAAGCAGACCACTAAATCTGCAGTTCTCGCTCGGCAATGCCAACTTCAAAACTTGGCTATGCTTACTTGAACTGGAGGGCTATATGTGCAGTGTACACCACTGAAATACAAATGGCTGTGCGTTTAAAATGTGTGTTAATATGCAATAAAGGGAAGGTTGTAGTAGTGCTTTAAAAGCAGGTGTAAGAACTAACTTGCATGTGTTATTACAAGCAGACCATATATGTATGTATGTAAATATAAATATATATATATATATAAATATATACACACACACATACATATATGGTCTGCTTGTATTAACATAGTGAGTGAACGAGCATTAGATAGAAAGAGAAATAGAGAGATAGGTAGCTAGATAGATAGATGTTACATCACTGCTCAGGGGTGAACTCAGGCCTGTACTAGGGAACAACTCATTAGTGAAAGCTGGACCGGCTGTTTTAAGCTGCTGGTTTGTCTTTCACTGAAGGCGGCAAACCGAGCCTTGCCAGGAAAGAGGAGAAGGGATCCCCGCTGCACCTGTGTGCATGGAAGCAGGTGCAAAAGACTGCTGTATACCCAGAGCACTTAACATTATATGGCACCAGATGCGAGTCTGATCAGGGTGGATAGCATCCCACGCTGCGATACCACGCCACCCTCCTCGATATCTAGCCCAGGGTCGGAATCAATTAGCTGGCGATGTCTAACGTAAATCTGTTAAGGTCACACACGTCAGATTTCAGGATAGCCATATTAGAAAGCTTTGTATGCAATAAACAAAATAGAACACATACATACTCAGTGGTTATCCTAAAAATTTGATTCAAATCCAGTCCTACTGGACTTATACTCAATACTCTAATATGAAATACACTAGTATGAAGACCTTGCAGTCTTGAACACCAACATTAGGACTCCTCCCCCTGAAAATGGAATACACTACAAAAGTAGAAGGAAGGAGAAGACTTAGAGAAGGCTATTATAGGTCAGTAGATCTGGTGAAGAAACATACGACGTATCGATGAAATATCTCAAAGCCATGGGATAATGGATGCACTGCAGCATTGGTTGACCAAGGGAGGTTATGGGGCGCATCTGCTTGATGGATACGTGACTCACCTTTGATAATGGGATAATAATAAATAATATTCGTTAAGATTACAGTAAGACAGAGGTTTTCTTTTCCAATTTGTTTACATATAGTGATATTTTCACTGTGCTTCAACAAGTTGAGAGTATTTGAACAGTTTTCGTGGTCTGCAGGAGTACTGAGATTACATTTTGGAAGCAGCGATCTATGTACAATAAATAGTCGGAGTCTTTTGCGTGGGAGGAGCAGATGCAAAGTGGGTTTTCAGAAGGTTGGTGAGGGTGCCCACGACAATCACCAATAAACTAGTAAGAAAGTCAGAGTGGGGACGGATTAGTTTTGTAGAAGTTCGACACTGGTGGAATTTTAGTGCACATTAGCGGTTGATGGCAAGGAATAACAGCCAACTTTCAGTAGCCTATCTAGATGGAGACGCTTAACATTTCAGGGCTCTCGTGATACTCCCTCAGCCAGAATCTGATAGATTGAAGACAAAGAACAGCATGAACCTAAAGCACAGGAAAGAGGCCTTTTCCATCCATGGACCCATGCTCTGTACTACCATTCCCATAAACCATCAAAACCACCAATACCCTCCTCCAACTCAGAAAAGAACTGAAGACCCTCCTCTTCAAGGACATAACACTGAAACACCTTAGAAAAGCCCATTAACATTTACTCATTACTCTACCCACCTTTCTTTCAACTTTGAAGAGTATTTTGGATCGTACTCTTGGTGGCTGGCCTTGTACCCTTGTACAGTGTTGCTGCCACTAGCTTGATTTACGCTTCAATACATGCTCACGTACGCACAGTTTTATGAATGTCAATAGGTTGATAGGCAATCAGATTATGTTTGTGGGTAAGAGGCAGTGGGTGATGGAAGGTCCAGAGCCCAGGTGAGAACTCAGCAAAATGGTGCCCTTAAAGATGAGTTTGAGGATAGTGAGAGGGCAATTGTGGAGTCCTCTTTGGAGTTGTTAGAACTGAGGGGCCTAGTTTGTTTGCAATGTATTCTGGTTTTATAGGGTGGACGTCTTTGTATGGGATAAACAGGTATATGAAAGGATTCAGGATTCGATGGGTTTTGCTGTAGTATGGGCAGAATAGGTACGTTGGGATGCTCACAGACGATGCCGACTTCCATGTTTTACATCAGTTGAGGCAAGTGACGTTAGAAATGTCTGAGCATACAGAAGAAACAATTGCAGTAGTACAGCTAGTTTGTGGGGGGCAGGGGATCGCCAAAATCATAGGAGTAGCGGAAGTGATATCACACCTCGGCTAACCTTTTGTTACATTGTAGAAATCAACATGACCTATGCCAACCCTTGCTCCCCACGCCCTCTACTTTTGGACTTGTACTATTAACAAACTGTGTTGCATACTATGAGCTGCATTATATTAACAAATAGTAATTAATTGCAGAAATGAAAGGGACATTTTCAAACACTGACAGGTCAGAGCAACTCAGAAGCATTATACGGATGACCTCTTTTACAAAAAGGGTTTTTACCAGATGGACTGATCTTCCAGCAGGGACAGTGGGAAAAAAACTATTACACTAGAAAGTGCTATATAAATACAATTTAAAATTACATTAACAAGAAACAAGTTACTTGTGTGTAACAATAGTTCTGCGTCTTAAGGCTATTCCAGTTCATATGCTGGACATTATTCTGACATCTAGTGACTGGGTTTAGAAATATAAGGCTTTACATTTGGGCTTCGACCATAGGAAGAATCATTATGATTCATAATGTCTAGGACAGACATAGACGTAAATATAGTGTAAGAGCAAACACAGATCAGGACACTACGTAGAGTGTAAGGGTGCTAATACGGAATGGCAACAGTCTAAGGAGATGGGCCTGGCGGACCCTAATAATATCCACAGCCAGGCTTTAACCACACACCACGGCATGCTGCTTACACATTACTCACACTAACCATGCAATGTTTATTGTATCATTGGAGGCTGGGATATTCCTGGCAGCAGGACCGGTTTATGAGCTTAGTGAGGAATGGAAGGGATGCTTTCTGGATGAAATGTTTACTGCAGGTGTTAGAATGTAAATGTTTACTGCCCAGGGACTCCTTTCCAACGCTGACTTATGTGCGACTGTCACTGTCTGATTATTCGTATTCAGTCACCCATTCTGCGTTTACATATATATTTTTTTTATTTTTGGATTGATGCTTTCAATCTTCTATGGGTGGCAAAGCAGCTATGATGTATTGGTTCTACTGCCAAGGGTTGGGGCACTGATTATGCCTGAAGTGCTATCGTTTCCACTCAGGATCTGCTCATGAAGAATATATTCCATCTTATTAAAGATGCAGCGAAGGGCTTTTCTCATTTAAATGTGCATCATGCTTCAATTCCATTCTATTTCCACTGCAATTCATTGGACAAAAATTAATATTTTAGAATGCTCACAGAGGAATCAATGTCAATTTTTATATAACAATTTAAGTTAGCAAATTGAAGATCATACCCTCCAGAAGGGAGCTATTAAAATCTATCAAGGTGAATTAGAGTCATCAACTTATACTCAAGCCAGACCCAAACAAAGTCACGTGAAGCCTTCATCGGATCAGTACACCCTGTGCACTCCAAAAGGGTAAGGTGTCCTATAAGGACTATATTAAAACATTTCCTCCAAAACTTTTATAATGATCAATAAATCAAAAACAACATCTCAAACAAATAGAGAATCTCCAAATATTGACTAAGCATGTTTAATCAGCTAAATAATAAATATGGTTCTAGGACGTTCACCATGATCTGAAGGGGACTTACTGAGAGAGCAGACTCAGGAGTGGATGCTTTTCGAAAGCGTGCGTACTGTGCAGGGCGGACATAGTGAATTGCCTGCTGCTTTAGGCCTGATCTGGAGTAGTTTACTTGGGTGGATGAGCAGGAATCCAGAAGCGTACATGAAAAGCAGGTGAAATGCGGGAACTGTGTTTGTCCAAGAGAACAATCAATGTTGGGACCACATCAATGGCTGTAATTCATTGGAAGTTGTGAGATGTAGAGACGATAGTTGGATTTGGAATGGAGGTCAAGAACAGCAGACAGCAAAATTAGACACTGCAAGTGCAGGTAATGGGTTCCCGCTGAGTGGCAGACAGCATCACAAGGTATTTTGGCGGCTTCCTTCTGGGCAATCGAGCACCCACGTAATTTCCCTCATTGCTGAAGAACTGATACTTGATTGCTTTCATTTATGGATACCTCTAAAGGTACAGGAATGGGGTAAAAAGGAAGCACAGAATCTTACAAAAAAATTAACTGTAACCAAGAGGGGAGGAGGCAATGTGTCTTACTTACCCTGTTCAAACGTAAGTACGCTCTGGGAAGCGAAGAAAGTGTAACATTCCCAGTCGCATTCTGTGCGCTGGTGAGTGTTCTATAGTACAATTTCCACCAGACAAGACATCCCTCCCCATTTGCTCCTCCAACTTCCCGAAGATCGTTTCCCAGCTCACTGCCACTTACCCTTGAGCTGTTGGGTGAGTCGAAAGAGCTGCATCCAGACCGCTTGAGACAGGACGGGCTGTGACCTAGATGTCTAATCTCTACCTATACCCAGTAGCCTGCATTTTCTTTTATGACTTTTTTGCCTGCACTTCCCATGATGTGTTTACCCTGGTCTAGTGCAGGTGGCGTATTGTTCATCAATGCAATGTTGGTGGCTTTAAGACCACATTGCTCTCCTTTTCTTCCCTCCCCACTTGAGCAGAGACAATGAGCCATTATGGCAATGGGGCTACAGAACAGTAACCAGAGCTACAGCACTCAGGGTCCCATGAAGGCAGACATCTTGAGCTTAGCTAGCGCCACTCTCTAAAGAGCTCCTCTCGTTTGCAGTATTGCTTTAACGAGGTGGATATTGGATCCACAAATCTGCAGGCCATCTGGCTCCATGCTAAACTGACATGGCTGATAGATCATTGGAATATGTGATTGCTCGAAGACTGTGTTGCTGGGTCACATAATGATAGGGCTTAAAAGATTTGATTAGCTATTATCAGATGGCGATAACGCAATTATTCAGTTTATTCAATGGCAGAACTTGTGCCGTGACCTTTAATAAATGGTCTGAATGAAAGCAATTGAGTTTGTGGCTCGCATGCGGATGTCAGACTTAGAATTTTTCATGAGTGTTGCCTAGCTTACTAATAATGTGCATTAATTTTTTTATTTCCTCTCGAGTCACGTTTTGACCTTTTGCCCCGTTTAATTAAATCAAATGTAAAGCATATGCAGCTCCTGGAACAACAGTTGTTCCTATGCTGTTAATTAGGACAGTTTCTAACTCATTTCGATTGCCGAATATTTTCTTAGGGCAGTTGATGACTTGGCTTTCAATCTTTTCTTTTTTTTTTTTGCTTAAGTTAGATTTGTTTGGAACAGGCTGATAATGTTACTATTAATCTACATTTGATTTGATTTTCTGAGAGCTCGTTACCTTCCCAAAGCAGACTTCTTCGCTCTACTAGGGATTCCTTTCCTCTCTCCCCACCAAAGTCTTTCATGCAGATTTCTCCATCCTCTGAAATCAATCTCTCAGCCCCATGGGTGGGAGGCTATTTCAAGTGCCTACATCATCCTCTGACATAGATACTGTCAGCAACCACCATATGTTCATGTCCACCTGACAACTTATGCCAACCAACCTTATCAGCGGAGTTGCCTTTGCAAACATAATTCATGCCCTTCAGTGCCAAATCAACCCCATGGGTCCAGCTAATATGACCAGTATGTGCAACCCACCTCTCATAAATCAAGGTTGCAACTTGGCCAATGGCACCAAGGGTCTCTTGGGCCGCCTTCCCTACTGTGCTGCCAGATGACACCTCTTCAATAAACTGAAACCACAGCATAAAGCCATCATGAAGAATCAAACCAGAGGCAGTAGAGAAGGAAAGGCTCTAATCCACCAGAGGCATTAGAGAAGGACAGGCTCTAATCCACCAGAGGCAGTAGAGAAGGAAAGGGTCTAATCCACCAGAGGCAGTAGAGAAGGGAAGGCTCTAATACACCAGAGGCAGTAGAGAAGGAAAGGCTCTAATCCACCAGAGGCAGTAGAGAAGGAAAGGCTCTAATCCACCAGAGGCAGTAGAGAAGGAAAGGCTCTAATCCACCAGAGGCAGTAGAGAAGGAAAGGCTCTAATCCACCAGAGGCAGTAGAGAAGGAAAGGCTCTAATCCACCAGAGGCAGTAGAGAAGGACAGGCTCTAATCCACCAGAGGTAGTAGAGAAGGAAAGGCTCTAATCCACCAGAGGCAGTAGAGAAGGAAAGGCTCTAATCCACCAGAGGTAGTAGAGAAGGAAAGGCTCTAATCCACCAGAGGCAGTAGAGAAGGAAAGGCTCTAATCCACCAGAGGTAGTAGAGAAGGAAAGGCTCTAATCCACCAGAGACAGTAGAGAAGGAAAGGCTCTATAGAGAAGGAAAGGCTCTAATCCACCAGAGGCAGTAGAGAAGGAAAGGCTTTAATCCACCTGGACAATATATTGCATTCAAAGGTTAAAGTAATAAGCTATGCCTTCTTTGAGCATACAACAGAATATCTTTCCAAAAGTCCCAAACGCTCATTCATTGTTGTCGTTGTATATTAAAAACAAGGACTTAACCGCCCCTTCTTTTATGGAGGTCATGGCCTTGACAACATATTTATTAACAAGGATAATCATGCTGAAAGCGGATTCTTATCTCCGAGTGGACTTATAACCATTACAGAGCGAAAAGGTACCATGCAAGACTGCATACCAGGGGCGGCTCCTCCGCTATAGCGGAGGAGCGTCGCCCCCCCTCATTTTAAGCAGTGCACTGCAAAGTAAAGGAAACATAAAATGATAACTCAAAGCTATCATTTTATGTTTCCTTTGTGGGCGGGGCTGCTCTGCTGTCGGAGCAGGGCAGGGGAGAAGTGGTTTGCCCACTCCTAAGGGCGCAATGACTGTTTGGACGGCACTGTCGGGCAGCCCAAACCAGTCATGCGCACTTTCCCCGTTCTCCATGGAGGTTGCATTACAGCCTGCGTGGAGAACATGCCCAGGCACCGATTCCCTGGTTGAGTATCGAACCAGGATGCTCAAAACCAATCACAATGCTGCATTGCAGCGTTGTGATTGGTCAGGTGAGCCTGGGTGCTGACCAATCACAGCGCTGTATTGCAGCGTAGTGATTGGTCAGGAGAGCCTGGCTGTGCTTCCTGTGCCTCAGTCCGACGAGGAAAGCAGGAGCAGAAAAGCTGGACCCGGCGCGGTAAGGTAAGTGTAAGACTGGGTCACTTGCACTGCGATTGGGTCACTTACACGTTAGGTACCTGAGATGCCCATCAACTTAGCGCTCCTGGCCTCAGGTGTACTCTTATTTTTGACCGTCCTGACAGGAACCCTACATCCAGAACAAGGCTCGAAATGTCGACACTATAGCGCCTAATCGATGTTGACCTAAAGAAAACTGATTTGTTTATATAGGCCCACCATATGTGTGTGCTATTAAAAACTTACATGAAAGTGTAAAATTTTATATTTTTATAATTTATTCACTTTAATGTTTTTTCACTTGGGACACCACGCACAATTGCTCATTTTTTCTTGTTGTGTTGTATGTATTTATGTATATGTCATGTTTCATAAGCTTTGTCGCCATATGTTAATTTTTATAATTAAATCAACTTTTGGGTCATGAATGAGATAATTTTTGTATTAACTGCTGGCCACTATACAAAAATAAAATATTGTGAAGAAGACTGAATAAATTCTAGGTGAACCGCCATATTTGTTGATGCAGGTCATCAAGGGCACCATACTCCAGTCCTCGACATTCCTTTTACAAATCCTTGCTTTCAGGTGTTGGTAAAGTGGTGAACTCAAATGAACCAGGACTATACAACTCCCAGGGTGAATAGGTCCAAGACTGTGTAAAGGGATATCTGAGGACATGCACTCATGCGGTAACCTTATACTGCAGAATGCAGTGCTGGCTGGGCAGTGAGACAAGGTCCAACCAGTTCACCCAGGATGGGGCCATCTGTGTTTGGAGCAGAAAGGGAGCATGAGGGGTGCAGGTACAAAGACCTGCGGGGCCAAAGCTCTCTTTGAAAGCAAAAGGTAGCAGGCGAAATGCAGATAGAAGTGTGAACATGTATGTGTCAGTTTTGAAGAGGAGAAGTAAAGAAAAAAGAATTTAAAATATCATAGTTGGCACAGCCTGCATGGTGATGTAGATGAAGGAGGGACAGCAACAGGTGAGTATGTGGGCTGACTGGGGACCTGACTGGCTTTTTTCTCAACATATTTTTGTATGAATCCTGGTGAATCGGCAGACCTTCTGTATATCACTGCAAATCACATACCACTACAGTGCCTAATTTGTAAATAAATAAATGAAGTGGCTTAAAGGTTTTCTTCTGAGCCTGCCACCAGCATGGTCAAATGCTGGGGTTCCAGAATATGAAGGGTTTTCATGTTTTGATTCCACCCTGCACCTTTCTTCCACCGTCCTATGCCTCCTGGCTCTTTATTCAACTCTTGGAGGGTCTTTCTTGTGCCTGGTTTCACCCTTTGTCACTGTTCTCCTATCTTCTTTTCTTCCTTTCTCCAATTTCCATTTTTCTATTGCTCTGGATCAAAAAACTGCTGATGAAAAAAGTTTCAGTCCTCAAAAATGAGTGCTGGTGCCCGTTACCTGCACCCACCGGCACAAATTAAGCACTTCATGCAGAATGTTTTCTACAACAGAATCCAATGTTCTTGGTTTCTCACATGGCACTGAAGCGGTCTTACAGGGACATGATAGCAATGCATGCAATATGCATCTGCAGGCATTGCAAAGCCTGAAAGCGGTTCCTGTTCAAAGTGATTCAAAAGGGAGGAGAGTGAACATTCCCAGGAGGCACCCCTCAGACTGGAATAAAGATATGTGACTTTCGACTGGAATAGAACTGTGGCCCAAAGGAGTTCCAGGGTGCAAACGAGGGCGCCGCATGGCCCCGTTGGGGAAACTTTAAGGAGTAGCAGTTCATACCAGGTGTACGGCTGTAATATGTGATAAATTGAAACTTTACACACCCAAAGGGAGTGGGATGGAAGGAGGATTGAGGTACACCCCCTCCATGAGCAGAAATATGATGAGGACATTACAGGATCTGCAGTATTCGAGAACTTGGTGTACCCTGGTTTTATTGATGCGACTGGTAAGCATTACAAAACAAAATGGCCTCCCAGGACACATTTTTAGATTATAATTAGGTCCCAGTTTGCCTTACTGTTCGGAAGATAATTATCAAGATATAAAAACAATGCAACCTGGTAAAGAGCTCTGGAAGGAGCCAGCCGCAGTTACATAACATGGGTCATGCAGTGAGGAGGGGCCCCATAGTGAAGTAGGCCACCTAGGTGGGTGAGGGTCTTCATCCTTTTAGGGATCATCCGAGCCCACCCCATATACAACACCCTAGATAGGAGGATTTTCAATTATTTCCTTAATAACTCCAGGGAGAAGGTCCTCTTTTGCGAATGGTAAACTGTAACCGGATATATTAAAGGGCAAGGTCAGCGAGGAATAGAGAAGAGAGCTGGTCAGCATCTTAGCACAAAGTACACGATTTTAAGCTTTTACTGGGCCTTGAGAGCTCATAGCAAGATTTTAAGGCTGGCTTTGGAGGCTCTATGCTTCCTTTCTTGGAAGAGCACTCTTCTTGGATTTGGGGATGGGGGAGGTATTTATTTAAAGGGGGGGCGACTAAGAGTGCGATTTTATTTGCAGTCGCAGGTGTTCGGGCCTGGTGATAGTATACTTAGCGTGTCCTGTCAGAGACAATATCTGTCTAAACTCCCTAACATTCAATCAAATGCTTATAATTAGCTTTGCCTCATCGGGATATGTTAAACAGACCTCGTGGCACTCTCAGATCCAAAGCCCAGGTCTGGTAGCTCAGTGGGCTTAGCGTCTACTGCAGGCATCTGTGTTCCACCTGTAAGTCACAGGTTTGAATCTTGTTTCATCCACTCAGCTTTTCATCCTCCTGGTGTTGCTAAAATGATTACCACCGAGATCGGTAATAAGCAGCTGTTGTTATTGCCAACACACCATAAGGGATGTACGTGGACTTTACAAAAACATATTGACACAACACCAAACAAAATATTTCAGGAAGTGTTGTCAACTCAAACTTCAACACATCTCTCACCAACCCGCATCATACAAATACTCAGAAAATGTTAGATTTAACATGTGAAAACCTGTTTCGCACAACGCTGCATGACAGGTACACATTTGGCTAGAGATGCTTGTCTAGAAAACAGTCATTCAGTACAGGTGTCCACTCATGAAGTCCACTACAAAGGTCTCAGGAGGGATTGAACACATCTTAGTTTTCACATTACACAATGTGAAGCTGGACTGGGAACACAGACCAGCCCTGGCAATTCAGTTGGATCGGCCCATGAGGGGTGGGGGTAGAGTGCTAGTGAGAAGCACTGCTGCTGTTCCCGGGGAGGGTGGGGTGCTAGTGAGGAGCACTGCTGCTGGTCCCGGCGGGGGGGTGGGGTGCTGGTGAGTAGCACTGCTGCTGGGCCCGGGGGGGGTGGGGTGCTAGTGAGTAGAACTGCTGCTGGTCCCGGGGGGTGCTAGTGAGGAGCACTGCTGCTGTTCCCGGGGAGGGTGGGGTGCTAGTGAGGAGCACTGCTGCTGGTCCCGGCGGGGGGTGGGGTGCTAGTGAGTAGCACTGCTGCTGGGCCCGGGGGTGGGTGGGGTGCTAGTGAGGAGCACTGCTGCTGGTCCCGGGGGGGGGGGTGCTATTGAGGAGCACTGCGGCTGTTCCCGGGGAGGGTGGGGTGCTATTGAGAAGCACTGCTGCTGTTCCCGGGGAGGGTGGGGTGCTGGTGAGGAGCACTGCTGCTGGTCCCGGGGGGCGGGGGGGTGCTAATGAGGAGCACTGCTGCTGGTCCCAGGTGAGGGGGGTAGGGTGCTAGTGAGGAGCACTGCTGCTGGTCCCGGGGGGAGGGGGGAGCTAGTGAGGAGCACTGCTGATGGTCCCGGGGGCAGGGTGGTGCTAGTGAGGAGCACTGCTGCTGGGCCAGGGGGGCGTGCTAGTGAGGAGCACTGCTGCTGTTCCCGGGGAGGGTGGGGTGCTAGTGAGGAGCACTGCTGCTGTTCCCGGGGAGGGTGGGGTGCTAGTGAGGAGCACTGCTGCTGGTCCCGGGGGGCAGGAGGGTGCTAGTGAGGAGCACTGCTGCTGTTCCCGAGGCGGGGGGGTGCTAGTGAGGAGCACTGCTGCTGGTCCGGGGGGGGTGGGGGTGCTAGGGAGGAGCACTGCTGCTGGGCCCGGGGGGCGTGCTAGTGAGGAGCACTGCTGCTGGGTCCGGGGAGGGTGGGGTGCTAGTGAGGAGCACTGCTGCTGGTCCCGGGGGGCGGAGGGGTGCTAGTGAGGAGCACTGCTGCTGTTCCCAGGGAGGGTGGGGTGCTAGTGAGAAGCACTGCTGCTGGTCCCGGGGGTGGGGGGCTAGTGAGGAGCAGTTCTGCTGGTCCCGGGGGTGCTAGTGAGGAGCACTGCTGCTGGTCCCGGGGGAGGGGGGTAGGATGCTAGTGAGGAGCACTGCTGCTGGTCCTGGGGGGCGGGGATGCTAGTGAGGAGCACTGCTGCTGGTCGCGGGGGTGCTAGTGAGGAGCACTGCTGCTGGGCCCGGGGCGTGCTTGTGAGGAGCACTGCTGCTGGGTCCGGGGAGGGTGGGGTGCTAGTGAGGAGCACTGCTGCTGGGTCCGGGGGGCGGGGGGTGCTAGTGAGGAGCACTGCTGCTGTTCCTGGGAGGGTGGGGTGCTAGTGAGAAGCATTGCTGCTGGTCGCGGGTGGTGATAGTGAGGAGCACTGCTGCTGGTCCGGGGGGGTGCTAGTGAGGAGCACTGCTGCTGGGTCCGGGGAGGGGGGAGGGTGCTAGTGAGGAGCACTGGTGCTGGGCCCGGGGGGTGGGGAGGGTGGGGCGCTAGTGAGGAGCATTGCTGCTGGTCCCGGGGGCGTGGGGGTGCTAGTGAGGAGCACTGCTGCTAGTCCCGGGGAGGGTGGGGTGCTAGTGAGGAGCACTGCTGCTGGGCCCCGGGCGGCGTGCTAGTGAGGTGCACTGCTGCTGGGTCCGGGGAGGGTGGGGTGCTAGTGAGGAGCACTGCTGCTGGGTCCGGGGGGCGTGGGGGTGCTAGTGAGGAGCACTGCTGCTGTTCCTGGGGAGGGTGGGGTGCTAGTGAGGAGCACTGCTGCTGGGCCCGGGGGCGTGCTAGTGAGGAGCACTGCTGCTGTTCCCGGGGAGGGTGGGGTGCTAGTGAGGAGCACTGCTGCTGGTCCCGGGGGCGGGGGGTGCTAGTGAGGAGCACTGCTGCTGGTCCTGGGGGGCGGGGGGGTGCTAGTGAGGAGCACTGCTGCTGGTCCGGGGGGGTGGGGGTGCTAGGGAGGAGCACTGCTGCTGGGCCCGGGGGGCGTGCTAGTGAGGAGCACTGCTGCTGGGTCCGGGGAGGGTGGGGTGCTAGTGAGGAGCACTGCTGCTGGTCCCGGGGGCGGGGGGTGCTAGTGAGGAGCACTGCTGCTGTTCCCGGGGAGGGTGGGGTGCTAGTGAGAAGCACTGCTGCTGGTCCCGGCAGGGGTGGGGTGCTAGTGAGGAGCACTGCTGCTGGTCCCGTGGGGGGTTGCTACTGGGGAGCACTGCTGCTGGTCCCGGCAGGGGGGTGGGGTGCTAGTGAGGAGCACTGCTGCTGGTCCCAGGGGGGGGGGTGCTAGTGAGGAGCACTGCTGCTGGTCCGGGGGGGTGGGGGTGCTAGGGAGGAGCACTGCTGCTGTTCCCGGGGAGGGTGGGGTGCTAGTGAGAAGCACTGCTGCTGGCCCCGGGGGGCGTGGGGGTGCTAGTGAGGAGCACTGCTGCTAGTCCCGGGGAGGGTGGGGTGCTAGTGAGGAGCACTGCTGCTGGGCCCCGGGGGGCGTGCTAGTGAGGAGCACTGCTGCTGGGTCCAGGGAGGGTGGGGTGCTAGTGAGGAGCACTGCTGCTGGGTCCGGGGGGCGGGGGGGGTGCTAGTGAGGAGCACTGCTGCTGTTCCTGGGGAGGGTGGGGTGCTAGTGAGGAGCACTGCTGCTGGGCCCGGGGGGCGTGCTAGTGAGGAGCACTGCTGCTGGGTCCGGGGAGGGTGGGGTGCTAGTGAGGAGCACTGCTGCTGTTCCCGGGGAGGGTGGGGTGCTAGTGAGGAGCACTGCTGCTGGTCCCGGGGGCGGGGGGTGCTAGTGAGGAGCACTGCTGCTGGTCCTGGGGGCGGGGGTGCTAGTGAGGAGCACTGCTGCTGGTCCGGGGGTGGGGGTGCTAGGGAGGAGCACTGCTGCTGGGCCCGGGGGCGTGCTAGTGAGGAGCACTGCTGCTGGGTCCGGGGAGGGTGGGGTGCTAGTGAGGAGCACTGCTGCTGGTCCCGGGGGCTGCTAGTGAGGAGCACTGCTGCTGTTCCCGGGGAGGGTGGGGTGCTAGTGAGAAGCACTGCTGCTGGTCCCGGCAGGGGGTGGGGTGCTAGTGAGGAGCACTGCTGCTGGTCCCGTGGGGGGGGGGGGTTGCTACTGGGGAGCACTGCTGCTGGTCCCGGCAGGGGGGTGGGGTGCTAGTGAGGAGCACTGCTGCTGGTCCCAGGGGGAGGGTGCTAGTGAGGAGCACTGCTGCCGGTCCGGGGGTGGGGGTGCTAGGGAGGAGCACTGCTGCTGGGCCCGGGGGGCGTGCTAGTGAGGAGCACTGCTGCTGGGTCCGGGGAGGGTGGGGTGCTAGTGAGGAGCACTGCTGCTGTTCCCGGGGAGGGTGGGGTGCTAGTGAGAAGCACTGCTGCTGTTCCCGGGGAGGGTGGGGTGCTAGTGAGGAGCACTGCTGCTGTTCCCGGGGAGGGTGGGGTGCTAGTGAGGAGCACTGCTGCTGGTCCCGGGGGGCGGGGTTAGTGAGGAGCACTGCTGCTGGTCCCGGGGGAGGGTGGGTAGGATGCTAGTGAGGAGCACTGCTGCTGGTCCTGGGGGGGGGGGCGGGTGCTAGTGAGGAGCACTGCTGCTGGTCCCGGGGGGCGGGGGGGTGCTAGTGAGGAGCACTGCTGCTGGGCCCGGGGGGCGTGCTAGTGAGGAGCGCTGCTGCTGGGTCCGGGGAGGGTGGGGTGGAAGTGAGGAGCACTGCTGCTGGGTCCGGGGGGCGGGGGGTGCTAGTGAGGAGCACTGCTGCTGTTCCTGGGGAGGGTGGGGTGCTAGTGAGAAGCACTGCTGCTGGTCCCAGGGGAGGGGGGGTAGGGTGCTAGTGAGGAGCACTGCTGCTGGTCCCGGGGAGGGAGGGGTGCTAGTGAGGAGCACTGCTGCTGGTCGCGGGGGGTGCTAGTGAGGAGCACTGGTGCTGGTCCCGGGGAGGGCGGGGAGGGTGGGGCGCTAGTGAGGAGCACTGCTGCTGGTCCCGTGGGGCTGCTAGTGAGGAGCACTGCTGCTAGTCCCGGGGAGGGTGGGGTGCTAGTGAGGAGCACTGCTGCTGGGCCCGTGGGGCGTGCTAGTGAGGAGCACTGCTGCTGGGTCCGGGGAGGGTGGGGTGCTAGTGAGGAGCACTGCTGCTGGGTCCGGGGGGCGGGGTGCTAGTGTGGAGCACTGCTGCTGTTCCTGGTTAGGGTGGGGTGCTAGTGAGAAGCACTGCTGCTGTTCCCGGGGAGGGCGGGGTGCTAGTGAGGAGCACTGCTGCTGGTCTCGGGAGGCGGGGGGTGCTAGTGAGGGGCACTGCTGCTGTTCCCGGGGAGGGTGGGGTGCTAGTGAGGAGCACTGCTGCTGGTCCCGGGAGGCGGGGGGTGCTAGTGAGGAGCACTGCTGCTGTTCCCGGGGAGGGTGGGGTGCTAGTGAGGAGCACTGCTGCTGGTCCCGGCAGGGGGTGGGGTGCTAGTGAGGAGCACTGCTGCTGGTCCCGTGGGGGGGGGGGGTTGCTACTGGGGAGCACTGCTGCTGGTCCTGGCAGGGGGCTGGGGTGCTAGTGAGGAGCACTGCTGCTGTTCCCAGGGGGGGGGGTGCTAGTGAGGAGCACTGCTGCTGTTCCTGGGGAGGGTGGGGTGCTAGTGAGGAGCACTGCTGCTGGGCCCGGGGGGCGTGCTAGTGAGGAGCACTGCAGCTGTTCCCGGGGAGGGTGGGGTGCTAGTGAGGAGCACTGCTGCTGGTCCCGGGGGAGGCGGGGGGTAGGGTGCTAGTGAGGAGCACTGCGGCTGGTCCCGGGGATGGTGGGGTGCTAGTGAGGAGCACTGCTGCTGGTCCCGGAGGCAGGGGGGCAGGGGGTGCTAGTGAAGAGCACTGCTGCTGGTCCCGGGGAGGGTGGGAGGGTGGGGTAGGGTGCTAGTGAGGAGCACTGCTGCTGGTCCCCGGAGGGGGGGACGCGGGGGGGTGTTAGTGAGGAGCACTGCTGCTGGTCGCGAGGGGTGCTAGTGAGGAGTACTGCTGCTGGTCCCGGGGGGGTGCTAGTGAGGAGCTCTGCTGCTGCTCCCGGGGGGCGGTGCCAGTGAGGAGCACTGCTGCTGGGTCCGGGGAGGGTGGGGTGCTAGTGAGGAGCACTGCTGCTGGTCCCGGGGGGGGGGGGGCGGGGAGTGCTAGTGAGGAGCACTGCTGCTGGTCCTGGGGGCGGGGGGGTGCTAGTGAGGAGCACTGCTGCTGGTCCCGGGGGGGAGGGTGGGGTGCTAGTGAGGAGCACTGCTGCTGCTTTTGTTACAGGGGACCTATATTGCTGCAAAACCGGCCCCCACCCTTCGGCCCACCAGGAAAACACCCGGTGCCCGCTACGGCCAGTCCGGCCCTGATGTGAACTATGATTTAAAAAGTGCATAAGACAAACTAGTCTTCACTAATGAAACACAAGCAAACCAATCTAAACACCAAACACAATTGGTCGATAGAAACCCCAGGAGCAGATGAAAACAGTGATCAGACTTTGAAATGTACCATAGTGCCAACAAAGGGTAGATGTGTGCCATACAAATGCTGGCAACATATCTAACTTTAACTTTTGTGGACCGGCCAGGGGAGAACGCACGGCATATATAAATCCTATGCCTCAGTCTGAGGTCTGCGCACAACCATGAGCAGCAAGTATTAAGTGCTTTTCCCAGCTCGTGACGAACCACAGGAGCTTGTCTGGTTAGTGTGTTCGGAGATAGATGAGCATTTAATACACAGCCACAAATGTAAATAGGAGGGGTTTGATGGACACATCGTTTCTACAGCACCAGTGTGCCGGAAGTAGTCTGCTCAGGGTACAACTGTTGGACAGACAGTACAAAAGCCAGGATACTTCAAATAAAACTGAAATAAAGAAAAGTCAAGTGCTGCCAGCTGAGCCTTCGCTCTACAGCTCAGAAAACCAAACATGAGAAATGAAATGGAAATCAGAAAATTTGAATGAGACACAGGATGACCTAAGGGCATAAGAGAAGACAGACAATGAAGGGCAGGGGAAAAGGAACAATTTTAGAGAAAGGAATTCAGAATAAAAGAGGGCGAACTTAGGGTTACCAAAAGTCTCCATATAATCATGTTTAATGTTTTCCAAATCTGTGTTTTTCTTTATAAACCCAAGGCTCTAAGAGTTGCAGTCTTGTTTTCCTCAGTTGTATCTAAATTGCCAGATAACAAAAGTTCGAAGGAGGAGAGACTAGACTGCAATAAGGTGTTCGGGATGGCAAGAAGCCATCTGTTAACCTAGGGTACAGAGACAGTTTAAGGCCTTGGCAAAGTGGACAATTTCTCAGTGTTTCAAACTTCCAAAGGGCCTTCAGCTACAGAGATCAGCACAAACGTCTGTCTTTCTCTATGTAAACCTCTCTTCCTATCGCTACCTCGGACTCTCCACTTTTCTGTATGCCTCTTTCTCTACCTCATCCATCTCTTGCTCTTTCATCTCACTCCTGATCTTGCACAGTCCCGTTTACCTCCTTCAATATGGCTCTCGATTTGTTTTTTTGACTTGCAACCACAATATTTTACAGGGAATTCAGTGTCTAAACACCCTAGCAATCCAACTGTAGAAAAAAAGAACACGGTTAGGGTGACTTCATGGATATTGTAATATTACCTAATGGCCGACTAAACATCCACCAAGTCACCCTTACTTTTGTGGAATTGGGTAGTTAGACAATGAATTTGTTGTAAAATATTGTTGCAAGACAAAAAAAAACGAAATACAAGCACAAATGAAATGGCTTTGCCAATGTTTATTCTAGCTTTTTTTTTTATAGCACTTATATGGCTGGCTGATACCAAGCAGCTTGAGGTTTTGGCTGTTTTTCTTCTGGACTCCCATCACTGACATTGACATATAATTCAATATTATTTGGCATCATAAGTGCTCGAATTAGCCAAAAATCGGTGATAACGCTAAAGTTGTTCAGAATAGGGGCCCCCGAAATCTCTTGCCTCAGGCTCTAAATATCTTTTGGATACCGGTGGGTCTACAATCACAAGAGGTTAAAGAACGGATAGAAAGAGCATTGCGAATAGGAATGACAGACTATATATACACAATCACAGGAGGGCAGTGAGAGGGGCAGACATTGGAGGCCTGCAGGAGAGAATAGGGAATGGACAGGAAGGTAGAATAGCTACAAATTCCAAAAGGACAGTGAACAGGTTAAGGGAGGAGAGACAGATCAGGATGTAATAATGACCACATGATTGAGAGGATTGATTCACTGATTGAGACAAGCATGATCAAAGGTCAGCATGGATAGGGAGTGGGCCAGCAATCAAAGGAGGTGGGGGAGGCAGAGAAAGTCCAGTATAGTGGGGTAATGAATAAACAGAAAGTAGATGAAATAAAGGAATACCCCACTCCTTCTGACACGGGCACACTGCTGGCTTTGGAGTGCTGTGGTTTCGAGGATTAAAAAATGCTTAAAATGTTTTTTCTTGAACCTGATCATGACCAGCTTGGTTGTGGAGCCAAGAATAGTTCTGTATAGTGTTTGATAGGCTAAATGCAGGGAAAAATAACCCTGCTTAAGGAGGGTAAGCAAAATCAAGTTTTGCATAAGGGGTGCCCAACTTTGACTCAGAAACAACAGATGTTCAGGGTCGCCACTGATTCACATTTAGATTATAACAAAAAATATTAAATGTAGATTTCTTAAATACCTGGCATGGTTCCTGTGCTCCTACATGTTACTCTGCACACCCCTACTCTGCAGTTTTATTTTGTGCTGAGTGCATGTAGCTGTAGTTCCTCTGTGCTGCTTAAGGTTTTTGGGAGGGGGTGGCAGGTCCCACTGGGCTGAACACCCAATGTGTAGGATCGATACATTGGTTTTTAGCTAGAGAAGGACTTTGGTGGTTTCTCGTCCATATGAGAAGTCTAGCAGACTCACTGCATAGCACTCCGAAGATATGGAAAGTGTGTGCTGAGTGTTCTGTGTTCAGGCTTATGCAGTATCGGTGCTTGTTGGCTGACGATCTCCTAGAGGCGCTTCAGATGTTGCCGTATCCAGCCACCATGACTGTAAATATATACTTCAAAAGTCTTTTCGATGACTCGTGTTACTGGGGGGAACTTATCATATGGAAACGTCAGGTGGTATAAAGAGATGCAGAACATCTTAAAACTGGCTGATCTGAGCCAATCAGGAGGATCGCTGTTTGAGCAGCACTGTGGCCGGGCCAGGTGGACTCAGTCCAAGTCAGACACTTTGTAAGAGAGAGGCCAAGAATCAGAGTTTCTTTTAATTCTTCGTTGGAGAGTTTATAGCAAAATAGGTCAGATGTCTGGATAACATCAGAGGCAAGGTAAGGAGGCAAGGTTACAAGTCTTTTGTTTATTTCCATTAATTATAATCACTTTCTTAAACTTGATGCATCACAGACACATACAAATATACTAAGACATTACATGAGAAAGGGAAAGAGGCAGATGAAGGCACAAACAAAATGGATAAAACATCCTTAACTGGACCATTATAGAAGAAACATTTCTGTCTGTGGTGACATCTGCTAAACCTCGCATTCCAACTGCAATCACACGGGCTAAGAGCTGCTCCAAGAAAGTAAACATTACTTGCCAGACAATACGAAGTTGAGAAACTTCTAACAAAAACTAATACAAGCAAGTGAGTGGCTCTTCAGGTATGTGGAAGAGACCGGGAGAGAGATAGATGTTTACATGAATGTGAAACTTCTACAGGTTCCCATCCAGATCTTTAGTTCTTACTGATCACACACAAAACTTATTTGGAAAGTTGCGCATTATCCTGGATTTGCAGATATAGATAATTAATTTGAACCCCACAGAATAGAACCAATTTTAAGAAGGGCCATGAAACGGGTAACGGGCAATAGGGCTTGTCTTGGTTGAATGACCATGGAAGAACCGACAACTAGGACTGCAAACTCCAGGTCAGATCAACTAGAGTGGCAAGAAGTTGTACACCAGTGGCCTGTTATGGAATTTTTCAGTACCAGCATCCTCAAGTTTTTTATTGATATGACTTTTTCCTATTGTGGCCAAGTTTGATAGCACTGCAACTCCATTGTCCCCAGTTTTCCACATTATTTAGTACAAATTACATATAAGTAGCTAGTTTTGCCCTGCCAGACAATCCCAATAAAGCATTCTGCTGACCAAATCACCTTATGGGGTCTAAAACATTAGATTTTAGAGAGTCTCTTAAAGAGGAAAGGAATGTGCGGGAGTTGGGTCTATTTCAGTTTTTTTTTTTTTTTTTTTTAATCAAAAATGGCACCAAGTCCACTTTAATTTTTAGGATGAAGGCTCAGGAGAAAACATTCATTTTAAAAGTTGTGTTGAAGGAGCAGCGGTCTGTAGATGTATCGCTATATAAGACCCTGGCCAGACAGACGAATATGGGCATGGGAAAGAGATGTGGAAATATAAGATGGGGAGGCACATTATGCATGTGTAGGAAAAAAACATAGTATATCGAGAAGAGTGAAGCAAGCCAAAGGACATGGGTGAGGTGAGAAATGATAGTGAAAAGGAAAATCCAAAATACAGAATTAAGGGAAGCAAAAGTGCAAAAGAAAAACTGCGTGCCGTTGTAAGAGAGGGAGAGGCACAAAAGCAAAGAAAGAAGAGAGGAACGGAATGTATGGGATAAAAAAAGAAAAGGGAATAAAATAAAGAAATCATTCTAAACAGCGAAAGTAAAACACATAAAATGAATGAAAGACCAAGGCAGATATAAAGGGAAGAGAGTCAAAACAAGAGAGGGGTATCAGAATGCAAAGTTAAATTTTTAGGCAAATAATGTAGGTGTCAAAATACGGTCGACAATGAGCTTAGTGTACAGAAAAGGAAACAGATGGGAGTGATGAGGACAGAGGGAAGGAGAAGTGTAGGGGTGGGAGAGTGAACAGTTAAAGGACAGCAGGGGCGTAAAGGGTGGAAGAACGAAGAGACCTGAAGCAGAAATGTTGACCGTAAAGGGGGAACCCTGATGGAATGAGGGCTCCATCTGGAAATGCAGACCACACAAATGTAGGTTACCAAAAAGAGGTCATCAAGCAAAAATAAAGATCATGGAAAATATTGATCTGTAAATTGAAATTCTAAGTTCAACGCAAGTCCTAGGGCTACGTAAATTACTACTCCAGCGCCAGCCCTAGCATACGTAGACGTAGGTCATGGGATAAGCTACAAGTCTATGTCTGTTGGCTGTCATTTTTCCACACTATATTTCGAGTCTTCATTTTATATTTAAAGATATTTTATATCTACAAACCTACTCAATCACAGAACGAGGGAGGGTGATAGCGGAAAATTACAAAATGATCAAAGTGAAAATATATGTCAATTTATTCAAGGTATTTTTGTAACCGACCAGAATATATCATTTTTTTGTAAAACAGTTTCATTTTGCAATTAACAGTAATCCAGAGAAAAATATTTTGACTCTTACCTCGAATGCTGCGTTCACTTGGACCAAGGAACCATGGGAGAAGCAGCAAGTAAAGAAGATATACAAGTGACAGGGCATTGTACCGGAAGAGGCAGGCTAAAAAGAAAACAAAAGAAAAAAACATTAGCATTGAAAGCATTAATGTGGGCAAAGCAAGTGAAAATAAGCCTTTCAGATTATAGTTCCCTGAGGGTACAGAAGCACCATTGCTCAGAACAAGTTGACTCCCCATAACGAAACCACGTAACCTCGTATTCGAAGATGGTAAATAGGCAGGAATGCGACTATCGTTCTTACACACCTCGCTCCTTGCTTACATGCAACTACAGGTTCACTGTAACATGTTTGGAGTGCACATCCGACTTCATGCATGACAACAAAACCCTTCTCACAAAGGTCATGGTATCAACAAGCACAACGAATGGAGTAGCCCCTTTATCGACCCCCTTGAAGTGATTCGGGCCATTGTCTGCACATGAAATACGGTACAAATGCTACAATACTATACCATACTATAAATTACATGCAGTTGCACTTCTGACGTTGCAGAGGGCGAGGGAAGTGGCGTTATACAAAATGTATTGAGAGACTCCTAAAACGTCAGGTAGGCTTTGCAGGAGACTATAACTGCAATGGGGTTACGGGGGTTGACGTGGGGTCAAAGTATCCAATTCTGTTCCTGGTCTGCAGCCTACTGGGAAAATGCGAGAGTGGCAGAGAGTCCAATATAGTTCCAAATTGCCAAAGGTCTTGGAGAAAGCAAGGGCCATCAAGGGGTGTCCCTATACACCACTGGGTCTACAGACGGCTGCGTTACACCCAGGAGCAAAGGCTGTAGTAAAGGACAGCCTGCAAGTACTACTAGCAAGTGTTGGGGGTTCCCCTCTCCACATGGCTATCACCTACGATCACAATGTTCGAGGTCTCTTCCTCCTACATAACTTACACAGTACTTACAGACGCTCTACACAATTTATTACAGGCGTGCACACACAAACATTCCTTTTTGGATCCTTGATATTTCTGTATTAGGTTGCACTTTCTTGATTACGTTTATTCTGCTACCAGATTGATTATAAGGTAAGCCAGCATGCATAGTAGCAACACAAGCAAACAATATTGGTAATGTTCCTACTGTCATAAGTGAAGCAAGAGCACCATTCGCTGCAGAAGAAAAGAAAATTTGCAGCCACAATTTTGTTGTCAGGATTTGCATTTGCAGCGAAGTGCCAGTGAGCTATGAGCAACGGGATATCATAGTATGTATTTATGCACCTCATTGGCAGCCAGAGTTTCCCTTAATGAGCTCGTAAACAGACACCTCAAGCTTTGTGGGATCAGAGCCAACGCCAGGTGCTTTAAACCACAGGACATCCATCGCCTCCCGCTCGAGTGCACATGATGCAGGATAGACTCTATTGATTTCATGTAACACATGCATTCTAATCTACTAAGAGCGCTTAGAAGCTGAGCATTCTTTACACTCTAGGTCAACAAGCCCTGGCAAATGCAATAGATTTGGCATGCATCATTTTTTTTAATTGAATTTCTACATACGTAAGTAATAAGCAAAGATAAATGTCAAAAATATATTTTAAAAAGGCAGTGGGTACCTCCTCCACACTAAGCCTGGGCGTAGTTCGCGAAGTAGCGCTACGCGAAGCTACGCAAAGTGCAGTTCGCACTACGCGAACTGCGTAGTGCACTGTTCGCAATGATTGCACAGTGCCGGATGCTTGTCCGCACTGTGCAATCATTGAAAACGGCATCTTGCACAGTGCGAGCTGTCTTTTACTGCCGCTCGAGTAGATTTTTACTCGAGCGGCAGCTTTCTCAACGCGGACTGGTAGTTTCTCATTGCGAGCGGTCGCGAGCATACGCGACCACTCGCAATGAGAAACCTGACCTCCCGCGTTGAGAATCTCGCCGGAGGTTTATTTTCCACGCTCGCGATCGGCAACTTGATGTTGCTGATCGCGAACGAGGAAAAAGTCTCGCCGGGATGTCATTTTGCTTGCTCGCGGTCGCCAACTTGACGTTGAGGACCGAGAGCAAGCAAAAAGTGACCGCTGCACTACACTACGCTACGCGTGTTTGCACTGTGCTACGTGCAATTCGCATTGTGCGAAGTAGCGCAAACTTCGCAAACTATGCGAGCGTAGCGTAGTGCTTTGCCCAGGGTTACTCCACACCCCTCATCAGCCTCGACACACCAGCCCTTTCACTTAAGCGAGCTCCTTCTCAGGCAGCTGTGCACAGGTGATCAGGCAAAATGACATCACTCTGATTGCAAGACAACAAATGGATGAATTGAGCTGACTCAATACCGCACACTGAATGTTGTGGAGTGTGGAAGCAAAAAGTGAATGACTCCTGAACAAATCAAAGGATGAAGAGGGCTGAAGGAAAGCGCCTACATTTGTGGATGTATAGATTTTAAATTTAAAAAAAATGAGGTTGTCAAAACAGTTAAAGCTGCCTATAGACCAGATCTAAAAAATGGACAACAGGGATGCTGCAATATATGAGTTGATAAACAAAAAAGTCACCATTTTCTCCAAGTCTTTAACAAATATATCTGTAATGAAAATTTTCACAATTTACATTGAAGCTACATATAAATTACATAAAAGTAAGAGCAAAGTACATACCAAACGTTTCCATGAACGCAAATATATACCTAATGTGCACAATTTAGAACACACTAACGTATAGTACATTAATCAGAACACTACACTGGCTCCCCGTCAGCAAGCGCTGATTTCAAACTCTTCACCCACACCTACAAAGCCCTCCACAACAAGGGCCCAGCTACCTCAACCAGAGAGTTAACTTAGACCAGCCCACGAGACAGCTCCGCTCTTCCTCTCTCCACCATGCCCACTTCCCCCATTTTCTCAGAACACAAGCAGAGGCCGTTCTTTCGCCCACCTCGCACCCAAACTCTGGAACGACCTCACCTTGCCCCTGCGATCTGCAACAACTCTACTGGATTTCAGAAAGAGACTGAAGACCTGGCTTTTCAACATGTAGCCCGGAGCAGCGATGAACACCCACCCCACAATCCCTCACCCCCAGCACCTGGAGACCCTCACGGGTGGCAAATCGCGCTAGATAAATCCCATTTGATTAAACTATAAACTGCACAGTGAAGCATTCTAGTAGAAGTGGTCAGCTGTATGGGATAAATAAGTACATATTATTAAACCATCTAAAGGCAGAGGAAAAAATGCTCTTGAAGTACATTCTTAAGTCTTTGACTAAGTTCTGACGTTAACCTGCCAATAAAAATACAAAAAAATTAAACTTTGCCCCAAAAAGATGCAAAAAGTAAATTGAGTAGATTTGATCGAAGTACAGAAGGCTCTAGGATTGTTCAGAGTTCCCAGGGAACATGCATAACGGCAATGTTACACACTTTTATTTCCATTGTAAATTAGCATAATTAGAATGTTACATGATTAACACTTGTTACATAATATTGTTCAATTGGGGTTGTATGATAGAACAACGCATGCCTCAACAATGCATGCCTAAATCACGCGGTCTCTACCTCGACTGCGTCTTTACCACGCATGCCTTTATAATGAATTTCGTTGTAATCGCAGGATTGGTAAAGGCAGGCGTGGTAAAGATCACACCCCAGCCTCTCTGCCCGAGCCCAAAAAACTGTCCCAGCCCTAGACACTACACAGGTCCCACACCCTGAGCCCTAAAAACTCGCCCTGCAATACACCCCAGGCCAAAAACCTACCCCAACCCCTGCCCCCCACCCTGAGCCCTAAAACGGCCCCCAGGCCAAAAAACTACCCCGACCCCTTCCACCTGTCCCGAGCCCCAAAACGGCCCCCAGGTTAAAAAACTACCGCAACCCCAATACCCCCCCCTGCCCTGAACCCTAAAATGGCCCCCAGGCAAATAAACTACCCCGACCCCTGCCCTAAGCCCCGAGTCCTAAAATGGCCCCCAGCCACAGAATTGCCATGGGGTAAAAGCGTCCTGGTGTAATTTTGCTACTGCATCTTGTGAAATTACCCCAGGGAGATTTTACCACCCTGTTCTGAATTAATGACATCGGAATGGGCACCAGTGTCTGGATGCTGTTTCGCTACACAAGAAATACGCACACTTTTCCATACACATATTCCTCCAGGTAACATCTGAAGGAAATTGTGCAGGAGAACTTTGCAGGAGCCAGGTAATACCACACAACTCTGAATACTGGGTGTAGCATTTATACCTTAGTATATCTGAACAAGTCCTAGAGAGGGTTAAAGTAAACTTGCTTCTGGTTTTTGGCTCCTTAACTCGGTTTCACCCTTACGGCAACTGAGTCACACATTTCAGGGACTCCAACCGATTTCTAGGTTCTCGATCAGGCTGGCTGGTGGTTTTGTCTAAAAACCTAATTGGTGATTAAAGTGGATTATGTCCGATTCTTCAACATGTGCACACATTTTGCATTGTTTATTTACTGGGACATTTTCTGCATTCTGTTGACGATCAATTTTGCCTTTGTTAGTCGTTTGACACAAAATGGTTGGCTGTCTGAAGAGCAGTAGGAGGGTTTCTGGGAAGAATGCCATCAGCCTTTCATCTTCATGGGGGATTGGTTGCAGGTTTATAGCAATCATGCACAGGGCAGCCAGATGTGGATGGTAGACGATTACTAAGAGGACAGACACAATTAAGGCTTGGTTGTTGAGCAGCGGTTCGATATTTGTAGGTTTTCTGGTGGCTTTTGGCTGATTATCTGGAATCCTGGGGATGATACCACAAGGAAGGAATTCATCCCGACGGGCATGTGTCTGCAGGTATAATGTATCGGAGCAGATTCAGGCACACCATTTTGCTTAACTAAAAGTTATGATATGCTCACAGCAAACACCTGATTAAAATGAAAAGTGGGAATTCCACTCCACATGGTGATGTTTTTCTCATTTGCCTACTATTTGATGCTGCACTGGAAGTGGATTTTTACATTTTTGTAAAAAATGACAGCTAGAAAGAAACCCAACCACTGATTCTGGCATCTGAAATGGAAGAACTGTCCCTATTCTAGATCTAAAGACAATGAGAAGAGGAGAAATGTTGACTTATTAGTTGCCAAAGTTACAGCTCTAGTAGGCATGACTTTAAACCATACGTCTTCCTACAGAGAGCAGCGTGGTACTCTTAACGTATAATCAGCTCAAATGGCATCTTTCCTGATGGTTTTGCTACAAGGTGCTTGCTGCTTTGTGTGCCAAAACTACGTCTGCCAAAGCAAACGCCCTTACAAACACAATAGACAATTAATCCGTGTACGTTTGTGTGTTTGTATCTGTTGAGTCCAACCAATCACTCCTAACCAGCACTTTACAGAAACTTACAATTTGGTGACACAGGACTGTGTTAGGCGCACTTGGCCTCCATTTACCGTTTACAAACAGACTCTACATGGGCACCAGCTTTAGTGTTACGCACTCAGTAGTAGTGAGCCCGTTTCTGATGCAGGGCATTCCAAAGTGGCCAATGGCTCACGTCTCCAGTCACTAATTGTGATCCATAGCTCCAACACGCCCCTTCCACTGAAAATTGCAGCCATGTAGGATGTTCTTTCCCCTTTAAGAATGGAAATGGCTCAGTCAGATCTTCTTTTTACCGCCCTCCACCCACTGAAAGACAGAGGTACAATGATTGCATCCAGCCAGGGAATGAGGTACAAGACTGAAATCCAGTGAAGGAGGCGCTATAAATAAATTCTTAGACCTCTCTTCTAGGTTTTGCAGTTTGAACCATGAAGTGCAAAGTTTGTAAAAATATTAATGCAGGGGGCAAATTTGTTTCTGACGCTCCTGCCAACAATGCTGCCAAATGCCAGAGTTGCTAAATTACAAAGCTGCCTCGTGTCAAGTCCAACGCATGCCTACTTCTTCCATCACGCTCTATATTTCCCATGTCTTCATCCGACTAGTTGGTTTTTTTTCACCCCTTCTTTCTCTCTGCCAACGCTTTCCTATCTTTCCCTTCCTCCTCCATTCTCCCTTTTCTACCTTTCTCTCTCTCGTGCCCAGGGTCAAAGTTTGATGATAAAAAGTAAGCCCCGGTCCAAAGAAAGGAGTTTGGGTGCCCACGACCTGCAACTATCTGCACAAATTAAGCAGTGCAACCATGCAATATTTTTGTGGCTGATCTTTTTTTGTTTTAGTGATGTGAGACTAGAGCTGGAGAAAATCCCCCAGATGAGACCTCACCAGCGATGGCTAAAATGTTGAGAACCTTTTCTTCTGCTGCTTGCACGCACATGTGGCTGATTAATGAGACATCTAGTCTGTCAATGATGTCACAAAGGGTCTCAAAACTCAACACAAAAATCATTTTGGAACCATTACTCACGGGGGGTGCCGGCCTGGGTGAACAGAGGGATCCTTCAACAGTGCAGAAACCTCATTTGTAAAGTCATCAGTAGAGCAAGGCCCACCAAATACCATTTGCACTTCAGACTAAACACATCGAAAGAGGAAACTTCTAAATAAATTTGACACAAATTTCAAAATCAAGCAAAAAATAATAATCAGAAAGTGCAGAATCGAGGGAGATGCTTCTCTAACCACTATATTTCTATCTCTACATTGCTCACCTGTTGCACCAGGCGCGAAGCCTGGGCTCAGGACGTTCCACTAATCAGAGTGCCCTCAACCAACTGGTCACATTCCACCCACAACTGGTCACTTTCCACCCTGCACTTCCGCCTAAGGTCGTCTGGTCCCAAGTACTTAGCTCTTCACTTTGCTGTGTTAAACCGAAGCTCCCATCTCTAGACTGCCCATGGCACTCGCCTAATATAAATTAGGCAGGATTTGTTCCAGACACTATAGAGTTTCCGCCCTATGACAGATCTCTGAATCATCTGCAAATACGAGCCACTTACCTACCAGCAGGCCTGTAATCCCACTTCTGAGTGCACTGTTTACAACGGCTTGACATTCCTGTAATACCTTGCACTTCAGTTTGCTCTTTATTTCCAGAAACCTGTCCTTTGTGAGTGTTATGCCCTCGTGAAGATCCAGAGAAGGAAAAGCCCTTGGCCACAATTCACTCACCAAATGTCAATGAGTTCAACAAGTGTCTGTCTTGAAGGCCCCTGTCTGTGCTAATGGCCAAGGTCATAGTGCCTTGTGACCCATCTTACGGCCCCTGATTATTGTGTCAGACTTTTTTTTAATTTATTTTTTTCTGTAGAAGGTTTTTTTTAGCACTTTTGTAATACTATTATCACTGGTGAAATACTTGGTAGTTCTGAAGCGGGTCTCATCTGGCCCGAAACATGGATCTGTGGCTCTTGACCCACGAATCAAGTGAACTGCAGAATATATCAATTTCCCTTGTCCCACACAAAAATCTATTATACCTCTATAGCACTCCACAGAAACCGAAAAGACAATTTTGGGGCTTTTTGCTCTAATTTGGTGTCACCACCAGATGGCGGTCCACGGATGTTATTGCCTTACCTAATGGAAGTACTTGTGACTGCTACAAAGATCTGGGAAGAGGTCACAGGCAGGGTCAGCCAAGCTTTTGACCTTGCCACAGTTGAAAAAATTGGTAGCAATTCTATTGGGTGATAGTAAAATTTGTTAAGAGCATTATCTCTGTTGGGGGAGTGATGCACGCTGTATAAATGCATTGAGAAGGACCCAGTATTGCTCAGCACACCAAGTTAAATGCTTTACGTAACATCGGTTCAAGTCCAACGTACAATGAGGAATCAAAATGAATCCCTATGTCCTACCCCCGATAAGTCAGGAAAAATCCATGTGTATTAACGAGGAAACCAGAATGCTGAGCCCTATACATCTCCTAGTAGGACAATAGTGTTATTATTCTAAAGAGGGAGCTGGTGAAAGGAAAGCTATGTTAAGTGCCTGCTAGCTGACACTGAATTCAGACAGCTGTGTCCTGGAAGGGTTTTGTGCTTCCTGGTAGTCAACCTGCAATCCACATGTCTCAGACCGCGCTGCACATCATGGCACCACCACCACCCACGCTCAGTGCAGTTGCTGCCAAGTCATAATTCCACATTTGTCCGTGGTCAGGCGCGTGGTTTCCCGCCTTCTCAAAAATGCAGCCACAGCTTTGTTTCGCTGCCTCTCTGCAAGCCTCTTTCTAAAATTCTGGCCCAAGCAGGATGAGAAGAGGAAACGCAGGGGAAATTAAGTTCAGACTCCTTATAAATTTTAGCCTGGGAAAATTATTCAAAACCTTTTTTTTACTGAAGATGAATTTGCTGAGATTTTAAAAAATGAGGTATATGAATGAACATCTGGCACGGTCAATGGCCCAATTTGACCCTAATCACAAAAACATTCAACATGCACTTACATAAGATATATGGTAAGTCAGGCCAGTTCTTCGGGGCCTGTACCTCTCAAGGGTAATTTGGTATTTCTTGTGACATTCATTACAGTTGTCCTTGAAGAAACTGGAACCAGGTAATACCGTGAGCTCACTTTAAGGCAACTTCCTCCTCACTAGACCTTGACTTCCAGGGTATGGCACAAGAAGACAGTCAAGGCTTACTTTTAGAGGGTGGTGTCCGGTAGAACAGCTGGTTCAGGCACCACATATGTATTCCCAACATTAAAATTATGTCCAAGTGTTATGCTTTACATAAAGATGCAAGACATTGTTATTGGGTCAATACGCTTTATACCTTTCGGATGCTTTATGACACTTAGAATACTTTGCTTCATCCAAACAAATACACTTCAAGTTTTCTGGGCCTAGTGGGTAGGATATGGTTAAAAGTGGTAATAGTTATGCGGAAATCCAGGTTACCAATACACTTTTAATTAACCGTAATAGCCAAGTTCAGTATCTGCTCTTGGAGCATTTGTGTTTGCATGTCTTCCTGTTTAGAAGTAGGAGCTCATAGTCTCTTGAGTGATCAGTTTCTGCAAATGGACCGTTGGATCATAAAGGCCTCGGACAGTGGTCGGTGTTACATTGCTCAACAATTATACACTTGAGGGTCTTCTTTCTGGGTTGGAGTGGCTTTACGGTTGGTGTAAGTTCTTCAGATGCTTACACTTCTTGAATAATGTGACGCACGAAGTGAGGACATCAAAAGGGAGTCTATCTGATGCTGTGCTGGCTTTAGGGACGTTCGCATGTGTACCAGTGACACACCACATCTTCTCTGCAGTACATTGTCATTGCCACAAGATGCCAGCTCCCAATCATCTCCCCTTAGTGGCTGCAGGGGCTCACAGCAGTGGTGAAATGTAAAGAGCACACAGGCTCGCTTTGTGCTCCAGGTGAAGGGGCGCCCAGCACTGATGGACCAACCAACTCAAGGTGTGTGACCAAGCTGTGCATTAGTCTCATGGTGCTGGGTTGCTTCTTGAGCATTACGCTCAAGCCGGCATCGCAGCAGCAGCACATTGAGTCTCAGTCGGGCTTAGCAGCGCTAAGCACCAGGTGACGGTGCGGGCACAATGGCTCCAGCAATGCAAGGCAGATTCTGATTGCTCCGGGCAGTGCACCTCCTTCTGAGCAGGGCTCAACTGAACAGACCGTCGCTGAAGTTCTAATGATATGGTCCTTTAAAGGGAGGCACCTAATGATTCTGTATCTGCTACTCAATCAATCAATCAATCAAATATCTTTATTCGCTGCATTTCTGCAGCATAAAAACGCAGCTCAAAATAAAAGAACAAGAGAATAAAATGCACGCCATAGTCATCACAAAATCACAATCATCATAAAATCAAAATACAGAAAGCATAAAATTCATTCAGTTATCTTCGAGAACGCGATATCATGATATAAAGGAGTCATTCATAAAAATCACTGTAAAAGCGAGCAAGCAATGCATATTCATAGGGTTGCGCCTGCCCCCTTCCTTCTATCCGTTCACCTGCCAACTCGTAGAGATTAACCAGTGCCAAACTCACCTATCTCCTGACTACTAAGTGGATCTCTTCTAAGTTTCCAAATCTGCCATATAAAGATTGCCAATGAAGAACATACCAGAGGACAGTGCAACTGCTGGAGAAACGGTAGCGCTGGCCTGCACGGAAGAAATTTAAATAATTTAAAAAGTGGAAAAATCGTATTTATCTGATACTCACTTTCCTCTACCCGGATGTGTAGAGCTTTTTCAAGTAAAAGTTCAACACCGGGTATGCTGCAGCTTATGTTCTGTAGTTGGACTGTTGGGCCAATCCAATTGTCCAATCAATTTCAAAGTTAGACGCAAGCTTTTTTTTTTTTACAGGATGAGGGAGCAGGGGGGGGTGGTACCTCAAGATAAAGTGCCTTTTCTCTTTAGTGATCCACATATCTATGGCAACCGGTTTCAGGTGAAAGTGCTGCTCTGTCTGTGCATTGCATCCAAACTGTTTCTTCACCAGCAACACAAACCACAGAATGCGGAGTTGGAGAAGCAGCCTAGATGCTCTGTGGGAGGTGTGCAGCCTCGTCTTTGACTTTTGACCATTTCTTTGTTCAGGTGTCACTCTGGCCAGGTCAGAAGCTGAGCTTCTGAAACTAGGGTGGGTCCAGGTCAGTGCAAAAACCAGTCCTTCCTTGCCTGTTCACTGTATGTGCATCCAAAGTCAAATCGATGGACTTGGCTTCACAAGGTATTCGTGGGCGTAGGGGGGGGGGGGGGGGAGGCAATGGGAGGAGCGAAATCAAAGGAGCAGACACAAGGGACAGGAAGGCACTGGCTACCATTAACCGCTACAGAGCACACTGTGACCTACAACCCCGCCTCACAGGCACACTTCACATACAATCAGGAGCACTGACTGGACACTATCATGAGATACCTCACAGCTTCACCTGAGAAAGCCACTAAGCAGTCAGCCCCACTGGAGGTCAGGTGCAAAGGCCTAGTCTCCACTAATCAACCATCACCAACCACAGGTAGTGTCATAGCGCGCTCATGGGGGCAGACACGGGCTGTTCCTTTGAAGACAGGACAATATTTCATTCCTTTTAATTTTAGGCGGTGTATACACACTGCATATAGCACTGGGCAGGGCACAAACTTGAATACATTCATATTGTGAACTGCACATGAAGTGCATACGGATTGCCCAAACGCCCTTCCCTGTGTGCCAGCTCCATCCGCGGGTACATTGAATGTATATGGTACAACGTAAACTAGCATTCCTAGGAGCTCCACGGATACTGGATAAGTCAAAAGCAAAGACACCAGCACCAGCCAAGGTCAGCCTCTGTGTCAGGGATTCACTACTTGGGATGGGGGGGTCCCGTGGCTCAGCTGCCCCATTGTGTGCTCCTGAATGAAACATTTTTACTCAGTGTGCCCTGGCTTACTTATTAACCGAGATTGTGAGTGCATAAACACAGGGTATATTGTGGGATTAAATACCATAAAACAGGACACTGTCCGAGAGGTCAGGAGTTTGCGATACAATAAAAGAACACGCATTGGCCATGCCAAAGATCTGGCCTGCATTTTGAGCCCTGATTAAAGAGAAATCTGCTAAAAAAAAATGTAAAAGGTTGCTTTCTGTATACAGTACCTATGAGATATATAATAATAATGCCTAATGAGTAAGTGCACTGATGAGATGTAAAATAGCCGCTTATGCATCGCATTGCATAGAAGGTGGAATGGTACACCAAGGAGCCAATAGCATGAGGTGAGAGGGAAAGTCTGAGTGGAGCCAAAGACCACTCAAGTTATATTTTAAAGGTTTGATAACAATAGGAAACAGGCAGCTGCACTGCCGAGCCAGGCCTAAAAAGGAGAAAAGCAGCCAATGTATTTCAAGTTCCATCCAAGACTACAAAAACACACACTTTATAAAAAACAGATCTCTTAAATTGTACCAAGTTAGGTAGAAGTAGCTTTATCCAGGCCTCAGATTGGTGTTTGCATTCTGTGGCATTAATAATGTTAAAGCAAAACTACAAGTGCCGGCATACAAGTTAAAGAAAAAAACAGGACAGAGAGATAAGCTGCTTATGCCCGACATGGGACAACGTAAGATGCCTGAATATAAATAAAAATATATATGACGGCAAGGGCTGCCGGATGTGAAACTGGCGTCGGCTGACAATCCTGTGATTCTGGGCAAATTACTTACTCTCCCCCGCCTTAAAAAATAAACAAAAAAATGAATGTGTCCATGTGTAATGTAACTGGTGCTCAAGTAAAGTGCTCCAATACCTACGGGTCGAGTTTGCACTACATAAAACTGCAACAAAAAACATCCCATCTTGCCACATGCTGCTTCAAAACTTTTCCGTAAGCATTCACATGCTCGCATTCACTAATACTATTTACACAACCATACACATGTGAAAATCATGCACTCCCGAAATGAAGCACATCACACTTTTATATGGTCACACATGCCAACCTTTTTTTCCTACACATTAGCAGATGTTACCTGTTTGTTACACCTCACACACAATCCTACACGTGCGCACCTATGCGTTACTTCGTATTACCCCATACATGCATATCTGAGCCCAATTGTGCACTCCCCTCACCACCTGCACGCCCCTCAGGTGGGCACTCGCACACCCCAGAACAGCCGCACGTTTCATTACAAACACAGATATTTTAAAACAAACACGAGCTCCCGAGAAAACACACAGACACATTCCAACACAGACAGCGCCCTGTTCTCTCTGACAGCATCTGAGCCGAGCTGTGCAGGAAGATGGAAAATTCCTGGCCTGGGTATTTAGCCGGTACAAGACCGCCCGTCAGGGAGGGGAACAGCCTGGAAGTACTGCCAAGTTATACTACATACGGTGTGTAGAGCGTGCTGTGGAAACGAGGGCCTGTGAGAAGTACGGCCACAGGCTGCGTGAAGCATCTCCCTCCTCCCCCAATTACGTCACTCTCATACCTGCCTACCGCCCCCCCCCCCCCATGCCTCACCCCGAAGACTCCTCCACATTCCGCAGTCTCCCTCACTGGGTGAGTGGACATACCACAGCAGCGTGTTCCAGTCTTTTCCTGTTCCCAGACTCCCTTCCATCTTTCCTTGTCCTCCTCCTCCTGTTTCCCAGGAGCATCTTAATGGAGCTGTAGGTGAGGAGGAGAGAGGTCCCGACGCGACACACAATAATCCACCATGATCTATAACATAACATGTGTATTTGTAAAGCGCACGTTCACCCAGAGGTCTCTTGGCGCTGAATAACAGATGTTCATTGTTACCAAACTCAATGGTACTCATTTTATCGACCGCAGATGGATGAAAGGCTGAGTGGACCCGCCGGGATTTGAACCTGTGACCATGAGGTCGAACACAGGCCCCTGCAATGGACACATTAGTCCACTGAGCCACCAGACCCGGCTATGCCCCCACCCCCTTCCATCTCCAATGCCATCCGCAACCAGAAACCACAGACGAGCGATAGGTGCAAAAAACAGCGTTGTACGAAAGGGAGCCAAGATTAGGGTAGCGCCATGGGCGTAGGAAGTGTGGGGGACGCGGGGGATACATCCCCCCCAGATTTTGGAGTGGGGGGGGACACGGGGGACAAGGGTGGGGGGACGAGGGGACAAAAGAATTTCCCTCTCCCTTCTGTTATTCGCAGGGCCATTAGCGCGCGAAAGCACGACCTAATGGCCCTGCACTTGACCTGCCTGGAGTCAAAGAGGCCACCCGCCCTCTACCTTTTGTTATGCTGCAGTAAGCCTCTGCGTTCTGGGAAGGGCAGAGAGGGAGAAAAAACCCTGTCTCTTTTCCTTCATGCCCAGAGAAGGCAAGGACAGTGTCCACTTCTCCTGATCTGTCTCGGGCAGCTGCCCTCCTCCCCTCTCTCTCTCTTTATTCCTCCATCTCTTTCTGTCTCTGTCTCGCTCCTCCTTACGTGCTGATTTCAAGAGACAGCTCTTACGAACTCTCTCTTGCCTCTCCTTTTCTTTATTTGTTCCCCTGTGAAATTGATCCAAAAAGGCGGAACACTTTGGCTGGAAATGTCCTCATTTTCTGACCGTTTTCTATTCCAAAGAAAAACCTTGGGACGGAGAGAAAAATAATTAAATACCTAAATAAAGCAATACAGAGTGGTCAGCAGACAGGCCAGATTGTTATTTACACCCACACACATTAGCGCCACTTTACAGAGTTTGCCAGTGAAAGCGCTACTTTCTTTTTATCTTCTTTCTTTGAACAACATAGTTTTCCCAGGGTGGGGAAGTGCACCATTCCTAAAGGGACTGCAATACCTGGTTGATGGGTGGAGTGGAAATGTTTAATATGATAGTTTTCAACTGTTTTAATTATTTTAGCTTATAAAATGTGTACTGCGGCTCTGTGTTCGGGGACGTGGTCTTTTTAAACCAAACTGCTTACATTTTGAAAGGATATAAGCAATGGACATTGAAACGGGTGCCTTCCTGGTCGTGAAGTCATGTCCTGAACTTTTCAGGCAAAATCACTTACTGATTTCTGAATAATGAGTTTAAAACCGTTAAGGTAACCATGTTGTTCCTGATTACATTTCACATGCTTTGCTTATTCTTCCATTCCTTATGAGTGTTTGCTTTTTCCAGGGTGTTATTCATTTTTTTTCAGGCAGCATTTTACTGTTGTCTAGTGCATAATTTGAATTTAGTCGCAGAACAATTGAGTTGTAGCTGAAGGCAGTGCGAGTTTCTCTCAGTGGGGCAGTATGGTGTTCAGTGTGGGAGAGGATGTGGCACTCTGGCCAGAGCTGCTGAATTTGGAACTGGAGAACCATGTTCATCCTTCATGACCAGTCCACCAGACCACACTCCTGACAGAGCTCATTCCGATGCTACACCTTAGAAGGCCCGATAGACCTTAGAAGCCCTGGTGTCTTAGTACCCGCAGGTGGACCCTAACAGTGGCAAGTGTGAGTTAACCTTGAAGGCCTGTCCACCACAATCCATACTGCAGGTCACCTCCAGTCTTGCGAGCAGGCATACGAAGAAGCACACCTAGATCGACAGTGACTCTGTCACTGAGGTCACAAGACCCTTGAGGCCAGTCCACCTCACCCATTGGTACCTCCATTGGCCTTTTTCAGCAGTAGTAGTGCAACTTACCAGGGGTTGGCAATGTAGGATTTGCATGCACACCAAACTTAGGGGTGATTATAATGGCGGTGGGACCGCCACGTCACCCCGTCAGTTGCGGTCCCACCGCCATCGGTGACTGCATCACCGCCCGCCATATTACAATGGTGGGTGGTTCCCTGGCGGTCGGAAAAACCAATCGCCACGCACCTGACTGGCTCCTTGAGCCCGCCAGTGTGGTGGAGGGGCTCGTGATTCCTACAATGCTGGTGGTGCCTACCAGGCACCGCAGTAGGGATTACGATGTCCCTTACCCGCCAGCCTATACATGGCGGTTCACCCACCATGGAAAAGCTGACGGAAAGGGACATTGGGGGCCCATAGCAGGCCCCTTTCCCCAGCCCCCAGACATGGGACCTGGGGGACATCTATGATGCCCCCTACATATCACTGCACCATGTGGCAGGCACCGCATTGTGCCTGCCACGTAGTGCAGTGATATATGTAACATGTCCCTTTTTTACATAGCGGCGGATGATGTAGCCAGCAGCACCTGCTGCAAAGTAAAAGATAGGCACTGCGAACGCCGCAGTGGCGGTCGCATTGTAATGCCTATCGTGGGGCCGCCGTCTTGAAGGCCAGCGGTCCCATTCCCTGATTCGATGGCGGACGGACTGAAGTTCGCCTGCCATCGTAATCAGCCCCTAAGTTTTCAAACTTCATGGTCTCTGCTTCATGCACAAACACTTTTAACATGTGCAGCCTGCTTTCGGGCCACTGGAGTTATGCAGCAATGGAGGCCAAAATTATGTCGCAGTGTTGACTAAATTATGGAACAATAAAAAAGCTGCAGAGTAATGCGGTATATTTTATGATTCTTTATTATCTTGACATATTTATACATACTAACAGCCTCTGCAAAGCTTTTGCCTCAATAGTACCTGTGTAACATACAAATGCAGCAGTGGGAAAGGTGACCAGTCAACCTTTGCAAAGGGCCCTACACTTCACAGCAACATAAGTCACATTTCTTTTAGTAATTTTTGATCCGTTTGAGCTACAAAATTGTTTTGGGTGAAATCGTTTGATTATGCAGCAGATGATGTATTATGTGGCAAATATGATACAGCCATAGTTAAGTGGAAAACATTTTTCCACTTTACTTAATTTTGCCCCAACATTGTAGTTGATCAATTTGTAAGTTCCCCAAACCCAAAAGTCGAGTTTGGGCACAATTTGCATTTTTAAAAGCAGTCCTACAACACAGGGCTACTTTTAAACTGACCTCAGGCTTCAGCAGTGAACACATGCAAGCGCAGAAAGGGCTGCTGGCCTCTAAACTGCCATGCCCTATTATATTCTAGGGACTTAACGGTAGTTCTAATCCCCTGCCCTATTATGTACTAGGGCCTTATAGGAGAGGTCATGCCAATCATAGGGGTACCCTAACCCATAGTGCACCCTAGTGTATGTAGGGGTTTTCACAGTATCTTTAAGTGTCTCTTTCAGAATAGCACTGGTCCTGGGCCTGTTTAGGCAGAGGCCAGGGTCAGTCTGAGTCAGGTACCACCAGTACCAGTCAGCAAAAGTTGGGGAGTGCCCAGGGCACAGGATGGCTTTGCAACACTAGAGAAGCACAAACTCAGAACACCATGGTTGGGGGTTCTCTTTAATAATCAGAATTGATTTCTATCCTAATGGACCCATTTTCCAACATTAGGATAAGGAAAGACTGGGGAAAAATCATAACGTTCTAATCTATACCTTGAAGTTTTCATGCAGCTCTTTGATGACGGTTAATAGCTCACTGTTCAATTTTAGGATTTTAACTTATAAACTGCAAATACCAAAAGAATCTCTCAGACAAAAGCAGTAACTCACTGACCTATTTACATGATATGCATTTTGTGATCTGCGTGGTACACGTTCTTTGCAGCAGGCATATTACCCCACTGTGGCTACCTTACCATGAGTAAAAACTTCCACTAGACAAACCTCCGATCTCTCTCAATAAAGAACATTAATCACCAAAGTTATCTTCACATTTTTATTGTTGCCTGAAAATTGCTGGAGACCAGGAATGCAGCAGCAGGTACTTTTCAAACCATAATGCACTTGCAAACACGACGCCCCCACCCTAAGTCAGCGACCTCTGTTTGCTTGGTGCATGAAGATGCAAGATTCATATACATGTTTTTTTAACATTTGGTCTGATTACTATATGGATGTAAATAACAATAAAGCATACATGCAAACTGTGACTACATGCCTGCTTTTCTCAATATTTCACTTCGAAAGTATGTGATTGTATTTGTTTAACGGGCGGTGATTTGCATAGGGTCACTGGAAAGTCCACAAGGTTGTCCCTGTCCCCCCCAGAATTTTAGTGTCTCCTACGCCCCTGGGTAGCGCTGCTGTGCCATACTAATGATAGAAGGCACTATACACATGCTGATAACATGACGTATCTGTATATCCTCCATCTTGTTTTATTCCCTCATTCCCCCTCCTCTTTCTTGGCAGTATTTTAAAAGGCCGGGGATCGAGGCGGAAATGACGTAGAGGCACTAATCATGATATAGAAGATTTCCTTCCCCGCTCACCCATATGTCTTCCATTCTCCCTGTTCTAACAACCCCTCCCTTTTGCTACTCCCCCCTTCAACTTTCTTCACTTCACACTCGGATATCTGAAGTGGTCTAAGTGCAATGCAGGCCAATACAACACAATACAAGGTACTTTGTTGACATGGCATGGCAAACACCATAGTGTCAATATCGGCAACACTCAGTTCCCATACAGCAACATACATAAATAAACCACACAACACCTTTTTTAGTGGAGAATATTGCTGCAGGTTTATTTGCATAACCAATATGCCAACATGGTGGGTTATCTTACGGGCGATCCCAGGGCAGGCCAGCCCCTATGCCGCCTGCCCGTCTGATGAGCCAAATTGCTCCGTGGCCGTCGCCAACCGGTGGTTACCAATTATTGGGAGAGGCCACCTCTCCCTCAGTGGACTGCCAGTCCACTCCTTACTCACGCCCCCACAGGTGGGCGGAGCGTTCCAGGCAGCCCCCGGTTGCTCAGACCCACAACCGCCTGTAGGCTAACGGGGCGCCGTAGTTCTTCCAGGGGACCCGCTAATACATCCCTGGGTATTCTTGGCTTAGCACCCTGTTGTGCTGCTGCAATATAGTACCCTTCTGTACCTTGCAGACTCTGGATCGCCCTGTAACTCCTCCTGCAACACAAAACAATAAGTTAGAATCTTCCCCTCCCCGTACTACCCTTTGGCCGTCCGCAGGGTAAGCGGTAGGGTGGGAAACAGCGAGACGGGTAGCGGTCAAGAGACCGTACAGTGGGCGGGGAAGGCATTTATACCCCTGTCCCCTTCCCCACGGCCGGAAATGATGCGGCCTGCACCCCCCTGGTCCCTAGCCCAGGGAGCCTAGACAGAGGACTTCTGTGCCTTCCTGTGGCACTAAGGCGGCCGCCCTGTTGGAGGGTCCCCTACGGGGCCCCCCTGGGCAGCCTTGGCATAGTGCCAATATCGGCAACACTCAGTTCCCATACAGCAACATACATAAATAAACCACACGACACCTTTTTAGTGGAGAATATTGCTGCAGGTTTATTTGCATAACCAATATGCCAACATGGTGGGTTATCTTACGGGCGATCCCAGGGCAGGCCAGCCCCTATGCCGCCTGCCCGTCTGATGAGCTAAATTGCACCGTGGCCGTCGCCAACCGGTGGTTACCAATTATTGGGAGAGGCCACCTCTCCCCTCAGTGGACCGCCAGTCCACTCCCTTACTCACGCCCCCCCACAGGTGGGCGGAGCGTTCCAGGCAGCCCCCGGTTGCTCAGACCCACAACCGCCTGTAGGCTAACGGGGCGCCGTAGTTCTTCCAGGGGACCCGCTAATACATCCCTGGGTATCCTTGGCTTAGCACCCTGTTGTGCTGCTGCAATATAGTACCTTCTGTACCTTGCAGACTCTGGATCGCCCTGTAACTCCTCCACAGCTCTGGGGGTGGCCACCGTCACCACCAGGGCCCCCCACCAAGGCAGCTATTCCTACCTACCGCCTGTTGCTTCCAAGGCCTTCCCCAGGACCAGCAAAATTAAGTCCATGCCTACCCTTGAGAGGTGAATCCCATCCACTTCCCAGCAACCAGTAGACTTGGCATAAAGTAAACCATGCTTGATGAAGCCAAATCCCCTTTGCCCCGTGAATTTACGCCTGGCGCTGTTCACTCTACTACGTGATATCTCGATGGCGTCTCCAGATCGGGCTTCTTGCCCAGCTGAGCGAGGTAAAATTCAAGGCCACCACAGTTCACATGCCCCAAGCTGATTACTCAACTGACACAGGATGTCCCTCATATCTTGAAGCAGTACTCTCCTCCCCAGAGTCGTCTTGTCATTCCCTCCCAGGTGTATGACCAGAATAGGAGGTGGAACGATCCCTCCCCCAAGACTCTGCTGCAGCTTCCTCATCAGCTCGCTCCAGCGCCTACCTGGGTAACCTAGCCTCGTGATCTCTGTGACCTAGGTTCCTGGTAAATAACGAGATGTGTGTTTGAAAACCATAATTGTTGTACGTTTATATTCTAATAATCTATAATTGCACAACAACACCACATCACCGCAACATCATTTGTCAATCCGGGCCAAAACCGTACACCTGTAAGCACCTGTCGGTTGCAACACAGTACCTAAGAGTCCTCTCGCCAATCCTACAGCTCAAGGCCTTATATATCGTTTGTAGCATTGCGACTCGCAGCGCCCACCCTGCTAAAAGAAATGCTAAGTTAACCTACCAGGATCGGAACCTGTGACCAGAGGTCGGACCCAAGCCCCTTTCCGTTCTACCGCTCCACATGCCTGTGAGCTTGTCTCCCAATGGAGACTACAAGCACCTGACCCCAACTAGGCCTCTATTTCTTAAATTCCACACATCACGCCACTCAAGACGCACGGAATGCCCTCCCACCAGACCAGAAAGTAGGGAGGGGAGACCCCCCCCCCCCCCTCAGTCTGTGCCACAGTTCCTTAGCAAGCTGGTCCCATGCCTGCCTAGGTACCCAAACCAAATTATCTCTGTGGCGGGAAATCTATGCCTCCATTTCCTGCTTTCCGCCCATCGTGCCACTCTCAGAACGCATGAATGGCCAATCGCCCATACATTTGACCCTGGAAAATTAAAGAAAAGCCAGAAGCCAAAACCCATTAATGGAGCACTGCACACCATTCTATATAACTACTCAAGCAGGCACTTAATTTGGTGCCATAGCACAGCACCACACCAAGCATCTGGTGCATCACAGGGTGCCTTCGGTAAACTCAAATTTGCCTGTACGTGATCTCTTAACCTGTCTTCCGTACCCTCCCCAGGGTGGCTTACGGCCGGCTGACCCTTTAACGCCTTGGGATTCCCATCGCCCCCACCTGCACGCATGTTCTGCCGAGTCAGAAACTCGAAGGGGAACCCAGTATCCGGGGCACTCACCTCGCCCAGCCCTTCAGTGCCGCTCTGAAAAGGAGAGACATAGTAGGATCGTCCTGGCCCCCCCATTTAGCATGATGGCAACTGCCAACAGGTGCTGTGTCGCCACGCTGGTGTCCCTACCCCAGCGAGTGTAACCCATGGCCAGGTTTGCTAAAGGTTTACCAGAGCGCCCAAATTAACATGATACTGTGTATCAGAATGAACTACGCACAGGTAATTGGAACTCACATGAAGTTGCTGTGAAACAATTTGGACTGGTCCATCAAATTCAGCCAACCACCCCCTAGGTGGGATCTACACTCCCACACTTCTGATAGTGTAACCCCGGTCATGCCTCCTGTTCAGTTGAGCTTAGTGATTCATGGCGCTGACCACCACAGGGGCCTAATACTGGGCTGTGTATATGCGGCCCAAGATGACCTTAAACAATCGGTTTGGTGTGGACGGGTGTTAACATTGCCTGGCTGAAGTGCAATACCTTTGACAAGCAACTCATGACAAGATGTGCCAATGCAGTTGTCTGTGTAAAGCGCTTGTGGAGCATGTCCATCGAATTAAGCCAGTCACCACCCTAGGTGACTTCTTGCCCTCCCAAACTTCTGCAGTATACCAGGGAGTAGACAAGACAGTGGGAACAGGAGGGGAACCATATGTATAAATACCTGCCCTTTCTTGAATACCGGGAATGCCAGATGTTCATAGTACTTTGTAGCCCTTAGTGCTTTACCCAGAGTTTCCCCAATTTTTGAACCGTCGCACACTTGTTGGATGACAACTTCCACACCCAGCCGGGCTGCCAAGGCTATAGGGCGGGAGAACTTACCACCCAGTCTCTCGCTTTTTACACTGCTGAGTGACCCGGTACCTTCACAAAATCCTTTACAATTTCCGCTTCTGACTGTAATTGGGAACCCGTTCACCACATGGTATCTTGGCGCTGCATAACATGTTTCTTGTTACTCAACTCAATGGTACTCGTTTTATCGACCTCAGGAGGATGAAATGCTAAGTGGGCCTACCAATGAGCGGATCGTTAGATAGACCCAACAGGGAGTGATCCTGTGAAATGAGGTAGGGACCACCACCACCACACCCTGCATGTGAATCAGTCCAGGTGTTTACTTTGCCCTGTGCAGTAGTGCCGCCACAATTCGCCAGCATCTAACCTGTGCAGTGTCCAGTTCTGTGCAGTCCCCTCATGCTTCTACTGGGCACCTCTGCCTGAGGTGCGTGACCTAGGTACATAGTCCCCTTGCATGGCGGCCTGCCAGTGAGACAATTCATCAATACCCCATAAGTACCGCTACCTGCCTTCACTAGATTCTTGCCTGGCATTCCTACATGCCCAGATATACCAAGCGAAATGGCTCTATTCAGTCAAATGACCCGACCACACATCAAACCCACAGAGACAAGGTGCGGCCCGTTAACATGCCCCAGACTCTGCGGAAACCATAAATGGGCAGGATCTGACATAAAAGAGGGGATCCCCAGTTGAACTTGGAAATTTTGTACTGCCCCCCGATGTGCCCCTTGGAAAGATACCACAACCGCTTTGGATTTGAGCCTCACCAAGCACAACCTTTTATCCTGGACCTACCTCCAACATGACGTGTAATTTAGCGCGCTGACACCCTAGGGGTCTGCTGGCTGACAGAGCAGTGACACGATGAAGCCTGCTAACCTGCCCCCAAACTCAGCGGGACACCCACATGTGCGAGCTTGCCACAAACGTCTGTAAAAGCATGCCAACCCATATAGTGTTTTACTTCCCTTTGCTCAAAGGGGGGGGGAGGCAGTCCTGTCTAGAGGTGTGTGTATTGAACGACACATGTCCTGGAAGTACCTATGATTTGAGAACAAATGTCACTACTTCATAGTACCTGGTGTGTTTAATAAAACTATTAACAGGTCTAACAAATCAATCGGGCATCCTCCGCTTACTATAGGCATGTTGGATTGAGGGGATCCAGTGAAATATGGAAGATATCTCCCTTAGCATGCCATCCCTTTAGCACAACATTTACAGCTTTTAGGCATGTTACTTAAATCGTCTCCATCATGTGTTTAAGGCTAATTAGTTTGAGTTGTGCTCTTGACAACATCCTTTCTAACCAACAGAGTTGAGTAACCACTCATGTTTGTTTCTTGTACAAGTCGTCCCCGTACGCCTGGCACTGTTCGACCAAATGACGCTTTTAGCAAGCTTCCTATACACAAGTATATCATGTTGCGCAACTTGGGACACTTACTTCATCACTACGTACGTTCAGGCATGAAAATACTGCCAAAGGTAACCCCACCTTAGTGCCTGTTTAACCACTAAATAAATACTGTGTAAGGGAACAAAAGATAACCATTGCACCTAGCCATGGGCCTTCCACTGTGTGTGACCCCTGTCGTTGGTTTTAGACGTTGATCTGTAACATCTATGACTTTATTTCATTTCACTGCAACTTGTGCTGGAGATGACGGATTTTGCACCATGGATATAAGCCATAAGGCGTGGCATTGCATAGATCAAGAGACCTGGCTGTGAGGAGCTGCCTTACCACTGTAGTTGGCACATGTAGTGCGAGGTTCGGCCGCCTCACCCATTAAATTAACTGACACAGTGATTCAAAGCTATAGGAATGGCTTGGGCAGTGGGCGGGGAAGGCATTTATAACCCTGTCCCCTTCCCCACGGCCGGAAATGACGCGGCCTGCAGACCCCCCTGGTCCCTAGCCCAGGGAGCCTAGACAGAGGACTTCTGTGCCTTCCTGTGGCACTAAGGCGGCCGCCCTGTTGGAGGGTCCCCTACGGGGCCCCCCTGGGCAGCCTTGGCAGTCGCCAAAGTAAGCATGTGAAACAAAACACATATTACAGTCTCTCCAGCAATGCTTGGTTCAGTTTTCAAGCTACTCCAAAGTCCACGTTTTATACGGGGTCGCTCTTTTTGAGACATGCCCGCCCCCCCCTCCCCCCCCGCTGGTTCCAGAGGCCTCCTAGCATGATGCTCAGTTTGAGTTCTTAGGTCTAACTAGCACAGACCTGCTTTTCCTTGCTGAGTGTGGGAAGAAAGACTCCTATATATCTTTACAAGCAGGACCGAAGAGGACAAAGTGTCGCTGTGTCTCCTTCACCCACATGCTCTTGGCAGACTCTGCTCTCTGGGGCTGCGGTTTGATCTGTGTTGGCCAGTCTCTATTCCTAGCCTGTGGTCAGTCAGTCTGCATTTGGTGAGTTTTCATCAGTGCTTTAGGGTTTTCACCACAATGAGGTATTCTGTATTTCAAGTTTCACCCCAGTGTCTTAACATTTTAGCTTCTTGTGCTGTCCCACTTGTGTCTTCCAGGGCATTGTGTAGCGCTTCTTTAGGGCCTGTTCTAAGAGCATGCGCAAATCCTCCTCATGTTTTAATTAAAATCTTTTGTTTTTATTGGTCGGATTCAGTAGCTGGCCTCAACATCCTGGTCCATTCCACTTGGATGCATGTCCTTGAAGTGGCTTTGACCATAATTTGCTACGCACACAAAACATGTTCGCTTCTCCTTTGCTGATGGAGCTGAATCAGAGTCTATTCATAACAACACTTCACAGCCTTTACATGCTCAAGCCTAAACCTGTCTGGGTCTTATTCTGAACACTGGAACTGAAAGTTGTCCACATTTCTAAGCTCTACAGTGGCGGCTGGTATCTACCGGGGAGGTGGGCGGACACAAGCCGAAAATTAAATTAAAAAGACTTACCGAATGACTCCTCGGCTCTGGAGCTCTTCTTTCGCCGACGCCCACAGGAGCTGGATGGTGCAACTTCCTTAACCAATCCTGGCACTGCTCTCATGCTGTGAGAGAAGTGCCCTAATTGGAGGGAGCGGCCTCACGCAGCGCTCCACAGAGTCCTGGATGCCTTCACTTACTCTAACCCAGCTGTCTTAAGACAGCTGGGTTAGAGGCTTCAAATTGCGCCTGTCGGCTGGCCGTCGCAAGACGGCCGGCCAAAGGGGCATGCACACTTTGAAAAGTGCATAGCCAGCCCATCCTCCTCCCTGCTGTCACTTAGCAGCGGCCACGCCCCCGTCCTGACGCTCTGATCGGAATGAGGGATGAAAAATAAAATGGGAATAAATTACCATTTCATTTTTCATCTCAGGGACTTTGGGGGGGGGGAATTTAAGTGGGGCAACACTCCAACGAAGGAGCCGCCCCTGAAGCTCTGACCATGTTTTAAGTAATTAATCAGAATTCCCTACTAATGTGCCAGTCTGCTCTTGTGTCGGGGTCCTTCTTTGAGAACAAGAGCACTCATGACTGAGAAAGGTAACCACAAATTCACCCTGAAACTTTGGCAAGTTTCAGAATATCTACACACAAAAACCTAGAGCTTTCTAGGGGAGGGAACTAGAGGCTACGGGGTGTTCAGGGTGAGCTGGCCTCCAAACCTAATATGCACACACAAAAAGAAGCTACCCTGAAAACATTTCTGATTTCACAAAAACTGACAAGCACTAGGCACTAATTAGTGGGGTGCTGGGCATCTCAAAAAATGGGAAGGACTGTCCTCACACACCACCAGGTGTCATGCTTCATCATTGGCAGTCCTCGCTCTCTAGAAACTGCATTTGGTAGAGAGCGGGCCTACACCTGGAGACAGGGAGGCACTTATAAAATCCAAGTGGGGGCCCGTGATAAAATGATAGCTTAAAAACCAATGTAAACACCAAAATACATTTTTTTATTAGGTGTTTACTTGATATTAAAAATCAATGTGGGGATATGGGGAACTAGTACCCCATCAACACCAGTGTTGTCAATATGTTTCTGCCATATTTGCCCAAAGGGTCCGTGGCATTCATCAGGACGAAGGAACTAGGACTCCTCTCTAACCGCTTCTGGTTTAGATACTACCACTATGTAGGGTGACCTGTGTCATCCTCTACCTAAAGTTGGGGTTTCTTGAAACCTGTAAAACAAAAATAAAATTGTATCAAAACCCCCTCTACCAAATGCAGTTTCTAGAGAGCGAGGACTGCCAATGATGAAGCATGACACCTGGTGGTGTGTGAAGACAGTCCTTCCCATTTTTTGAGACGCCCAGCACCCCACTAATTAGTGTCTAGTGCTTGTCAGTTTTTGTCCCCCCCGGTGCCCAGACATATTTTGAGAATCAGGAAAAAAAAAAAAACACAACATGCATGTCATAATTACGCATGTGGATGTGGAACACGTGTCACTGCAAGCGTGGCAAACATAAATAATTGAAATCCATAAGTTTTGTGAGACCAGCTCACATGCTTACCCCAAGTAAGGGTCCTAATTGCCCCATGGGAAGAGGGTCAGAGGGACCCCTGTAGTCACACTCTAAAGATAAAATAATGGAAGGTAAATAATCAATTATGCAATATGTACAGAGTCTCAGGCCAGGGGCTCCAAATTGCGAAGCTCCTGGTTACTCATTCATCCTTCCATCCATCCATCCATCCACACCCTTACTGCCTCAAGTTGCGTCCTTCGCCGTTCTCCTAGAAGCATCCATTCTTCTCCCCCGATGGTGGTGGAGTGGGCGAAGACCTGCTAATTTTATAGGTATATGTAAAAACCTTAATTGGCTCATTAGCACCACCTGCCGAAATTAGTGGCGTAATGTGTGCCCTAATGTCCAGTGTCCGAATACGCAGCCTGGTAGGTGCGTCGTAATAAAGACGATGGACCGATTGCCCAATGAACCGGAAGCCTGGCGATAGCGTGTGACGCAACCGCCAGGTGCCAGTGTTTGAGGGGATTAGTTTCCGGCATCCCAATGGTGTATGCCTGGGGGTCACGTCACATCGGTGCTTTGTCGGGCGGCTGTGTATCTGACTCGTGTGTCCCCGGCTTGCTCGAGTTATGAGATCAAGCCGGGGAAATGGTCTCAGACACGCGTCTGTGCAGTCACGCGGCTGCCTGTTCTAACGGCGGCGCTTGATGACTGAGGCCTTAGCTGCTGAAAACTTTGGCTGCTAGCGATTCATTAAATAAAAATAGATGTAATCTGCACACACTGGAAAACGGAGAAGGGTTGCACAAATCTACTAATCGTGCTGATTAACTGATTTTTATATACAAAGCGTCAGCTTTCTCATCGCGAACGGAAGGTTTCTCAAAGCAAGCGGTCACGACCATCGGCGACTGCCCGCATTGAAAAATCTGACCGCTGCGCTAGCGCTGAGAAATCTCACTGGGAGATGGATTTTGGTTGGCGAGCGAGGAAAAAACTCCGCTCCACGTAGTTTTTCAGAACTCCGGAGTGCGGAAAACTCCGCAAACGGAGCGGAGTTCACTGCCCAGGCCTAGTTATCAACATTTCTAAAGCACGCAGCCTGCTAATATTTTCACCTCATAGCACACGCTGCTGTCCAGCAGTGCCATTACACACGGTTCCAGGGTCTATCAAAGGCAAGGGTCTGAGTTATCCTGTGAGGATATGAATTACACGTCAGAAAATAATTATTACAATATCATGGAGTAGAGTGCGCTTCCTAACATCCAAGAATCATACATCTACATCCTGGTTTAAAGTATGATATTTGTTTGAGCTATGATCACACAACCCATTAAACGTCTCTATAAACTATTCACTATGTATGCTAAAACTACAAAAGGATCAAAAGAGTGAAAGTGGGCCATACCCATAAACTTACACAGAGAGCTGAATTATAACAAACTGAATCATAAAAATCTCGGCATTCATCCCACATTAAATGGAATTTACACAAGTTCTTACTGCTTTTGAAACAGATTTTTGAATGATGCCAGTTTCGCAGGTTCTTACAGCCACAAACAAATATCCAAATTCTTGATGCTTTAACAATTGGGTCAGAATTATTTTTCACACTTTTACAGCTCCAGTGATTCACACTCTTTTTCCATTGATCCAGTAGCCTGCTCAGTAGGGAGCACATGCTGTCTCACCTTTGATACTGCTGCACTGAGATCCGGAGTCTGGGGGGAGGAGGGTGGAGGTGCCGGGCTGATTCTTCTGGACCTCTCCGCCGCGTTTGATACGGTGAACCATGGGGCGCTTGTCAACCGGCTTGAGAGGATCGGGGTTAGAGGCTCGGTGCTCTCACTTCTCAGTTCCTCCCTCGCTAATAGAGTTCAAACAGTTGAGATGAGCAGCTGTAAGTCCAACTCTTTCTCTCTTCATTGTGGGGTACCATAGGGGTCCTTCCTTGTCCCCCATGCTTTTTAATATTAAAATCACCCCTTTGGTGGAATTCATTCAAACATTCGGCCTTTCGGCTATTTCTTATGCCGAAGATACACACATTGTTGTATCTATTTCTACAGAGGATGACGCCGCTGCCTATAATTTTAATCAATGCTTAACCCAGACCACTGTTTGGATGTGGGATCATTTTCTAAAATTGAATACTGAGAAAACAGAGGTGATTTTTTCTGGGAAGAACATAGCAGCTTGGAACAGTTCTTGGTGGCCTGAGGACTGGCTCACTACAGGTCCCTGTCCAAAAGGTAAAAAACTGCTGAATTTGTCAGAGCAGATTAACCATATAACTTCTTCCTGCTTTTACACAATGAAGCTGCTCATAAAGGTTTTTCCTTTTATTTCCATTGACCTGCAAAATATGGTTGTGGTTGCCCTTATCCTTTGGAGGAGCGAATATGGTAATGCCCTCTATTTAGGGAAAAATAAATGCTCCCAATCCAAGTTGCAATCTTTGCAAAATGCAGTGATAGGTCTTCTTTTAAAGCTGCCATAATTCAGCTCTGTTTCTAAGAAAATTCAGGAACTGCATTGGCAGCCGGTGATCGAAAGGGTCATGTTTACGGCGCTTTGCATGAGACACAAAGCCCTGCATGGCACCAGTGCCATTTATCTTTAGAAAAGTTTTGCCTTGTATTCTCCACAGCTAGTTTTAAGGTCCTCTCATTCTTATTTGGTGATGACTGCCAAAATAAAAAGTCTAGGTGGGGGGGGGGGGGTGCAGGAGTGTCTCCTATCTTGGCAGCAAATTGTGGAACGCTCTGCCTCTGTATTTAAGATCCTAGCCAAGCCTCATCCTTTTTAGGAAATCTTTAAAAACTTGGCTTTTCACTCTCACTGTCAAGTAAGTTATTTGTCTTTTTCCAGCCGTTTTGGAGGTTTTTATAGCGCTAAGACACTTTGGTATTTGTGGTCTCTAGAAAATTCTTTCTTACTTACTTAACTTACAACTTCTTCAAAAGGTGGCAACAATCAGTCAAAAACACACAAAAAGTGATGGGAGGAATGCTTGCAATTTGTCTAACCTCTGGCAATCGCTTGGGTAGCGTCCCAACCCAACGTTCTTTTGCTCACCATGCCCCCTCAGTTTTGACCAAGCAATAAGCAAATCAATCTTGAGCCTGTTTCTCATGGGAACAGTCCGGCATGAACTGCCAGACTAGGTCCTCCCTGAACCAGAACACACAACCCAGGACCAGTTTCTCCATAGTAATGGGTTCATCAGCTGGGTACAGCTTGGGTCCAGTGACACATGGAGCATGGGATCCACGTCTGGTCAGACCTGTCCCACTTAGGGCGGTACATGAAACACACAAAAGTTAATGGGAGGAATGCATGCAATTTGTCAAACCACTGGCAATTGCTCGGGGTAGCATCCCAACTCATCATTGTTTTGCTCACCATGGCACCTCAGTGGACCTGGGGTGCTCGTTTCCAGGCCTGAGAGGAGCTGGCCTGGATGCTCGGGCTGGACTGTTCCCATGAGGAGCAGGGTGAAGACTGATTTGCATTTGGCTGGGTTCAAACTAAGATGGCATGGTGAGCAAAAGAATGATGGGTTGGGATGCTACCCGAGCGATTGCCAGTGGTTAGACAAATTGCAAGCATTCTTCCCATCACCTTTTGTGTGTTTCACAAACAACCAACCAAAGACATAACATTAGGCTCTTGCCTTTCTTGTGTCTACTCTCTTAAGCTCCTTACTTCCCATTTCCATCCCTAAACATTGCAATAAAAGGAATCCAAGGGCAGCATCAGCACAACAAAAAAAAGCATTGGAGAAGCCAATTGGTGTGGCTGAGCAAAATATTTTTGGGAAATCCCTGTTCTGGAAAAACAAAACAAGCATTTGCAATGCAATAGGTCTCGCACTTATGAGAGTTTGAGCTATTGGCATTGTAAATGACAATGCCTTATATTTATGTGTTGTTTTAAAACAGAAAAATAAAAGGCATTGACATTTACAATGCCAATAGCTTAAACTCTCGCAAATGCGAGACCTATTGCATTGCAAATGCGTGCTATAAAAATACAAAAAGCGGTAGGAGCGTGTTTGAAAAAATAGTGCTCGGAGGCTGTAATTAAAGCCTACTGAGCAACAACACATCTAACGGGGGGTGTCGCCATGGGAGGTTACAAAATGAGACAAGGCGATATTAAGGAGGGACTACTAAGCCTTTTGACCAATGAACAGCCACAGTTCACAGTAGACAATGACACAAGCCAATGAAAAATGTGGGCAGATAGTGGGCAGAGCTTCAAGTCCCTACCTCAATACAGCATGCCTCGCAGAGCTGCGCATGTACTGCCCAGGCTCGACCTAAAAACAATACTAGTAAAATGTAAAATGAATGTATTTGAATTTAAATTTTTAATGCAAGCATACAGCAGCCAGGTTTTGGTGGCCACGATTTGTTATTTTTATTGCCTATGCTTCCAATGAATTTTTTTACAAAAATGTATCCATTGCACAGCACGCCAATGTCAGAACGGCCGCCCTTTACAAATTGTTTATATTATTTTCAATCAAAATGTATTACTACTAGTTTAGCGTATACTAAATGGGTTTCAATTGTTTGGGTTCTCAGACATAGGATTCTGCTAATTTTCTCGTCTAGGAATTTGCATGCTACTTCAAAATGAAGCAGCACAGACAGTAATACGTTGTGTTTGAAACCCATTTCATTCAAGGCTCTAAGAGTCGCTTCTTGTCTAGAACCCATGTTGGGGTTATGTCTTAGTGATGGGCAGGCACTCGGGAATCTGACTTTCTTTATCATTGTTACTCATTGTGTTCTAGTTTTAGTACATAATGAAAAACTATTTCCTTGAAGGAAATATGTCAATTAGAACTTATGGACAAATGTACAGCTGTGCCACATGATACCTCACTCCACCTAACGAACCCCTTTAGAGCTTTGTAGTTTGGCTTCCCACCGTCACTTGTGAATTGAAGAGGGTTAACACTTTTGCTTGGCCATTAGAGCCTAGTGTAAAACAACTTCATCCCAATTTCTCCACTGTGGCATTCTCACCCACTCCTCCATATTTATAGGACAGAGTTCAAGGATTGACAGCAGCCCGTCCTGCCTGCATGCAGCTGCATTCCCCTGCAGGGCACATATTCCAAACCACACCCTCCTTCCCACTTGTAATCCCACATTTACCTGTGTTAAAACCGGGACACAGTGCCACTGATCAGGACAATGGGCATATAGCCCTACAAATGAATTAGCAGGCCGATCCATTAAAAACAGAGGGCCCAGATTCTCTGTGACTGTGCCTGTATTATATCCACATCTGGAGAATTCTGAATACTAGTTCAGGAAGTTGTTCATATAGGGAACAATATGACGCCAGGTGAGAGGTGGCTATATCGACATGAGGTTGGGAAGAGATTTCATGCAAACCAACTTTGGGAACAGTAAGGAGTAGGATTATGGAGAAGAAAGAAGGGGAATGGTTGCTGTGCTGGATCTGGAAACACATGGCCATGGAAACATGCAAATAGTGGGATCAAGATGCACAGGTACAGTGGAATAGGGAAAGTTGGGGACAAGGAGACATCAGGACAGGAACCAGGAAATATGGCAAGGGAAGACACAGAATGTGATTCTGGCTTTGGTTTGACATGGGTTTTGGTGAAGGTTGCAAAGCAAAAACTTACTCTACGGCTCACACTGTCATGTAGCTGAACATGGAGAAAACAAATGCTTGTCTTGGACAGTAAGTGTTGGGACAATGTCCAATGGCTGGTTTTCACAGTGCAGCCAGTTTCACCTGCTGATCAAGAATAATCTCTGGGAGCAGTACTGGATTTGGAATAGAGATCTGCACTGACTGGCTATGGACCAGTGCATCCAATTTACGTCTGTCTTTATAGCCCATAAAGTTTCCTATTGCTTGAATGATCAGAGTTGGCTATTGTGATTCACCCACACTGTCCACCAAAACATCTCTTCTTTAGCAACCAGTTTCTGATGCATGTTCCCCAAAATAAAAGTGTTTGGTTAGGTGGCTGCTACTTTTGTTACTTGGCGTCAAAGGTCTGTAACAGCTTGCCGTAGAACTGAAAATTGAGATTCACGTTGCTTTTAGGAAATCCTTGAAAACATTTTTGTTTTGGCATTTTTATTTATTGGAAATCTGCAGATCTTCTCTCCTTTGCTTGTGCAGTCCCATGAAACCGACTGTCATGTGTGTTCTATAAAGAATAAATGTACTAGTAAGGGAATTGAATCCCAAGAAAGAAGACCCATAACTGTAGAGGACTCCAATAGATTAGGTGCAGAGTTTTTAAGAGCTATCCATCATCAGTCCAAACAGAGCACCATGCCAGGGAAAGTCTAAAAGCTGCAGGGGAGACTGACAACTTTCACAATGGTCTTATGGGAAGTCATACAAACAGTGCTCCATCCTACAAAGCACCCTCCCCTAGAAAAATACACATCCCAGAGACAATAGTCTTCACTCCATAGAAACCACAATAGTGAAAAAAGTCCAATAACTTGGTGAATGATGGGCTATAACAAAAGCCACTTAACACAAATTAGCCCATGGACAATAAGCATTACCCGACTGTAAATGTCCTAATGTGGGTGTTCTGTTTCCTTGTGTACATAACTCTCTTTGTACCATCATGTGGATGATTCTCTGTCCCTTCTTACAGCTATGCGTCTATGTTTGTGGGCTAATCAAACAACCCTCCTGTCAATTTCTTGATGTGTATGATTTCTCTATCCTTGTATACAGCAGTCAATGTATGTCTTTACAACACTCCGCACAAGCTTGCTGCAAACAGCCTGATGGGAACGAGTCTCTATGTTTTATAAAAGTCACATCTTTGTAGATGCATCTTTGCCTGAGGACCGATCCGCATGACTTTGCAATCTGCATCCCTAAGATGATGGTTTTCAGCTTTAGCATACAGCTCTGCATTTATGTCCATGTCTTTCGATCCATTTCTTTTCGGAGGCAAAGACAACCATGGAATGTTTGCCATTTTGGGATTGCACAAAAAATCTTGCAAACACCACCGTGCCTACAGGGGTCTCCAACCTTTTCTTTAATAAGAGATTCTTATGTTCAAAGAAAATCATCCTGAGCTACTATTAGTGTTGTAATAGTGACAACCTCAGATAGGATTCCAGTAATGGCCACCCAATGCAAGATTACAAGCTGTGATAGCCACAGTGCATCAGGCAGGGTTGTCAACAGTAATGTAAAAAAGGCTTTGTCAATTTGGAATTCATCTACTGGGTAACATATGAACAGGCATAGCTCCAATGCCCCTGATACCAATGTACTCATATTAGCTATAAGTCTCACCAACGCCATTTTATTTATCACTCAAATATCAGTTCTAAATATATTTTAAACATTAAGCTATTTTTCTCCAAACGTCAGCTTTTGAGTTCTGAAAATACACACATTTTCTCCTCAAATACACAGTCTTAATTTTGGTATACATATATTAGTTTTAAAAAAGCAAAAACGTGTAATTTAGTAAGCTGGGCTGCACACAGAAGAGCTGCTTAGAGGTGCATGCAGAGCTAATGGTAGCTCACGAGCTACTCGTTGGAGAAGTCTGGCTTATATCATGTTTTCAGGACTCTTCACAATGACCTTGCTGAGAATGCCCCCAGGCTGGCTATTCTATTTTTGTACCCTGAGAAGTCAGGCGCCAGATATCTGATGCTTTTTATCTACGGTTGTCACTGCTGATAATTTGACCTCCACAAAGAAATCAATGTAAAAACACTGTTTTCAGAAAGATATTAGCAAACTCACCTGGAATAATGGATTTGATCTATGCTATCAATGTGCTGGAACATTAAAGATCATGCACTATCTTATTTCCTGCAGAAGGCTAGCTCTCTCTCTGGAAGCTCTGGTAAATAAAGACATATGGACAGTTCAACGGTTTGATTACATGTTTCATATAGAAACCTGGATCACTTACAACGCGAACTCGGGCATTTTATTACAAAGTCTATAGTAAGCATAATTTTTTAATCGCCGCAATCCTGCGCCTCCCACATCCCTTCCAGAGGAAAAAGGCAATGTAGAAATTTCATTTACTAGCAGCTCCTCTATTCCTAGAGGCCCATGCACACAAACGCATCCAAAAATAAAACCCTGGCACAGATCAGTCAGACTGCAGCCTGCCAGGTTATCTGCTCAGCTGATGCCCTGGAAGTAAATAAAACAAGCACGGAATCGAAACCTGTGGTGCGCGCGCACCACAGAGGAGCCGAACGCGGGAATCGAAACCAGTGGTGCGCGCGCACCACAGAGGAGCGGGGGGGCGAGGGAGCCTGTCGTCTGTGCCGCGCCCTGATGCGCGTCCTAGACACGGACGGGAATGGGCGGAGCAAAGGCGGGACATGCACCCGCCTTTGCCCAATTGCGTGCCGTTTAAAAAAAAAAAGCACGCTACAGCCTGCGAAAGCAAAACCACACGCACGAGCGTGTGGTTAGCTTTCTGAAGCCCATACAAGAGGTCTCGCCCTGCGCGAGCAGTGCTGCACACTGCAACGCTAGGCGCGAGACCTAACAAAAAACTATTGATTTCTGTATACAATACATTTAAGAGATAAAAAGTTGAAAGTGTCATGTTGTAGTACTTTTGAGATGTAAAATAGTCCCCGATGAACTGCAACATGTGCACTCCGTAAGAGGCATAATGAAATATCTAACAGCCAATAATGGCATGAGGTGAGAGAGGGAAACACTCCTCTAGGCGCAGCCCAAGTTCACTCCAGGTACGTTTTAAAGAATTGACAACAATAAGTCTAGCAGACAACCGTGCTGTTTGCCCGACTTAGTGACCAACATGAAATGACAATAGAATCGCATCTCTCTCTCACGCGCAATAGCTTTGATCCATCACTCTCCATTTCCCTCCTGTGGACTCTCAGGAGGTTAAGAACTCTGTGCCGCCGCCCTTTGTGCTTTGGGAAAGAACGAGGGCTTCCGACTGCTGGTAGCTCTCCAATAGAAATCACAGGCAGGCATAAACTCGAAGCCTTTTCAGGTTCTACAAGTCATCATTAGCTAATCTGGCACAATAGGTCCTCCTGTGGCTGCCAGCAGCATTAGTACAGGCATCAAAAACAATGTCACAGGAAAGCACCGGGCCTATTCCTAGAGAATAGAGCAGAGTGATTGCAAATGCCAGGTTGCTAACATCCATCACCTGAGCACAGCACACACACAGGGCATGGAGGACATTTCTCTAATGGCACACAGAAGCTTACCAGCCCCGTATGGAACCCATACGCTCTATTCTGCATAACCTAGATCTGAGAAATGTGCCAGCCATCAGAGCCCTGAGGCTAGAGGCTAAGTTTAAGGAGCCTGGGAACGCTGTCTGCAGCCACTGTCTTGTGCCTTGAAACTCAACCACAGAGCGGACGATAACTCTGGTCCTAGGAAAGACGTACATCATGGTCATTACACCTATCCGCACATCCTGGCTGGGCTCCCTAGGAACACATAGCGCTAGCTGAACCCTAGGCACCGTCAGAGCTAGAATTCCTTAGGATGGACTTAGTACAATACTAAAACTCTTGATATGGTAATCGTGATGAACTTCAGGAGCCTAGCACACTGTGAAACTGCATCATTGGCTGTAAAGATATATGGGAAAGGTCTGAAGATACTGGATCACGTGCTTCTTGCACAAGGAACATCAGCTAATCAACCAATAGGCTTAGACAGCCATTTCCCAACCATTCCATTGCGGTTCCACAGTTATTTCTAAGCTATTTCCTAAAAAATGCCTTACTATTCCATTAGCAGTTCCAAAGCAGTCTAGAACCATATACCAATCACTCCATATGCATTCCACAGAGAGCTCTCAAGTTGCTGCGTGTCAAGAGTGACATGTCAACTTTGTCCTGTTCTGTTTTCCCCTTTGTATTCTGATACCTGCAGTTTTGTGCTTTTGTCATCTATATGCAGGGTTTAAAGCACCATATTATAAACAGAAAGCCTGGACCGGTCAATATACTTACTTGGGACATCCTCTATATGCATTACCTCAATATTCCAGAAGCATTCCATAACTTTACATACCCACTATTCACCCATCTGTACCATTGCACAGTTGTTTCAGATCATTCAATAGCCCTTCAAACAGCATCTTATAAACATTCCATATCTCTTCCACATGTCCCTGGTAGCCCCTCCATCGTCTTTTCTAACAGTTCAAGTTAACTTCACCCTAGAAATGTATGCGCACACGAGACATGCACGTATACACGTCCCAGGCCTTCCCATAATAAGTAGGTCACATTTACACTCTTGCTGTATAGATTATATATATATATATATATATATATATATATATATATATATATACATACAAGTAAGAACGTGTACTTAGCCCCCCCCACCTGCAACCATTAGCCCGTCAGCCAGGGATACTGAAATGATGTGGCAGTGGAGGACCAGATTATGTGATAGGGTTGATTAAATTATCTGACAAGAAAAGTAAAATCATGCGGCACAGTCTGTGGCAGTATTATGTTGCTATTTTGTCATCTTAACAGGCAATGATACTATCTGGGCAAAGGAGCGTAACACAGGGCCCCGCAGCCCCCCGCGGTGCGGGGGGGGCCCCAAGCTCCAGGGGGCCCCCTCAGCACAGTACTCTGGCCGGAGAACTCCTAATTGAGACCAGAGGGGGCCCTCCATGTGCGTTGCAGGGGGGGGGGCTCTCAAGTTTCCTTACGCCAGTGGTTTTACCTCCTTATTACCAAATTAACGCCTGAACAGAGCATCCAGTCACTGTAAGGTTACATGCTAACTTTTGCACTGAGTTTGTCACTGCGCAGCACCGCAAGTGGCACTTTTAAAAAAAAAAAATAACTTTTGCAATTGTTTGAATAAGAACCATTTTTTGTTCAAATCTGTAAATTATGCAACAGATAGTGCAATACGTGGCAAGTGCAGTAAATCAGGATCACATTAATGTAGTGGCCCACCCTTAGCTGAGCCCATGGTATCTTTAACCGAGGTCCACCAGTGACAGTGCACCTCGCTGGTCCTCCTCCCTGGTGGGTCCTTATTGTGAAACACTGTCCAGGTCCAATCTCACAATCAGCAGGAGGCATGATCTAGAGGCAAAGGTAGATGGACCTCTAACTGGAGAACCATATTTTAACATCAACTTCTCCCATTTGACCATATTGTGTGATCCATGGCACATCATCTTATTACCCAGTGCCTCAGGAACCCCACTTACTAAAATTTGGGAGCATTTAGAAAAGATATTAACCAACAGGTCTGGGCAACCTAACCGTACTTGGTTTATCAATGTTTTTTATCCTCCACACTGCTCAACAAACACAAACTAGTGCATGGTTTGTCATCTTAACTTTAGGGAAAACTTAGAACCAGCAGCTTTGCTAAAGAGCCACCATATTGGTGGAGAAAGAAAATGCGATACACAGGAAAAAAATCATTATCTTGTATTAATAAGCCTCTCAACAGAATAATGTAGCTTTTCCATAGAACCCATAAGTAATGATATGCATTATCTACAAACACGTATACATAGATCATGTATGGAGCACTGTAGAAAATGTACCAAAATATACACATTTTAAAAGGACTAGCTTCATGTCTCTATAGAGTGTCTATACGGAAACTCAACAGAGTTGGTTACCTTCTGAACTTAAGTTTATGCAGAGGTGATGAACATCGTGAGAACTTGGACGGATAGTAATGCAATGTCCTGAATTCCTGATACCTGCTATTGACTTTGGCAGCAAATATAGGTCCTGAAAGAATGACTGGTATTTGCTGCATGTCGTTCACTTCCATACAAAATGAAAAAGGCGAAGCGGGTGAAGTGCCGTAGTCTGTAAACATGGTAAAGTCAAACTTCACCCCTAAAACAAACCATGTCCCTTTTTAGGTCGAGCATTCGAGACCTCTTGTATATACTTTAGTATATACTTATTATTATATACTTATATGTGTATGTACTTTGTGGGCTCTGGAGATCAGCCCTAGGACTTGTCTGCCTCCGCTTAGGGACTTTGTTTTCTGTTCAACTGCCTCTATTTAACTGTCTTGATAGAAAACGACCAGCAGAGGTCTGTAAAATACCAGAATTGCTTTCTGCTGAGGGACTTTCTTTTTTTATTTTTCTGGCAACTGCCTCTATTTAACTTTCTTGATAGAAAACGACCAGTAGAGGTCAGTAAAATACCAGAATCACTTTAGCATTATCTAGATTCCAGTCCATGGAAATTGTCTTCCACAAGCACCCGTAGACAATAATATTTATTTCAAATCTTGTATTTTCAGTGATATGACCACCGAAGGCTCTGATTTTATATTAAAAACAGAGCTTTGGACTATACAATTTCCAGCTGAAAGGCAATATTTCTCTCCATGTGTTCCCATACCTGGCGTGTCACGCAGTTTGTTGCTTACTTTCCCTCCATGTTAAAGAACAGTAGATGTTTCAGCTCCCAGGCTAATGTGCTGCATAGCTAAAAACATATAAGGTCCCAAAGGCGAGACCGATTGCATTGCAAATGCTTGTTTTACTGTGCCCGTAAACATGTACATGAAGGCGGGCCCTTGAAAAAAGTTGCTAAATTTGCTGCGAGGATCAGAATTTAAGTGGCTAGGAGTCCCCTTAATAAAGCCATGTGCACTGTCGCCTGTGCAGAGAAGCAGAACGCTGAGGCGCTGTGCTCAGGACACGGTCCCACTGCCCTGGACAGTCTCTTTAGAAAGCAGAGTGTGCCTATGCAGAGTGAAGTGCAAGGGTAAAAAAAAAATCTACTATTTTTTATAGGCCTCACCTTTACGAGCATGGTGAGATCTTACAAGACCACACTGTTTCCTCACAGTTGAGTTTCCCCTTTTAAGTATCTAGACCTGGATTAAATATTAATGACTCGAGAGTCCCTGCTTCCTCTCAGACATGCCATATAATCTTGTGTAAATACCTATCCCTGCGCCTAAGGCATTTAACCAAAATATGAGTTTTTAAAAGCTTGTTCGAGGTATGAGTATGTTCAGTGTAATCTCTCTTCTATAGGTACACAGTTACCATAGGTCTATAATTCCATAACAGGCAGATTTCCTTAAAAGGGCACAGGATTAGTTATGTTGCCCGATAGTTACCACATTTCTATAATTATATAGTTATGGAATTTCTGTTGCTTCACAGTGAACACATTTCCGTAATTACAGTGTAGTGCCTCCATTTAAGACATTGCCTAGTTCCATGATTAGTACAGTTACAGTGTTATATAATTTCATTATTCTATGGCTAGTAGAGTTCCATTGTTATACAGTTGAACCGTAAACTGATGCATCGTGCTCTTCAATTACAATTTAAATTTCGTATAGGTCCATTGTTTTATCATAATGTAGCACTGTTACACTCTATTCCCCCAATGCAATAGAATTATTAGAATTCCATGGTCATTTAGGGAGTATATAGTTTCATGACTATTTAGTTTATAGAGTTCCATAGCAAAATACTTATCCAGATTAAATTATTTAGGTAAGTTATAGTTCTGTAATTACTAAGTTAATATAGTTTCATTATTATGTAATTAGTATGATTGGTAGGATCTTAAATAATTAGTAAAAGTCAACTGTTCTAGAGTCAGTATAATGTCATTTCTATACTCCTAGTGTAGTTCAGGTCTTACAAAGTTAATATGCTTCCATTGCAAACGTACAAATAGTATTACATTTATTATAATGGCACTTTGAATCAGCCATTTACAATGTACCAAGATGTGAAGGATGTCTGATCTGCAAGGGCCTATGCTTTACTTTTCACCTTGGTATGCGTAAGCAAGAAAGTTAGATTCCGGTTAGCTTAGCATAGGAGCTTCTGCCGTTTATCTTAGTTTCAAGGTCTTTCAACCAATGCCAGAGGGGCTTTTCTGACAGATCAGCGTGAGGGCCGTTTTTGTAGCTGTTTTGGGCCGGTTTTTACTGTTGATTTCCCTGAAATTAGCCCAAACATTGCCTGCAGCAAGCACAACTACATACTACCTCCAATATCATGCAAAGCACCTTTAAAGCATAGCTTTATGAGTTCAAACTGCCCCATTTGCAAATTTAGGCCCCTGTTTTAACTATCCGGTTTGCTAATAGGTGCCTCTTTTATTTTGTTGTCCGTGATTATTTTCTGTCCTAAATCGAGAATTGGGGCATCTGCTCAGCCCAGATTATCAGTAGCTACACTTTCTGTAATGTGATCCCTTCCTTTCCCTATGTGAAGACAATATATAAAAGTAAATTGGTTTTCAAGATGTTTTGGCATCATATGCTCAATAAGATGATGAGGGCAAAGGTACTTTGGTGTAGCTGGCAATTACTAGCCTTCCTTGCTTTCTTGTTAATGAACATGTGTGCAGACTTCAAGTAGGCTCAGAGAGTGATTGTCATCAAACAATGCTGGGCAACTCCCTACTCTCAAGCTGAAGTGGAGCCCCAGGGGGCTGGACCGGACTCCACACAATGACCCTCAGGTGCCAAAGGCAAGGGAGATATTCTCCAGGGGCACTTGGGTGGAGGGCAGCCCGGATACGACGAATTGTGTCAAAGCTTTAGTGCAGGAAAAAGAACCGGAATAAGAAGTCTGAACATCTTTATTGTCCTATAATTGTGCTTGCTATAGGTTTTATTTTGAAAGAATACAGAACGTCATCCAGGAAGTTAATCACCATTAAACTGGGTGAGCAGGTAGAACAGAGAGGAGCCCGTGGAGCAGAAAAGTGTGTTTTCCGCAGTACAGAGCGAGTGTGAACTAGAAAAACGCAGAAAGGAAAAGATAGGTGGATTGTTATGACCCTCAGAACAGACCCAAAGGGAGTAAATGTGAGTATGAAAGAAGTTTGTTGCTCTGGCAGCACCGGGTTCTTCACTAGTTTCTTCAAGCCGACAGCAAAGCATTGAACGAGTGAGAGGGCAAGATACCTTCCTTCCTTCCTCCCTCCACGAGTTCAGTTAGATGAAACTAGCTGAGATACTTCCTCCTCCTGCCTTTGTTACCCTTGCTCCATCCAGGGGATGAGCTGCTACACAACCAAGTACAAGCCTGTTTGTGCTCCTGAGTGTGAATATGGTATTTAGAATGGGGCTAAAACATCTAAAAAAGAAGAGCCCCCAACAAAAGGGACTACTTCCCATGCGCCGTACTACCAGTATGGAAAAGCACATGCAGATTCACGATCCAGTGGGTAGGACTCACCAACGAGGATGGGAAATGTTCCCTGCTAGTGAACGGTACCTTCAATTTAGTAAGTTTAACTAGTGTGAGAAAAAGCTAAAGGATCCTAAGAACAAAACAGAACCAGAGCAATGGCCAGCATTTCTTCATTGGTTTGAGGAAACCAACAAATACAAGTATGAGTCTCAGGTCCATGAAATGAAGGAGACCCAGGAGAAACTCAAATAACAAATTAGTCACTTGAGCGACAGTGTTGGGGCTTATGTCCTCATAGCCCCACCTCCATCTTACTTATTCCCTCAGATAACCAAAACAACAGAGACTGAAGAACCCGAAAGAGAGGATATCCTGACGACCTTGTTTCCCCCAAAATACCTTAATGTGCTATGGGTGCGCCTACAGCTGCACCCAGAAACGGGGCAGTGTTGCAACAGCAAAGCAATGTTGCTTCCTTTGTCGATTATTAATTTCTTTGCTTTTTGTAAATAAACATGTTCCAGCCTTTGAGTAGGCTGGATTTGTATTTTAACACCTTCCTTATGTACATAGTTTATTTCTATTAAAATAGTCTGTGGTTTCATTCTTTTAGAGTTTGTACAGAAATAGACACAAGGTCCACAGAGTCCAAATTTCCTCAAATCACCAGATTTTGGTGGTAATCTACAGGAAATGGTTCTTGCCTTTGATAAAGGGTTCCGATCCACTGGCTTTGAGAATGTTTTTTATGCCCCCAGAGATGCCTGCGGCCGTGCACGCACATGCAAAGTGGCAATCTTGCTATGGAGTTTCAAAAACATAAATTCCATTACAAGATGGCTGCCTTGCATGTGTGGGCATATAATACTGTCAAGGTTTAATGGTGTTTCTAGTTTATTTGAAACTACATCGCAAGATGGCTGCCTTACAGGCACATAATTGCATGTTGGTCTTTAAAAAATGGAGTTTTAAAACTACACTACAAGCAAGGCCAGCTTTAGGGCAATCGACCAGTGTCACCACACCGGACACCGAGCTGGGGAATGCTGTGTTATGAAATAGCTTATGGGTTTGCTGCAGAGTTCCTTGTGTGCCCAGCAAACTTCAAACAAAACAAAAAATGTCCAAATAACTCTGGTGATGAATGTACCTACTGGATAGTGATGGAGTTGGATCTGGTGGCAGTTTTGACTCATCATAAAGCAAATATGCAGAGGGTTAATATGTCTGCTGCAAAGCACGCTTCCTATGCAGATCACAGAATTGTTTTGTATGTAGATAGCTCAGTGGGTTACTGCTTTTATCAGAGATATCCCTTTGTTAATTGCAGTTCATAAGTTACAATCCTAATAAAGAACAGTGAGCTATGAAGTGTCAAAGAGCTGCATACAAATTCCAAGGATTAAGTTAGAACATCATGTTTTTTACCCAGACTTTCATTATCATGATGTTGCTTAAAAGGGTTTGTTTGGGTAGAAATGAGTTATTAGTAAATCCAACCCCAACCACTGTGTTACGATTTGAATCCTGAGTTTGTGCTTCTCAAGACCAAGCACTCTTAAAAGATACTGCCTACCAGTATGGATGGCATGTGACTCCTACACCTTGTAGTCCTTATTTTCTCATGTAACATTTCCTATACACTGATTTACACACATATGATTTATTGTCTCTGTATAATACGAGTGTGATTTAAAGTGCTCTGACACCCTACACTGGTATGAGTAACGCGATAAAACACATGAAATACCTGTGATAGGGGGGATATAGAGAGATGCAGGACCGGACTGGCCGTAGCGGGCAGTGGGTGTTTCCCCGGTGGGCCGCCAGGGTGGGGGCCGGTTTTGGGCCCCTGGGGGGCCGGTTTTGTTACAGGATCGTTTTTTCAGCATAGCTGCAATATGGCCCCCTGTAACAAAATCGGCCGAAACCGGCCCTGGCAAACAGCTCGGCCGCACCCCCAACCCCCCCGGGGGTGTGCGGCCGAGCACTTTGCCAGGGCCGGTTTTGGTTGCCAGTCTGGCCCTGGAGAGATGAGGGGCACTGTTGGGGGTGGTAGTAGGAAATCCATGGAGAATGAGGTCATTGGGGTGCCCACAAAGTTTGACTCATTGGCGCCACCAACGCTAAAGCTGGTCCTGATTACAAGATGGCCACTGTGCATGTGTGCTGATGCAGTGCAGCCATTTGTAAAGGAGTTAAAAAAAAAAAAAAGCACAGAAGAAAGTCCATCGCAAGATGGCTGATGTACAATTGTGAGCACGTTATCAAGAGATCAATATAAAAGAAAGGAACTTGTAAGGGTAATTAGTGAACAGCCTTTGCATGCCATAAAGACAAATAGGATGTGATTGCCAAACAAATAAGTCACAAACCAACAATTATATTGTAATTATGCCATTAAATACAACAAAGAACACACCCTGACTGTGAATTACAAGCTAGAAGTCATGATGCTTCTACAGTCTTACCAAAGCACTTCATGAGCACCATAATGGGAGCACAAGCAGGATAATGAAACAATTCTCAAAATGCCATCACATTCATTAGCAGCCCATCCAAGAAATGCCAAACCATGCAAAACCTGTGAAAGCCAACAGCTGCAATGGGCTGAAACAAAATCCAACCTGCCTGTACCTCTTCTTATGAGTACTTTTATTAAGCATTGGTAATAAAGGCTCTCCCACAGTACTTCCGCCGTCTATAGGTGAGGCCTAAAAAGACTCATATTGTTGAAGGAAGTGACCCGAAAAGGGCCACCCGGGTCACTCACGACCACCTTCTCTGCCTTCCTACAAATGAAGAGTCGGTCAGACAGTAGAGAATACAAACCAGATATTTATTGAGATTACACTGCAGTGGAGCCCAGTCTGACCAGCCTCTTGAGATGACTGTCGAGGGACTGAAGCCCGTAACCATACAATTACATTATGTACTTTTGCAAAGTCCACAAAGGCACGCCTACTATGGAAAAACACTAGCAGGTGTCATAATACAATGGGGGTACAGAGCATAAGTTTTGATTCTGCAGCTGGGCACAGGCTATCTACTGCCCAAGGTCATCTGGCCTATCCTCCCTACCAGACGAGTGGGAGAAAGACTCCATCTAACAAGAAAGGTATGTACTAACGAGGATACTTGCAATTATGAAAGAAAAAGCTCAACCTTGGGAAACGAAACTTACCAAGGATCATTTCTCGAAAATAACTAAGCAGCAGTATCAATTATCATACTCAATGGCGTCCAGATTGCAAGATGGTGTCGCGAATGCTAAAATATACGGACAGAAAGGCTTTCCAATATTAACATGGTCCTACTTTGATTTTGTAAGAAAAGAAAGACCTTGTTTCTGTGCCAAAATACCAGGACCAGAGCAATCTCTTAAAGTGTACAAAACAGTGATGGATGGAATGCTTGAATTAATCTCAGCCACTGGTAATCACTTGGGCCGCATCCCAATCCATCGTTATTTTGCACACCATGCAGCCTCAGTTTGTACCCAGCTATATGGAAATCAGTCTTGACCCTGCTCCAATAGGAACAGTCAGAAAACAAGCAACCAAGGACCGGTGTCGCTAACTAGGTCGAAACCGGTCCTGGGTTGCTTGTGTTCCGGTTCAGTGAGGACCTGCCTTGGCAGTTCGGGAGGGACTATTCCAATTGAAGCAGCGTCGAGACTGATTTGCATATAGCTGGATCCAAACTGAGGTGGCATTGTGTACAAAATAACAATGGATTTGGATGCGGCAAATACACCTTACATGCATACCCTGAAAATCTGTCATTAATCTTGCCCTTCTGGACCTACGTTGGACGCCCCTGGTATACAGGAAGATGTGTTGAGAGGGAGGGAAATAAATCATGAATGGTACAGGTTTACAGGGGAGAGGAGAATGGTGCTATGGCAGGACGAGGGGAGTGGCAGAGATGGGTAAGTTTTTCCTCCAGCGCCCCGCCCACTTGCCCGAGCGACCATCATTGGACCTCAGGTCCCAATACTCTCAAACTTGGTACTTTTCACAAGTCAAATCTCACGAGCGCTTAGAGGTCATTCAGTTCGCAGGAAGTCTTGCAAGTAAAATGTACCTATTCAGAAATGCACTGCTGCTGTGCGAGGCACTTTAAAAGGCAGAGTGGGACAGAAAGGGAAAGAACAACCTGTGTAAGCACTCTCTCAGGTCTATGCACTGGAACGCATAAATAAAACACATGGTGTGATATAACACAGCCTCTCGGGTGTTGTGCAAAGATTATTAATAGTTCAAGAAAATATGAAACATGGCACGGGGAATCGCATCCTCGGTAAATGACTCTGTGCACTTCAGTCACTTTAGCATTCAGGCCCGTCAGCTCTCTAGACTGGAAAGAGTGGGGCAAAGCGGGGCTCCTTTATTGTGCTTTTTAAACTCACAGCGCTCTTGGATGCAATAAAAGAGAGGAAGTGATGAGACTTTTCTGAGTCAAGAGATGCTGAAGCTGCAGTGTGCATTTATATAGTGCTTCATTCCCAGTTGTGGGGCACCCAAGTGCATTTTTTGGATGGGCAATATGCTACACCAGCTGTTCTTAACTAGGGGTGGGTGGTGAACTCCGCTCCTCTGGTGGAGTTCACTGAGTTTTGCCCACTCCGTACACAGTTTCGGAAAAACTCCACCAACCGCTGCGTGGCAGAGTTTTTTCTTGTGTGCAGCTCACCAATGTTAATTTGGCAAGCATGAAAATCAAGCACTAGACTGCCTACTGGCGAGATTTCTCAAACGCGGGTGGTTGCGGCAGGTTGCTACCGCTCACTTTAAGAAAGCCGCCGCTTGGGTTGAGAGAGCTGCCACTCGCGCAGAAAATCTACACGAGCAGGAGAAAGAAGCAGCACCCTCTGGCACGCCGCGTGGTACAGTTCTAGCTGATTTTACAGTGCGGGACAACTTCCGGCGCTACAAATCAGCGCGATATACCAAAATTCCACCACTCGCGGAACTCAGCGGAATCTCGCAGAGTCTTTGGATAACTCTGCGAATTCTGCCCTCTTTAACCTGTGATCCAGGGACCCCTAGGGGTCCGCAAAGCTGACTCCGGGGTCTGTCACCACTTAGAAAATTAAATGATAATAACAGATTAATAAACTGATTATTAATAAAGAAACAACATGTAAACCTGGTGGCTAAAAATTAAGTTAGTATCCTCCGGTTTATTCGTGGGAGCAGTGCAAGTGCATCAAACAGAATGTAGTATGGATGATGAGTGGCCTCTATTGAATTTTGAAAAGCTCCAACCTTTCCTTTTAAAATAAATTGTTGATTTTTTTATATTTGTTTGTGCCACAAATAAAATATTTCATCATTTGTGTATTTGTTTGCTGAATGCTTGTTTCTGCATTTTTTGTGTATTGTTTTGCAGGTCAAATCATCCAAAATGCTTAGGTTGTGGACCCTGGCTTCCACTATTGACTCAGTGGGGGTCCCTAGATTACAATAATGATTCAATGGGGGTTCCCGGGTTCCAGTAGTGATTAATTGGGGGTCCACAGAACTCAAAAGGTTAAGAACCACTGAGCTACACAATGGAGAAATGCTTGGTAGGAACATTGTTGTATTTGTTGTGATCACATGTGGGCAGTGTTTTGGTGTGGTTTGTGAATGACCACGGAAGTGCTCTTGTCTAGGTGCGCAGTGCTAGCAGTGTGATGGAAGAGTGATATGCAAACCAGAATTGTAATTACCGGAGGGTTATAATTAAGGCTCCTGGTTTACCGTTTTTACTGATTTATACAGATACAGACAGAAAAACATTTATTTGCCGGTCTGTATTTATTTTAAAATGTGGATAAAAACAGAAATGAGGTTCCTTTTTTAGTAATTATAAACGCTACCACTCATGACAGCCAGGCCAATAGCTGTGTGAATTGACAGGTATGAGGGCTAAAAAAACAACTAAATTTTAGTAATGAGGCTTAAACAGCAGTATATAAGCGCAAGGTTGATACTGAATTTTGCATGTTTTCATATAAGTGTATTGATTTATCATCTGTACGTGTGCATATCATTGAAACTTGTCTGCCATTCTAGTAGGAGTATATGTATTTTTAGTTAAATAAACGTGGAAATATAAGTTTCAGCTTTGTTTTTTCACAAACCCCAAAATAAATGTGGATGGATACAGATAAAATTAGCAAAAAATAAATATGGATAAATACAGACGGAAATGTGAAAAAAATAAATACCGTAAAACCGGGAGCCCAAGTTATAAGTTACCCTCTCCTGTTTTTTCTTTTTGTTTACTAGATGCAGGAGAAAGAAACGTTCTAGCGTGTGGTTTAGGGTAGTACAAAGTTATAAAAAAAAAATCAGCCAACTTGCAACCATGCGCATTTAAAAAAAACTTTGTAAAGCTCTGCAAAAAGAGACTCATGAAGTTTATAAAGAAGGGGAGCTTCAGCGATCGGAAAATGATCCAGCTCAGGACATTGACAGCGCAGAGCAACATGTGGAATGATGTCTAGTCCTAGACATTCCATGCTGCGCCTTCTCCATCTTTCCTACTCCACCACCCCAGCGCCTGTACCATTCCCTACACTGTCCACTTACAGCACCCTGCACTGCTTAGCAGCACAGACAGGGGTTGCAGAGGATATAGTCCTTCGCATTTCCTGGCACAGAATGTCTGCTGTTTGCAGAAAAGGTGGATTTTCTACATGGTCACACCAGACATTTGAGCTTTTTGCTGGACTCTATATTTTTGCTGGCTTTAGAACTCTGTGCATTTACCCCTTGTTAATCCGTACGCAAGTGGTCAAATTGGCCTACTCCTAACTGGCATTTTTAACTTACCTATAAGCCCCTAGAGTAAATGCCCTAGAGGGCCTGCAAATTAAGTGCCACTACTGGTCTGCAGCATCCACTGCGCCATCCACTACAGTGGCAAAGCAAACATGTCTTTAGGCCTACCTTGCGTAGATTGACTTGCAGTGGTAACCATGCAGTGCAACCTGTTAAAATAACCCTTTTTGACAGATAAAAATTATCATTTTAAATACCAGTAAGACATCCCTGTGTAAACCTTGTAGCTTATTAGGTGGTGTCCATGGTATTTACAAGTGACACATGCAGACAATGAATATTACCATGTCCCTACAGTGACAAGGCCCAAAAAAGTTATTTTTACTGTGGAGGGCATAGCTGTCCTGTGTAGAAAAGCGCTAATGCAATAACAACTGTCTAAAGCAAATCAAATAGAAATTGAGCCATTTTCTTGAAAATGCGTAAGGAGAAAAAGGATGCAGAAACTACTTTATTGACTTGCTCATTAAACGTTAGACTGTCATCAACCAAGAGTCGAGGTTTTTCACCTTCTTAACCGGCGTCGGAAGGGAGCCTAGCTCATTAGGCCACCATGAATGGTACCAGAAAGAGGCGTTGTTACCAAATAGGATAACTTCTGTCTTCAGAATTCAGTGGTGTAATTAGCCCTATAGCCGCCCGTGGCGGTCCCTGCTTTTGCCGCCCTGTGACAGCCCCATAGAAGAGCGGGGGTGCTGGCGAGATTCGGCAGCAATTGCCGCCCTGCAACGGCACCAATGAAGAGTGGGGGGGCGATTGATGCAGGTAAAAGCGGGAGGAGGCCAATGCCCCCAAAACTCTTGCCGTCCAGGAGGGACCGCCCCCCCCTCCCCCACTTGCTACGCCACTAGAAGAATTCAACTTAAGAGTTTAAGTTTTTGTCCATCCATTGACTCCCTCCACTCATGCAGTTCCGAATGGCATCGCTCATATTAGAACCCTTGTAAGAGAGCAAAACCACAATCTGAGGGTCGTCAGCATAAGAGACTAGGGACAACTGAAAAGACTTAATAAAGGCTGCCAAAGGGGTGGCATAGAGATTAAATGTCGGGCTCAATGATGAGCCCTATGGTATCCTGCATGGTAGTGAAAAGGGCTTCGATGTAAAGTCTTCCAAGGAGACAGACTGGATACGACCTGTGAGGAAGGAGCGCAGCAAGGTCAGAGCTACTACCTCGATCGCTAAGCTCGGTAACCGGTCAATCAAAAAGGTCATGATTGACCGTGTCAAATGCTGCGGATAGGTCAAGCAAGATAAGGGCATTGTTACAACCCTTATGCACTGAGGCCCTAACTTCCTCCGTGGCCACATTTAGTGCCGACTCTGTGCTGTGACCACCTCGGAAGCCAAACTGTGCATCATCTAGCAGTCAACTGTTTTCCAGAAATGTGGCCAGTTGTGTATTCATGGCCTTCTCAACCAGCTTAGCCAGGAGGGGAAGTCTGGAGATAGGCCGATAGCTGTTCGGGTCCAGCGCATTTAAGATGGTTTTCTTCAACAGTGGGAGAACAGTAGCGGTCTTCCACTGTTTAGGAAATACACCTGAACTAAACATGTCATTGAAGATCTTAGCCAGGTGACTATTTTAATAGTTATCAAAAATCCAATTCAATGGTGAAGTCAGATTTATAATAAATTATAAGGGAAAGTAATTTTTAGAGAGTTACCTTTTCTTTGCCTGAAGTTCTTGGAGGCTAATTTGTATTAGCCCTCCAGCAGAAGCTGAGCCAGTGATTAGTCTTGAATGGGGGTGAAATGTCTCCCAGGAGCAAACAGTCTGACCAGAATGGGCAGAGATGATTTCTCTGAGCTCAATAGAATATGCAGGGTGGGGGCTGTGGGCCTCCTTTTGACAGTGTTAAATCCAGCTTGACAGAGTGCTTGCAATTTGCAAGAAACAAAGTATCAATAGAGAGGTGTCCTACTAAGTGTAATCAAACACAATTTCAATGCTTCATTTGTAATAATAATAAATGTTCATGTAGTGCTTATTATTGCAGTTTTACCATTTTGTAGCGCTGTAATTCCTATTTGTAAAGCACGAACATATCTCCCATAAGGTTTCAAGGTGCTGGGGGGCGTCAGGGAGATTAAGTGAGCTATTGCCCAGAGTTACATGATGCTGAGCTGAGCTGCCGCCGTGGATCGAACCATGACCCAACCCCCGCACACCGGAGTCAGCCGCTCTGGCCGCTGCGCTACACCTCTCCCTCCCCTCATTCATTCATTTATGGCTCTTCCCCATCTTCCACCCGAACCCTGCATGTTCTGGCGCTTCTCAGCCGATACCATGCATGGCTCATACGACAAGTGAGACCTCAGATTTAGACTGAGCCCAGAGCCCAACTACTAGGTCTGTTTCACCTCTTACTTTGGTCTGGCTGGATCGATTTCGGGATAACAGCTGAACATTGTAAAAATATTACATACACTTTCTATTTATTAGTTTATAGCTGGAATCACCAGGCTCATTATTCATACAGTATGCAGGGCACCGCAACGATTCTTTGACAACGTAATTTTCTATCCTTGGAGCACTAGGGTCTTTCGTATGACAGGAAAAATCCATGCCACATTAAGAAATCGCACAAAATAAAATACATAGCGGTGACGGTAATTAATAACTTCAAAGAAAGCATTTCGGACAGGCCGCAAGCAACGCAAATGTCTAATGGGGCTTTGGGGGGACGGCCGACCGCAGGGTGGCTTGCCCCCCCGGGGTTTTTGGGCCAGTGGTGCAGCCCAGAGCCCAATTGTGCTCGTTGGTCTACCTTTTTGGGCTAGGGGAGTGGGGGTATATATCCGGACATTTTGTATGCCGTGTCACCAATTTTGTAAGGTGACACGGCAGCCGGTAGTAGGTCGGGGTAGGCAGGGAGTTTAGAAAATGTTTGCGCGCGGTAATTATATGGCAGTACTTGCATTTGAGTAATGCCAAGGTTACAAGTTCGGGGCCACCGGGAGAAGCGGTCTTTTTAAAGGAAGACTGGAATGCCTCAGGGCGCAAGGGAAGAAGGTTGTCTGCAGGCCGGTGAGTGCGTGCGGCTGAGCTGCAAAGCGGCCGCACCCGTGTTAGGTTGTGATAAGGAGTCAGTGGGTGCGGCCGCGCTGCAGAGCGGCCGCATGCGTTTATCGCCGATTGCTTCAAGGCGCAGGGAAGAATGCCAGGAGTGCGTGCGGCCCCACTGCAAAGCGGCCGCACGTGTGTTATGCTACGATGAGGAATGAGTGGGTGGGTGCCTCCGCACTGCAATGCGGCCACACGTGTCCAACACCGTGAGGAGTGGGGTGGGGCACCGCGCGGCATCCCGCGCCCAATCTAGCAGGCGGAGGGTTAGGAGTAGGGCGCATGAGGCCGGGCTCGGCGCGGGCGGTGCGCTGGCTGGTGGAGGACCCCCACGCCGAAGCGTCAGATGGGGGGTAAGTAGACATAGGCAGTCCCCTGGTGGGTGGGGGGAAAGGCCCCATAGCCGGTAGCTCAGGGCTAGGAGAGCCCTTCAGCAGCAAGGGGGGGTGCGCAGCCAGCATTAGAGCAGGAAGTTTCAAGGGGGGAGGGGCAGGTGTGCGCTGCAGAAGGGTTTGGTGGGGGTTCCGGGAGTGAGGAGGAGGGGAAGCAAGTCCCAGGGAGGGGAAGGGAGCAGGTTGGGGTAGGGGGGGACGGGGAGCAGCCCGAAGGGGGGGGGTGGAGCGTCTTGGCCCACAGGAGGGGTTGAACCCTTAGGAAAATGGGTAGGGGGGTGTAGTCAGGGGGGGCTCGGCCACAGTGGGGCGGAGGCGGAGTTGGAAGAGGGGGGGAGAGGACGCGAGGAGATATGCCACAACCCATGAGAGTTTGCAACGGGGGGGAAACGGGGAGAAGGCACACGGGGGCCCGGCGTAGAAAGGGGTGGGGCCCTTAACGCCGGTTTGCCGGACCTTACTTTTTACTTACAGGGTCAGCAGGCGCAGGAGGTAGTAGTCTCGGGTGAGTCGCATGCGGCTCCGCTGGACTGAGAGGAAGAGATGGCACTGTCAGAAGCGGACAGCCGGAACATCGAGGGACGGGCAGGACATAAGGAAACGGCAAGCAGAGGAGTTAGCGGTGGTATAACAACCCCAAGGGGTCGATGCGGCCACGGGGACAGCGGCGGGAGATGCTGGGCAAGAGCCCAGGATCAGAAGGGCAGTTTGCCCAGAGATATACAAGTTAAAACATGGAGGGCGGGGGTGGCCATAGTAACAATGTGCATAGTCCATTTCAGGTGGAAAAGAAAAGAAACCGGCTGACCCAGGACAGCGTGATGGAGCCCAGAGACGACTGGTTAGGCGGCGTGACCCAGGGTGGACGCCGACCTTGACGCCAGGTAAGGGTGAGAAGAAAAAAAAAAGAAAAAAAAAAGGGGGGGGGATTTTATTGGAAGGTCTCGCAACGGCAAACGTCAGCGGGGAAGGAAGCGTATAGGGACGACAGGGAGGGGGAGTTACGTCGGCTGGAAGGTTTACGTAAAGGATACAGGAGTAGGTACTGGAGCGCTATCTTGGATGGGGAGGGAACAAAAGGGAGGTGGTAGAACGTCGACAGGACGAGGGGAGGGAGACAGCAGCTGGTAAAGACAAGACGAAAACAGAAGATCGCAACAGCGAAGGGATGCAAGTAGGGGAGGACAAAGAGCGACACGAGGTACAGCTCTAAGGGCTGACATACCGGGGAGTGGCGAAGCTTTGAGGACCTTAACCCAGGTGGGAGGTGAAAGAAAAGATTCCGAGGGGGGATTTGGTAGAGATGTGAGGTTGCACCACAGGGAGATTAGGACGAAAGGGGATGCGAAGGGGGCAGAAGTGGAATGGGCGAAGACCTAGGTAGTAATGACCATAGGGAAGTGGTCGGCGGGGGTCTTGAGTCTGCGAGTGCGGACTGTGCAAAGTAGCCAGACGATAGGCATGAACTGGTATCAGCAAAAACAGTTCGCATCCAGGTGGGGGAAGACTTATTACACGGCCAGCGGTTTTCCGTTGGTATACCGCCCCCCCTGTTTGTTCTCTGAAGCACCCACCAGAGGGGTATGGAGAGGTTCCGCAGGCAAACCCCAGGGGGGAGTACAGGGGGCCTTGGGCGAATTTAACAAAGGGATTGTGCACAAGGGAGTACAAGGGACTCAGCATAAAACAGGGGGCAGCGGAGGAAGTGGAGCACAGGGTACTATGGGGAAAAGGCTCGTACAACCATCAAACAGCCATGCGTAGAGCAATGGCGGACATACTATCCCTAATGGGAAGATGCTGCCTCATTAGGTGTCTGGGAAAAGAAGGTGTCCGGCTGGGTACAAGGGGCCTCGGTACGACAGGGGGTGGACAGCTGGAAATCAGGGAGTGCACGCAAGACGGTAGTGCGGCACGAAGGGCGTCAGGAAGTGAGGAGGGGCGTAGGGAAGGCCCAGACGCGGAGGGAAATACAAGTTTGGGATAATCTCGCCAATAGGAGTTAAGCCCCAAAAAAAAGGAACCGTGGCAAGTCCGAGGGAGGCAACAATAGTTCATGGCCGAAGGGGGCGGCAATAAAGATTTTATAACGGACGAAATGACAGCAGGATCATATTGGTCAGTAGGCGTAGCCAGAGGACTGGGGGGGAGGGTAGGAACAGGGGCCCTGAGGGCAAAAGGACAAAGTCTGCTTACCTTTTACTACCGGTACACCCCAAGGATTTTCAGTGGCACAGTATGCAGTTGAGGGCAAATAAGTGTGGGCAAAGTGCTACCAATGGGATGTTGCATATCCTGTGCAGGTGTGAGCGTTTCAGCTTCTTTTTGCAATGGCCCTTTCGGGGCAGACGAGAAAGAGACGGTGACACACTACCTTGATGACTGCCTCCTGGGTGGCCAACCCGGTTCTGCGGACTGTCAGAAACAGCGGACAAGTTTAAAGAGCTCATGGGGCAATTGGCACCAGAGAGGACACAAGGTCTGAGTACGGTGTTGTCATTTCTGGGTATTTGATTTGGACTCGGAGGTGATGGAGGCACACCTACCGATGGAGAAGAAGCTGCATATGGTGAAGGGCAAACGAGTGTGGGAAAAAGCGCTAACGATGGGCTGCGCAGTATATGGTGCATGTTGGAGCGTTTCAGCTTCTTTTGGGCAATGGGCTTTCTGTAGCAGACGGGAAAAGAGGCGGTGACACACTACCTTGACGACTTCTTCCTGGTTGACCAACCCGGTTCAACGGACAGGCAGCAACAGCTGACCAGTTTACGAGCTCATGGGCAATCGGGGTCCCCTCGGCACCAGAGAAGACACAAGGTCAGAGTACGGTGCTGTCATTTCTGGGTATTGAGTTGGACTCGGAGGTGAGGGAGGCACACCTACCGATGGGGAAGAAGTTGCATACGGTGAAGGTCTTAAATAAGTGTGAACAAAGCGCTAGCAAGGGGCTGCGCTGCATCATGTGCATGTTTTGAGCATCTCAGCTTCTTTTTGCAATGGGCTTTTCATGCAGTCGGGAAAAGAAACGGTGACACACTACCTTGACGACTTCTTCCTGGGGAGGGCCAACCCGTTTTGGCGGACTGTCGGCAGCAGCTGACAAGTTTACAAGAGATCATGGGGGGGGGGGTCCACTTGGCACCAGAGGAGACACGAGGTCCGAATACGGTGTTACCATTTCGGGGTAGTGATTTTGTCTTGGAGGTGAGGGAGGTACGCCTACCGATAGAGAAGCTGCATATGGTGATGGTGGTAGGCGACATGCTGGCTCGGCGGGAAGTGAGGAGTAGAGAGGTGCCGGCCTATGGGACAGTTTACATGCGCATGTAGGGTGGTACGGACAGGATGGACACTATTAAGTGATGGGGAAGGTCATTAACGGGCTTTACGTTGACACAATAGGACATGCGCCGGTCAGCTGGGACGAAGGAGGAGTTACACGGGTGGCAAACAGTTGCGAGGGGAGGGAGGGGATGTACAAAGGTGCAAAATCAGAGGGCAACATGGCGGTGGTGCAAATGGACGATATAGAATACCTGAGGTTTGCACAGGCACTCGAGCCAATGTGAGTGTCGGTTAGTAAGTTGTCTGAAACACAATATTTGGTGTCAAGCCAGGTAAGGTCTTGGGGTGGTAGTACCCGGAGAGCGCAGGGCTAAGCATAGTCAATCCACTCAGGGGCCCCCACGGACCCCTGCCCCCACCACATCTTCAACAGAGCCGCCGACACCATCGCACCCATGCTCCGCCACACCATCAACCGCTCCCTGGCGACCGCCTGCGTTCCCTGACGACTGGAAACACGCCGAGGTCAACCCCCTCCTAAAGAAACCCTCAGCGGACCCCACCGACCTCAAAAACTACAGACCCATCTCCCTGCTCCCGTTCCCAGCGAAAGTCATCGAGAAAGCCATCAACAGCCAACTCGCCACATTCATTGAAGAACACAACATCCTCGACTCCTCCCAATCCGGCTTCAGAAAAAACCACAGTACGGAAACCGCCCTCCTCGCCGCAACAGACGACACCCGCACCCTACTGGACAAAGGAGAAACAGTAGCCCTCATCCTCCTCGACCTATCAGCGGCGTTCGACACAGTCTCCCACCGCACCCTAATACGCAGACTCTACGACGCAGGAATCCAGGACAAGGCCCTCGACTGGATCCGCTCCTTCCTCTCCGGCAGGGCGCAGCGGGTCAGACTCCCCCTTTCCTCTCGGACCCCACACCTACCACCTGCGGAGTCCCCCAGGGCTCCTCCCTCAGCCAGACGCTCTTCAACGTCTACATGGCTCCACTCGCCCCCATCGTCAGAACCTACGGACTCAACATCGTGTCATACGCAGACGACACCCAGCTCATCCTCTCCCTATCCAACGAGCCCAACACCGCCAGACGCAACTTTCGAGAAGGCATGGAAGCCGTCGCCAAATGGATGAAAAACAGCTGCCTACAACTAAACACCAACAAAACAGAAGTACTCATCATGGGCCCAAACCCCGATGCCTGGAGCGGCACCTGGTGGCCCCCCGCCCTCGGAAACCCGCCAACCCCCACGGACCACTCACGCAACCTGGGAATCATCCTGGACTCCGAGCTCAAAATGGACCGCCAGATCAACTCTGTCTCGTCTTCCTGCTTCCACACCCTCCGCCTCCTTTGTAAGACCTTCAAATGGATCCCCCTCGAACACCGAAAGACCGTCACTCACGCCCTGGTCACCAGCAGACTCGACTACGGCAACGCACTCTACGCCGGAATAAACAAAAACCTCACCCGCAAGCTACAGAACATCCAGAACGCCGCCGCAAGACTGGTCCTCAACCTGCCAAAACACTGCCACATCTCCCAGCACCTGCGCACACTCCACTGTCTCCCTGTCAAGGCGAGAATCACCTTCAAGATGCTCACCCACGCACACAAGGCCCTCCACGGCACCGGACCAGCATACCTGAACAGCCGACTCAAATTCCACGCACCCCAAAGGACCCTACGATCAGCCCAACTCTCCTACGCCGTGGTCCCCGGCACCAGAAAGACCAGATCGGGAGGCCGCTCCTTTTCCTTCCTCGTGGCCAAAGCATGGAACGCCCTTCCGCTCCACCTCAGACAGACAACATCGCTCCCCATCTTCGCAAGAAACCTCAAAACCTGGCTCTGCGACAGACCCCCTCCTTGATGGATGGAACCTGCACCCCCACCCCTAGCGCCTTGAGACCCTTACGGGTGAGTAGTCGCGCTTTAACAAACCCCTGATTGATTGATTGATTGATAGGGAATAATTTTAGAGGGGGGCTTAGGAGAGATTAGATAGGGGGGGCGAAGGGAAGTAGATTGACAGAGGTGGTTGGGGGATACTACTGCAGGCAAGGTGGCAAAGATGGCTTTCATGGGGGAAGTCATAGTGGGGGTATGCCCCCTCGGGGGGTGAACTGTGCAGGCGCAGTTTAGAGGGTGGGGGCAGAGAGAAGGAGACTAGGCCACGAGTGAGGTAACAGGTGGCCAAGGTTTTAGGTGAGCCTGTTCACACATTCGGATGAGTCGCAGGTTATCATGGGGATAACGTATGGTTGGCCCCCCCCCCCCCTTTTGGCGCTAGGTAGGGCCTCGGGGCTCTCCTGTTTTCGGGAATTGCCGGGTAGGAAGGGATAGCCAGGTGAATGATGGGGTGAAGGGAAGCAGGCAGCAGCTGGTGAAGCATGCCCAGTGTTATGGGGCTACTCAGCGTAAGGTGGGGCCGGACAAAAAGGAGGGAGTTGTTTCTGCAGGTTTTAGGACAACAGGATGTCTGCAGCGCAGCTATGGTGGGCTATGCGTAGAGCATCAGTATTTTTGGGAGGCCCGGGCGATTATGGTATTCATCCTATGCGGATCAGTGTAGCAATGGATGCAGCAATGAGGGCTAGAAAAAGGGCAAGTTTATGTGACTGGGGCGAGGGAGAGCTGACGGTTGTCATATACATTAACTGGGGAGAGCAAGGTTGGGGACAGTTTGTGTGCATATATTTACGCTTGTGTCTTTTCAGGTACAGTGGCGAGGTCGGCGATGGAGGAAATGTCCACATGGATAGTGGGCTTTCCGTTGTAAATGGGCGGTGCGTTATGAAGTTGAAAAGGAAAAGGTTTGGCCTGGGCCGGTACACAGAGTTGAGTAAAGTTTGTTGGCAGAGGACAGGTGGCATGCGTTCGCATGGATGGTTTACCGTATTAATAAGTAATACATGAAAAGTGCTTTTGCTGATATTTCCCCTGGGATTACAGGACTTTGAAGTGAGTAAGGGGCTTTCCCCTGTTGGGGTAGGAAATGGTAAGGGTCTTTTTGGCAGGTAAACACCAGTGATGGGGGTGGTGTATCATCGGGTCGGGGGTCGTTTCTTTCCCAGGAGTCAGGGGGGTTGGAGGGGGGAGAGGACGGCAGCTATAGACAGAGCAGGAGAAAAATTATCAGGAACAAGAGGCTTTTGCGATAAGGAGGGGACAGGGAGAGTAGAACATGCGGAGTTAAGGTACGCTGCAGTCGATTTTTGCTGGGATGATGGGGCGCTATTGTCTCACTTCGGGATGGAGATATGCCTGGTACAGAGTAAGGAGATTATAGAGGGTGGTTTTAACATTACAAGGTATCCTATGAAGCCCTAGGTTGGGGGGTCAGAAAAGTCAGAGGCAGGTAAGGACTTTTCTGAGTGGCGTGTGGTAAATAGTTTTTATATGTTTACAGGTTAAGTTTATGGTTGGGAACAAGTTACTCCGGGAGCAGGCAATAAGGGGAAGTTGACACAGGAAATGCTTAGTTAGGTAGATGTTTTGGGAGGTAAGTAAGAGGTCACAGGGTTAAAGTTCAACAGTTAAGGACTGAGTGGGGGTTTATAAATTGTTGCAAAGAAAGGAAAAAGGGGAAACCTTAGGGGTGGGGGCAGGAGGCAAGGTAGCTGAACAAATGTATAGCGAGATTTAGTTTTGTACGGCAAAGGCCAAGGAACATGTTTGTGAAGTGCACCTGTCTTCAATAAAGCGCCTTTTCCACACATATAGAGCGTTTTGTGGTCTGTGCTGCACCCCCCCTCTGGCCCAAAGACACCTAAAATCGATTATTTCAGTAAATGTACCGATAATCCTTCGTTCTCAAAGCGGTTTTTAAGGAGTTTGATAAAATTAGCAAAACCCAGACTTCACCTGGTTAGTAGTGGTTGTAACAACTCTTTTTTTTTTACCGAGAAAGGGTTACGCCGAGGTGCAAGGGTCTCGTTCCAGTCGCCCTCCGGCTACAGATTCCGATTTCCATCCTTGTAGACCAGGTTTCATTGTTAATAAAATGAGCAGGGAACTCGCCTTTGGTTGTCGGGCTCCCTGCGAAGCCTGCTCTCCAGCTGGCCGGGTGCCCTCGGACGGTTCCCTGTTGCTCCCCGGCCTGAGCACCGAGTGGTCGTGTGCTCTGTAATGGCTGCCGCTAGCCGCCTCGCCTCTTGTCTGACGTCAGCACCTGACTATGACTTCATCCTCTGTGACGTCAGGCCAGGCTGGGCCATTGTTCTCTGTGATGTTGGATGTTTCATGTGACCTCGTCTTCAGGCCACGCCCTGCCAGATGTCATGGAACTTACCAGCAACTTTATAAAACCACTTGACATTGTGCCTTTATTACAGAATACGAATGTATGCACGCGTAAGCATGCACAAAAGTAATCTTGTCGACGATTGTTGTCTGATTTATGTTGTTCGTTATTATACTTGAATAATTTGGCAGGCCTATAAAGTTCCTTGGAATCACATCCAACTCCACTTTCATGTGAAAGAGGTCACAGAGGGCAAACCTTCAACTGTTTTAAAGCCTTGAAATTCTTTCAGTTCATAGCTTGCCCACACGAGAACTTTGCCACCTGTTAAAACAAGTATTGGCAAAGCCAACAGGTGTCACCTTTAGGACCCACTTCGCCAGTGCTTTCTGGTGATGTTGAACGGCATCTGGAAAAAGCAATGGTTTTTGCCGGAGCTGATTAGTATTGGTGAAAAAAAGGCGCAATGACAAGGCAAGAACGTACAGAATGAGGCAGTGTCATTTTCTTTTATTTATTTATTGACTGAGCTAAGATGAAGGATGCCACTTGGATCAATCAATTAAAAAAATACATTTTAAGTGTGCAGAAGTAATTTGCGGTCTGGCCCACCAAAAAACTAATATTTTAAAAATAATTTAAAAACAAATTGAAGAAGTGGGGAGCAATGTAAGAGCGGTGGGGAAGGGATACGAAGGTAAGAGCAGCATGGAGGTGTGGGGGAGAAGCACACGAGGGAGACAGTAAGAGTATAGGCTGGAGAAGCACATGTGAGAAAGAGAGCAACATGAAGCAAAGGGTAGGGAAGCACACGTGTGAGAGAGCAACACAGAGCATGGCTGAGAAGCACACATGGGAGACAGTTGTAAAACACATTCACTCTTATGGGGGCTTAAGCAGGAAAGAAAAAAAAAGTGGTTCCATAAAAGTGAGCAGTGTAAGGAGACAAGTAATGAGGCTATGCTCCAGGGGAGGAACAAACACAAGATGAACAAGGCAAGCCATTGATTAGGAACCAAACAAATGAGTGACAGTAAAGGCAACCAATGGTAAGCAATGTATGGGCCTTAAGCTTACTGTACGTTCTTGGTAAGTCAATAATCGGTGTTTTACAACTAGACAGCTTGCACAATCTGGTAAGGCTGGACCTAAAAAGTCAAAGCCACTTTTAAAGGAAGTTGTATACCTTCCCACATATAAAAATCGCTCAAACTCACATTGGTGAATCCAATAGGTGTGGTATTGGCAAGCTGGTGCAATGGTTAGAAACTTGTTTTCTACATGGTTTATTAAAAGCATATGCTTCAAAAATAAAGAAAGATGCCGCCTAAATGTGGATACCATATGCTTGCAATAAAATAGAAACTAGTTTCATTTTAATGTACATGATAGGAAAATCTGATGCCTATTGGCACTAAGGAATAAGACTATTGGTTTTGAGTTACTGTAAGGTGAAGACCTAGTTTAAACAGATGAGGATGCCTACAAAAAGATCAAGAAAGGAAAGAAAAAAAGCATTCTCAAAGTAAAGTACTGGCCCACTAGTCCTGAAGTCACTTTTTTAGATAAACGTGCAAATGATCAGGGAAAAAAATGCTGTCAACTCACAGTGAAAGAGAGCCATTGTCGGAAATAGGCTGACCCATTGCCCCAAGCTCTATGCTGTGGTGGGCAGAAACAAAATGTGAATAAGAACTGAACATACCAATGGTTGAACAGGGCTGACCCAAAGCCCCCTCGATGTATATACATATTTTATATATATTTTTAGGTCTGTCCCCCAAAAAATACACACATATATACTAGGAAAAAGGGAGCATCTTAACATTTAAATGTTTTGTAATGAGGTCTAAAAATTATCTCAGTTGAGTTGCTTGTGGCGATGTGGTTGGGCTCGTATATGGGTTCATAAACTTCTAGGTGTCTATGTGGAAATGTAAAGAACTGGTTAATACAGTTGTTGGTGCATGTGGAGAACTCTTCATGGAGTTTAGAGCTCCATTTTGGGTGTAGTGGGGACAAGAGATGGTACAGATTTTCTCAGGTGAAAGTAACAGGAGGTTCATACTTTATAAAAGACTGCATGGGAACCAAGCTATTTCGCCTTGAAAAACAAAATCAGGGCTGGACTGGCCGTACCGGGCATCAGGCATTTCCCCGGGAGGCTGGACGGGTGTGGGCCGGTTTTGTTACTGAGAGCCGGTTTTGCAGCTCTGCTGCAATATTGGCCCCCCATAACAAAAGCAGCAAGCAAGCGTTCCCAGCCTCCCGGGCCAGGCAGTGCTTCCCCAGGGGCTGGTCCGAGTAAATTGCCAGGGCTGCTTTGTGTTCACAATCCGGCCCTGAACAAAACACACAACCTTCCACACTTCAAAGGTATCTATACAACACCCGCATGGATCTCCAATTAAGTGAAGTAAAGCTAACCCTGTCTTGTTCTTTGTTCTCTTTCTCCTGCTCTGCTGTTTCCAAGAGTTAGAGTCTGCAGAAGGACCAGAAATGTAAACATGTCCCCAAGAGCCTGGTTTACTTTTTATAGTTTTTACTCTGTGCCCTTCCTCAGACCCTCAGCAGCAAATACAAGCCAGTTGATTGGCTAAAACAAAGACAAGCTGTCAATGCTAAAATGACGTGATGGTGGGAGTAAAATGATGTCTAATGTTACTACTGCACCCCGATGATTTTGGTAACTATACGTCAAAAAAACACCCTCTTCGATCATTTGGAAAATAGGTGCCATCGTTTTAAAGTTTACACCCCTAGCTGACACTCTCTGCATTCTCCGTCTTTTTAATAATTAAAACTAGACTGTTTAGACTAAATAATTCCTAGCCATTATCAACTTAATTAACTTAGATTCTAAAGCAGGGGCTAGCAAGTTTAAACCCAACCTTGCTTTTACTAGAGTGTACTGGGATCAGGAAAGGACAATATAGGTCAAATTAGCAATAAAAGACAGAGGAATGTGACTATTCTACCAAAAATGAGAAGAGCCATTTGATTAGTCACCTGGACAATCAGATGGCCTTGGTTAGGGAAGTGGTGAGGGAGGAGGGGGCGCAGAAGGGCAGGTAGCAGCAAGTTTAAACTAGTGCTGTCTCAAATCTCTTGTGCATCTCCTGTTGGGTTCGGGGAAAGGATTGATTTTCCTGTCTAACCAGCTTTGAAGTGATGCTATCAGAAAATACAAATATTATGTCTTACTGTATTTGATTAGACTAACCAAACAAAACATGTTGGAGCACTAGAATGCATTAAACTGCCCCGGAGGTATGGGGTGCTGTGTGTGTGCCCGAGTATTAAAGCGACATTATAAATGACTCCGTCTAAAATCACACAAGTCCTGAAGTTGATCACCTTGAGAGCATCATTTGATTCACTTTGTTTATACATACACATATATATTCACTGAATAAAACAGTTAAAAATTGAAATATGGTTCTGGAAGGCGCAAACATGTAAGACTACTGAAATTTGTCAGTTATGGTTAGCAACACACACAATATACACCATAACCTGCGACACCCACTATGTTGTTCTCCTGTTAACTGTTTTTTGCATTTCGGTGCTGTTGGCAAAACGGTGTTTTGTGCATGGTGGATGCCGCGATTTATGGCTGTGTTCTGTGTGTTGATTACTATAACTGGCGAGTTGCAGTGGTTTTCCTCATTTGAGCCAAAACCATAACTCAGTTTTTAACTGTGTTTTTTTCCACTGAATTTCATTTTTTTATGGTGTAATTAAGAACCCCCAGTGAGCATGGCATTTGGCAGCTGAGCTTGGGTGGAGGGCCTGGTACAAGCCATGCCCTGTGCCCAACCTGCCGTGAGCACCTCAAGCCCAGAAAAACCACATACATATACAATTTATAGTTAGGAGTACAATCCATAACTTGCACAACAGCTTGCAAGCCATAACTTGCACACCAAATGCAATCCTTATGACCTCGCAATATTTATATCAATAAATAGGACCTAAAAGCAAAACGTATTGAACAACAGCACAATCTAACCAATTAATGATACTACATTCATAGTTGTCTCTGCCAAAGTGGCGTAAGGACAATTTGATGTAATAATGTATTACCACATTTGTAACAAACTATTTAATTGAGGGTAAGGTCACAAGCATTGCATTTGGTGTGCGACTTGTGACTTGCATGGCTATTATTCAAGTTATGAATTGTGCTCCTAACCATAACTTGTGAATTTCAGTGTTTTTCAGCATTCATTTATAACCATAGCTGCACTTTAATTGCACTTAGCATTATATTTCACACATCTGCATATTTAGCTTGTGCCATGTTTTTTTATGTGCATTTATTTTAACATAAGGTATTTAAGCAAAACCAGGATCACATTTGAGCCATGTGATAAAATCGCACTGAAGAGCCTAGTGGCTATTAGGAGAATTGTTTCTCTGAAGCAATCTATGGGGCAGTAAAAAGTGTTTTTCTTATGTCAATTTTATTGTACTGTGATAGTAGATTCAAATGTGACATTTGCACTGTATAAAAATGTGTGTTTTTTAGTACAGTGACTCTAAACAACATGTTAATGGGCCACATGTATTTTCACAGCCATGGCATGCATGTATGTATTTCAAATGTATACACACAAACACACGTAGTAGATGTTGGTGCAACATTATGCTGTGTTCACAGTAACATGCATCTTCCACTTGTACAGTTCCACATGTCAATTCATGTATATTTGGTTTCCCTCATGTATATTTGGTTTCCCTATGTGGACATTAGGGACTGCTTAGAGGCAGGTTACACAAACCCAATATTAACATTTACACAACACAAACTATGTCCTTTACTGTATTGAAAATACAATCTATCTCATGTATGCTTTCAGGCTACCTGTTTTTCTGTGTTCATATTGTATGGAAGGGTGGTCTGAGAACCTCGCGGGCAAACCAATAGAATCTTTGGTTGAGCTGAGAACATAAAGCCAGTGCAACGTGGGACGAAGCACCGAGGAGGGAAAAAGCAGATAGGACTTTGGCCAGCTAAAGACAGAAGAGATCTGTTGTAACTTCAAGGGACAAAATCACAAGCCTTTTGGACCATGCAAGCACAGAATGGCCGTATTGTGAGGGATCAAATCACTGTACTTCTATTCATGATTAGCCCAAAGCACAGAGCTGTGTGGAACAAAGTGATTGGGCATCTAAGCTCGCGGAGGACAGAAGGGTTCTAGCACACGGGTTGAAGAGTCTGCTTCCTTTAAGTATGCCGCACGGTTGAAAGTGCCCTAACACTTGAGCAGCAGAGGAAAGAAAGCCCTGTGTGTCAAAGTGATGAGATCTTTGTGCCAACCGAGAGCAGAATATTGCCGTCCTTTTTGAGTTATATAGATTGGTCAGGGAGGTAAGGAAGTTTCCAGAGGGGAGGTGAAAGATAAACCCTAAACATACTGGCAGATAGGGGAGGGATGTCCCTTGGGCAGTGTTGTCTTAAGGATTTCGAGGCATTGGTCAAGACATATTTTGGGGCCCCCTGTTCATTCATTTTACTGCCCATGTTCTGCTAACTGAAGCTCACATGGTGACAAAGAAACTTTCAGTACCGGGGCTCACACAAATACAGTGGAAGATATCTTTCCAGAGCCTCCAAACATCCGTAACATGCCACTGGGCAAGGTGGGAGAGACTCAGAGGTAAAGGTAGGCAGAGAGGAAAGAGGAGGAGATATGGAAATAGTCAGAGATAAGGTAAATAAAGAAAAAGCTGAATTTTCCAGGGGGCCCCTTGAAAGGTGGGGCCCTAGGCAATAGACTACTTCGGCCATGCATTAAAACGCCTCTTCCCTTGGGAGGAAAAGTAAGACCCTTGCAGCCACTTTCTGGCCTCAGGCAGGAAAATAAGAGCCAGTGCTAGAAGGGGGGTCAGCGATTACAATCTAATTCCTTGCTGCCAATCAGGAACCCTCTGTTCCGGTGAAGACAGAGAGGAACAGTGAAGACAACAACTGTACCAGGTGCTACCCAAGCGTAGCCTCGAGTATTTGGGTGTAGATGGGTGACTGCATTGGGTGCCAGCACTATGCTGTTGGGCCAAAGAGGACAGATGGGCCTTAATTGTTGTAAAAAGGGTTGCCATCCGACTGTTTTTACTGGCCTGGCCTAGACCGTCAAGGCCTAGCCAATAAAAATATTGGGTAAAGCAGTATCTAAATGGTTTCAGAATTATTATTAGAGCAAACAGTGGGATAATTACCATGTTGCAAAAGAATCCCTACAATTTTACTTGAATTATTTTTCACCTACGAGCTTTTGGACGCCCCACAACAGCAAAAGGTAAACGAATGGCCTGTGTGTTTTCCTAAAAAAGGAGGCACCCCTCGTAAAGGACGATGTAAATGGGCCTTTTGGCCAGCTGAAGCGAAAATACCGTGTCTGTGGGACAAAGTGATTGGTCAGTTGAGCCAGGAGTGAATGTTTGGGTCACATCTTCAGTGACTTCATTAAAACAGGACAAAGGGTCTTGATGTATATCAAGCAACATATCATCCGGGACAATTCAGGACAGAAGGCTGTCTGCGGGGCACAGGGCAGAGACGGAGGGGGTCCTGTCTCCTAGCACAACCGCCTCCTCCCCTAGCCCCTACGGAGCAGATTAAACAATTACAAGATGGCGCCGTCCGGATTTTCATCGCGTCGCCGTGTTGACAAAACAGGAAACATTTCGATTCGAGCAGCAACAGCTGCGCGGGCGAGATTCGGAAAAGGGACCGAACGGGCAGATAAGCGTCGAGAAACCAGACTGGAATAAATAAACGACAGCGGAAAAACAAACACGGGCGGTGTGACCGCAGTTCAAAATAGGATTTAGATGTGAACAGATTGACGATTACCGGCCAATTGGATGGGGACAAGCAGGGACAATTGAGAGAACAAACACAACATAAAATACATGCCTTTCACTAGCTGAAGTCTGAACTGCGACCAGCTAATGTTGCACCCGAAGCCCCAAATATCCCAGCGGTTTTCATTATTGCTTGGGGCTAGGACCCCTAGCCTTTCAAAGTCTCTGAATTTCTTTCACTTGGTTGATTTCTGTTTCTGCTTTGTGAGGAATTCTACTGCGTTATATTTAATTTTAACTTGTGCAGTCCCTTCTTTTATTTTGTTTAGATCGGGCGTATGTATGAGCTTAGATGGGAGATATAAAAGGGCCTTGTTTACCATTTTAAGCCAAACACCGCGAGTGTGCCAGATGAATTCCATATTCATATTTCTGTAAAAGAAAAAAAACATCGCACTGATAGTAAGGCATGCGGTCAGCAAGCAACAGAGGTCTTAGAAAACGAAAAGTGCCTTAAGAAAAAGTGTTAATTATACCTCAGTGCAGCCAGCAGCAGATGAAAGAACATGTTTGACATTGTTTCATTTGATTAGTTACAGCTTACGAACCACTTACCAAGGCAAGCTTGTTTCAAACTTTGTGCAAAAACAGAGGTGTATATTTTAACAAGCATTGGCAAAGCCAATAGGCCGCGCCTATGGGCAAGCTATTGTCTTTGCCAATCAGGTGGTGGTGGACAAGGAGAGGGTGGGTGGGAGAAAACGAGCCATTAAAAAACAAGCATTTGCAATGCAATAGGTCTCGGATTTACGCGAGTTTAAGCTATTGGCATTGTAAATGACAATGCCTTTTATTTATGTTTTAAAATCAAAAATAAAAGGCATTGTCATTTGCAATGTCAATAGCTCAAACTCGCATAAATGCGAGACCTATTGCATTGCAAATGCTTGTTTTTATAGATGCTTCCACCACGTTGTCAGACCTCATGCATCATGTCCATATAGGCAAACAACACCCTTTAAACCATGCTCTCCAAGGGGGGGATCAAGGGCCTGATGCAAATTGAGGTGCTTCACAACCTCCCAAGGCTTATGAAGAGCAATATAAATATTACATGTGAACCACCCAGAAAGCACTTCATCACAATACTTATGCATTGCATTCACCAATGGTTGTTACACTTTGTATAAAGCCGTATATTGAACATCTTCTGCCATCTTGTGTACAGCCTTGCTGGGAGTTTATAGACTTTCTACATAAGCGTTATTGCCTCAAATGCCCTTTTTTTTATAATGCCCCCTTGTGATCTTTATTCAGTAATACGGTCTAGTTCAGTTTGTTTATTTTCCCGTTTGTTTTGCATTTACACAAAAGCTTAGTAATACTTATTAAAATTAAAAAAGATAGCAGTTTAACCCTCAGAAGCGGTAAGAAAGAGCTATGCAAATACAGTTGAACTAAGTTGTTGTGCAGTGTCCTGGTACTTAGAATGGCAGGCCCCTGCGCTCCATATCTGTAAATAATGTAATTGGGAATAATTCTTTATTGTAGTAGAAGCAAGCCCTACAAAAAGGGACAATCGTGAGTGAGAAGAGGGGAGGGGTGTAAACTTATGGGATGCCGATCAAGGAAAGAGCGGTGAGAGGAGTAATAAGGAAGGAGGGGCAAGAGTTTAAGAGCCCCACTCGTCCTCAACTGCAGTCAGTCCCGATCGGAGAGCCCCTGTGTATGGTGAAGGAAGCAGCTGCGTCTGTGGTTGCGCGGGAAAGGTTCGGAGTCCGAGGGTGAGCAGCAGAATCAGGGCGCGCGCTTAGCTTCAGCCGCCGGAGACCTTCCCACACTTGGCGCTCGGGATGCAAATACAAAAACACACATGGCCCTGTAATCCCGCCCCGCTCGCGAGATAATAATTAAATACAGAAACAAGCGCGGCCGAAGCGGACCGCGCTGAAAATACAACTAAAAGAGTGCCTACCGACTTATGAAAGAGACCGTGTCAGGCCGCAAGGAAACGATCCAGTCCGGGTGGGCGAGCCGAAAAGGAGTCAGGGAGGGAACAAACAAGCCTCACTTCAAATAGAAAGCGAGCGTTTAACATAAAGGATGACGCGCGCCAATAAAAAGGATGGGCGGAGCTTCCACTCAACTTCCAAAATCTCCTCGATTACAAGAGGTCTCGCAGAGCGAGCAGCGCATGCGCTGCAACGCTAGGCGAGACCTAAAAAAGCGCTATGAAGCAGCCAGCGCTGGCAACATCATAGCACTTTTTTTTCTAAAGGCAGTTGTGGGGGGAGTGGAATAAGCAATAGGGATTAGAAGGGTGTGGGAGTGGAATAAACAACATGTATAGGAGGAAAACAAGCAACACGGAAGGGAGTGGGGGAATAAGAAACACGGACAATGTGGGTGGGAGGCGGAAGAAGCAACATGGACGGGTGGGAGGGGAAAAAGCAACACGTTAAGGACGGCAGCGGAAAAAGAAAGAAAATGAAAACAGTACTTCAATCACACAGAGCCAGCAGCGAAAGTACCCTAATCTAGATGAAGCAATGAGTACTTGGTCCGTGCTCCAGCCGAAAGAAGAGGAAGTGAAGCCGGCTTGGCAAGCCCAATTAAAAGGTAGCATGTGTGAGTGACAAAGAAGCCCACAAATGGCAACCGACGGGTGGGCTCCAAGCCCCTTGTAGAACACAATATCTCATGCACGCGAGAGTGCATGCACCGATGCAGGCAAGACCTAAAAAACCCTATAGTTACTAACTGCGGAATGGCTCATCAGGCCAGGTCCTTTTAGTCTTCCCATTTTCTGTCTGTCCAACACTGCAGACTAATAAAGGTCCCAATTACTAATTAAGACCAATCATGAGTGCAAGTTGCGTGCTTGCTCATTACTGCTGCTGGGAGTTCGAAACTTAGAAAGTGTTGCAGTTTGCTACAGATTCCACCTTTTCCCTTATTTTGAGATGTGTGTGAAACAGGAACGTGTTCAGTTTGACCTCCTGATGTGCAGCAGGTTTCATCTGTTGCAAGTTGGGAATATAAACACCTGCATCAGGCACAATGGTATTTCAGATAATACATCTTCAAACTCGATGTACACAGATTTCTACTATAAACACAAGGCCAGACCTATTTTCTTTGTCAAAGCCTGTTCTTATTCTGCAAGGAGTGCCACTTTCTTCCTTGTAATTTCCTGAGGTTCAGATGTGTGTCATGCATTTTGTAATTTGGGCAAAAAACAATAAAATAATGGAAAGAATGCTTTATTTAATCTCAGTCACTGACAATCATTCTCCCGATGGATATTCTCAGAGTGTAATATGTTATTTATTAACATCGTAGAGTGCAGTGATGGGATGCAACATATCGATAAGCAGTGTCTCCTACTTCTTATTGTTCTTCTAGAACGATTTACATTCTCTCTTCTGTACTTGTGTTTGGGGTTCACTTGTTGGGGTGGATTCTTACGAGGAGGACTACCTTTTGTTTATGTCTTTTTTTTTCTACATTGTACATTCGAATAGAAATGCACTAATTTCCAGCTGTTGCTTTTGTAAATCTGTTTCTTTAGGTTCAGCATAATGTGTGATGCTTTAATGCCAGTCATGTAAAAATCACGCAATCAATATAGAAAATGGACTAAGGGGTTGCTGTGAGCTTTTCCACTGGTTGCCTCTGGGGACTATAAGCATCATGCACGACATGGAGATTTACAATGGCACTCATCTAATGTGGCTCCAGATGTTTCCAGTAGCCCTACCCACAGTGGCCATGTTGGGCCAGTCTCTGTGTAATCTGCTCACACTGCAGAATAAGACATGTGTATCTTAGTAAAAAATCATTTACTTTACACAGTTATATCTGCACAGTGTTACAAAATGTTCTCTGGTATGTTTTCAATGTTGTATGTACTCATTAAACATTTATCTGTGGTACATTGGGCACTTGTTCACTTCTGAATGCATGGTCCAGAGAAAGTGAAGACCTCTTTAACCGTATTTCCTTACAGTGGGTAAAACACAAACTCTAGCCAAATGACAACATAGCATTTAATAGGGAACATGTAATGTTACTTCGCCAAGCGCCTGAGTGAACTTACAGTTCAACAACTTTGTCCCTTTGGTGTTGAGAATGTTATCAAAGACAGTATATGGAGGCACGGGCACTTAAAAAAAAACTTCAATATTTTATATTATTTCTCTTTTGAGAGACCTGGTTAAGGTAGTCTTGGGTAATCAAGGGTTACTCGGCTCCATTTGTGATAATGGGAGTAATTTACCATTGGTGTCCTGGCCACACTTTGCTATTGGACCCCAACTTGAATGATCATGTATACCCCTCATTAACAGTTGACTCAGTGGTAACACGGTAGAGCCATGCAAGGTTTGATTAAAGAAATAATGAGTTTTAGAATCTCAGAACACAAAACAACACACTACCTCTTAATAACTAAATGTCCAGTCAGCGCTTTACTCTGTAAAAAGAAATGTAGTTTAACCCAACACAACTAAAAACTATACATAAAGACACACAAAGAAAAAAAGAACTATCAAGATTTTGAGGCACCTTCCTCGAAACCTCTCAGGGCCTAAAAATCTAACCAAGCACCCACCTCCCAAGCACACAAATAAGTGCCCACACACAATCCTGGCAAGTAAATGTTCACTCAATGGGGGTGCGGGGGAAGCGTCCTGTACCAGATGATGGGGACGTGAAATAAAGGTGTCCATCAGTCCAAATTACTAATCTCTGGGGATTAAAGGTGGTTCCAGTGCCAAAGTAAAGGGCAACGTTAATTAAAAGGCCATGTAACCTTCAAACTGTAGGATGCAGCTGGGGTTTTTCACTACTCAGAGTGCCTATAGACCCGGGGACATGGCCTCTAATGATTAAGATAACTGGAGACAAGAGCCCAGGGGTGCAAAGGCTGATGTCTTGGGAGCTGCTCGGCAGATTTTCACAGTCAGCAGTTCCCATTCAGCACAGTCTCACTTGGACACCTCTGAGACTTCCTCAAGGTCCCTTCAGGCAACCAGGGGTGCACCTAGGTTTCTTTGCCATGCTGACAGGGCCAAGGACAAAAGAGGCTCACTGAGCATGAAGTACAGAACAACGCTAGCCCTGGAAGATGTGTTTAGCTTCTCTCCTGTGCAGCAGTTGGGCAGACTTGGAGCGGGACAGACGTTGTATCATCTCCGGCAGGTCCTCACAGGCAGGTTGGGTATTCGGCTCCTTCCTTCAGGCAGGCTCGTCTTTGTAAGGCACAACCCAGGGTCCTCTCCACAGAAGGCAGGGCTCTTCTACTAGCAAGACTGCCCACAATTCTTGGCCCAGACTTAATCCATAGGATAGTGGTGGCTCTCTTAAAGAGGTGGGCACTTTGGGTGATCCGTTGACCTTAAGGCACTATTTTGGAATCTCAGACTATTCAACAGGGTGGTCTTAGTGGGTTGGGGCAAAAATCTAAAATGGCAAAGGCTACGCAGGGAAAAATAGTATTGTTCAGCTGGGAAGAATGCACTCCAAGACCATGCAAAGGGCATTCCATCCTAACATCTGTGATGAAATGACTTCTTCAACATCCACCACCATGTGATGTGTGACATCACTTTGTCAAGGTAAATACAAATCCAGTAGTAGTTCAAAAATAGACATTATCATCAGGACAGACACTTGCACCTAGGTAGAAGTGGCTTGAGATGCCCACAGAGTGTGAAGGGCAAATGTCTTGGGCTCAAGTCCAGTTGCTGGACCATAGGTCTATTTCAGGTTTTGCCATTTTATCTTCCATTGCAGAGATTTGTATAATCCTTCCTTGCCATTACCAAATCTTCACATTGCTGTTGAGTTTGGCAACTTCACACCCTGATCTCAAGGATCCCATCACAGACAGGAGTCTGTTTTCTGACTGTGTTTAAGTATCAGTAGTGCAAGCATGCTTAATCTGATGCTTTTGTGTATTTATTTGGCTGGGTGTGCGTGTGCTGTAATGGTTAGCATTGTTGATCTGCACAGGTGAAGAGCTTTACAGTTTCAGAAGATTCCTCCTGGGAGGGTTAGTATGTGAATTGCCCGGCTTTAAGCATATGTGTGTGGTACAAGTTATGGGGTGATGGTTTAATTTGTTATGTGATTTCATGGAGTGTTCTACTGTTTTAAGAAGACTAGAGTTCTGTTTTGAGCTCAGAGAGGATCAACTAAATGGTACCTCTGAGCTGTGTCGGATATGTGCCCACTGTTCCAATAAATGTGCCATGTTGGAGGTTGTGACTGTTTCTTTAAACTTGTGGTTGGTACTGTTGTGAGCTCAGTGATACACAACTCCATGGAATATATGAATATAGAATATTTTAGGGGCAACTCATGACAGACAAGTGAATGTAGTCAGTACCATTAAGTTCCACCAAGCTACCAATTGAAATTTGAAATTTATTGATTGATATAGACCTCATCCGAGATCCACAATATGTTAAAATAATATATACAGATTTCCAGTCCCATAGTATTACAATATATCATGAAATTCTTTATAAGCAAAAGAGATTATTTTTATCTTGTACATCTCTAAAATAGCAGGAATAACACTTTAAAAAAGTTAAAAACTTTGTAACATACAAATTCATCAGGTGGGGTTCTTATAATCTCAATCCAATCCATAGTTCTAAAAATATTATATTTTGTACAAATCGGTTTTAAAAATCGAGAGTGTTCATCAACCAAGCTGCAATTTGGACAGACAAATAGGACATGTACCAAATCTTGGATTCCTCCATTACACAAATCACATTGGCCGGTTTTGTCAAAATTTCCGCCTCACTTTTTGTTATATCTTTAAACGGTAGTGTCCTCAGTCTTAGCATCAGGATGCAACGCCTAACCTTATGGTCCAATGTAAAACTCCAATATTTTAGGATCTCTTTATACACCACCCTAGCTAGCGCGAGCTTGTAATGCGATAACTGTTGACAATAAAGTTTATCCATTTCGTAGCTCAGCCTCGGAGTAGATTTTTTCAAAAAGAACTTCAAGAGTTCCAGGGAACAGTGAGGCATGGTGAAAATTGGTTTTATCCACTACTATGAAGGATTGCATCCAGATGTGGTTTGAACTGTAATTTTTAGAAGCTGTAATGTCTCTCCCATAACTACCCCAGCCAATGTCCATTCCCCCACGTGTATCTGTGTGTTATTTTTTGGGTTTTGGTGGTGCGCGATGGTGAGTGATTGTGTTAGTGTGTTATGTGGGATTGGATGCGCATTTGGGTTGGAAGCAGAAAGCTGTGTATGCGTGTGTTGCTTGTGAAATATATTTTGGAATATCATGTGTGATGTGGTTGTGTTGGTGTATTTGAAAGAGAGAAAAACAAAGAGCTGAACTTGCATTATTTTTTATGCGAGCTGTCACTTCTCAAGTTATGAACACCTACCCAACACACTGGAAAAAGTATCCGTGTATCTCTAGATGCAGACAGCCCAGGTCTTAAAAAACCCAGGCAATCAAAACCTCCCTTCAATCAGACAACAAAAGGCATCATCCCTCGTGATCCCTTTAACAAACACGTCTTTGTCTGGCGAACACCATCCCCACTTACAGGACTTCTATGAGCGCTTTCTGCGGAGGTCGATTGAAGAGCGGCCCTGGGAGCCGGTTCTTAAGAAAGCTATTATTGTGTTTTGACACTAATAAAAGCTGCAGGATAAGTAAAGTCCGTGCTCCGCACATTTCCGTCTCCAGCAGATGAGACGGAGCCAAGAGCGTGGACAAAAGCGCTGATGAGAGCGGTGTAAAAGCTCTCGCTTGGAGTCCCTGCCTCTTGAACTGGAGGCCTGGGGACCAATACCAGCGGCAGGCTCCGCGAGCGAGAGGATGGCAAAGTCATTAGGACCTCGACCAAGTGACGTCAGCGGTCCCCTGAGCGCGCGGCCCGTCCCATCCACGAAAGAGGCGCAGGCGCGTGCCAAAAGTTGCCTGTGGAGTAAAATGAAACGCGAGAATGGATACCATGCCCTTTTCATGGATGTCATTTAGGGTGGCCAGGGGTTGCAGCTGCGACGCCTGGCTTGCCCCTTGTGATCCCTGGCACTGCCTTTGCGACCCCTGGTCTCAGAGGAGGCAAAATCAGTGCCAGGAACATAGCGGCAGCTGGACGTGTTTTGGGGATTCTTGTTTACTGTCAATGTTATTACATCAATAGTGAATATTATTATATTATTTACTATAAGTGTAATAAAATGGAGTGCAATTAGCTGGAATATGACCATCCCTAGCAGCTGAGGTAAATCAAAAAAATATATATAATTATGCTTTTAAATGCATATTATGTGCATGTTTGTGGGTGAGAGTGTGTTTATGTAAGAGTGTGTGTGTGCAAGTGTGAATGTGTGTGTGTATGTGTGTGTGAGCATGTGTGTGTGAGTGAAAGTAAAGGAAAAATGTCACTTCCGCTACCCCCAGCATTTGGGTGATTTGATGTCCACGCTTCTTTTAGAGTTGACATGGAACTTCCAGTGGTTGGAGTGTACGGGATCTATTGGAAACAATGTTCTTAATATTTTTTTATATTCACAAAAACAGCTCCACTGCTTTTAGTTAAAAAAAGGAAAAAGGCCCTGAATGATTAATGCTGTCCTTGAGGTGCATATTGTTGAAAAGGTAGGGAGAGGATCTCCTGCACTGTGAAAACAAGTGGAAGCAGTCAGGTAAAGAACATTAAGCCTTCCAGGTCAGCGGAAGCGGAAACTCATCAAACGCAGAGACACAGCAGATCGGAGGAGGTAGGCAGAGGAGGTCGCACCCCCATTCTACCTCTGGCCAAGGGATCCTGCGTGGGGTAATTTTGGTCGGTGGATCACAACTCTGGTCCTGTGACTGCCTACCGCTTACACCTTCGCCTGGAAAAGGCAAGAAGAGGCCTGGCGGATATACTGCACTTCGGCCGCCTGCCTGGCAATTCAGCAGCTTAGCAGCCCGGTGTGTGGCAGTACAGGACCATCTCTGACCAGTTCAGACCAGGCGCGGCAGGAGCAATAACCTCATGGGAAAGAAAAGCCAGAGGTGAGGAGGTCGGGAGCTTGTGAGGTGGTCAGTCGTGGCCGGCATGAGTCACGGGTGGGGGGGGGGGTTAATAAAAAAAAACGTACCTTCCCGGGTACCGCGCAGTCTCAGCTTCTGGCCGGGTCTGGCGTTTTCCTGCTCTCCTGCCTCCGGCAGGAACAGGAAGCAGGCAGCCTCCCTTCCCTCCCCTTAGCTAATCACAACGCTGCAATGGCAGCGTTGTGATTGGTGTGGACGCCGACCAGCCAGGCGTCTATGGGGAGGCCATTTTCTCCATGTAGGCTGAATGCAGCCTACATGGAGAAAAGGGAGAGTGTGCATGACTGGTTTGGTCAGCCCCAGAGGGCCGACCAAACAGTCAGGGCCCGCAGCATTGGGCAAGCCACTCCTCCCCTGCCCTCAAGCAGACCCACCCACCCGCCCACCTCCAACCAAACCCTTCTGCTTTCTCGCAGTGCGAGAAGCAGAAACATAAAATGTTAGTTTTACCATTTTATGTTTCTGCTTCTCGCACTGCGAAAAAGCAGTGGGGTGACGCTCCTCCGCCCTAATGGAGGAGCCGCCCCTGGAGGTGGTCTCCCCTGAGGTGTTTCAGCGGAGTGACAGCAGGAGGGGCCGGTGGGGCAATTAAACAAACAAGAAATGAGCGCAGCTGCTGTAGTCAGCTGTAGCAGAGCGTGCACCCCGGGTTTCCCACGGAAGCGGCCCAGCTAGGACTGGGACCGTTTGTGGGCGCACTCCATTCGAGCATAAACATTCAAACAGACGAGATAAAGCTCACTTACTCTACGCCAAGAGTCACCTCAAAACATGAAGCCACCCAGGGTATAAAAGCTACTGTACAGGCCCTTCAGGACGACCTGGAAAATTCCTGGTTGAGATCAATCACCCTTTCAAGCAATGGGGATCTCCTACAGGCCATGGAAGTAAAAACAATTAATCAGGTGAGTGAAGCCAAAGGGCTGAAGAGAAAAAATGACCACAACACAACAACAAAAGAAGACGCAATGACACAGGATAAGTGTCCAAATTATGGTACACTCGCCCAAATGTTCTATGATGCTTCTCCGGTCACCCCCCAACAACATTTAAACATTCCACAAAACCCCCAACGAAATGAGCACTGGTCCAAAAGAGGCACAAGGGCAGCCGGATGGTGACCTGGGTGGCCATGCAGGCCTGTATATCTCACTACTACAAACTTTATAAGCCTCAACAAAGGCACTTACAATGCAATCTGCCAAATTGGATATTCAAATAGACCTAATGAATATAATATCTATTTATATTTGGTGTATTAATACTAAGCTGGAAAATCTCACAGACCGAATAATAAGAGTCCAAACGATTCATTCACCATTGCTAGCAACCTGTGCACGTGGCCCAATAATCGACCAGCGATATTGGAAGAGATAATACGCATCAAAAAAGCCAATCTGACTAATAATCTTCAGAATAGCAGTCAAATACAAGAAAACATCAAACACCACATAAATCAAGAAGGGAAACTTCATGAATTTTGCCAGCCTATAGATAAAGGGAGTGAACATCCAAATAGGTAGGAAACAAGAAGGGCATTACAAGAGGCGGTCCAGCAGCCCCCAATAGAAGAAGTAAGCATAGACGAGCCGACTACCTGTTCACAATGTATCAGCACATTGGTGCAAGATGTATGATGTAACCGACCTTTGATGCTGTAAAATTAATAAAAAAGTTTCAAAAAAAGCATAGGCAAGCCTAAAATTGGTAGGTTAACGAGGAGACAAAAAAAACACGAAAGAAAAGCAAGAAATAAAACACGATAATTGGAAAAACAACAGCGACCTACAGTATACCCAATATTTGGAACAAGCTAAGATAATAAGCCGAATCCGTGATTCTAGAAATTCCACAAGTACCAGTATAGTGGACAGAACATGCCAAACAAAGTGGGTACCGGAGGAGGTAGACACATTTGAAGAACCAAACTCTACTAAAGTCTCCGGACCAAAATCCCCATCCATAGAAGCCTTGGATAGCTTGACAAAAACTGATCCAGCCGAAGGAGTCACTACAATGGCAGCAAAAGATACAAGAACCACATTAGCCAGAGGGGAAGTCACCAGCGGAACACAGATAATATCACAAACCCAATACAAATGGGAAAAAAATGATAAAAGTGCAAAAGGAACAACTCAGCAAAGTCCATCTCTCAAGGACAATGATGCCCATGGACTAGGGCAAAGGTCTACCACCCAGAAAGAACCAGAGACAAGGAACAATCAAGCACTAAATCGAACAAAACCAAAAGGAACAGTTTAAACAATACATCGGACGTCGGATACACTCAGCAATCGTTGCCAACAAAAGCCCCAAAAAACAGTGCCCAGGAGACAGAGTTTTTTGGACAGGCACAGAAAGCAATACACAACCTGATAGAGGGTCATCAGGAGTGTCTCCCTTCCACTAACCCAGAAGAGTGTATGTTATCAGGCAATGTAATAATAGATGGTACCACGCCCCAATCAGCAGGATCGTCTTAACAGCATTATAGGCCCCCGGGCAAAGCAATGCATTGGGCCCTGCCTACACAACCACTCACAGGAATAGAAATGTTTAATGGAAAATTAGTGTTAAATTCTGGTCTGCATGGGGCCCTTATGCTTAGGGGGCCCCCAGGCAACTGCCCAGCGTGCCTATGCGTTAAGACGGTACTGCCAATCAGGTCACAGGGTTATTGTACAAACCCATAAAAAGTCAAACTCGTCAGAAGGTACCAGGCATCTACATCCGAACATAAAGGTAATGCAACAAATAATTCTGATACCAGAATATGATTCTAAGGGTCGACACAATATTCTTAATAGGGGGAACATATTAAATCTAACAGCAGAAATCCCAGGGCTAAAGCATATAGAATCTTCAGATCTCATATCAGTGGAATTTATTCCAGCTGAAGACCCAAAACGTATGGAACAAACCCACACCACATGGCAAACAGAAGAAACAGCACTCCTCATTCTGAACTTCACACAACAATTCGTAGCATGGGGTATAAAGTTATCTAAACAAACTAAATCATGTTATCCCCAACCCTTGATCTCAAAACCACTTTCACAATCAAAGCAATCGTCAACAAAAACATCAGAAAAGACTTTGCTATACTCGGTGCTGCAGAACGCCTGAGGAAGAAGCTTAAGTACAAAAATGAGGAGCGACGACCAGGCAGATATAAGCCAAAAGCAATAGAGTTGGCTTCCAGCCACCCGAAATGCATATAAGGAAGAATGACCTAGGGAGCATTCAGTAAAAAAGTCCGAGAGGAACGCTTTACATCTGCTCTCATGGAATATAGCGGGAACCAAAAAATTGCTAGAAGGTACACCACCTCAGAATGGGATATGTATGACATAATAGCCCTCCAGGAGAAAAGGGCACTAGATAACCTACCCCTGGAGGGTTTTATCCATTATAATGTGGGGCAGACAAAAACAAGTGGTATGGGCGTCAAAAAGGGGGATTAGCAGTTTATGTGTTCTTGTGGGATTTTAAATGTTCTGATATTAAATCAGAACATTTAAAATCCCCCGATCCTGGTCTGCAACTAATTAAATGTACTCATTGGAGGACTCATGAAGTAAACCCAGTTCTGTTGATCAACATATACATTCACCCAAAATAAAAAAAAAGAACTTAACTCTTTAATTATCAACAATTTCAGACATAAGGCTTGCCCACCCATCCTGGGACATAATCCTGACAGGAGACTTTAACACCAACTTAATCCACACACCAGACGAGGATGGAAAATTAACAATAGATAACATACACTGGAATGTGCTACCGCAGTACCAACTATCAACAATTCGACCAGATCGTACAAGTTAATCATTAGCAACTGCTCTAGAGTACTTGGAAATGAGGATAATCAATGGAAGAACGACAGAAGACACCCCCCCCAAAATTCACTTATCATGCAGCAAATGCACGATCCATACTAGAATTTACAATCATCTCACTTTCATGGAGGCCATTCTTAATGTAGTTCTCAATGGAATTTACCATCTTGAGTGATCATTCTTACCAACATATACTCTTTAGCATAAGCCCTCCAAAGCATAGCATCACCCCAGCAGTAGTCTGGCACATAAACTCGTCAAATCTAAAGCGATTGAGATGGACAAATGATACATTACAAGATCTGCAAAGCACAGTAAAGGAACTAGCAATAACCAGCAGGAACGAAAAAACAAATCTAATAGACTCCTGGACAGAATACACAACAAAACTGACATCATTAACGCCAGGGGGGAGGTGAGAGAGAAAAGAAACAAGGTCAAGATGTTCTGACAAGATTAGTATCTAGCGCGAATGAAACCAACTTAAGTACCTTTAGGGAATTATTTAACAGTCTGTGTATACCAGGGAAAGCACTAAGCAACTCAAATGCCCAGGAGCAAGACTGGGTTGAATTCCTCTCCAGGAGGTTCGAGGGGAGCATAACGTCAGAATCATCGATAACATCACAACCTGAACGTGCCAACAATCGAGAAAACGGTGAGGGGAATGAAATAACTGTAAAAACCAGTACAACCGAAGTAAGACAGAGCACCCCTCCTGCAAATAAATTAACCTTGTTGAGCTATTCAGTTGAAGAAGTAACTAACATAATATGCAAAGGCAGAAGAGATGGTGCACCGGGACCAAACGGCATTCCCCAGACTATTTACAAATGAGATTTGGCTTTTTGGGGCAATCATCTATCCATTCTATTTAAAGAAGCATAACTACTAGGTTGTACGCCATCCAGTTGGCAAGGCTGGATTATCAATCCAATCTACAAAGGGGGAGACTGACTGACCCCGGCAAATTACAGGCTCAAAGCCTTACTCGACGTAGAAGTAAAGTACTACGCATCACTGATCTTAGCGGACCTCATCAAGTGGTCTGATCAGCACAACCTGATCCCGGCCAATCAGACAGGCTTCATGTGAGAAGCTGGCTTGGTATATGGTGTACACTTATGTAAGTGGGTACCTTGCACCAATCCAGACAACCCTTATGGTGATTTTAGTGGTCTTAGACAACCTTAGAAAACTCTCTAAGTGGTAGCTGTGGAGAGCAGCCTTCAGGCATAGTCCAGAAGGAGTGTAAAGCAGCTTGTTTTACCAGAACATAATCTTATAAGTATAGATTAAGTGAAAAAGAACCACACAGTGTATTTATAAAAATATGTATTTATTATAAGACACTCACTAACATATTCAGATATCTCCTACCTGGAGATATACACAATGTACACAATATTTTACGATAGAAACAGGTAAGTAGCACCTAATACACAGCGGTCACCAGGGGGGGACTAAACCATATACTAAATAAGTGGAATGCGAACGACGACTCGAGTCAATACTGTACCCAGAAGAAGTAGCAGTGTCGGGGACCCAAGGAACCACCCGAGGTAAGTAACTAGGAGCCCCACAGAGGTCATGTGCTAAGTGGGAACACAACGAAATGCTGTCTTTGATTGTCCTGATCTTTTCAATGAAGAAAGAATTCAATTTTTCACATAAAGCTTGTGTGGGGGCCACTGGGACGTTTAAGCGGTCGGGGTTGGACAATTCTGAGACTGTTTCAAATATTACTTTTGTTTTATTTTCAGAATTTATAATCTTGTTTGAAAAGTAGGTGGCTTTGGCTCCCCAGATAAGTTTCTTGTAGGACTTTAACTACAAGAGTAATTGAACCTTTTCGTCGGGGTCGTATGCTTTACGCCATTTGTGCTCAGATTTACGTAGAAAGAGTTTGGCTTCTTTAAGGTCATCTGAAAACCATTTGGATGCCTCATGGCGACGAATTAAGCTCGTCGTACACTGAGAATGGCATGAGTATCATTTGCTTCTCTGAGCCAGTTTGTCATTGCCCCCTCAAGCTCCTCCTGGCACGCACTCCGGCTGGGACGGGACTGTGCCAAAGAGTTGCAGAAGGCAGTGAGATCTACATGTTTCCAATTCCTGGTCAGAGTGCCAGGACACCGGGTTCCTAAAAATAGGGAGCACCCATTCTAAATTTAATTAAATTATGGTCTGACCAACAACAGGGAATGACCTGGAGATGTGAAGATTCAGAGACCAGATTTGATCTAAAATATGGTACTGGACATGGGTGGCTGTAGACACCTGCCGAGTGAAATTCAAACTGGTCAACTGCTCAGTCAGATTGGAGGATATGGGGTGTGTGGGTATTTCCAGCTGAGTTCTGTCTTGAATGGAAACTTATAAAAAAGTTTTTCACTAGGTACAGTCTGACTGCATATTGCTAAAACATATGCATTTTGGAAGCAGTTTTAATAAAAGCAAAATGTTTTTGCACAATTACTTGGTTGACCTACGATAAGAGCTACATAAATGAACAATAATACTAACCACATGGGAACCCAAAATAATATGGCGGCCATCCCAGGTGAATAAAAGCCCCACCAATAACAGCCTTTCAAAGTCTCTGGCCCCTAGGAGCACCTTCACATTTCTGTCCTCTCTTCCCATCTATGGGATTCACTTCTAGAAGTGAAAATGGGTTGTGCTTTTGTTGTCGAGAAGAGGCTCCGTTTGGGTATGTGTCACAAGGGGCGAGATGTATGAAGCCATTTAGCGCTCGCAAACCCTGTGATTCCCTAAAACAGGGGGTTTGCAACTGCTAATTGGCTTTTTAGTATGTACTGAACCCATTTAACAAACTGTAAGTACTTATCAATTCGCAAAATGGGTTTGGAAATGCCAACTGGATCGCAATTTGAAAGGGGTGAGTTTGAGGCGTCCCTTCCAAATTGCGATTTGCAATGCTATTTAACAATGGTGAGTGACCACAATTTCAGTTTAGCAAAGGGGAAGAGGGTCCCCAGGAAACCTCTTCCACTTTGTGAAAGTAGAAAAAAAAGTTTGGGAGTGGCCAGTGGTCTGGAGGGGGGACCAGTGGCAATTAAAAAAAAAATTTTTTTGTTAAATGCAGCACCGTTTCCTTTAAGGAAAGCGGACACATTAAAAAAACAAAAAAAGTGATCACAGACATGGTGGTCAAATGACCCCCAGCAGGCCCATCCCTGTAAAGGTTACCAATTTAAGTAAATCACAATTTTACAACCTAACTCATAAATAGTAATGCGGTAGGTCAGACTTCGACCACTCAATGTGATCTATTAATATAAAGGTCACTTTGCAAAATAATTTAATGGTTGCAAAAATGCTGGTCGCAAATTGCAATCAGTATTTTACGACCACATCTACATACATCTGGCCCAATATTCTTTGCACGGCCCCTACACAGCGGGGGATTCCTGTACACTGCTCCACGCGAAATCTGCTTCTTTAACTTGGCAGGGGCCAGCATCTGGAGTGCACGTCCGCCCCCACCACCCGCCCATCCAGATAGGATATTTGATGAACTGCTGCAAGTGTTGGCTGTTCCAGATCTGCAATGTGAATTAATGAATAGCATTTAAGAGGAAGAGTTCAGGAAGAGTGCAAGTCTCCAGGGAGGAAGTAGCATGTACTTAGTTACACAAAGTGGACAGCGCATCTGGTACGTGCGAGAAGGAGCGCAACGGGAGGGTGCTAGTCAGGTCCACCTGAAGCCTGATAGAGCACCCAATACTAGGTGATAGCAGTATGTAATACAAAGAATTTAGGAAGCAGGGCCTTATTAAGATTATCACAGCACATCTGCAGCTCTGCAAACAGCCGTGGAGGGAGAGGGGAAGGATAGGTGCAGTGATGCTATAGTGCTCGCTTGCAGACAGGGGGAGACACTCTAAGTCCCACCCATGTAAGCGAGCAAGATGGCTAGCGAGCTGAACACTCACTATGTATGGACATGTGCGGTGATCTGCACTGGTGCGTATTTCTTTGCTTGTGGTAGGCAGACGAAAATCACAGCGCAAAACCACCATTTTCATTTGTTCACATCTGCCTTCCAAAGGCAAACTCAGGAGGAGTACTCCAGATAGCAATTTCACAGTGGAAGTGGAATTTCCCACCTGCACGATCTGCTGGCATGTCTTGCATGCCTTTGGCTGTGAGCAGCCAATCAGAATTGTGTTGACAGAGGTATCTATTCTGATTGGTTGAAAGGTTCCCTGCTTGATGAACATTCTGAATTGATGCTGGCATGCAGTCCTAATTCTTGTGAACAGCCCGGACTTAACTGGGCTGCATTTTGTAATCCAAAGTCTTTTGCGTTTAGACAACAAAACCAGCCCTGTTTGTGTTCAGATGTGCAGCGAATTTTAATCTTTTTATTTTACTTTCACTCCACAGGTAAACTATAACAAGCATTGGCAAAGCAATGTAGACTTATTATCTTTGCCAATGCTTTTTGCTGATTCTGTTCTCCATTAGCAAAAAGTGGAAATGCTTGCCTGCCACTGCTGCGCAGTGCACATTAAGAAAGGAGCAGCCCAGCAGCAAAATGCAGCTTCCTAGCCTTTCAAACTAAAGAAATTAATTATGTAAAAAATGAAGTGACGTGGAGGGTGAGGGGAAACATAGGAGCTGGTGTAGGAGAAGTCAGCTCTGCTGAGAAAGAGGAGCAGAGGAGGCTAGAGGAGCAGGTGTGGGGTGGGTTACAAAAAGAAAACAAAACAGCAGGGGGAGCTATGGAATACCATGGGCGAGCAACACAGAGTGTGGCAGTGGTTTGCAGGGGGAAGAAGCACACGAGGGAAGAGGCAAAAAAACCTCAAACAGAGACACTCCCGTGGAGAGCTAGAAGCAAAAGAAAAAAAAAAGTGATTACCGGAATACAAGCAGTGGAATGACACACGTAATCCAATCAGAAAACAGCAAAGAACAAATACTACTCCATAGGCAGCACAAACAAAGACTAGGGAGGAAAGCCATCAAATAAGAATTAGGGAAATTAGATTGATAAGAAAGCCATCCAATCAAGAGCAAGTGGCTGACCCAAAGTCCACTATTTTACATATTTATTGTATTAGAAACAACAGGTCTTCAGCAACATGCAACTGAAGTGATTTAATGGCAGGACCTAAAAAAAGGCTGATTTCTATGATTCATTTTTTTTCAACTAGCAGGCCACAAGTTTGAATCACCTCCACGTTACATTATTCTGAGCTCAGTAAATTAAGTAATATTAAAATTACAAGATAATAAATGTTATTTACAGGGTTTAGAAATGCCAGAAGGGTAGTATGACGCACTGTGTTTTGAATAGGCAGTTATTGTTACAATTGAGTGCAAGTCTCACATCTCATTCTTGCTAAGTCTCAATTAACTAGTGCTTAATTTGAGCCGGAGGTTTCCGGTGCTCGACACCAGCACCGGCCCTTAAGACCGCTACCACATGGTGGCAGTGTTTGTCTTATTTAGAGAAAAGCCTAACAGATGTTTATTAATTTAGTATAGATTAAAAAGTCATACTTACAGTTTTGGAGGCCTGGAATAGTCAGAACTGTCACACGTGTAGGAGTGTGATGTTAGTAGTTGTGCTGCTACTGCAGTTTGCAGCACTGGCAAGGGCAATGCGCGGTGCAAGCAGAAGTGGCCTCCTGAAGAGGGCCCTGGCACTTTTTCTTTTTTAACAAATTAAGCACTGCAATTAACCCATTACTTTTAAAAGGAGTCTCTTATCTGGGGCCAGGCCTGGTATAAGGATTTTTGCTGCTCTAAGCAAAATTATATTTTGTCACCCAAGAAGTAGAGCAAAATTTGCTGTTGGGCCCATCTTGGCCCCTTTGCCTGTGCTGCCCTTGCGGCTGGCTCCAGTTGCTTGGCTCTGGAATGAGCATTACTCTAGATTCACCTTAAATCTGTTACAACCTTAAAGTCTGATCCAAAACTGTCCCATCCCATCTCCTAGGACCACTCTGGCCTTTGGGTCACAGCAAAGCAATGGCTTCACCCAGAATGATGCTCCACTACCAAAATGTGAGGATTCTCTGGAATGATTTTGGCAGGCTTCCTCACAAATGTTCAAAAGGCAAACGTTTCTGCAGAGAATGGGTCACACGTGAGCAAAAACCCTCTAGTTTTAGAGAGCAACAAAAGCTGAGACGTCAATGAGTAAATACCACAGTCCCCCGACTTAGAGTAGCTGAGGTCCTTGGTTGACTACCTCTGGGAGAGTTCACTACAGGTGAACACACTTATAACTTTGGGGGAGGGGATCTGAAGTATAAGGCCTGCGCAATGAAGCCTAGACGATACATTGGTAGGGGTATAAACAGAGGACCAAATAACTCCTAGCTCCACCCTTGACCAAAATGTGCAATCCTGGGCAAATTACTTCATATGCCTGTGCTTCAACTCTCCTATCAGGCAAAACTGTGAGCTAGTTGTTTAGCACCATTATTTAATGGTGTGTATAACATGCATTGGCAAATTAATGTAATATGCCAAGACATGTAAATACAGGCATTCACAAATGCTGTTTACATGTGGTGTTTGCACAAGTGTTCCTCAGCACACTAAAGTCTGCGTTGTTGGCTTCATTAAAGCTGAGAACAAGGGTATCAAAAATAATTGCTTTCTGTACAGAACACACAGAGGAATTTCAGAACTAAATTTGACAAAAGTGTCATGATTGAGCATACTTTTCGGAGGTAACGCAGCCCTTCATACATTTCATTGGAACCGCTTCCCAGAAGGCGGAATGATATATCAAATAGCCAATAGCATGAGTTGAGAGAGAAATACTCCTGTGGGTGGAGTCAATACCAACTCTATGTATATTTTAAAGAACTGGTAACAATATGTATTGCAGACCGCTTTGCTGTCAAGCCAGACCTAAAAATAATTAAGGTGATTACAATACATCTTACTATCCATGCCATTAATTGCCCACAGACCCCACTGGAGGAAGAATTAAAATGTATTTACATAGGCGAGTGCAAAGGGATCCTTTTTTTAGTGTTTGGTTTAAAGTTGCATATGAAAGATGAACTAATACCCAAAGGCAGGCCTTATAGAAGGGCTTTATTTGTTGTTAAGAATTCCAAGCTTGCAAAAAATCATAATCTGCAAATGAGGAAGCGGCGGCAAGTTAAGAAGAATGTCATTGTTCATGTGAAAGGGAGAACAGATGATGGTACTGCTTTGGGACGGGAGGGTCTGTCTTGTAACCCTGCCAACGTTTTGGTTTGAAAAACCTTACAACTAGAATGCACCTTGATAGTCTCTGTCTGCAGAGCACGTAGAAGACCAGAATTTAGTTTTGCAACCAGAAACTTGTCTCCAACTTAACTTCTATTCTAACAATCCGTGACAACAAAAAACAAGGTAGGGTTTTCAAATTTTAGCAAGCATTTGCAAGCAATAGGTCTCGCATCAGCAGTAAACAGCAAGCAATGTTGTGAGGGTGCAGTACCACAGGCTGTCACTAGGTGTCCCTTGGGACCTCTTTTGTCCACATTTGGTACTGCACCCTGCAACATGGCCAAGGACAGGATATGGTGCAGCGGTGGGAGCTGCTGATTGGGGATCTGGGGATCCCAGTTTGAGTCTGGTGTCAGCCCGATTCTTTAATTTCCCCCGAGTGCATGGATAGGTGCGCTATATAAATAAAAGCTACAAATGTAAAATAACATAAGAATTCAATGCTCGGGGGCGGGCAAGCAGTGTCGTGAGCAAAAGAGCAGTGGTCTTGGAGGGGTGGTGGGGGCCTGGAGCAGTGCTATGGAAGGGGTGAGCGGGAGGCACGGGGAGATTAAGGGATGAACTGCAAGCAAATGAAGAGACAGGATCAAAGCGACAGAAGTTTAATTGCACAAGTAACAGAACACTTGAGGACCAAACACGCAGCCCAACAAAAAAAAAAGTTCTCTCGAATTATAAATTACCTGAACAGTAAGAGCACATGTAAGAAGGCCAGTCCTCATGTGTGGATACAAAATTCCAAAAGGAGGGAACCATTCACATGCAGCACAGCCTCCTTCCAGAGTGCCATGCAACCCTTCACCCCTTACAGATTACCATGCACATGCAGCACTACCTCCTTCCAGAGTGCCTTGCAGCCCATCACTCCTTACAGAGTACCATGCACATGCAGCACAGCCTCCTTCCAGAGTGCCTTGCTGCTCTGCCCCATTTCATAGTATCAGGAATCCTTGTCCTTTTTAGAGTGCTATTCTTACAGTATTCTTTTCTATCCTACAGAGTTCCATGCTGCCACCTTTCAGGGTGCCAACACGCCCTGCCCCATCATAATGCCATGCTACCCCCTTTATTGCAATAGAGACCTGCCCCTTACATGGTGCCATTCTTACATTCTTTCTTGCCCTCCTGCCTTTCACAAGTAGTGACAGAAGGACTTCCCTCTAAAGGCAGCGTCCCTGTCACCATGACGCCATCAATGGATACAGTAAGGCAGAGAGGACCCCTGTATGTTGCGGTACTGCTAAACGTACTGGTGGTTTCAGATAATGACTGCCCACAGGATAGAACAGTCTCTGCCAGGGAGGCCCCCAGACTAGTCACTCATACAAACACATGAATGTACCCACTGTCCCATCCAACATCCATCCCTAGAGACAGGTGTACCCTTGCATGCCTCCTCCCCTGTTCTAGTCGCAGGAATCTTCGTCTTTTGGGCCCTAAGCCTGGTGTACCCTTGCATGCCTCCTCCCCAGTTCTAGTTGCAGTAAACTTTGTCTTTTGGGCCCTAAGCCTGGTGTACCCTTGCATGCCTCCTCCCCTGTTCTAGTCGCAGGAATCTTCGTCTTTTGGGCCCTAAGCTGTCTTGTTTACCCTTGCATGCCTCCTCCCCTGTTCTAGTCGCAGGAATCTTTGTCTTGTAGCCTAAAGCCTGGTGTACCCTTGCATGCCTCCTCCCCTGTTCTAGTCGCAGGAATCTTCGTCTTTTGGGCCCTAAGCCTGGTGTACCCTTGCATGCCTCCTCCCCTGTTCTAGTCGCAGGAATCTTCGTCTTTTGGGCCCTAAGCCTGGTGTACCCTTGCATGCCTCCTCCCCTGTTCTAGTCGCAGGAATCTTTGTCTTTTGGGCCCTAAGCCTGGTGTACCCTTGCATGCCTCCTCCCCTGTTCTAGTCGCAGGAATCTTCGTCTTTTGGGCCCTAAGCCTGGTGTACCCTTGCATGCCTCCTCCCCTGTTCTAGTCGCAGGAATCTTCGTCTTTTGGGCCCTAAGCCTGGTGTACCCTTGCATGCCTCCTCCCCTGTTCTAGTTGCAGTAAACTTTGTCTTTTGGACCGTTTTCAAGTTGTCCACACACACTTGCACCCTGACTCCAGCTGTTCTGAACTAAAACGGTTCCTGGTTTCTTGGGCATTCTTCTTCCTAACCACATGCTCACTCACAGTGTGGCTAATGGCATGGGGACAAGCAACATGACCACCGCCATGTTGTCTTGCCTCTGGGTGACTGAATGTGCTGCGGGGCCTGAGATAGGTCTGGGTGTAGGAGAGAGAGATAGAGAAAGAAAAAGAAATTCATTTGGCTCTGACCCAGAGTACGAAAGAAAGACAGAAAAGGAAGGACGCAGCCAAGTTAAGAAAAGAATGACAAAGGTAGAAAAGAGTGAAAAAGATCCTGAAAGAGTGTGATAAAAGACAAGAAGTGTTGTGGAAAAAACGTCACTGCATTTGTACAGTAGATCAAGTTGCATGTACACAGGGGCGTCATTGAGGCCCCACTTTAGCTGCTTGAGTGGAGTGAGGGGTCACTGGGCAGTGTGTGTAACATAAAACCTTTAACAAGTTGTTTATGGCTTCTTTGACTTGGATTGGAGACACTGGTCTTCAAACAAGTCATAAATACCCCTGCAGGAAAATAGCATGATGGAGGCGTGGGTCAAGTGAAAACACGCGAAACAAGGGAGCATGACAGGATGGAGGTATGGAGAGAGGGGCTCGATGGAAGGAGAAACTAAGGATAGATGGGTAAAAGTAAAGATGACCAAGTTCATTGGAAACTGAGATACATTTGGCTACATTGTTATCCGAATTTCCATGGAGAAGCAGCCAAACGAGTGCTAGGCTCCCTCCCCGCACTCGCTTATTCAATGCCATTTGGGATATGGTTCAAAGTGGAGGGTAGTTTATTCTTCAGGCTCCTCACTTACAATAACATCAGTCACTAGGACAGTAGATGGTCTGTAACTGTCCAAGAAATTCTTGCCTTTCTAGGAAGCATCTCCACTAATTCAACTGCTCAACAAACCACCGCAGTGCCCCCCAGCTTGCACCATCCATCACAGCCGTGCTTGTCACAAGGGGAAGATAGAACAGAGCAACTGGTTATAGTCAGTAGAGACAATCAACAATGAGGTCCAAGACTGATCCTCAGTGGGAGCAAGGCCACAAGCACACCATCAGCACCACAGGAAGGTGGGTAGGTAAAGATGTGATGACATCAGGTGTCTATATCTATACGCACCAAGACTATGCGTGTCTGTCACCTCCCTCTGGTCCAGGTGGTGCAGTGCTTTGCCAGACTATATTCCCCTTAGCACACCAGTGTTGACTGCAAATCATGCCGTATTCAGCTTCAGAATAACGCATTTTCACATGCACATCAGGCACTGCTAAGGTTTACAAGAAGGTGTTTAGGGTGTACCACTGTACAGTGCAGAAAATGCAGTGCTCAGAAGGAACACAGTGTATTCTCAGAGGGTCAGTAAAATGCTTCTTGCAGCTGCTCTGCACAGTTTCATCGAAGCTTGCAGAACAGTTTGGTATGTTCAAAGAGTTTCCCCAAATGATTCATACCCTTCGTGAGAACAACTTTTCCACATAAGAGAACATGTGCCTTATGTAGGCGGCATTTTCAGAATGTACCAACGTACACTAATTCCAAAATGGTATTAGGTAACTCTTTGCGCCGCTGGAGATACCTCATTCGATCACCATCCAGGCACTCTCTCTGTTGCATCACTAAACCATCATGTGACACTTCTTGGAACGAGTCTCTGAAAACATCCCCAACCATCCAGCAGCCAGACAGACCTCGAACGGGAGCTGCCCAGAACCTGCTCCGACTGTCTCTCCTTTTCAAGAATCATTTCAACACAGGAGGATGTTTCACCTACTTAGATGGCCGGCACAAGCAGTGAGGCATGATCTATTCTCCCGTCAAGGATCCACCCAAGTAGATGACTCACAATGATGTGTCCATCATGAGGAATGTCAGGAGGTTGGTCGGTGTTGCAATAGCGGACTCATTCAGGAAATAGCAAGGGCTGGAAGTACCATCCTGCTAAAAAAAATATGCAGAAAGTTGTTTTCTTTGTGGAAAGTAGGCAACTACTCACTCTAAAGTTACTTTCTAGTTCATCCTGTTCAATTTCTTGAGGCCACAATTGGACTTTTGTTTCCAGCTCCAAGGACCTAATCTGGAGTATTGTGTCCAACTCTGCGGCGTCATCTGGATATTTGTTCAGTTTCAGAGGCCTCACCTGGAGTATTGTGTCTAGTGTGGAAGGACCGATCTGGAGTATGGTGTAAGTTTAAGAGCACTGTGAGTAGTTCTGGGGACCACATCTGGAGTGATTTGGCCATTCCCGAATGGCAACACCCTTGAGTTTTACATCGGGTTCTGAGAGATATAGCTCCAGAAAGACAGTCATCCTTGAGACCTCCAAGAGCAGACAACTAGAACGGTAAATAGTTTATTCTGCAAGTCCATGGATGAACGGCGTAAAAATCTGAGGTATACACCAGCATGAAGGAGTATAAGGAACAGACCTTTGACTTCCTACAGAGAATAAAAGCAATAAAAGAAAACCGATTAAATCGTACTAACTACTTGAGAAAAAGAGCAACAAAAGAGATAGTGGTGTCAGGGCAGGAGCAAGATGAGAAAACTGTCTACGCAGGAAAAAAGATTGGTAAAACGATGACATTTTACAGGAAATAACTCCAACAAGCATCGACAGGCCAAAGGTTTTGGCTTGCATTTTGAGATTTGTTCAAAACAAAGCCTACTGCGCTAAAATTAAAAAAAAAGATAGATTTATGTGTTGAAATCATCTAGGAGATAAGGAATTTAATGTGTGATTCAGTGTACTTTTGAGATGTAAACTAATAAATCATGCATTGCAAATTAAGCACTCTTAGTTGCTGCACTGATTCACCAAACAGCCAACTGCAAGAGAGAAATAATTATTTAGGTGGAGCAAAATTCTGTGTATATTTTACAAAATTGATAACAATAGGTTTTGCAGACAGGTGCTGTCAAGCCTGACCTAAAAATATACTGGTGTAGACTATGTAGGGTGCGTGGGGAAAAACAGAAAAAAAAATCTGTCAGAAGTCAGCGGTCTAGCCTTCTCTGCCAAACTTTGCTTTAACATTCTGCTTTAGAAACTACCAGAGAGAATAGCCCACCATGTAGGCTGTTGGTATTTTTTCAGAAGTGCATGATTTTGTGGATGTCACTACCTCGAACTGCAGCGGTCATTGGGACAATTCATCTAATATATCACATAATATTGGCTCAGTTCACCCAGTCACCCAGTAAGGAACTGATATTACACAGTGGCAGCGTACCCCTGTAATGGGAGGGTTTACCGATCATGTTTGGAGCCTCTAGGCAGCCAGTATCCATTTAGGGGCTGGAGAGACCCCAGGACAAAAGCGGCAGCCTAAGCAAGCTATTGCATTTTTTTGGAGCGGTTGATGGGATGAGGGGGCAGAAGTGCTTCTTTGGCAGTTCTCGGGATGAAGCTCCACCCATTCAAGGACCCTCTCCTCCTCACAGAGGGATAAGCAGATCTGACCAAGAGTCCTGCAGTAGCATCCTGCTTACTGCCAAAGTCTGGGTAGTACATGCTATGTGCTAGAATGCAGTGAGACATATTAAAGATCCCCCGCCCCCACCAGTCCCCTCAATCAAAACAGCAGCTCAATCCTGATATATATATATATATATATATATAGATAGAGTTAGATAGATAGATATAAATATATATAATAGAGGGTAAAGTGGGTTGCCTTGTCAAACACAAAATACTCTAATGTCTCATGGGTCAATGAGATTGATGTAGGACTACATAAAGGAACGATGTCCACCATGACGGTAACATATGCCCACTAGAAGGCAACACGCTGCAACGCGTTGGCGGCATGAATCTTTTTGATTTGTGTTTTGTATTTTATATACTTTTTCTTGAGCTTGTTAAAGGCTTATTATAATAAAAATCTATTTTGCTTGGTGCCACCGTACCACGGGCTGGTGAAGTGACTATGTGAGGATATATATATATATATATATATATATATATATATATATACACACATATATTCACAGAGCAGTTATAAATGCAAATGTGTGGAAACAAATGTATATACATTTGGGAAATGCTTTTTGACTGGCGAATGGAGTTTGCACTTTCTCTTCAATGATAATTTAGCAACTCATTAATAAAAAAAAATCATGCATTAACCTTCATGTACTACAATGTGCAAGAACATCAACAAAAGATGGGCGCCTGGATCACATTCTTTCTAAAAGATATAAAATCATAGGTCTTCAATAAAAACTTCAAACAACAAGTATATTTATGCCACCTCAACATACTCACTATGCAGAATAACTTCTCTATACCACACCTACATGCACTTAGCACTGCATGAAATCTGTAAAATGACCAACAATTTGTTGGAAAACAAACACTGGACAACTGTTCACCCTAGCAGGACGAAACAAATTACAGTGTCCTTCAGCAACTAATCCATTCACATTATGCTCCACACAGATCCATAACAAGATCTAGCCGGCTTCTATCCAATAAAATCCTTCACTAAACAACACATTAGGGTAGTCTAACTTTGTTGGCTAGTACCCAATATCACTGACCTCTAAACAGGACTAAACACAACCAAGTACAAGATCTATGGGCCACCTTAACAGTGTTCATGCTGGTGGGATCTAATACAAGCATTGGCAAAGCCAATAGGTCTCGCCTATACAGGAGCTATTGGCTTTGGCAATGTGTTTTTGCCATGTTGTACATCAGTGTGGCTGCTGTTCAGCATGGTTAAACGTTAGTGGCTTGGAGTGTCCAAGAGTGGAGTTGGGGGGGGGGGGAGTAGAGTGTCGTAGAGTTGAATAGAGGGGAGTAGAGTTCATTGGTTCAGTGTCAGAGTGTGCCAGAGTGCAGTTTCATAGAGTGGAGTGGGGTGGAATAGATTGGAGTAGATTGTGGTCGTGGGGTGGATTTGATTGGAGCAGATTGGAATGGATTGGATTTGGGTAGAGTGAGTTAGATTGAGTGGAGTGGATTGGAGAGTGTGGACTGGATGGGGTGTTCTGGACTGGAGTGGGGTGGATTGAAATGGGGTGGATTAGATTGGTTTGGAGTCGGATGGTTTGGAGTCAGGTGAATTTGAGTGGAGGGGTGGTCTGGACTGGACTGGAAGGGGTGGATTGGGGTGGGGTGGATTGGAGTGTGGTGGTCTGGATGGATTAAATTGAGTGGGGTGTACTGAACTGGGATGGGGTGGATTGGATTCGGTTAGAGTAGGGTGGATTGGATTAGAGTGTGGCTGATTGGACTGGAGTGGGGTGGACTGGATGGGGTGGAATACATTTGATTGGGGTGGATTGAAATGGGTGGGGTGAGTGGGGTGGATTGGATGAGACGGACTGGAGTGGGATGGAGTGGGGTGGGCAGGGGTGGACTGAAGTGAGGAGGAAAGGAGTGGGGAGGAAAGGAGTTTGGTGAATTGGACTGGCATGGGGTGGGGTGGCATGGATTGGAGTCGAGTAGATTGGAGTGCACTGGGGTGGACTGGATTGAAGCGAGGTGAATTGGATTGAGTGGGGTGTGGTGGATTGGTTGGAGTGGGGTGGATTGGATTGAGTTGGGTGGATTGGACTGAGTGGGGTGGATTGGACTGAGTGGGGTGGACTGGATTGGGGTGGGTTTGATTGGGTTGAGGTGGATCGGGGTGGGATGAGATGGATTGGGTGGGGTGAGTGGGGTGAGTGATTGGGTGGGGTTGGTGGGGTGGACTGGATTGGGGTGGATTAGATTGGAGTGGGGCGGAATATTTTAGATTGGAGTGGGGTGGATTATTTTAGATTGGAGTGGGGCTGATCGTTTTGGAGTGGGACAGATAGTTTTGGATTGAAGTGGGGCAGATTGTTTTGGATTGGCGTGTGGCAAATTGCTTTGGATTGGAGTGGGGCAGATTGTGCTGGATTGGAGTGGGGTAGTGTGGGAGTGCAGAAGATTGGAGTGGAGCAGATTGTTTTGTATTGAAGTGGGGAAGATTGCTTTGGATTGGAGTGGGGCAGTTTGGAGCGGAGAAGATTGGGGTGGGTTGGGAGGATTGGGTTGTGGTGTACTGGAGTGTTTTGGATTGGGGTGAGTGGTTTGGATTGGAGTGGACTGGTTTGGTCTGGGGTGGATTGGATTGAGTGGGGTGGATTGGATTGAGTGGGGTGGATTGGATTGGTGTGGGGTGGATTGGTGTGGGGTGAGGTGAGGTGGGGTGGATTGGCATGGATTTGAGTGTGGCAGACTGGAGTGGGGTGGATTGGGGTGTACTGCACGATTATGTGTTAAAGAATCATTTCAGAAATTACACATAAGAAAGAAACAATGTCACTTTGCAATAAGATATCCTCATCTTTTCAGGACAGCAACCATCAGCAAAAACAAAAGAAAACAAGAGTGTAACGTGAGAATAGAAGATTTGCTAAAATATAAGAAGTCTAACTATAGAAAATAAATCTTTGCCATTTTGCTTGTCTTGCTGGGCATGTTTTTCCCAGTCGCATGCCTCCTGTTTGCAGGGCATTAAAAGTTAAAAAGAATAAAATACTACCTCAATCAGGTCGGACGGGCACTGATTAGTTTGAATCAATCAGTGCTTGGTCCCTGCTCCATAGAGAGGAACGGAAATGATGTTAGGTCTGCCTTGATGAATTACCAGGCGGTATAGAAGAAAGCCATGCAAGTCAACAAATGGTAAGCAATGGGCGGATTCCATGCCCTTTTAGTTAACAACAGTGTCTTGCAAGCGAGACGCATGCGCTAGCTCATGCTCTCACAGGCTCGACCCTAAAAAGACTTTCACTTCACTTTCCGCAAACAGGACTATCTTTTCAACACTCAGCAGTGATAAAACTCTTTGTGTCTTCCTCAATAAAGGGACATTGAAGTGTATTTTATTATAAGGATGTTTTAAATAAAATGACTGTTGTATCTAATCTTCGCTGAATGAACCTGAGAGACCTAAAGCAGCAACTGAATCTTCAAAGGATTAACGTAATATCATATTTTGGTAGCACAAAAAAACTGGCAAACTGGCTTCAAAGTTTACAAAAGGCAGCATTATGGGTGAAGCTGCAAATACCCAGAGGGTTCCATGTTATTTCACTTATTGCACTGGTTACTCATCGAAAACAGTGTCTATTCAACACTGATGGCCTGGTCGATGAAGATTCAGAGGCTGAAGCCTGCGTCCACTATCATGAGAGAGAGACGTTCCTTTGGTGTTGCCTAGAGGAGGGCAGCTCTCCGTTACAAGGTTTCTTGAAGATGGTGATAGAAGGCTCTGCACTGACAGTGATGGAGTTAAAACCTGTTATAGCCTTCGAGATTACGCGATACAGAAGAGACCCATCTACAATGTTGTATAGAGATTGAAACATTTGTATTGAATCAAACAGAGTTAGCAGGGCTTCTTTTGTAACATTTGTGAAAAGTCTCTGCTTGGCTTGTCAATGATCTCAGAATGTAGGTGAAACAAATCCATCCAGAACAGAACAAAGAAGAAGCTCAAACTCATGGTTGGGACTCAGCCGCCCTAGTACTCCGTCTAGCTTATGTAAATGTTTTCTTTTCTCTTTAAGTTTTGTTATGCTGTTTTTATGTAGCATGTGGGTGCCATTTACACATCCTACTAGCCAAGCAAATAAATAGAATAAAAATAAAATAAATATGACATTTGCCGCATTTTGGAAATCAGTGGCATGGTTCCCTTTATGCTAAAGTGATGACAATGTAGCTTCTGATGTTAAAAAACACCTGGTGACTACAAACTGCATTATTCTTAATATGGGTTTGCTGCATGGAAGCGTGTGAGAATAACAGTAAAGCGGAGAGCTGTGTCCTTTTAGAAGTTCTGAGAGCAGTGTAGGGCCTTATGGAATTATCTGTTGCTTAAAGAAAAACAGAAGGCCATTGTTACCATCCCAGGGGACTAGAATTATTTCTTGAGCCATTCTTGCGTTCGCTCATATTTCTCTTTACGGAAGTCTACTCTAGTCAGGATGAAGATGTAATAAGATCTAATTGTGTCTTTGCTTCATGCTAGATGTTTAAATTCTGAGGGACCTGTTCAGAAAGGCATTTCGAAATAACCCAATTATTACTCCTGCAGTCCTCGTACAAGTACTCTTACATGCCTTATAAACTGGCCTGAAAATATCTGAAATGGGAATAAAATGGGACTATTCAGGTCATATTAGTACAAATAGAAAGGACTGTGCCCTCTTTGCATTTTGACTAAGAGAGTTGGGTGTTTCAAGATAGATTCGCAGGGAATGTAAGAATACATAAAAAGTACTCCCGTCGTACGACTTTCCATACTCATGCGTGCATTTGTGAATCAGCCCCTGGGTCTTTGGTCGGTATAAACTAGTGGGTTTAAAAAAAATATATATTGATAAAAGAAAATTAGGCTATTAAAACGCTTTCCCTCAGCTCTGTACGAAATGTCTCTTACTAAGGGCCTAATTATGACTTTGGCGGTGTGGAGCAGGTCGCCACGCCAGTGCAGCACTCCCACTCTGCCAAAGCCGCACTGACACCGCACAACAAATTACGAGTCTCCTAGTGTCTTGTGGGCAGTGCTTTGGCGGTCCCACAGCAGTGCCCATTAAAAAGGCACCGCAATGGGAGTGCCTAAGGCTGTTCCTGCACGGCATGGACTGCACAGGAAAGGGGGTGAATGCACACCTGGGGCACATGTAGGCACCCCATGGCCCGGAGGAAACAGGGGGCCCTGCAGGGCCCCCTTTGTTTCCTCACTGCCACAGTTCCGTGGAGGTGAGGAAACACCTAATATGCTCAGCAGTGCCGCAGTGGCACTGTCAGCGTATTAGAGCCTCCAACCGCTGCAGGATCCATGATCTCCGGCAGTTGTGGCGGGCCAGTGATGGTCCCATTGCCGTGATTGTAATACAGCAGGTGGACCGCCACCAAGGTTTCGGAACTCATGATCAGCCCCATAGACATTATCCATTTATGATCTGTTTCTAGGGGCTTCCAGTTTATGCTAAAATTATCAATGTCTACAGTTAGCTTCAGTGGGGTTCAGTACTGCTTGGACATTTGAACAATCCCTCATTTATGTCTTCCCAAATAAAAGGCCAAAAGAGGGGTTGTATTTTTGATTGTAGAAGACGATATCTTTATTCTTTTAATCCATGAACATTTTCCCTTTTTCGACCTCTTTTGAACCGGACAACCGCATATACGTGGGGGAGACACGAATCCCATATCTTAACATCGGGGGAGCCAGGAACAATGCGTCTTGGTGTTGCTTGGCTCTCTTTCTGCTTCCAGATATAAGACTTTTGAATAAGAGACAAATTATCTATTTACTTTTTCTTTGGTCCAAGTACTTAAACGATAATTACAATTTACAGAAAATTACAGATTCTATAAGCCCTGAAGAAGTCCCATGAGGGACGAAACGCGTTGGCAGTTTTGTCCACTGTGCGTCTGTATTTTAAAGAAAATGTTCATGGATTAAAAGAATAAAGATATCGTCTTCTACAATCAAAAATACGACCCCTCTTTTGTCCTTTTATTTGGGAAGACATTTATTTACAATTCAAACTGTCTCAGACTATGAACAATAACTTCTTTGATACTGTGTTTACTTGTGTCTTTCGGGTGTAAGGCCATTTTTGTTGAATTGTGTGTGGTGGCTTGTAAACCACCTATATGGGATGCCTGTTGGTCACATCCCAGGCCTAGTGCACCGAGGTATAATCACAGTACTGAAGCCACAATACGTAGCAACGACTGGTGCTGGACTTTTGTGCTCTGACCTTCGATCTGTGCTTCAATCCCTCATTTACTTGATATTTTCATATGATTTCCCTGACTTCCCCTTCGCCCCTCCCAACTCCAATTTAAAAGCAAAATTACTACAGTTTGTTCAAAACTATCCTATATAAGCCAACTGCTAATCTTTCCTTATTGGGTGGAACCCTAAATCAACAGAATGGTTTTATGGGGTTTCCTTTGCTAAGGATTGCAAGGCCTGATCCAAGAATGACAAATCTGGTGTCAGAGGCCAAGACTGTTGCTTTAACAAAGCTTTGCTAATGGAACTTAATGCAAGAGGCTTGACCCGAGGCATTCAATACTGGACGCCTTTCTGGTATCAGAGATTATAAGGAGAAAAAACACCTTCGCCGTTTTATCTGGTAATTCAAAAGTTTAAAATAAATCAAGCATTGTCTTCCCAGCTGAGGTCAGATGTTCCTTAGAGGACTGTACCCTCTTTGCAACAGACTCACTACACAAAGAACACCTCTGTCAGGACTATTACATGACCTTAGTGCAGTTCCTTCCTGTATGTTTTACTACTTAGAAAGGAGAGGCCTGGTTACGCCAGTCAAATTCTTTGGCACTGAATAACTTTTCCACCAAGAGTGGGCGAAGTTGCCAAAATTAAAAACTTCACCAACTTATAGAACTTTTCTTTTTAAATTTAATCAACTTCAGGAACTTAACGAATTTAGCAGCGCTTAAAAATGGTTGCCAAATTCTCCAGAAAGTGGCTGCGCTGGAAAATCAAGCCCAGGCTACTTTTAACATAAGAACGGTCCCAGAAATAAAGCATTTGTGGGGAAACCCCTCCAGGAAAAACTGTTTTTGCAGGAAAATTCACAAGCACGTAAAAATGCCAAAGTTTGGAGCGTCATTACGTTTTCATCTTTTTAGATGGAGTTTTAATTTAACTAAAATGATCCGTTTTCCCATTTTGATTCCCATGGACATGTTTCACCTACAATCTGAAATCATTGTCAAGCAACAAGACAATTGCTTCCTGACCCCACTATATAAAAACAAAAATACATAAACAGCGTATAGCTCCCACATCCTGTTAACTCGAAGCACGCAGTGGAACCAGAAACCACTGGAAGACAGCGAGTGGAGCACACACCTGGAAAGATTGTCTACTGTAATGTAGCCATTGCACAATTAACTAATGTACCAAGATAGCCTCAAAATAATTTTTCTGACAAAATTGAAAGCAAATATTGCCATTCTCTGCTCCATTCTGGTTGCCAGAACTCATCATAAAAATATCCTAATGCAACCAACAACCTTCAAGGGCAGATCAGGACATTGCTGGTTCTGTCTGGTAGGACATTGTAGGACGCCTCAAACTTTACTGCACAATACAGAATGTTTTTAGTGCATAATTTTTAGCTTCCATGCAACAATGCTTTATTTTGCCATTTTGAAAAATAATATGTCAGATTCTTCAAAGTTTGGCAGAAATTGAATAATATACACTATTTATTCCCTAAATTCAACGCAACATGCAGATGTTTATGGCATCTTACATATTTCTGATGCAGCGGGTCAGTTTAGACCATGCTAAGACCTATTTTTGCTAGCAGACAGGATTACATATGACGAAGTCCCACAAACCGCGGTGAGCTGCAGAGCAGCAGGTATTCCAAAAGCAGAGGAAGACATGGTGGTTTTGCTTGGCTTGAAGGTACACACTATAATTCATCTCATCCCCCAACAAAATCATCACACCATCGCCCACATCGTTTACAGGCACATTTTAGGCAGTCTTTCAGCAAAACAGTCTGAACCACTAACCGCCAAATACGTCTAACTGATCATAGCGTCTCAAGATGGAGTTTTTCTGAAGTTAGACTCACAACTAGTGCTTAACACCGTTTCGCCACTTGCCTCACCCACCCTTAGAGAAACTATTTACGCTCCAAGGTTGCCATTCGGGTGGCTTTAAATTGGATTGTAGAAATGACTTGTGGCAGAATATCACAATGGGCGAACAACTGGCTTTGTCAATCGGGTTGGGGCGTCTAATCGGGGATAATGGGATGATTTTAAAAAGCTCTGCTTCATAGCGCTTTTTAGCTTGAGACTGCAGAGATGGGGCAGGTGGGAGGTGGAGAACAACCAGGGTGGTGGTGATAAATTAAATTAAAAAAATGGACACAGTGGGGGTGGGAGGGGTGAAAAGAATCCGGGACGGAGAGGATAAGAAACAGGGAGGGGTGGGGGGTAAGTAAAAAAAAAAAAAAAGCTATAACGCGGCCAGCGTTGAACGCGTCATAGCTCAGAAATAGTACTTGAATTCCAGCATAAGCAGCAGATGATATGGCCAGCGCAGGGGCACTAATCAATAGTAATTAATCTGCACTTGGTCCGCACAACACAGCTAGAAAAGGAAGTGAGGCATGGTATGCGCTGTGCAATGAGAATGCCTGAAAGAAGAACAACAATAATGCCAACAAATGGTGAACTATGGGCAGGTTCCAAACTCATTATTGAATACAAGAGTCTCACAAGCGAGAGCGCATGAGCTAGTGCACGCTCTCAAAGGCTTCACTTAAAAACAGATAAAAACCAAAAAACAGTTCCAACTTTTAACTCAAAGCAATAGTATTTTTGTAGGTCGAGCCTGGGCAGCGCATGCGCTGCTCTGAGAGGTGAAATAACGAAGATGAAACCAGGTAAGCTTGACAAGTTTATTTCGTCGACATCCATCGCCCAGCACAGAGGCAGTTTGACAGGAGCTTGCAATAGAATGTTGACAATAAAGTTCTAAGGATCAGTGAAAGAATCATGGAGGGGTGGAACGGAAGGTTCCAAAGAGAAAGGAAAAGGCAGAGAGAGATAAGTGTTAAGAAAGTAAAGGATGGAGAAAAGAGAATATATGCAATTACAACACATCTCCTGCCCTAGGGATGGAAAAATTAAAACTCTGATACGATGGTATGACCAAAACATGTGACAATGCAAGAACAAGTAGTACAGAATAGCACGTTACGTTTTATAATCTTTATGCCAGAAAGGTTTCTTACGATAACTCCTCAAGGACTCAACATTATGTCGGGTGCCAGAGCAATTGTTGGACGTAACTCCCTGTTCCAAATCATCCCATCCTCGTCGCCAGTGAAATAACGAACATGAAACCAGGTAAGCTTGACAAGTTTATTTCGTCGACATCCATCGCCCAGCACAGAGGCAGTTTGACAGGAGCTTGCAATAGAATGTTGACAATAAAGTTCTAAGGATCAGTGAAAGAATCATGGAGGGGTGGAACGGAAGGTTCCAAAGAGACAGAAAGGAAAAGGCAGAGAGAGAAAAGTGTTAAGAAAGTAAAGGATGGAGAAAAGAGAATATATGAAATTACAACAAGAGGCATGCTGTATTCGAGCGTGGACTTGAAGCTCCGCCCACTCTCCGCCTATATTTTTCATTGGCTTGTGTCTTTGTCCTTTTTAAATGCTGGCTTCTGATTCGTTAATTGGCTTGTTAGTCCCTTCTTAGTACCGGCTTGTCTTCATTTGTAACCTCCAATAAGGACTGCCCCTTTTACTTCTGTTACACGATATGTCTTATTTAGTCTGTAAGCACTATTTTCTTTAATGAGTTTCTCCTACTGCAGGCACGACATGCATTCCTGCAACATTCAGCCCGCCATGAGCGCTTTCAGTTTCCAAGCAGCCTGGGACAATGACGGCTGCTGCTTTGAAATGAAATAGGTCTCGCATTTACAAGAGTTTGAGCTATTGGCATTGTAAATGACAATGCCTTTAATTTATGTGTTAATTATCAAAATAGATAAATAAAAGGCATTGTAATTTACAATGCCAATAGCTTAAACTCTTGCAAATGCGAGACCTATTGCATTGCAAATGCTTGTTCTCTATGGAAAGCAACTCTAAAGTTGCTGGCCAAACTCTCAAAGGCCTGACACTGGGTCCATTAAAAACATTTGCAATGGATCAAACGGGATTCACACCAGGGGATAGAGTAAATAATCTACAGTTGTGTTTAGGAGTTAACTGATTGCTCAGGGGCTGCTGTGGGCAAGGAGTTTAGTAACCTTACCCCAAAACTGCACACCTGCACTCCAAACCATGTAGCAATGTCCACCCGAACAAAAACACACTGAACTCCAAGGAGAACTGCTGGGGATCTCTATAGACTGAAAGATGTTTCACTCGAAAACCACTTGGCAGGGAAGAAAAGAAAAAAAAGCACAGAAAGATGCCACAAGACGATTCACACAGCCAGACAAGAGGCAACGCAATCATGGCAGGACACACAATGAAAATGCAAGAGACACATGACTGAAGAAACGTCAACCCAACTATGTGACCTCTCATTTCTGAGCCAAACGTTCACTCCAAACAAAAATCGGACATTGGAACGTAAAACAATAATGAGTTTGAGTCTAAAAAATCTTTGTGATCCATTAAATGTTGGTTGAACTTGAGCTGAACTTCTTCCATCTGTTCCATTTCGACATACAATGACACTAGAATCAAGATATCCATTAAAGTCTTGTGTTGAACTTTCAGAGTTTAGCAAAAGACAAAGCAATTACCCACTATGGAGGCCGCCCAATGTGGTATTGCCTTCAGTGGCGTGGCAGACATGTTGAGGTCATGTCTGTAGGCCGGAGCTGAAGCCCATCTGGGGCGCACCAGAACAAAGCCAGGAAGTGACTCATGCTGACCACTAATCACACAGCCAATGGAAAACTGCAGCTTTAAGCCCAGCATAGCATCCAAATGTAGTATTCTAGCAGAGGTGTAAAGGAGGCACTTACAATCAGTCTAAATTGATGACAAAGGGGTCCCATTTGCCCACATGCCCCCGTTTGACCCATGACCTTTATCTAAGTTAGTAAATTTAAGTGATATTCTACAAGATTCTCACCATATTTTTCATCGGGGTCCCATAATTCGGAATTACGTGGGCAACTGATTTCGTATAGTAGCAGCGACTAACTCTTCAAGCCACAAGTGACAACAACAAAAGACAAAATGAGCCCTTTCTTTCCTTCAGCCACAAACATAAGACACACAGGTGAGGTGGAGAAAGAGCATTTGCTAGACTCGCCATTTGAGTATTTGCCGATTAGCGCCGACACTTGCATTGACACTGCTGGATGGAATAGTGTTGCATTCGAGGACCCTTGTGGTCACTTGTTCACGTACAGTCACGTGAACAAGAGTAAATGCAATATACAGTTCCACACTCAAACCTCCTTGGTTCAGAGCAGAAGATCCATTGTTCCATGGAGAACTCCAACCATATTATGAAAGCCCTTTACTTAATTTGGGCTGGTGGTGGCACAGACTCATTTTTGGGGACAAAAGCATTTTTCATCATCAAACTTTGGGCCACAGCAACAGAGAAAAAGACAGAAATGGAACAAAGAAGGAAGAGTAGACAGGTAGGAGATCAGTGAGAAAGGGAGAAAGTAGGAATTAATAAGAATGTGCAAGAGTGAGATCTAGAGATAGGAAGTGTAGGGTGGAAGAAGCAGGAGGCATGTGGTGGAGTGAAGACGAAGCAGTGTTGGCATTCGGTAATCTTGGAAGTCGACAACAATGGCAGCGGGCTCCAAAGAGAAACATTGGCACTTATGTTTTTTTAAATATATTATCGTTATTACAAAATGAGCACTGCAAAAGCCCCTTTCGCCATCACTTTACTAGGACGATTCATTTCTTTTAAATAACCAGTGTAGGAATGAAATGACGTGAAAGTTCTGATTGCACACCAAGGCATACTGGGAAGATCAGGACCACAGCATGGTCATGGCACCATCTGAGTAAGTGACATATTCAAGGCCGTAGAACTCTCACGGCACTTTTGACTCACTCTACAGATTCGAAAATAAATGCCAAGAAGTCAGTGTGCTGCAAAGGGCTCTCTGTGCCCGTTTTTCCCCTTTCTGGTTTTGTAAGATGGAGCTCCCCTAGCAGGTCTTCTGATGCATTTTCCACATGGTCGTTCACCACATTTAGCTTTAAAGAAGCTTCTTTCTCAGAACTTCAGCAACCTGGTGGCAGGGAGTGTCTAATTGGTGAAAATAAACAAGGGCAGGAGCCTAAGTTTTCTTTGAAGCCTACTACTGCTAACTGGGAGGATGCCGAATAACAAAACGATCTAGTCTGGATTTCATCTCATGTCTCTTTCTTTCATGTTCTGTCACGATCTGCCTTTTCATGTCACACGTACATTATGTTCTCCCTCTGTTCCTTTTTCACAGTATCTTTCTCTTACTTTCTTCATTTTCTGGCTTTCCCTTTCTCGTTTTGGCTTAAAGTCTGATGAAATACAAATCCCAGTCCCCAAAAAGGAGGCTAGACTATAGATAATCCTAGAGTAGAAAAACAGACAATAACTTATTCCGGACTAGTAGGCCACACTGCGTGTTCTCCCAGAGAGGTGGATTAGATTATGACTTTTTCCAGACTGGTAGGCAACTCCACGCGTTCCCAAGAGCAGGAAGATAGATTGAGGCTAATCCTACAGCAGTAGGGCAGACTGCGGGTTTTCTCCAGAACAGTAGGATTTCTCCCAGAGTATAACACAGAATTGATTCTTGCAGCTCAGAGGAAGAATGTGGCTCCTCGTTGAGTAATAGGTTAGCCTGCTGCTTCTTCCAGAATAGCAGTAGGACAGACGGAAGCTGGTCCAAGCTCTAGGGAAGACCAAGCCCTTTCCCAGAGTAGAAAGGCAGACTCTGGCTCTCACAAGTGGACCGGCACACAGTGGTTCTCACAGTGCAGTAACATGGGCTTTGGCTTCTTACAGCATTAGATCAGACTCATTGCTCCGGACCTTGAAGATTGTCGCACCCCGCTGGAGGTCAGAGTTCAGCATCTCAAAGAGGCTGAGGGCAGGAGGGGGCAAAGGTAGGCTTCTCATAGCGCAGGACAGTCTGACTGCTTACAAACTGTACAGTATAGACAGATTTCCACCCAGTAGTAGGACAGGCTCACAGATTGCACAGAGCAGGACAGACTTTACCTTTTCACAGCACTGAAACAGAACAACTGAGCAGAATTTGGTTTTGCGTGTCAGCTGATCAGACCCTGTCTTCCCACAGAGCAGTATTTCAGACCTGGCTTCACACAGAGCAGTAGTGCAGACCCTGGCACCGCACAGAGCCGCAGTGGAGACCCTGGCGCCGCACAGAGCCGCAGTGCAGACCCTGGCGCCGCACAGAGCCGCAGTGCAGACCCTGGCGCCGCACAGATGCGCAGTGCAGACCCTGGCGCCGCACAGAGCCGCAGTGCAGACCCTGGCGCCGGACAGAGCCGCAGTGCAGACCCTGGCGCCTGACAGAGCCGCAGTGCAGACCCTGGCGCCTGACAGAGCCGCAGTGCAGACCCTGGCGCCTGACAGAGCCGCAGTGCAGACCCTGGCGCCTGACAGAGCCGCAGTGCAGACTCTGGCTCCGCACAGAGCCGCAGGCTTCGCACAGAGCCATAGTGCAAACTCTGACTTCACACAGGAAAAATATTCTGTCCTCCTGGTTTGTCAGAGTCGGTGACCAACATCAACACACTTGCCTGCTACAATAATCACTATGAATAAGCCAGATCAACAGCATTTCTCATAACTTTTTTAAATGAACAGATTAGACGTATGGAATCAGACATAACTTTTCTCAGTGAACCAATCAAGCCTAGAGCCGTTACTGCTTTGTCGCCATGGCCAAATAAGGCCTACTGTAATGAGCTTTCCCGCAAGACAACCACCAAGCAGACAGGTATAAAATTACAAAGATGTTAAAATTACGATTGGCAAATCAAAATTCAACCCTTCTGAAAATGGCTCTAAAAAGCATCATTGCAGTGAAAATATTCTATCGCTCACGGTTTGCCAGAGTGGGTGACCGACACCAAAACCCCTGCCTACTACTCGACGCTAGGAGGTTACGTGTAACAAAATACCTGTCACCAGCTTGTAACAATGTCATAATAACCCACTGTTAAAGGTCTATTGGCTTTAAGAAAAGAGTTTCACTATAAATAGGCCAGACCTACAACCTTTGCCATCCTTTTTCATAATAAACAGATCAGACCTAAGGAATCAGACACAACATTCCCCAGTGAACCGATCAGGCCTATGGCCTTTATCATTGGCGCGTCTTCATAGTCAACTATGATTTGTATGGTGTGGTGTAAAGTTTAAGCTATTCCACAAATGTATACAAATTTGCAGTTGGCAAAACAAAATACGGCCTCTCCTCAGAGGGCAGACCACAGGATTATCACAGTGCATATCTTCTCTTCCCACAGTTTGTCACGGGGGTAACTAACACCAGAACCTTAGCCTACTACGATAATCCGTGAGATTCCATGGAACAAAACGTAACCACCCGTAAATGTCTATGAGCTTTAACAAATGGTTTTCACAATAAATGAAAAGCACGTGCCACCATAACTAACTCAGTCCTGCTGTATGGAGCATAAACTTTCCTGCAAACCAAAATATACAATACAAGCACTTCTAGCATTCGTGAAATCTCTTTTTCTGTTGAACACATAAGGTCTGCTGGTAACTGGGCTGTCAATCCATACCAAAAAATACACATAATTTACTGTATAATTATCCTTTTGTATAATATTCTCAGCTATGAATTAAGTTATAGAAAAAAAACAGTGATTGTTTATTTTTGTCGCTTGGTAGGAATTATGAAATGGTAGTGGCCACTATGACAATAGGACAGTAAATGATAAGACACTATTTTTCTTCATTTTAAAGGATGTAATGTGAAGAGAAATTAATTCAACGCAATAATTATACGGGAAATTTATCCACTTGGAATCTGACTGAAAATAATTGTGCTGTGATGTACATAATATGAGTAATTAATGTATGTATTTATTGGAAAATTGTGATATGTCATATTGTTAATTTATTTTATTTTTATCAATTAATATTTGTCATTGCACATCTGTTTAAATCATGACTCTTTGTATGAAAATGAGATATTAGGGTGAAATGATGTCTCACAAGGAAGACACTCCATAGATTGTGCTTAAGATTGATATTTAAATGCCGTTGATCAGGGTACCACGATTTTGAATAATTTGCACTGAGCACTTTCACGGTATGGTAAAATTTGTTGAATAAGAAAATGGTGTGTTTTAGCTCGCAGAAACATCTTCTATGTTTGCGTCCCAGTGTGTGAACAAGACACTTAGCATGGCCGAAACGCGTCGCGGTAGCCTTAAAAAAATACATTTAAAGCTTCTACAACGTGTCAGTGACTGTTTTTCAGCTGTTGTTCTGCAGTCGGACGTAATATAAAGAAACTGAGCGAGCTGTCTCAGTAAGGACCATGATAGACAGACACACACACATATGCATACATGCTTTGGGATAGCCCTCTACATCCTTTGGACAGCCCAGCTGCCATTCACTTTGGGGAGATGGGTCATCTCTCTTCAGCCACTGGCTCACTGTGAGTGAAGATTTTTTTCCCTGATCACAACTGCTCATCTGGCAATTTACTTTGACAATCTTGTTTCTTTCTATTGTTCATCCTTTTTTTAGGTCTCGCCTCAGCCAGCGCATGCGCAGGTCTGGCGAGACATTTAGTAAGTGGGCTTTAGAAATCCGACCACACGCTTTTGCTTGTGGCCTAAAGCGTGCGGTTACGCGCACAGGCGCCATCTGGCTTTCCGTCATGGCTCATTAAGCGCTGCTCCACTTATCTGGCATGCTGCAGGTCAGTCTCACTTAGCTCGCGCTTCAATGTTTTTACAATTGTAGGCTTTTTTAATCCGTGCGGCACCTCGCGGTTTCCCCGCTGCTCCATTTATCTGGCGCTCACCCTCTTGCTTCTAAGGGCTTAGCCGCTGGCCACATGCCGGAGGACCCCAAGCGCACCCGGCAGGATGGCGCCATGCGCAGCCGCATCAGCAGTCATGCTTTAAAAGAAAATAAAGTGTGCACGTTTCAAATACATACCAATAAAAAGTGTGCACGTTTAAAATACATACCACAACTAAGGGGCCGATTCCGATCTCGGTCGGAGGCGCACCCAATACCATTCGGTCGGGAAAAAAGCCATGCGAAAGCCTGTTACCCGACCGAACCGTACGCGGGTCCGGCCGAGCGAGTACGATGCGAATTCGCCGACCGACTCGTCCGGGCGACCCGACCGCTCCGACCGACTCGTACCCGGACCGTACCGCTCCGACCGACTCGGTCGGACCCGATTCGCACCGCGCAATGGAGACGTTTTCCGGCCGGGTAAGTACGATGCGCACCTCGACCGCTCCGACCGACTCGCGCCGTCCGACTCGAACTCGCTGTCGGAGCCGTACTTTGGGGGTCCGTGTCGGACCCCCTGTACGCGTACCCGTGCGAGGCGCACACAGGGGGACCCAAGGGTCCCCCTACCTGTGCGTGTGCGCCGCGAGGCGCTCGCGGCGTACTCGCTGTAGGGGGCGCCTTGTCCGCCTCGCACCCATTGAGTCAATGGGAGCCCGCGTACGCGTTGTACGACCGGCTCCCATTGAGTTCAATGGGAGTCCGACCGACTCGTGTCCGATAACATACGGACGCATCGGACTCGTTCGGTCGGACTGCACGGGTCCGATTCGGTCGGAAATATCTCCGGGTCCGGCTCGGTCGGGGAAATTTCCGGCCCGAATCGGAATCGACCCCTAAGTAGTGCAACTACGTTTTTCTTTTAGTTGCTCTGCTTCGTTGTGGTATGTATTTAAAACGCGCACACTTTTGTAGCGTTATGTATTTCAAACGTGCACACACTTTTTAATTTCTTTTGATGCATTTCCCTGTTAATTTAGGTAATCCAATCGTAGCTCGATTCAGGGCGTAGTAGGTGGGGTTAGCGACCGCATCAGCAGTCATGCTTTAAAAGAAAATAAAGTGTGTGCACATTTCAAATACATACCGATATAAAAGTGTGCACGTTTAAAATACATACCGCAACTAAGTAGGGCAACTACGTTTTTTTCTTTTAGTTGCTCTGCTTCGTTGTGGTATGTATTTAAAACGCGCACACTTTTGTCGCTTTATGTATTTCAAACGTGCACACACTTTTTAATTTCTTTTGATGCACTTCACTGTTAATTTGGTGCTCACAGGGCACACTCAAGGGGTTAGTGAATGGATTGTGTGATGCCACACATCAATCAATACCCCCGTTGTTCACCTCCCACTACAAATTTATGCCCACCCACAGCCCGAACTCACGCTATATATGCCCGCCCCCTTGTTAAAATGGTGAATAGTTACTGCTGCTGCTTCCAGACAGTCACCAGCTCGTACCCGGTACTGGTGTTCGGGGAGGGTCTCTGGTGCCGTCTGCCTCTGTAGGGGCATGCAGTGTGTGTCTGGCTTTCCACTGAAGCTTAAGAGTGTATGTAGATAAATGTAGTGCACAGCGCCTGCATGCCTCCGTGCACAATAGAAAACACAGGCTGAAAACACTGGCCTCTACATCAAAGTCTGTTTGGATCTCCTGTGAATATCTCCACCCATCCCTTCCCGCCCCTCATCCTGCTTGCTGCTGTTTAACAGGGCGGTGCTGTGTGATCTATAAATCACACACTGAGCACATTCTTTTTAGTGAATGTTATCCAGGGCCTCCTTTTGCGACTGCTGTTCTGGGGGGTGAGCCGGGTGTGTTTTGCAGACACCTTGTTTTATGGTGGTTTTGTGAAGTTTGTTTACAACTGAAGAAAGTGTAGTAGTGAGTGCGCAGGAGACAGAAAGCAAGCTCCCGCCTTTCACCGACAGGACATTGTACTCTACTTGAATATTTCCTTTACTTTTCAGACTTAAATATTGTGGCTGTGTTGTCATTGTACAGGGGGACTATAGATTTGACGTAATGTAGAGTCACGCTGCTGGCCTTCTGCCACCATGCGACTTATGTAGGACGGGTAGTTTAAGCTTAATACTGAAAAAAGATAAACCGTGCATAGCGATTGGAATAGTTAATTTCGATTTTTTTTTAAACAATTTAAAGCAGCCGTTAAGTCTTAATTCCCGTCAGTCACCTTAAGGTGCCACACTCCACGTAGTTTTATGGGCTCAAATGTGACTCTATGTGAGCATTCAATCATTAGAAAATAAACTTTTTCCTATAATAAACATCTAATGCTTTTGTTTTTTTCAGTGCACATTTTCTAATGTAAATCTGTACGTGATGCAAATTCAATAACGGTAAGCATTCGTTGAATGGCACTTGAACGGTGTTGACGGTGACTTGACAAATGTAACTCACCAAAGGTTATACGGCTCAACTGCTAACCCAGGAGTGTCCTAGCGCTAGGTGTATGTAATAGAAGAAAGTTGATTTATATGCCGAATATCCAAGACTGTGCGTTATTTGTGTAACATTTCAGGGAACATGTGGTACTAACGAGTCCAGAGGATAGAAACAAATCATTTGAGATAATGCAGCAATTGACTGAGCACTAAGTGGATGGCATTCTTTGTTTACAAGTGGATTTATCTTGGCACATCATGCCGAGCGTGGAAAAGTCTAGGGTGTGTGCATCTGATTACCCTGCAGGGCGCTACCGTAGAAGATTACTGTCGATGTGTGCATTGTAGACCCATTCCTCGAGAGAGTGATCAGTTGTCTACTATTCATTGTTATTCATTGTTATTTCCTCTTCCATGTACGGAATTCTATGCCTGTGCCGTTAATCATTTTAAAGGGAATGAGGCCATGAATGGACTTGCAGTTGGCCTCATAGGTACACATCAGACATGACCGAGGACGCGTAAAGGGCGTGGTTCATGGCATGCTGTGTTTTCAGCACTTATATGATGGTTAAATAGAGGAATGAAAAGGTAATTAAGGCACTGCTCCTATCACAAATCACGTAAAGCAGTTGGCCATTAGATACTGTAGTTTGGACTTTGACCCTATTGCTGGTAATGTCCATACCCTCAGTAACCCACTGATTGCACGCCTTCATTTAAATTATGTCAAAATGGCAATCCCTTCCAGAGCTGAATTATCATTAGTGGTTGTCCTTTGCAATTGCTAACAATAAAACGTGACTATTGATCTCCAACATTTTCGTGAACCGTTCTTGGTGGCCCAGTTTTAGATGTCCTCATCGACAGATGGACAACATGGCTGCACACTCCTGCTCTGTGAGAGTTATTAATTAATATGACCATCCTAGAAGTGCTTCCCCTACGCGCCATTAATTGTGTCGCTTCTACTGTCAGAAGACTAGGGAGCATGATTGGCTGAGAGGGAGACAATGGTTATGTCTGTGCATGGAATGACCCCCCCTAACATAGTCGTGAACTATACTAACAAGCATTTACAATGCAATAGGTCTCGCACTGACATTATTTTGAGCTATTGAGATTGTAAATGACATTGTGTTTTTTTTTTGTTTTTCTTTTGTAAAACATAAATAAAAGGCATTGTAATTTAAAATGCCAATAGCTAAAAGTTTAGTTTAAGCTATTGGCATTGTTAATACCAATGCCTTTTATTACTGCGCGGCGGCTCATTATAGACTCCCTCCACTGCAAACTTTTCTATTGTGGTCGCGTAGAGTTTGTGTCTCTTTCTGTTCTGATTATGGATGTGTATATATTTCCGGTTTGTTTTGGGGTTGTCTATTTGTATTTGTTGTGCTTTTTATAGCACTCTACAGTTGCACTCCAGGGTACACAAGCAAACATATATTCAGTGCCACACCATCACTTTAGCACCCAGGGTAATGTACTGCATGGCTAAATACTTATAAGGTCCCAAAGGCGAGACCTATTGGCTATGCCAATGCTCGTTTTTAATTGTCTTGTGTGTTTAAATGATATATTCAAGTTATAGTGATTTAAAGCCAAGTTAATATTTTCCTTGCTCCAAATAGAGCCATATTTTGCAGTGATGTGCATTTAAACTAAAATAGAGCTCAGTACTTCTAGATACTCCGGCTATAAAGCACCTCCACTGTTCTAGCCAGTGTTTAATTAGTATTTTTTAATTAAAATAATATTGCAGGCGTACTGAGGTCACTTCGTTGAGGCAGCAACTTTTTAAAAAATTATTTTTGCGGCATCTCACCCTTTTGCCACAACCAGACCTATTCGCCTCGGGAATTCTTGTTTGGAGAAAATATTTCATAGCTGCTAGGAATAATCGTGACTCTTTTCGGATGCAGTTTCTCTCGTAAAAGGGAGAGCAATGCTGTCTCTCAATTACTGGGTCCTGAGAGGTGCGTGCCCCAAGCAGGGGCAGCATGCCACAGCAGTAGGGCTGAGAACCAGGCAAGCAGGGCCCAGCCCTTGCATGACCCTGGCTGGCTTGTCTTAACTCGCTCCCAGAAGCTGAGGTTACTAAACCACCGCATTTGCATAAATGGTGAGCTCATGAAAGAAATATTCTGCTTCTCGGGCCAGCAGCAACTGTGAGACAAGAGGGAGGAGACGGGGTGCGTTGCGGGAAAGAGAGAGTAAAAGACAGGGGGAACTGACCAAGGATGGGGAGAAAAAAGGAAAAGGATCCAGGGAAGCAGTAGAGGACAGAGGGATGAGGGGTTGCAATAAAGGGAGAAGGAAGAGGGCGAAAGGGGAGGATGAAGGCAGGAGAAGATGAATTGAGATGGGTGGGAAAGAAACAAAGAAAGTAAACGGGAGGGGAGAGGGAAATTGGAAAATGAAATATGGAAAGAGAAAAGGAGGAGATAGAGAAGGAGCGAGAGTAGAATGGAGGAAGGGTGGGAGACAAGGTGAAAGAAAGGGGAGGAACAACAAAGAAAGAGCAAAAGTAAGTAATGTCGAAGAAAGCCAAAGGAGGAAGTTACAGGATGGGAGAATGAGCAGAAAAAAAGGGGAGACAAGAGTTAACGGACATAAAGCAGAAGAAAATAGCCCGCTGTGGAATAATGCAGGGAAAATTGAAGCAGGCATAATAAGGATAAATTGTAATTGAGTGAGGAAAAATTGGTGTAAAAGAAGAAAAAAAGAATGGATTGGAAGTTATGAAAGGGAAAAGAAACCGAGGTAAGCTATAGAGAAGCAACAATGCATACCCAACACGATAGACACATTGATAATGAAGGCAACTGTTTTAATATAGTGCTTAATATCGCCGTTTTCCTGTTTACAAGCGCTGTATACATTAGGTGCTGCACATACTCAATTAACTAGCAATCAATATTGACCTCGGAAAGCCTAAGTTGGCCGTGCAAATATTGGTACTTGAGGCTTGGAAACCATACAGATGTCATTAGCAAATGCTCAACTCCATGATCCGCCTTGTAAAAGTCCATTTGTTAACTTTAACAAGGTATAAAGCAGCAGATGGGTCAAAATGGAAGAACTTAGAAAGGAATTGGTGGGAAGAGGAATAAGGGGACGCTTCAAGAGGAGGGAAGGTCAACAAAACAAAAAATATTGGGATGTAGTACCAATTTCTTCATGTTGCCCACAGTGCCTCACCCGCTGCAGGAGGTTTCTAGAACATGGTAAGGGGAAGATGAGGCAGAAGGGACAGTAGAAGAAAAAGAATGCTAGCATGAGAAGGAGAAGAAAGAACAGGTCGAGGTAAAACAAGGCAATGAGGAGAGCAAAGGGCATGTTGTAGAACCGCAAGCAATGCGGTATCTGGGAAAAAACTGCAAGGACAATAGAGGCAAGGGGAGGGTGTAAGGATTCTAAAAGGGCCAAGATAAGGCGGGACTGATGATATTCCAATTGAATTATTGCACTTCTGAGGTCATCCTGCCATCCCACGAGCATCCTAGAGTAAAAAGAAACCTTCCCTGACTCCGGCTGAGCCAACGGGTTGTATGACGGAATCACGCATGCGTTTAGCACGCATGCCTTTTCAACGCCGACATTAGAACGAACGCGTTGTTATGAAACGTTCCTTTAGCACACAAGTCGTTACAACGACTTGCTTTAGGGGGATGCATTGGTGAAGTGGTATTAGATATAAAGTCCAACACCTTCCCTACTGTTGCACAGACTGGAGTTGGAATAGTAAATTTACAAGAAACCTCTGGATACCCTGTATTTATTCAAATTTGCTTTAATTTTTCATCTGTACGGATGTTCTGGGGAAACAGATGTTGCAGGCAGGAAATGAAGTTTGAGGTCTCGCAACAGAGTCAAGTTATATTTATATCCTACCAAACCAAAAGTGCTGAATGCCCACATTTTACCCAATACCCTTAGTCTTAAGGTTCATAAAAACGCCCTTGTCTTTTGAAACCACACTGAAAGAACCAAAATACATTTCTTCTTTCAATTTCATCTCTTACATTGCGCTCCTAACTTTTTTCCTCATCTAACGACAGCTCTTCATTTATGCTTGTATTGTCTGCCTACCCTAACCTTCTTGACAAACCGATGGCCTCTCTGCAACAAGTCCAGAACTCTGCTGTCTGGCTCTTAATGCGATCAGAAAGAAATTAAAATCTTTGTCCTGCCATCCACTCCTGGCAGTGGCTAAAAATATCAAACAGATGAAAATGTGAAGCTCCCCCAGCTCTTTTTGATTGGTGATATTCTCTTAGAGTCCCTCAGGATTTGCAGCCTATCTGGTAAGGCACAAATCTTCTTGTTTTGGACTCTGTCAAATTCCATCCACGAATCTTCACATGGATTCCCACCTCCTCCAGCTTTGCAAAGCTGGACAGATTTTGCTTTTCAACATTAATGCAGCATCTGTCTCATGCCATCTCCTAGCACCGACCGCCGAGGAACCTCTTGTGGACAATAAATACAATTAACATAATGTAGCTTAGCCTAGCTTTCAATATATTTCCCCATCACATGACAAAGCGCTACGTACTGCGAGTCTGTAAAGAACCCAAAGAAGTCTCGTTTTTGGTTTCCAACAGAAAACCTATGTAATCTTTTAGAAATAATGTGAGACCAATCTACACAGCACAATCATTATCCAAAGAATGTATTGGCATACACAATCCCTTTAAGATCCAGTACCAGGTTTTGGAAGAAACGCTGAGGGTGTGACGGACAGGAGTAAAGCAGTCAGAAGATGTTCCATGGAACACAATAGGAGGTACCTGTAGAGAGAAATTGTAGGGACTTTATTAGACTACAGCATGTGGCTGTACACATCTGGTGAGATTTCAGAGAAATTAATTGATGCAAGGTCTTTCTTCGCTTCAGCGTGAATGCCAAATTGTTTTTTCAATACCTCTCGCTGGGTCAGCTTTCAATTCTGGCAACAGGAATATAGTTCAAGTCGCCAAAACCTGGTGATGTAACTTGTTGGCGAAACTCTGTACTGGCATTAAATATTTTTCCTCCCAAATGAATTATGTTGAACTATGAGGGAAACCGAAAAGAACAAAGCAAGCGATTCTTCAAAGAAATCCTACAACTAAACATTAGCCAAAGAAACTAGCTGGGTAGCCTCGTAATAGACAAAGTAGCCGTAAAAGGAGTATCCAAAAGTGACAGGTGAGAATAGAGGTACACCAAGGGGTGTAGGAAGGATGCCAAGGTGAAAGGAGGAATGCACTGCCTAAATAAACACCCACGCCTTCTATTTCAACAAATACACACAAATATGACTGGAAAACAAATTATTATGAGATCTGTGTGTTCAAGGGCTCCGACTGCTGGCAAAAGGGCCTGGTGGTGGAATTATACCTCATGAGGAGTACTGGCACAATAACTGTTTCTTGAAGCCCACTTAGTGCCAAAAAAAGCCTAAACGGGAATGGCCAGGTGAGAGTCTATAGCGGTTTCTTGTATTAGTCCCAGACTATTTGTTTTCAAACCCCCTACACCCCCCCCCCCATTGTGGCACAGTCACAGGCCTTAAAACGACATGTCTGCCGGAAAGTCAGCTCCAGAGGTGCCTTAGGCTTCTGCTAGGAGAAAGTGGCTGCCTGGTTGGTGGAAATGACTTGGATAATTTGGAGGTGCAGCGCTTTTTGCAGAGCCCCCCAGGACAATGTCCAATGGCGTAACAAAACTTGAGGGGGGCCCCCCTTCACACTACATAGAGGGGGCCCACACGCTGCAGACACATTAAGGATCCCTCAGGCCAGGGCCCGTGCACAGTCCCGAAGGGGGGCCCCTGGATCTTGGTGCCCCCCGCACCATGTGGGGCTATTGTTACGCCACTATCAAGGTCTAGTGGCCCAACCCACATAAAATCGACGCTGCGGCTTGTGCAGGGGACAGTCTTTCAACTTTTAGTGTGCTGGAAGGTACATGGTTGCGCATCCGAGAAGAGCATTTAATAATGCTAGTCTAGACTCCCCTCTCCTAAAGCGCACTGTCCTTTCACTTCTCTGTCTAGCTTGGCTGTGGGCAAAACTGCCCAGGATGGAACTCATTATAAGGCTGTGTCATGTTCGACTTGGAGCTGCAATCCTGCTCCAGTCCTCTAGTCCAGCTAAGAGCAAAGCTTATAAAGCATTTCGGTACTTGATTGGCTGCCATCCAAAGCTTTGAATGAAACTCAAGCCTGATGTAGCTGAACCCCAATCTACCTACCTGAAAACCAAACACACACTGGCTCTTTTGAGCCAGTTCTTCAGCATCTCCGACCTTGAACTTCGCCTAGAGTGGGACTTGCGCTGCTGCTTCTTGACCGTTTCATCTGCAAGGTCCTCACTCCGCATGGCTGGGTCTAAGCCTGAGGAAGGTCTGATCTGCCAGATGTCATGGTGCTGTACCTACCTGCAAAGAATACTTTCCCAAGGGCAGGGACACCACTAGCAGCAACAGAAGACTACCAGACGACCAGCACAACACCCCCAAGCTGCTGAGTGATGCAGCAGCAAGCCACGGTGGAGGCTTACAGGACCAATGAACTAATGCACCATGTGCAGGTGAGCATTCCTATAACAAACTGGTGACCATGTTCCCCTTCACTAATTCTAACCTGGATTATTTTGCTGTTCCTCCCGCCGCATAACTTCTGGCTACAATGTGGATATATCCTGCCAAGTACTGTGCCCTAAAGCACACCCTAGGGTCTCATTAGGAGCACTGTCAAGAAACACAAATGTCCAGCAACGAGGCCTGTCCTTGTGTACCCAGAACCTGAGCTCGACATCTAGCCTGCAATGTCCAGTTCTAACTTTGGTACATCTGTGTCAGGACTGCACATCTTACCCTGGAGCTGGGAGAGACTCTCTCAACCCCACCAGCCGGAAGGCATTTCCTAAGAACCCATGACAACTGAACCCATGACATGCATGCTACAACTCAGAATCGTTTGGATTACCAAAGCTTCAAACGAACGATAGCCAGGCTTTCCAGCAGCCTAGCACCACTGGAAATTTTCAACCACCAGTAGTGGTTCAATATATAAGCATTTTTATTTTGGGAGGGTGGCCCTAACTGGGGGCTGGCCTGGTACTCCAGTATAAAGAGCCAACGGCGAGTCTTTCGACGCTGACTAGCAGGCACTAGATACAAGTGTTGGTAGTCTGGGGTGAACCCTGAAACCAACCACAATTTAGTAGGAGGCCTTAACTCCCAAAAACATACCTTCATTTCTTGAAGACCAGTGAGGAAAGGGCTAAATCTATTTGGATTCAGTGTTAATTCAAACATTGCGGTGTTTTCTTATGTAATTAAAATTCACATAGAACAGAGGAGAAACATAACAAACCGACCAATTCTTCCATCAAAATGGCCCCTCCTCGTGGCAATGAGCTACTGTCCACCAGTTAGCTCAATAAACCCCCCACGTTGAAAAATGTCAACATCAAGGAGAGATAATGAGCTGTCCATGGTGCTGATCTCTCATACGGGTACATCGGTCCATTACTGTACATGAGAACTGCTTTGGACAAAAAGCAGAGCAGAACAAATCAGAACCATGCGGGGAACAAGTAACAGAGCCAAATCGAACCTATTTCATGAAAATCTTCTGTACGGTTATGAGTGGGGTCCTAAGACTCACTGGCGTGCTTGATTTTTATGGTATTATAAACATGGGAGCCTACAATCCATGTACAAAAGGCAGTCTATACTTTCATTGCTACAGTTGAGTTGTGATATTATAACGCCTCCTGCAAGAAGACAGAGTCAATGACCGGTCACATACAGCTGCAGTTTAAACAGAGAAAAGGAGTAGTAGCTTTTCCTCCGGATATGTTTTTCTTAAAAGAAAAAGTGATCAGTGGAAAGAGATATTGATGCAAAAGTTTATTTTTTCCATGCTATAGGTAGTTACTTCAGCCTCATTCCTCTATATTATGATGTCACTGACTTGAAATATCCTTATATCATACAGCAGGGGGTACTGTAATCCATATATCATTCAAGTGTGCTTATTGGATCATTATTCCATTTGCAAACCAATAATCATGGCTGAGTTATTGTGCATTGATGTTTACTATGGTTTATACTGTATCTGAGGAAACAGCCATAAAACCTCTCTTTATCTGGACCTTGATACCTCATTCAAGGTCACCCGGGAGACTTGAGGATACTTTGGAGACCCAACTATCCCTCTCAGACCAAGGACCCAGAATCCTGGTCCCTAGGAAGCACCCAGAGTCTCACCTTTGACATTCCCCACCTGAAATCAAATGCATGGTATGAATAGCTACTGGCATGAAAACATTCTGATTGGACGATTTTGACATTTATACCAGTGTCTCTTCTTCCATCTGCAATCCACAACACAATAATCACATAATTTAAAAACAATATTAGAATGAGCACAATGCACCGTTGAACACGCTCACGTTTTGAGAGCTTTTTGTGTTTCAGGACGCTATTAAACAAAAGTTTAAATCCTAACATTGAAATAAAGACAGAATACAAAGAAGACAATAAATGTACAAATAGGACAGAAAAGCAGGAGCTTCAGAAATCATTATATGTGATTGGAATGAATCATCCATATTTATTTACAAAATGCCGCTAAACTTATTTTGCAGGCACATGGAGTGTCAGGGGTGTCGCTGGGAGTAGGAAGGAGGAGATTGTGAGCCCTATGCATAGCAATGAATGGTCATTCTATGGTATCTGCCCCACATACCTATGTGGGCACATTTTTAAAAAGTGCAGTATAAAAGGACTCCAAGCTCCCTGTCCTCAGACAGGTAAGTCAAACAAATGCACTGCATAGTTTCAGCAAAATTGCTGCTGCAGTTTAAACTAATCAACACAGGTTTTTATTTCAATTCAAATTAGCTTTGTTGAAAAATGTTCTCCCTGATTTTACACTTCGTGTAATTAGCATCGTTGAAGCAATCACGTTTTTGAAAATAATTAAAATCTCTAATTTTCTGATGTTAATCATCATATTTCTTCCACTGTCCCAATACATTTCGGACTTCGTCCTTCAGAGAGAAACGTTTAACATGAAGTCTGGGAGCCTACTGAAATTCCAATATAGTACTCACGGACATACTGCACCCAAATCGCACCCTAGATCAGGAGTAACGATTATAACAGAAACAGCAAGGTGCGGTACAGGGACACTTTTCTAGCAGTAAAAAAGGACCGCATAATTAAGGCAGCAGTAGAAGCTTTGAGTACATAATTTACTAAACCCACATGTTTCCTTTTACTGCTCCAAAAAGAGCTGCTCTGAGTAACTGTGTAAATATATAATATATATTTGTCCAACCCTAAACGCTTCATCTTTTCTTAAAATGTAACCTTGAGTGAATTTGCAACTTATATATGTAACTCTAACCACTAATATCTGTAGTAGACGTATGTACTTACTACCATTCTTATGCGAGTTTCAAATTTGTTTTACATACTTTATATAATTCATGTACTCTGAAGTCCTTATGTAATGTTACTGGTTCTAGTGTAAAGCGCTCGGACACCTTTGGGTAAAGTTTGCGCTATATAAAAACGCATAAACTGTCATGATTTAAGGAAGCACTACGTTAAAACCCACCATCTAAAAACAAAAATAATTATTATTTCAATATGTTTTATGTATACACACAGCTTAATATCAGAATTCTGCTGTTTCGAGGCGCTGTAAATGATAGGTGTTACTAGTACGCAATTTAATGCTCATCAGTTGACCGACTTTACTCTAATTCTGGCTGCATGTACTTTTTTATTCACCGGAAGTAATACTCCTTCTTAGGTGATGAATTCGCCACCAGAAAAAAGGCATTGGTAGTAGGGTGGGTTTTGTCTTGCTCAAAACGCTTCTTTATTTAAAACGGCTTGCGAAACTGTTCCCAGCATATCTGCTAACAGGCGTGCAAGACTCTGATGTATATATTATAACTACATAGTTTAATAAACATTGACAGTGGATAACATCCACCGGGCATATGTAGTCTGCAGGCCTGCCAAGGATCACGCATCACGTGTGACACTACAGCATTTCAGTGTGGTGTTCCGCATCACCGCACTGAAATGCTTTGTCACGCATTTTTAATGCCACTGAAACTGGCTACCGCGCTGGTGCTAGCGCGCCGGCTCTGCTGCTCCAGACTTGCCGCCAGCAGCTCTGGCACTGTGACTCATAAACAGTTAAATTCTTGTGCTCTCAGCTCTGGCTGAGTGAGTCACTGAGAGTGCTGGCGGCATTGCTACAATGTTACATTTGCGGCCTCAACCGCCTGCCAGCCTGGCTACATTCATTAATCAATTCCCGCGGCGCGCGCGGCGCGGGCCAGGCTGTTTTCCAGCCCACACTCACTGACTCTGCCGATTAAACACCCCGGGGCGGGGCCATGACATGTGTGCCAATGGGGCCGTGACCCCGTTACCACAGTGACCCCGTGCGGCTCACCGCCGCGGCCGCCGGACGACCGTGTAGTCAGGCTTGACTGAGAAGACCCGCGTTGTTACCTTTACACTCATTGCCGGGGCCGCAGTAAGTGTCTACTATTGGGGGGACCGTCGGGGTTCACACCGTGGGACAGGGGAGAAAGGGTTTCTAGAAGTTTGAAGTCTCAATCCCTGCAAGACGTCATTAACAATTAGTGCCATTATCGGCAACTACTCCCACCCCCCGTCTGAGCATGCAAGAATGAATAAATACACAAGACAACTTTGTAGTGGGAAAATATTGCTGCAGGTTTATTCCATACAGGAGTATGCAATATGTGGGTTATCTTACGGGCGATCCAAGGGCGGGGCAGCTGTGCCAACCTATGCTGCCCCCGCCCCCCTGGTGAGCCAGCACTGTGGGGCACCCAGTCAGTGCTACCTTTGATGATCCTCTTCCGGATCACGTGACACGTTGGTCTGTTCTACTCACGCCCTTTTCAGGGCGGAGCGTAGCAGGGCAAACCCCGGTTGGTCAGGCCCCCAACCGCCCGAAGGACTAACGGGGCGCCGTCGCGGTTTTCCAGGAACCTGCCCTGAGGCTCCTGGTCTTTGGCTCTGGCACCCCTACTGTGCCGCGCAGAGGTACCCTTACTGTACCGGTCTGCCGCAGAGGTACCCTTACTGTACCAGTCTGCTTCCAGATCGCCCTGTAACTCCGCCTGCAACACAAAAGGAAAACATTCAGAGTACCCTGTCCACCAGCCAGGGCGCCGGGTAAGAGGTGGGGTGGGAGACGGCGTGGCTGGTGAACAGAGACCGCCAGGAGGGGCAGGGGAGGCATATATGCCCTCCCCCCACCTGTCGCACCGGAAGGACGTCACAGAGGCGACCTAGCTAGAGGGCTCCGCAGAACCCTTCCAGAGACTAGAGCGGGTGGGTGGTGCCAAAATGGCACTAAAGGGCCGCCCTGCTGAGGTGGCCCCTGTGGGGGCCGCGGACAGCCGCATAGTGCCATTATCGGCAACTACTCCCACCCCCCGTCTGAGCATGCAAGAATGAATAAATACACAGGACAACTTTGTAGTGGGAAAATATTGCTGCAGGTTTATTCCATACAGGAGTATGCAATATGTGGGTTATCTTACGGGCGATCCAAGAGCGGGGCAGCTGTGCCAACCTATGCTGCCCCCGCCCGCCTGGTGAGCCAGCACTGTGGGGCACCCCGTCAGTGCTACCTTTGATGATCCTCTTCCGGATCACGTGACACGTTGGTCTGTTCTACTCACGCCCTTTTCCGGGCGGAGCGTAGCAGGGCAAACCCCCGGTTGGTCAGGCCCCCAACCGCCCGAAGGACTAACGGGGCGCCGTCACGGTTTTCCAGGAACCTGCCCTGAGGCTCCTGGTCTTGGCTCTGGCACCCCTACTGTGCCGCGCAGAGGTACCCTTACTGTACCAGTCTGCCGCAGAGGTACCCTTACTGTACCAGTCTGCTTCCAGATCGCCCTGTAACTCCGCCACAGCTCTGGAGGCGGCTCCCGTCGCCGCGAGAGCCCCCCACCAAAACAGCTCATTTCCGACCTGCAACCTGCTTTCTAGGGCCTCGTGCATGTCCAGTGGAAATTATCCATGCCCACCTGTGGCAATTGCACCCAAGTTTGTCAACCTAACCTAGGCGTACACCCGGATGGCCATGGTGACAATGGACCCCATCTTTAGCAAAGTAGCCTTAACATTAGCCTGGAACAGCTCGTCTCTGCTCTGCGAACTTACGACATGAACTGTTCACTCTTACAGGGATGTTCAATGGCCTAGTCTGACTTAGCTCTGTCCCACCTCTGCGGGGGATCATCTCGGACCACCAGAGTTACATTGACCCATGTAGTTGCTGATCTCACCAAAACAGCTCATTTCCAGGCCTCCTGTAAATCTAAGGGAAGGGATCCCTCCCTACTGGTGATAGATGGACCACATCTAACACAATAGCCCTTGCCGTTAGCCTGGATCAGCTAGTATCTGATGAAACCAGAGGCCCTTCTGGCCTGTGAACCTGTCAAGAACTAATCCCCCTCCTGCGGGAAAGTTCCACTGCCTCACATGCCCCAGCCCCGAGCCCACTCAGGGCGGGCCGAATTGCAGACACCATGGCTCACATTGCCCCATCTATTTGCTGAAATCACCTAGCTGCCGTCCTTCTAGCACAGTGTGTGCCTGAACACCTGTGTCCCCATCTATGGGACGGCAGCCCACTGGTTAGGTAACCGCTCCCAACCCCGCCTGTCTACTTTGGCTATTCGGGCGAGGAGAATTGTGCTTAACGTTTGCACTGTCCCTCTGCTTTCTAAATCATGACGCATGGGCATGGTCATAACTGGAAGTATGTGCCAATGATAGAGGGTGCCCTCCTGCCCTTGCCATGCATCCCTTATTCCTTATGGGAATCTCGCTTGCTCAGTTCCCTCTGTGGTGAAACCCCCCTAGGCATAACAGCTTAGTTAACATGTCTGCATTGATACAGTGCGCACTGTCTGCAATATGGTGCCTGACGTTGCCCTTGGGGCTAATGTAGGCTCCCCCCTCCTGCAACCTTTAGTTTCAATCCTCCCGTATTTAAAGTGCTATAACACCATTTTCCACAAATTTGTGGGACAGCGTCACCCTTGCTAGATGACCGCTTCCACAACCAGCCTATCTGCTGGGGCTGTCAGGGCGGAGAATATTGTGCTAACTGAAGCAACCCAAAACCTGCCCATAGAGCAAGGTGCCCCTACTCTGATGCAGTTGCCCAGGTATTTGCACTGGACCCTTTGGCTTGCTAACTAAAGCTAGATCCCGTGACCCTTGGAGCTCAATCCAGCTATGGACCTCTTTTTATTGGTTATCCCTGGAATGATTGCCCTCCACAACTTCAAGACCGCATTCAGCTTACTTTCCAGGCACCTTTAAATGCCGCGACATTAAATGAGTAACATCCCGGTTGTGCCCACCTAATGTGCTGTGCTGGGAGCAACTAGGCACCCCCCATACCTTGTTTCCCCAATTGTTGGGACAGCAGCACCCTATGTTGGCTTCCAGCGTCCCTAACCCACCTGGCTGGTCCCGCTCTCCAGGCGGGGCATTAGAGCTTAACGGAGCAACATGGAGCCTACCCTTGGTTCTAGGATGCACTTGCTGCGCCCAGTTTGCACCAACCTTCTTGATTGCTAAACCCTAGTCAACCTCCTAATGGTGTCACATCTGGTTTGAAAGGGTAATGTATTGTGCCCACTATTAGCACCACCGCACCCTTTTGTGGAGTGACAACTGACAGTCCACCCCGCAGCTGACCCTGTTGCTTAATATGGCCCATTAATGCCCTTGCCTGTCCTTCAACGACACATCAACCCTGCGGAAACCAGGTGGGAATGCTAACCTGCCCCCAACTCTGCGGAAACCGCAGCAAGTGCAAGCTTGCAGCAAACATGACAAGCTGCCCACCAACAAACCATCCCCAGCACCCGGGGGGCATGCCGCCATTCCTTGGCTTGTACACTGACGAGCTTAAGGTTAATAATGGTATCGAAGGACCCATCTCTGAGCGCATGATTGCAACACTATCCACTGCCTCACCCTAGTCACTAATAGGATACCGCCTCAGACTGTAAGCCGCTCAGTGCTAGTGATGCCTTGGCCTTCCTGACCCACCGCCAGCTGACCCTGATAGAATCCGCTCGTGACAGGGACTCAACAGTGCCGTGAAAGCACAAGACATCCTAGCCTGACCTTAGCTCTTCACCAGGCTCCCACACAATTTTTTAATTAGCCGTCGTATAGTCCATTCAAGAGGGACTTGGTACCATCTGCCCCTATTATCCTGTGCCACCAAACCTCATCATGACATCACAGGGATTACATAACTCACTAGGTCAGCACGAGACATCCTAGCCTGACCGTAGCTCTTCACCAGGCTCCCACACAAGAGCCCTCTACAAACCTTGTGGCCTAAAACATTCGCCCTGTGGGAAGGTTGCGAATGGACTGCAAACCACTCCTAGGCATTCTCTACCAATGTTGTAAATTGAGTTTCTGGTTGGCTGGGGTATGCACCTACGCCTGGCCAAACCCACCTCTCTAGTCGGGAGAAGGGAGCACACGCTTAGGCTGACACCTGCCCACCCCTTAGGTGGTTAGGCAGAGACTTTTGCTTATCCCAGAGGCAGTGTAAATTTAATGTACCAACATAGGCGCCATCCAAACTACTGAATTAAAATTTGGCGAGAATAGTTCTTTGAAAGAAAAGCATTGAATGAATCGCTCATCAAAGTCAAAGGACATATCAAACCGCTTTGGTCTACCTTGCTGAGAAGGATGGAGCGATGCCCATTATTGGTATTAGTGACTGAAGACATTATTCAATATATGTGCAGCCAAAGTGAGAAACACTGCCCCCAAGTGGCCTTCCCACTTTATGGCCTCCTGGCCGTACAAATTGGTTTAACGCACCAATAATCAACCCCAAACTGATATATTGTTTTGCCCCACCCAGGGCACCCTGTCCGGTTACTGCCAGGCAGACGCCTCGCAACGCAAATGAAATAAAGTCCGTGATGTCAGTCGCTACCTCTGGCATATTCTCATAAATCGCCATATATGACTGACACCGCACTCTCATCCTATGCTTTGTGTGATCTTGGCCCAGTTTAGTGTGAGCAGAACCCCGCGATCATACTTGGCTTCATGGTCGATGATGCACACGTAAACTACCCTAGATGCTCCTTGCAGCTGGGTCATCCTACCCTATGGAGCCCTTCAGAAAGGCCAGGGAACATTATATCCCCCTCAACACTTAAGCTTTAAATCTTTCCTTAGCATAGGTCCTGAAAGCGATTAGTACACCTTCTACCTGGCCCGGACACAGCGGTGAAGAGTTCCAGAAGGACCTGGCCAATATAAAAGACACCAACAGAGCTGAGGGAGCCCTGAGCAAGCTTCAAGGATTGTTTAAGAGTTAAAACGAATCTGCCGGGCTACCCAGCTTGCTCAGGCAATGACTATGGCATTCAGACCGTCACACTGCGCATTTACTAGGTATTCCGCTCCCTGAAAAGCCTGACAGATCCGCCATTCATAGCGTTAATCTAACGCGCATAGAATTACATATTACTTATACAAATGTAACGTCTATCTGAATGCAGAGGTATTGAAACGCTATACATGGGCGCCAGTTACATTACATATTCAGCAGTCATTGCATCCCTATATTTCCTACAAAAGGAACACTACCTACAACAAGCCCATTTATTGGCTAATCAGTGCTTCTATTTGCATAAGGTGAAATACGCCACAATTATCGCTCAGTATGCCTTGGCCTCTGTCTGCAAAAGTCGCCCAACAGCACAAGTTGGCCCTCATAAACCTAGTGTTCTGGCCCCCAGCTTTGAAAACTTGTCCATGTTACCTCGTAAATGTTGTCCCCTCTAAGGGACTGGAACAGCATTCTCCTAGGGGCAGTTTAATTGTCCCATTCACTGTAACTGCGTGAATGCCCCTTGCGGCACTGGCAACAGTTTATTTATTTATTTGAGGATCTGCTTTCTCATGTCCCCGCCGCACGCGGAGGTCTGAAGTTGGTTATATGAAAGACAAGACCTAAAATTAGTTCCAAAATGAAATAAAAGAACATACCGAAACGTTCTATCCCCGTTTAACAAAGTAGCCACAGTGCCACCGAGTGGCCTTAGCACCTTACTAACTCAAAGTCCCAAAGGCTATTTGGTACCACCAGGACAAGGAAGGAGTGGTCCAAAAATGAAGCTTCCCCACGCACCTGCGCGCAGTCGCTTGATCTGTCAGCCTCGCAACATTCACTTGCATCTAAAGGACGCCTGATAGCACGATGCACAGCTTGGCTTGCAAAGACAAAGCACCGGCTCCGCTTGGTACGAATCCTAAGCCCATGTTGATCAGAAGGAAAGGTTAAAACCTTAAACCTGCTTGTGAATAGCTGGCACAGTGGACAATCAAGATGTGAAATTGCCTCATCTAACACTGTCGGGATGCAGCCAAGCCTCCGCACAATAAACTTCGCTACATCACCAAAAACCAAACCTGATTAGTGATGCGGGCAGCGAAACGCCCCGCATGAGTGCCCCAGATGGACACCCAACGCGCAAGACACATGACCATTGCAGAATCGGAAACTCCCGAGCGTTCCCGCCGAATCTCGCACCCGGCTCCTCAGCCAAGCGGACCACTGAACTGCCCCCCAAAATTGCGCGCCGGATCACAGGAACCTGCGTGCCCCCAAATCCCGATCCCAGCTATCGGCATCCCTAATTGCCATATCCACCATGAAGATGCCAAGCCTGTACTCAACTCCATTGTTGCACCACAAAGGATCAAATCATCAGCGCTAATAACCCATGGATGCCAAACTGGCGTTGGGAACATCGGAACACTTCTGCTGCCGGTGCCCTGATATGCTCCGGATGGTGCCGAGGTCTGTAAAGGTACTTCCAATGCAAAAGGCACCATAATGCAGTAGACAAGTAGCTATATCCCGCCCCTCGTCCCCCTACATGCGGCGCCCCAACCACCAGATGACTACATCAGCTCACGTCTACAACTGTCTACCACAGCAGGACATAATACAGTGAGGAGCTCCGCTGGATATAATCCAGTGAAGAGCACAGCTGGATATCATTCAACAAAGATGGGCGTCTTTTTTTTTTAATTGAGATCAAATTCATGTCCTTTTAGAACGACACATACACAGCCCATGTGCCTCAGAGTACAGGGCTTGGAGACGCCCCCAGCATTAAAACCATGTGTAACAAACAGATTTAAAGTCAGGCTAACCCCAATATTACGAGGACAGACCCAACACAGCTGTGCCCAAATACCAACCATCTCGCATCAAACAGGCACGAACAAACAGAGACCCTAACCACCCTGCCCCAGTGTGTCATTATATAGGTGGTAGGTTATTCTCTCTCATGAACGTGCCAGTGGCTATTATCTTTAACTCAGAGACCACCACCATTGAAGTACCAGGACTTGCACACAACCTTAGCGTACGAGTCCAAGACCCTAACCACACTGCTACAGTGTGTAATTATATAAAACCTGAATGAGGAAACCTGAATTGTAGGAGGAGGATGGCCATAAGGCTGTACTGGCCTGCCCGCATCCCTGCCGGTACTAGTATTAACCGGCCTCTACTAAGCGACCAACCGGCCCGGCTCCAATGGCATGACCACATCCTCCCCCTCCATGCCGCTCATATGCTCCCTCCCCCGCTCCCGAAACAGCACTATCGCACCGCCTGACAAGTCAATAGCCCGCATGCCGGACCACTCCGTTCTAAAAGTGGGAGCAGGGCCGCACTCGCGACCTCGCCCCCAGAAACTTCCACCGACTCCGGGACCCTTTGCGCTCCTGCCCATCGCATGAGGAGGACCCGAAGGCACCGGAGCACCCACAAGCACCAGCCCCAATACACACCTCTCTGGAGGCACCATGGGACCAAGTGATCAGCTCCGAATCACGGGATGGAGAGCTGACGGAGAGACCCAACTAACTATTTCAACTTTGAAAACACCGGAGCTGGGTGCGTCGCCTGCATGGTAGAAAAGGCAAATTCAAACAATGTAGTATGCCCGCCTGGCTGCAACCAACAATACGGGCTGCCAGCTCTCTCGTGCCTCCACGACACTCCAAATAAATAACTACTACGATACAGACAATGCAAAAAGCGCGGTCATCCCGACGCAAACTCATCTCTGGTGAGGCTACTGCTTAGATTTCGGTGATGCCCCCCAAACATGAGGCATTCATTCTCCCGCACGATGCCGACCGCCGCCTCCACCCCAGGACACTGTGCGTCCAGGACACAAATGGGGGGCCCGTGCACCGACAGGGCTGCGGACACCCACAACACCGCTCTCTGTTCCCTCTGCCAAAACCACTCCATTGCTCAACCGCACAGGAGACCGGGACCGCAGGCCGGGCTCACACGGCTGCCCCCGTAGCTATGGCAGAGAAGCTTGGCCGAAGGGCACAACAAAGGCCGTGCAAAACCGGGCCGCGGGCCTACAGCCCATGCTGCTCCTCCCCCCCCCCATGTAAACCAACACCCACCAGGCATCAGGGACCACGGGGAGGCTGGTAATGCCCCTTCACTCACCACACAACCGACACCAGACCAGGGACACGACGGCTTAAAACCGCAGCAGCTCCTCCGCACGACCACCTAGACGGCGTGGCTGGCGAACAGCTCTGAATCCAAGTGGTTCAAGGAACACCACCGTCAATTTCACAGTGTGCATTCTCCAGTCTCGGGGAACAAGCCACGCACACCGCCCGACTGGCTCCCGGGCACACCGACGCCACCGGGATCCCTCGTGCCACGCCACCACGGCCAACAATGTACAGCCTCACACCACAACAGCCAGGGACACGCCGAGAGAGACACACACCAACCTTGACTCACCACAACAACCCCGACGACAAACACGGCACGACGATGACCCCGGCGAGCCCGGACAACGTGTCCAGACGGCGTGGCTGGTGAACAGAGACCGCCAGGAGGGGCAGGGGAGGCATATATGCCCTCCCCCCACCTGTCGCACCGGAAGGACGTCACAGAGGCGACCTAGCTAGAGGGCTCCGCAGAACCCTTCCAGAGACTAGAGCGGGTGGGTGGTGCCAAAATGGCACTAAAGGGCCGCCCTGCTGAGGTGGCCCCCTGTGGGGGCCGCGGACAGCCGCATACCCTCCACGTTGCCTTCACGCAACAATCCTTGCCGTGGATGGGCAGTCAACGTTTTCCTATAGGTTTCAGTGACTTGCCCTCTCTGCCTTTTGCACACTTCAGCACGAACGATCTCCCTACGTCCCGTGCCTGGAACACCAAATTTAGAAATACACAAATTGCCACCGGGGAATTTAGTTTTACTAATTGTCATCATGCCACTGGTTAACCTTCCCACTAAGCGCCTTCGGAACAAACAAAAGTTACAGCATCAAAAGCATTTTAAATCACTTGCTGTTTACCCGCTGCACGCTTTTATTTTGACTTATTTCAGCACAGACGGCTTTCTCACATCCCGTGCCTGCCCGGTATCTAGTTCCACTTGACCGCTATTACATTGGCTATAAAGTTGGCTTCATTCAGAGCAGCTTCCGTACCCTGTACTCTAGGATCCCTGTAGTAAAGTAGCGTGTCTCTGCTTGAGCAGTGACGCACGCGTTAATGCACATTACTAAAATGTAACAGAGTCGGGGGTGTGGGTGAGTGTGCAGTGTTAGTGGACTAGCGCTACATGCAATTTGCCCGATTATAGCGCCATAGGAGTCCGCGTCGCCGTGCGCCGAATAAAACAACGATCTCTCCAGCACGGGGGGGCGTCCAGCCCAGTTTAACAGTACGACCAGATTGCAAGGGCACTAGATTAGTGCCCTTCAATAACTGGTGCTTTGCAGCAGCTTTAAAATGATCTTTTTCTCCTTGTTCAAGTGGGTTAAATTCTGATACTTTTATGTTTCCCTCTTCTTCATTGATTTATTTTGCTCGTGAGAAAGTGTCACTCATGGTCATTGAAATGTCACTCATAATTACTCAAAAAATATGAAAATGTCACACATAGCTATCTGAAACCTTGGCAGCTATGAGTCTGACAACATGCCTGCTGGCTGCCAAGGTTTAATCCCTACAGAGTCTCCAGGCCGCCTTTACTCCAGCACTGTTTGAAAGTCATTAACATTGCTAGCATTTTAATAGGTCTTTTGGACAGACTCACTTCCGTCTGTGTTACAGACAACCTGTTTAACATCCTGGTTCTTTGTGTAAGACTGTGTGTACGATAATTATCTACAAACAGAAACCCTTTGCCCTTAATACACAAAGTTCCTCATTTGGAGAAGGCCAGAGCGGTATCGGGTGATTCTATTTTTCTTGGGGTCTCCAGGCCCGGATCACCGGCTTAGCAAACTCTGGGCCTTCTACTTCCGGGTCCGGAGACCCCTGGCCGAGCCCTTTCAGTGGGACTGCATGAAGCTGCTGGCTCGGCCCCGCTCTATAGGAAGCAGGAAGCGAGAAACAAACGCGATCCCCTCACGTTCCACCCTCCCATGCCCCGAACGGGCAGATAAAAAAGCCGCCTGACTCTACCACCTGCTCCAAACAAGAGGTAAATTTGTGCGGATTAGAGTATGGCATTTCCTCCAGAAGCGGGGGCTGGGGGGACATGTGGAACTGGACCCTGTATTCCCGGATCCACACGTTATTCCTCATTCTGGGAGAAATAGCTTGTAATGGTTGGATTTAAGAACAGTGGTATTGACTGGAATCCAAGACCTAAATCCGGGGAACTCGTATTAAGGCCCAAAATGTTTTGTTTCAAACACAAAGTAGGTCTATTTGCTTTGACAATGTTTGAGTCACTCCCAGGTCATTTAAACTGATTTGATATTGGTAATTTAATGTACCCTTAATGGGCTACCAAGAAACTGGCAAATTGGGCGCTCAGGGGCCCCTCTTCATACCCTACTGGGAGGGGCAATCATTTGACCATATGGCCCTGCATCGGCTGGCCTTGTTAAATCAAACACGGCGTTGGGTTTGACTGAGGAACGTCCTTTAAGCGTGGTTCCAGCTGCCATAATCCCAATCTAATTGGTGTGTGCACCACAGAACATGGTAGCCGTGCCCAGTTAACTTTACACCTACCACAACAATTAGCGCGTGTAAATCAATACATGCGCAGCTCTGCCAGGTACCACGCATCAGGGGTTAGACTAACGCATTTTAGCATGGTGTCCGCATCACCGCACTAAAATGCATTAGTCACGCATTTATAGCGCCGCCCTGACACCAATGCACAAGGGGTGTGCCTGATGGAGGAGCGCGGTCCTGGCAGAGTGCACTCAGTCTGTGCTACCTGAAATTGAGGCTGCAGATGCATGCTGGCCTCTCTGTGTATTCACAGTTCATTCGATGCTCAATATAACTAACTTAATAAAATCACTGTCACCGCCCCAGCCCGGGGACTGTATCCAATCAAGCCGCGACTCAGCCAGTTTGTTTCGGGTACCATGTGGCCTGTAACCGCAGCAGGGCACGAGTCGGGAGTACAAGCGGGTGGACGGCGTCCACCCACTTTTTCACAGTTAGCACTTCACACATACTTAGGAGAGGCAGCTTTTCACTTTGTTCAGTCCCTGTTTAGGAGATATGCATGCACTGTAAGAATATCAGATGTGTTGGTCTTTCCCAGTATTTACACAAAGCAAATTGCATTTATATAGAGCTTACTTCCCCTGAGGAGGCGTTGAAATAATTTAAGTACCACTATTTTTTCTTGTATAGCCCTACTCACCCCAATGCAGCGTGTCAGAGCGCTTTACATCAACATGTGCATATTACATGTACAATAAATTATATAAGTTTGTAAATGAATGTACAGGATGGGTTACATAAAACTGGGGGATTGCAAAGTGTAGAAGTCACATATCATCTTCCATAGCTCACTGTGCTATTGTCCTCAAAATGCGCTCAACCGTACACATGATAGCCCTGCTAAACATATATGTGAGGGCTTTAGATCTGATGTCACTTCTTGTGATGCCACTTCCTGTAAAGTCATGGCTTGTGATGCCACCTTCTATGATGTCAATTCCTGTGATGCCATGTGTGATGTAGTGCGCCGTGATGTAGTGTGCTGTGACGTCGTGCGCCGTGATGTCACTTGCACACTGCCAAACTAGGTCAGTCCATCCCACTTCTTTTTTTAGGACTTGTGCCCTGAACCGCAGCATATCACTGCAATAAACAAACAAAACAACCTATCCGGAGTAGAATGATATGTAAACAAGCATTTGCAATGCAATAGGTCTCGCATTTACGCGAGTTTAAGCTATTGGCTTTGTAAATGACAATGCCTTTTATTTATGTTTCAAAAACCAAAACTTTAAAAAAAAGCATTGCCATTTACAATGCCAATAGCAAAAACTTGCGTAAATGCGAGACCTGTTGCATTGCAAATGCTTGTTTATTATGGGTGCTTCTGGACTCCGAGTGGAGGCGCTGTGCTCGCACACCAGGATTTGCACTTTAGAATTATGCTGGGCTCTTTGGTGTTGTTGGAGTAGTGCTTCAAGGTCGTGATTGTAGTCTGTTTTAAACTCCAGCCTGGTGTGTTTTGAGGGAGGCAAAGAACTGTTTTGAATCAGCCATGTACGTCCAGAGCCTTTGCAGATGAATTATTTTTGGAAATTAAAAAGACCTGCATTTTAAGCCACCATCAAAGAGTGCTTGAGAATGTGTGTTGATGGATTTGCCATTTGTAAAAGAGCAAAGGTAACACTGACCCAAGTAACACGCAAGAGTGTATATGTTTTCCATTAGTTACGTGCAAAGCATGTGACAGCACACGTTTGTTAAAAAAAATAATAATAATAATCTCTGCACTCAGAAACAAACTTCTAGAAGAATGGGATTTTTTTTATATATATACTTAACCGCACCTCGGAGTGTTTTGAGCGGAATGTTGCCAAAACATTGTATTTCTGCGAAAGAGGGCGAGTGCAAGTGTGTTTCGTACAGAGCATGGCTCGGAGAAGCAATTCTGTTCACATAAAGCCCGGACTTGCAGCAATGTTTTTGAAGGTGGCAAAAAAGAGCGGCAAAAGTTCTTTGCAGCGGGACAAAATCCAGAGAAAGCGGAAGGCTTCCCAAGCACTGCACATAGTTATTTTGACATGTCTACACAACTAGCTATATAGTAAATTAAAAAGATTCTCGGGCTGCCTTTTTGGGAGAGGGTGGTCGGTGTGCCTTACCTAACATCGTCTGCTTTTCAGTGGATCAAACAAACCGTTTGCTGCTGCCCAGGCACAGAGTTATTCATTCAGACACCATAAAGGCCCCTTTCCACTAAGCTGGCGCTGTAAGGCAGCTTCTCTACACTGTGTTGAGAGTGGGGAGCATCAGCATCCAATGCAAACAAGCATGGATGGCCTGAAGCGGGTGCCCCAAGAGCATCAGAGAGAGCGGCCACCATTTTGCAGGAAAACCAGCTCTAATTAAAATAAAAACAAGAAAATAAAGTGTGGCGCTTCTGAAATGGGCGCAGCGCTGAGTGTTAAGGTCTCTTCAAAAGTAATACTACAAAAACAAGAAGATAAAGCGCGGCGCTCGTGAAACGGGAGCTGCGCTGAATGTTAAAGTCTCTTCCAAATGAATAACAACCGCGGGCGCCTCGCGCTGAAAGTTAAAAAAAAAAGCATCAAAGAAAGGAATGGGCGGGAGGGTTGTGAGAGAGAGGGGGAGTAACAGCAGCTGTTTTCAAGCACACTTGTGCTTGTGGTGCCATCCGCCTTGCGGGAACGAGCAACAGCCAATTAGCATGCGCGCCGCTGCTCGCTCCCGCAAGGTGGATGCCGCCACAAGCACGAGTATGTGCTTCAAAAAAGAGCAGAGCGACGGCTAAAGGCCCTCCTAAGCAGCGCATGCGCGCTGCGTAGGCGAGACCTAAAAAGGGGTCTGTGCCTTGCCTGTTGATGTTTTCCGGCAACTGGTACCACCCCACTTTGAGTGACCAAGTAAAGAACGTTGTGATTGGCTGTCTCCTTTAACCTTAACACTGAGGCGGCGGCAGCTTTGATTTTCCTTGCCGCGGTCGCCAGAATGGGGCCTCTGGTCCACGTGCGCCCACCTCCTCACAGACAGCAGAACTGCGCTAAGGGGTCCCGCCTGTTCAGGTGCCTGAATGATGTAATGTACAGGCATGCTCCCTACCATGTGAACAGACAGCTTCAGGTCGCAAATGAGTGACAATCATGTTTGGCCCAGAGCAAGGTGCGTTGGAGTGCCGAGGAGGGAAAAAGAGACAGGATTTGGAGTGGAGACAGCCAGGAAGGATTCAGAGAAATGATACAGAGATAAGGAGAGAAAGCAGAGAGAGAATGGGTAAAGGGAAAAGAAAGGAAGGAAGCGGTCGAAACTTGAGCGAGAACGAAAGAGAAGATAGAAAAAAACGAGATGACGAAAGTTGAAAAGGACTGAAGAGAAATCAGAGGAAAAGGAGCAAGCAGGGAGTAAGTGAATGTGAGCGTGGCAGGCAGTTCCAGCTTTATTAACAGAGCGCCTCAAAGCCATCTCTGGCATTTAGGCGGCACGGTGCACAGTGTGACCCTATATACTTCCAGTCAAATCACAGGTGCAGCACATGGCGCCGTTCTTGGACCATTAAAGGTAAAAGGCTCACTAATACTTCAAAATCCAGCGTGAATAGATTGAGCAGACCTTTTGTAAAAGGCTTTAAATGTATTCTCTGAAGAAAGGTTTGCACTTGCCACATTTTCACTGAAAAATTAGCTTATTGCCTAACGTAACCACATTTCTGTGCAAAAGCTGGCAGAGCGATAGCCTGCCGCTCACTGTGTTAATCTAAGTACGCTTCCATGGCAGATCAAATAATTGTTCAAAATTATGTTTCTACTGGTCATTTAATCTCTGCTAGCAGTGGGCCTCACTTGACTGTCAGTGCTTTACTTATGTTGATGTTCAGTCTTATTTTCTGGACTGTCACTTTAATTGTATTTTGCAGGGGTTGTAAGAGTACTGGTCATTGATCCTCAGGACTGCAGGGTTACTAATACGTCTACTATTAGGAGCCACAGATAATTCATTAGTCTATGGATGTAGTGGCGGCTCGCAGAGGGAATGCTGCGGGGCGGGGGAGGGGCTGGGTGGGGGGGTAGTGGAGTCTGACATACGACGGACAGGAGTAACGTAAGTAAATAAATAAATAAAACTATTTACCTTGCGCTCGCTGCATCGCCACTGTATGGATGCATTTAATGTGAGGGGGCACTGGTGCATGTATTGTGAGATATCACTAATGCATGTACTGCTAGAGGCCACCAATGCAACTCCAGGTTGGGACTACTGATTTCAGCAGGTCCAGTGTCGGGACATTGTTCCAGCAGGTCCTGGGTGGTTGCAAAGTCATACCCCGAGGCCTTTTAATGCATGTGCTTACTCGGCCACAATGCAGTGCCTGTAGAAGACTAGCAGTTGCATTTTTAGATCATTGTGGGTGATAAGAACACAGCAGCTTACACCCATGAAACCTAGGCATCTGCTACATTCTCAGAATTCTTCTCCCCTCCAACCCCAAACTAGCCACCATACCCAGACTCACCAAGCTTCTTAGCTTGCTTTAAATTGAAGTTTGGAAGACATTTTATATAGAATGGATCAAGTGAGTTGCAGTTTTTTACCCAACAGCCCATATGGAAAGCAAAACTGAAAGTCCCAGAATGCATTTTCACACCGTTGGCTTAAAAAGTCAGTTTTGCATGGACATATCACACCGATATCCTTTTTTAAGGCTTGGTTGGCCATTGGGACACTTACAGATTGGTCAGCTCTAGATAGCCGGCCAAATCTGAAATGCGCACTGGCCGGGGGCTGCATTAATGCAATTGCACTAATCACCCCGTCCCCCTGCCCTTGCGCTGTAACAGCAAAAGCCTGGGACACAACAAAATAGTATTTACCATTTTATTAATGTGTGTGCCTGCTGCACTCGCAGTAGGCGGGGCGACGCTCCTCCCGCATACCGGAGGAGCAGCCGCTGACTAAAAGAGGTGTCACGCACTGACCATATGGATGTATGACGATATCACGCATGCATTACATCGCATGCAAGAGAAGCCACCTGGGAATGTTCTGGAACCCACTGGGCCCCAGGTTAGAGATGGATTGGAGATATGTAAGTGATAAATCCATTTGCACGGTTTAATGTGTTTACATAAACCGAGGCAAAATAGTTTTGGCAAACCCAGTGCAGGGAGTGCTCATGCCAGGGAAGGAAAAAAAACGATGGGTGGGGCTGGGAGGCCCAAAAGAGAGGAAGGGTTAGAGAAACGAGAGAACACAGCAAGTGAAATGCATATTAAGTACAGAAAACGTTCTTCACAAAAAATAAACTTGGCCCAGTATATTGGTTTGATTCTAACATCAACAAAGTGAACAAGTGCTTTTTAAGCAGAAAAAAATGTAAGCTAATTTGAATGGAATAAAGGAACCACTTGCAACAGAAATCCGTGTGTAACTTTTAGGCCACCAGTTAAAGTCAAGTGGGACTGACTCACCTTTCAACCAGAAGAAGTGCCAGAGTGCAGCGTAATGACTTGACACGTTGTTTGTAGTGCCAAGAAGCATGGATGATAGTAAGCCCCATTTGTTGCAAACCTTTACAAGGTCAATATGTTTGGCGCATGCGCAAAGTACACAACAGATGGGCACACTAGCACACGTTCATGTTACTCAGCATGCCTCAGTCTGCCTTACGAAGGGTTCAAGGATTATGGGCTCTGGCAACGGGGTCCTCTTACCAGCCCTCCGCACACCGGCCTTGTCTCGAAGTCCGAGAGCATGGGCTCAGGCACACACCAGTCTTGTCTTGATGTCATGGCACACACGCCTTGTCTCGAGGTCATGGTACACATCGGCCTTGTCTCGAGGTCGTGGCACGCACGGGAATGGTCTTGAGGTCGTGGTACGCACCGGCCTTGTCTCGAGGTCACTGCACACACTGGCCTCGTCTCGAGGTCAGAGAGCATGAGCTCTGGCACACTTCGGCCTTGCCTCAAGGTCCGAGACACACACCGGCCGGGTCTCGAGGTCATGGCACACACTCCGGCCTTGTCTCGAGATCATGGCACACACCGGCCTTGTCTCGAGGTCGTGACACACACTGGCCTTGTCTCGAGGTCATGGCACACTCCGGCCTTGTCTCGAGATCATGGCACACACCGGCCTGGTCACAAGGTCTTGGCACGCATCGGCCTTGTCTCGAGGTCGTAGCACGCACCGGCCTGGTCTCGAGATCATGGCACACTCCGGCCTTGTCTCGAGGTGGTGGCACACACCGGCCTGATCTCGAGGTGGTGGCACGCACCAGCCTTGCCTCGAGGTCGTGACACGCACCGGCCTAGACTCGAGGTCATAGAGCATAGGCTGAGGTACACACCGGCCTAGTCACAAGGTCGTGGCACGCACCGGCCTGGTCTCGAGGTCGTGGCACGCACCGGCCTGGTCTCGAGGTCATGGCACACTTCGGCCTTGTCTCGAGATCATGGCACACACCGGCCTGGTCACGAGGTTGTGGCACGCACCGGCCTTGTCTCGAGGTCGTAGCATGCACCGGCCTTGTCTCGAGGTCATAGAGCATAGGCTGAGGTACACACCGGCCTTGTCTCGAGGTCATGGCACACTCCGGCCTTGTCTCAAGATCATGGCACACACCGGCCTTGTCTCGAGGTCGTGGCACGCACAAGCCTTGCCTCGAGATCAGAGACTATGAGCTCTGGCACACACCGGCCATGTCTCGAGGTCATGGCATGCACAGGCCTCGACTCAAGGTCAGAGAGCATAGGCTGAGGTACACATCGGTCTTGTCTCGAGATCCGAGGCACACACCGGCCTTGCCTCGAGGGCAGAGAGCATGGGCTCACATGCATGGGTTCTGGCATGCACCAGCCCTATCTCAAGGTCAGAGAGCATGGGTTCTGGCACACACCAGCCTTGTCTCGAGGTCTGAGGCACACACTGGCCTTATCTCGAAGTCCGAGGCCCACACCGGTCTGGTCGCAAGGTCCGAGGCACACACCGGCCTTGTCTCTAGGTCAAAGAGCATGGGCTCTGACATGCACCGGCCTTGTCTCAGGTTCATCAGGTGCAGGATGCTGCAATCCTGACACTTTTACACCAGAACTACCACTCTTCGGCCTCTGCTGCTCCCAGCCCCCTACATGGGCTGCCAGTGGATGTAATACCGTGCCATTCAGGAGGCGTTTCTCCAGGGTGGGTCTTCTAACAGCCTGACTAAAAACTATCCCCTCACACGCTTTACCCTTCTCTCATGATCGTGAGTGTTTCCTGTGGCGAAAATGACCCACAGTCGTGGGGTACCATTGTAAACACAGCTCCTCCCATTCAGAGAACAGCTCAAAATCCTGGTGTTTTCTCCCAGTGAAACTGAGAATTTGTGATTAGTTTATCGCTCGGTCTCCCCAGCACCTCCACACCAGCTTTCCTGGTTGAAAATCTGCTTATAAAGTGATATCCTGTTTGGGTTCCGGAGTATCGTGCTACCCGCTGAAAAGCACTGCGACACCTCATCAGTGGTAGCAAGCGCTATATAAATGCAAACCCTTCCCTCTTCAACCCCTCCACTATCCTTTTTCTAGCCAAATAAACTCACATGTCGACCGCTGAAATTAATTTAACATCTCCCTATACTAATTCACCACTAATCCTTTTTGGGTTCCGGAGTAGCATGCTACTTGCCGAAAAAGCGATTTGACGCCTCGTCAGGGGTAATAAGCGATATATAAATGCAATTACAATATCAAAACATCGGTGCACACAGACCAAGGTATACACAGACCCTCCGAGGTCCAGTGCTTCCCAGCTAGATTTGCCGTATACATTCACCATTCTATACATACACCAATGGAGACAGACCAAGCAACACAGCGGCAATCATGCACATAGATACACACTCACAAGTAATCATGTGCAGCCGGTGCTACACAGTGTTGTGCGTCAGGGGAGCAATGGGTGATGGTCATTAGGGAAGGATACTGTGATGTGCAATAGGAGAGCATAGAGTGCTGTGCAGTAGAACAGCATAATGTGATGTGGTACAAGGGAGTAGAGGGTGGTATGGCCTAGGGATCACAGAGTCATGTGCACCGGGAGAGCACCGGCTGCAGTTCCTCAAGGGAGCACCTGCTGCGGTGCTCCAAGGAAGCAATGGCTGCCGTGCCCCACGGGAGCAATTGCTGCCGTGCCTCCAGGGAGCAATTGCTGCCGTGCCTCCAGGGAGCAATTGCTGCCGTGCCTCCAGGGAGCAATTGCTGCCGTGCCTCCAGGAGCACCGGACCGTGGTACCCCAAGGGACCATGGCTGCCGTGCCCCAAGGGAGCAATGGCTGCCGTGCCTCCAGGGAGCACCGGACCGTGGTGCCTCAAGGGAGCGAGCACCGGCTGCAGTGCCTCAAGGGAGCGAGCACCGGCTGCGGTGCCTCAAGGGAGCGAGCGAGCACCGGCTGCGGTGCCTCAAGGGAGCGAGCACCGGCTGCGGTGCCTCAAGGGAGCACTGGGCTGCAGTGCCTAAAGGGAGCACCGGGCTGCAGTGCCTAAAGGGAGCACCGGGCTGCAGTGCCTAAAGGGAGCACCGGGCTGCAGTGCCTAAAGGGAGCACCGGGCTGCAGTGCCTAAAGGGAGCACCGGCCTGCGGTGCCTAAAGGGAGCACCGGCCTGCGGTGCCTCAAGGGAGCACCGGCTGCGATGCTTTAGGGGAGCCCGGGTGCAGTGCCCCAAGGGAGCACCAGGCACGATGCCTCAAGGGAGCACAGGGCGCGGTGCCTCAAGGGAGCACAGGGCGCAGTGCCTCAAGGGAGCACAGGGCGCAGTGCCTCAAGGGAGCACAGGGCGCAGTGCCTCAAGGGAGCACAGGGGGCAGTGCCTCAAGGGAGCACAGGGGGCAGTGCCTCAAGGGAGCACTGGCTGCGGTGCCTCAAGGGAGCACTGGCTGCGGTGCCTCAAGGGAGCACTAGATGTAGTCACTCAAGGGAGCACCAGCAGCGGTGCCTCAAGGAAACACCAGCCGTGGTGTCTCAAGGGAGCACTGGACTGCAATGCCTCAAGGGAGTACCGGGCCGCGGTGCCTCAAGGGAGCACAGGGCTGCAGTGCTTCAAGGGAACATCAGGCTGCGGTGCTTCAAGGGAACACTAGCCTGCGGTGCCTCAAGGGAGCACCGGGCTGCGGTGCCTAAAGGGAGCACCAGGCTGCGGTGCCTCAAGGGAGCACCAGGCTGTGAATCCTCAAGGGAGCACCCGGCTGCAGTGCCTCAAGGGTTCACTTGGCTGGCCGTGAAGCCTCAAGGGAGCACCTGGCTGTGAATCCTCAAGGGAGCACCGGGCTGGGGTGCCTCAAGGGAGCACCGGGCTGGGGTGCCTCAAGGGAGCACCGGGCTGGGGTGCCTCAAGGGAGCACCGGGCTGGGGTGCCTCAAGGGAGCACTGGGCTGGGGTGCCTCAAGGGAGCACTGGGCTGGGGTGCCTCAAGGGAGCACTGGGCTGGGGTGCCTCAAGGGAGCACCAGGCTGTGAATCCTCAAGGGAGCACCGGGCTGCGGTGCCTCAAGGGTTCACCTGGCTGGCCGTGAAGCCTCAAGGAAGCACTTGGCTGGCTGTGAAGCCTCAAGGAGCACCTGGCTGTGAATCCTCAAGGGAGCACCGGGCTGGGGTGCCTCAAGGGAGCACTGGGCTGTGGTGCCTTTGGGGAGCACCGGCTGCAGTGCCTCAAGGGAGCACCGGGCTGCAGAGCCTCAAGGGAGCACCTGCTGCAGTACCTCAAAGGCGCACCGGCTGTGGTGCCTCAAGGGAGCAACAGGTGTGCATTTCAGGGACTCTAGTGATCTCCATGTGATGTGGGATTCCAGCAGGAGTTGTGTTAAGTTTCAGTAGCACTTATGATCCAGGTACCCGAGTGCCCTCTGAACCTATGAAGTGTTCTGTCAGTCATCGCCCCCCCCCATCCTGCAGCTCTAAAACACCAAAGGGCAGGAGTGATAAACTGCCTCATTAGAACGCATCGAGACCAGAGAGCTCTCTAATTAGAGGGGTGTGTCCAATTTTTATTACTTAACTGTAGGTTTGTTTATTGGTCTTTCGTTTCTGGACTTTCTGCTTTCCCTTCCCCTAAGCCCTCAAGCATAGTTTGATACTTTTGTCCCACATGTAAACTCATGTATGTTTGTATGTATGCATGTAAACTCATTGATGCAAATAAAACATGTCCCAAATAACAAAATAACTTTTCTTTGCATTCTCTCTCCTATTCTCACAATTTGCAGACGGCAACGAGAAGATCAGTATTTTGTACTAGAGCGCACACTTTGCGTGAATTTCCTCACATGCAACTGGACACTCGCGAGGGAAGAGCACGTCAAATTACACTGACAGAGATTTGCGAAAGTCGGGAGTGTGCAATATTAAAGGAATTGCGAACACACCAAATTTTAGGCAAAAGTCAAATCGCCTCAAATGTTATAAATGTCATAAATGTCACGCGCTTTGCAAGAAATACGTGTCAAGTTAAAAAAAAAAACACTTTGCACACAGCTTTTTCTAATACAGTGATGCAGAGAATCTATTCGATATGGTAACTCACCAATCTCTTTATTGCCAGCTTTTCTAGGGTTGTTTTATACAGCACTCAAGAGACCTGGATGCTTGGATTACTTACAAATGTTCTAGAATGTTGGTTAATTTTCAGAATATTATCCCCTCTCCAACTGCACATAAAATGCCGTCAAGCTTCACAATACCGTTCACCCCCCGTGATGTAGTATGTGTTGCACGGGCCCTAGTGCAAGCAAGGAAATTACCCCCTTTCACAGTAAATGTATTTTTCGATAAATAATTGGAGACAGGTGCTTTCAATCAGATATGGGGAGGTGTCTGTCGGATGTCACCAGGAAGGTTTACATACACACAGAAAAATACTCACACACACTCTCTCCAGTAGCAGCTGCTCTTTTAACCGGTTGGTGGGCAGGTGGTGTGGAGGTGTTGGAGAGGCGTTAAATAACAAAAAAAGAAAAAAAAAACACTTACCTGCTGCTGCCGGCCGCCGTCTCCGGGTTCTTCTGCTCTGGTCGGATTCAGATTCGAGGGGTTGCTGCATACTGCTAGGCTCCTAGACGCCAATCACGGCGCTGCTCTCATACTGGTAATACAGCATGAGAGCAGCGCCGTGATTGGCCTGAGCGGGCTGGTTTTATGCCCACTCAGGTTCTAGGAGCCTGTGCCTCTTCTCAACCCGGCTGTTCAGCACAGCTCAGGTGGACAGAGATCAAAGTGCACATGACGGTTTGGCAGGCCTTAGACAGGCGGACAATCCGTTATGCGCACTTACAGTGTGCACTACCCCTCCCCCTGCTCTCATCATGGCCCCACCCTGCCCAGACTTGGCTTGCTGGCTCAAGCGTGGAATGAAAAATAAAATGGTTTGTCATTTTATTTTCCCTCCCTCAGCTGGCTCTCGGGTGGGGGGACGAAGGGGGGGGAAGGCTAGCATGCTCCTCTGCCATAGCAGAGGAGCCGCCGCTGACTCTCTCCCTCTGTTTTTAAAGTCCTCAAAAATATTGGTTGTTTCTCAAAATATTCTTTTCTTTCACTTAAAGCTCCTACCATTGCGCATTCCTCTCCCTTTCCACTGTCTCTTAAGCCCCTCTCATGCACCCTGCTTGTTGTATATTGTATCTTAACATTGTGATTGTTGAAAAATCTGAAGCTCACACCCCCCTAACCTTACTGATCAAGCTACGCCAATGATTATCGGGGTTCAATGGGCTCCTCAACCCCTACGGCCCTGGTGCCACTGCACCTGCTGCACCATGGATAGCTATGCCGCTGTTAAGCCCTTCCCCACCCCCAAAATGTTTTGCCCCTCCATCTTCTCTAGTTGTATACAGGGCAGCGATTATTGGGAAGTCTCGGACTTAAACCCTCGCAAACTATTTAATACCCGCCAAAAGCAAGACCACAAAATGAAAGATCAATGAAAGACACATTAATAAAGACATCTAAAGGTTAACGTTCTATAAAGACCCCTGGCAGAGCTCCCTGTGAATACCCTTCTCTGTTGCTGCCACGCGGGAACATGCAGCCATCATGCCGTTAATATTTGATTCCTGTTTTTATCAACATCAGACCCTGCAGACAGCGTGCAGCTGGCGGGAGACCGGAAGGACCTCAGTTTCTCTCGCGCTCAGAGTCCACGTGAGTCGACGACAGATTCTCCACAGAGGTGCGAAGAGCCGACGACGCGGCAGCAAACTGCGATGGATGAGGGGGCCCAAAGGAACAGAGCCCTCGTGTACGAAGGAGGCAACGTCACGAACACACCAGCGCCCTGGAGGAGAGCAAAGACTTCACACCAAACCGGCAAACTCACACCGCAGCGCAAGGAGCAGGGAGCAGCCGCAGGCGCACTGCAGACGGCTCTGTGCCACGCGGAGGGCAGCAGCCCAGCTCACGCGGGGCGCACCGCCAATGAGTTTTATTGCAAGCCGTGTTAATCCCTTCTCTGTAATTGCTCTGTACAAGTTAGAAGCAACTCTTCTCCAGCTCACTAAATTACGAGCTGTGTCGTGCGTCCCCATATACTAAACTCTCTGTAACAAGCCTCCAGCAGTCTCCATTAATTAGGGGGTCAGAATGGTGCTAACTGGGCAAAGGATGGAGCTAACTGGACAACGACCATTGGTTATCCTGTACCATTGCTTGCCAGTGGACACCACCACCAGCACTTATTTCTGGGGACCGGCACTCTTTGCAACCTCCTGCACTGTCCCAGTCTGAGCAGAGGAAACAGCAGATTAGTCCTCCTTTTATTTCCAATGGTCCTAGAAATAGAATGGAAGCCAATATAGTGATCTTCTCCATTTGATTGCATTGGTAGCCTTTCTATTTCTATGAACAACAATGTACAACAGAGTAGGTCTGTTTCTCTCTCCTGGCAGGGTGGGCAGCATGCACTTCAGGTAAGGCCCGTCTCCCCGCTGGCTTACACCAGCTCTTCAGGATAGTTTTAGGGACCTATACAGATTTTTACAAATTGAGCATGGACAATGACCCACAAACAGGATGTTGGTAGCTGGAACAAGAACCCAAGAGGGACAGAGCTATCTGGACATAAAACTTACAAATGGGATGGAGCTGTCTGGACAAAGACCCACAGACAGGATGAGATCTTTGGCCAAAAAATCAAAGAGAAGGACAAGCTAGCTGGGCAAACAGGTAAGGACACAACAGAACCGCCTGGACAAAGAGGATAGGATATGGTCGAGCAAGCTGGACGAAGAGGTAAGGACATGATGGCGCTAATGGGGCAAAGAGCAAAGGACATGATGGATCTAGCGGAGCAAAGACTAAAGGACATGATGGATCTAGCGGAGCAAAGACTAAAGAACATGATGGAGCTAGCAGGGCAAAGAGCAAAGAACATGATGGAGCTAGTGGGGCAAAGGCCATGATAGAGCTAGCGGGACGAAGAGCATAGGACATGAAGGAGCTAGCGGGGAAAAGGAAATTATGGAGCTAGTGGGGAAAAGGACAAGATGGAGCGAGCGGGGCAAAGGACATAATGGAGCTAGCGGGGAAAAGGACATGATGGAGCTAGCGGGGAAAAGGACATGATGGAGCTAGCGGGTCAAAGAGCAAAGGACATGATGGAGCTAGCAGGTCAAATAGCAAAGGACATGACGGAGCTAGCAGGTCAAAGAGCAAAGGACATGATGGAGCTAGCGGGTCAAAAAGCAAAGGACATGATGGAGCTAGCGGGGCAAAGGACATGATGGAGTTAATGGGGCAAAGAGGTAAGGACACAACAGAACCGGCTGGACAAAGAGGATAGGATATGGTCGAGCAAGCTGGACGAAGAGGTAAGGACATGATGGAGCTAGCGGGGCAAAGCGCAAAGGACATGATGGAGCTAGCGGGGCAAAGGACATGATGGAGTTAATGGGGCAAAGAGGTAAGGACACAACAGAACCGGCTGGACAAAGAGGATAGGATATGGTCGAGCAAGCTGGACGAAGAGGTAAGGACATGATGGAGCTAATGGGGCAAAGAGCAAAGGACATGATGGATCTAGCGGAGCAAAGACTAAAGGACATGATGGAGCTAGCAGGGCAAAGAACATGATGGAGCTAGTGGGGCAAAGGCCATGATAGAGCTAGCGGGACGAAGAGCAAAGGACATGAAGGAGCTAGCGGGGAAAAGGAAATGATGGAGCTAGTGGGGCAAAGAGCAAAGGACATGATGGAGCTAGCGGGGAAAAGGACATGATGGAGCTAGCGGGGAAAAGGACATGATGGAGCTAGCGGGGAAAAGGACATGATGGAGCTAGCGGGGAAAAGGACATGATGGAGCTAGCGGGGAAAAGGACATGATGGAGCTAGCGGGTCAAAGAGCAAAGGACATGATGGAGCTAGCGGGGAAAAGGACATGATGGAGCTAGCGGGGAAAAGGACATGATGGAGCTAGCGGGAAAAAGGTCATGAAGGAGCTAGCGGGTCAAAGAGCAAAGGACATGATGGAGCTAGCAGGTCAAATAGCAAAGGACATGACGGAGCTAGCAGGTCAAAGAGCAAAGGACATGATGGAGCTAGCGGGTCAAAGAGCAAAGGACATGATGGAGCTAGCAGGGCAAATAGCAAAGGACATGACGGCGCTAGTGGGGCAAAGAGCAAAGGGCATGATGGAGCTAGAGGGGCAAAGAGTAAAGGACATGATGGAGCTAGCGGGGCAAAGGGCATGATGGAGCTAGTGGGTCAAAGAGCAAAGGACATGATGGAGCTGCAGGGCCAAGAGCAAAGGACATGATGGAGCTAGCAGAGCAAAGGACATGACAGAGCTAGAGGGGCAAAGAGCAAAGGACATGATGGAGCTAGTGGGGCAAAGGACATGATGGAGCTAGCGGAGCAAAGGACATGATGGAGCTAGCGGGGCAAAGGACATGATGGATCTAGCGGGTCAAAGAGCAAAGGACATGATGGAGCTAGCGGGTCAAAGAGCAAAGGACATGATGGAGCTAGCGGGGCAAAGAGCAAAGGACATGATGGAGCTAGTGGGGCAAAGAGCAAAGGACATGCCGCAAGTCAGAGCAGGGTGAAAAGTAATGCATGAAGCAAACATAATCAGTAAATAGTGGAAGAAGCACAACATACAAACCACACTGCAGTTTTCACAGGAGTTTTCTACAAATACTTAAAAAGACAACATAAGTAGGTGATCTAGGCCTTAGTGTCAAAGGTGGACTCTGCCCAGCCTGTATGAACCAATGAAAGGCAGGTACATAAAAGGAAAAACTACCAGCGTCAGTCTGTGGTTCAGCTGTGGCTATTCCTGGCACAGACAATACGCAGAAATGTAGTAGTAAACGTGCTCCTGCAAACAGAGGGTTGAGCATGATATTTAACTGCGCCTTCAAAAACTGCGAGAAATATTCTCCACCGTCTTCATACCATCCTGCGGTGTGATCTTCCAGCTAACAACCCCTCCTATGAACTCCCAAGAAAAACAGCTATTTTAAAACATTTGGCAATTTTCTAATTTTTCAATTTCCTTTTCCATCCCAGATGCCCATTGCCAGAGGTCCTGGTTTCTTCCGCCCTCTTTCTCCCGCTCCCGCTTTCTCCCTCTCACAGTAGGCGGCTTGTGTCAGACACACTGCACTGATGGCAAGAAGCCACATGGGAGCCTGTCCCTTAGCGCAAGTGGCCAAACCAAACAGCAGCTGATGCGGGGGTCAGTCATCGCGCCGCCTGCCAAGTGGACCAACAGCCCCTCCAATGACCAATGTTTACTCTGCTACGGAAAGCTTGGCCACTGATTCCTGCAATCCACAGTAAATATTATATTTTGTATACAGTGCTAGTATGGTTGCCATTCTTTCTGCTTTCCTCATGCCCAAGTTGTGCTTCATTTTGGAGTGTACTCCAGCAAATATTGAACCCACCCAGTTCTAAATTCCAGGACAGTTTTTATAGAGGTCCATTCTTTCAGCGTAAGACATCAACCTTTAAAAGTATGCATAGCCATGCCAAGAAAGCAGGTTTGTAAACCAACTAATGGGATAACAGAAAACTTTAAGAGCTTAAGCCAAGTAATATCCATTAAATAGCAAACTTTGTTGTAAAAGATTAACCTGCAGTAAAATTAACGATAGCCAATGATCCATATCAGTGAGTCATTTGGTCACGTAACAATAAATGGTCGTGTATACAGATTCCAACAATGCAGCCACATCATTTACACAATGTTTATTAGATTAGTATCCATGCTAAAGGCACATTTAAAGAAATCAACGTGCACAATCTAGCTTTTGCATCCCATAAAACGACGTCACCTCAGTCTACTTTTGAGAACCAACAAGGCAAAGTGAAGATCTGCCCCTGCAAATCCCCAGCAAAGGGGACATATCTGATGCTCTAGAGACACTCTACAAGGAGCCTTCGGTCACTCCATCAAGCACTAGCCAGAACTAAACGCATTAAGAAAGTAAGGACCGGTGGAAGGTCCTTCTCATACTTAGCAGCTCAGAGATGGAATAAACTCCCCTTGGATCTTCGTCTTACATCCGACTACTTGACATTCCGGAAAAAACTTAAAACCCATCTGTTCCCTAAAAATTAACAATCATTAATTCCTTTATACCAGCAGCCAAGCACTGTTGTGACTAGCGCCTTGATATCCCTTGGGATGAATGCTGCGCTCTACAAATAAATAAATAAATAAATAAATAAATAAAACTCCCTTGCTGGAGGTGCCCTGGGCAGCTCCCTAAGAGGGCCTTGCCGTAGGTCCACCTTGGTACAGGTCCTCCTAAAAACGTTCAATTTCCAGTAGGAAAGCTGCATCAAAGCTTCACACATTAAGTCGCGAGCACATCATTTGGGGTGAATGATGCTTATCTAAAGTAACCAGCCAGAAATGATAAAAAATACAGAAAATTACAAACTGCGCACTCTGTCACTCGAACATACCAAAAGGGCCAGTAATCACAAAGTGCGAGTCTGGAATCTTCAAGCATGCAATAGAAACGTTTTAACAATTACGAGAAGCAATCCAGAAAGTGGGCACTGCAAACCATATGGATTATGAGTCATGAAAGTTAGTCTCTCTGATCTGTATTATATGGGATTTGTAGGAGTGTTGTGCAAACCGTGCAATAGTGTTAAAGTTTGCCACCGCACAATTGTGAGGCCAGTACAAAATAAGCGTCAGAGACATACAGAGGATCCTAAGGTGAAAGGCGGACCAGAGCTAGGAAGGCTCAGAGAAACAGAGGATCCTAGGAAAAAAGCTGCTCAGAACTAAGGAGGTTCAGAGAAATCGAGGATCCGATAGAAAAAAAAAGCATCTTGGAACTAGGCAGGGTCAGAGAAACAAAAAGAGGCTCCTGGACGAATAAGAAGGCTCAGATGCATCTGCCCAAGTCATATGAAAATGTGTCCACCCAAGCTGAAATTAGGTCCATAGAAAGTTGAATTTCTGGTCAGAACTTCTAAATCCTGATTAACACAATTGAGATGAAAGCTTTTCTGATCGCAAATCACAGTTACTTGTAGGGGAAATCTGCCCATGTACAAGTGTAGGGGTAGGACCATGTAACATGGGTGTACCCAGGTGAATGGCATATGAAGTATTTATAGCAGTTACAAAGTCACATGTTTGCGCATTGGAGTACTCGCAAACATTTTGCAGAGCCCTCCACCCCTGAAAACTCAGATTAAGGAAAAATATGAAGAAAACATTACATGTGTTCGTAGACGTTGATTCACAAAAATGCCAAGGGTAGCAGAAGTGACATCACAAGCCATGTGACCCCCGCCTGATGTCACAGGAAGTGATATCACATGAACTTTGACCTGGTGACATCACAGGAAGTGACCACCTGCCCTTTGACCCACCCCAATGATGTCACAGGAAGTGACATTGCAAGGTATTTGCCTTGATGACATCACAGGAAGTGATATCACGTGATCTTTGGACCCCCATGAACTCAAAGGAAGCGACATTGCATGACCTTTGGCTTGGTGCTATCACAGGAAGTGATGCATCTAACTTTTGGTTGCTTACATCTCACATAGAGGCTGGAAAACCTCGACAGTTACAAAACAAGCACCCAATAAACACCAGGATAGAAAGAATGGGAAAAAACATAACTTTCTAACCTGTACCATGCAGCTTGCATGCAGCTCTTAGATGGCAGTTCATAGCTCACTGTGCTAGATTACGAATGTAACTTATGAACTGCACAGTAACAACAAAAGTAACCCACTGAGCTATCCCCATAAAATATAGTTCTTTGATATGCATGGTACACGTTCTTTGCAGCAGGCATATTAACCTTCTGAGCTACCTTAGGTAAGTGAAAACTGCCACTAGACAAAACTCCCATCTTTCTCCAGCAGGCATATTAATAAATCACCAGAGTCAACTTGACACTTTTATTGCTGTCCAAAAACTGTTGAATACACAAAAAACTTTGCAGTGCTTTTAAAACTGCTGCACTGCTACAAAACCAGCAAACCTGCCACCCACCCTTCCAGCAACCCAGCGAAACGCCAGCACGTCACCCTATGCCCGGTACGGTCATTCCGGCCTTGGTGGTGTTCAAAACAGACAATATCTTGTTGGCTAGTCCACCAGCACTGTACATCAACAATGATTTTATAAATTAGATCCAAACAAAGACCACGATTACAGCGCCAACCTGGAGAAAAAGCCTTGGCAGCTCCCATTTACATACATTTAAATACATTTAAATACTTCTACTCTTAACCATGACTGAAGCATTTTGGGTGGGTTAAAAGGCCACAAACTACAAAGTCTGCTAATCTGGCAAATCTGTACCACCACCCCGGCTAATGATACATACAGGGTCATGGCGGTTTACTCCATTCATTTGTTCATTCATTTATGCATGCATGCACACATTCATTTATTTATTCGTTCATTCATTCGTGTATTTATTCGCTACACACCGACACATATAGCAGCAGCCACAGGCCTCTTCTGGACAATTCTGCCCAAGTAACTATGGAATAACCAGGGCACCAATGACACGTGTGTCCCTGGAAGCAGTTAGAAAGCTAGGATTCAGGCCTGTCCCAGACACGGCAGGGGGGTTGGAGACACACCAACATCAGCTGTAGACGTCGTTCTAAAATCCTCACCCTTACAACAGACACCAAGTGCAGCGACTCCCACCAGCGCCTAGATGTTTTAGGGTCATTTTCCTTCCCGTGATTTTGTAAAGGTTCTTTTTTTTGTTTTTTTACCAGGACACGTCCACACACATGGACTTAATGTGATTCTCTTTAAGAAATCACTTTTAAGTATTTTAGCGCGGCACAGTAGAGCTTTCTTTGTCTGCAGCAGAAAATCATGTTCACAGTTATAAAACAGATGCTTTAAGAATGGCACTCGAGCCATTGTAAATGACAACGTCTTTTACCCATGTGTTTTGGTTTGGAGTGGAGTGGATGCATGTGGTGTGGAGTGGAATTATGTGGGTTGGATTGGAATTATTTGTTGTGGAATTTGGTGGTGTGGAATTGTGTGGTGTGGAATGAATTTGTGTAGTGGAATTATGTGGCATGGTGAATAGATAGGGGTTGAGAGCTGCACAGAATAGACAGGAAGACAGAGAGGGATAGGTAGTTTGTGCACGAAGTAGTGAATGAACTCTAGACAGAGGAGCAGAAAGAGTGCGTGAGAAAGAAGAAGGGAGAGCAGGCGACAGACGAATAAAGCCTGTGTACGCAGAAGACACCTCAAGAAGAGGAGGAGAGCCTATGATTGAGGGACCGAAACCATGAAAAGGCACGGGAAAGAAACTGTGCTCGAAAACCTGAAGTTTATTACATGAGAGAGGCGGGAAGAGTGGGTGAGAGTGAGAGAGAGGGATGAGAGAGAGTACGAGAGAGAGGGAGTGAGGGACTGGTTGCTCTTTCCAAAGAAACCTTGTTAACCTCAAAGTAAGGCAGGTGTTCAGAGAGGCAATGACCACCCACCAGGTGACGGCGGGGCACCGGGGATGGGCACAGGCCCGGGAGAGGCATGTGAGCCGACAGAGAGAGCAAGGAAAGAGACAGGTTGTGCACATCTTCCAGTTTCCAAGTACAAGTGAGAGCAGCACCGAGAAGAGTGGGAAGGGCACCCGGGGTGGGGCGAGAAGTGGACGAGTGCACAGCGCGAGGAGGTACAGGAAGGCAGCATGTGTGAGCAGGCAGTACAGAGAGGAGGCAGGGAGTGTGAGGGAGGATGAGAGGTGGCAGCAGGAGTGCAAGATGAGGGGGCAGGGGGAGTGTGAGGGAGAGATAAGAGGGAAAGTGGGGGTGTGGGGGAGAGATGAGCAGAGCTAACCAGAGACATTACACCACCTAGATTAAACACGGACACACGCTTTTTGGAGAAAGATTCAAAAATTCTTGTTGAAAAGATAAAGCAAATTTGTTTGAAAAGATTTCGCTAGTTCAGAAATATTTGAACAGACATTAACAATATAATCCTGATGCTGCATGAGGTGTGTTCCCTTCCCTACGTCCTATATAGAGGAAGTGGGCTATTCAGGTTTGCCAGATTTCGTATACAGAAGTCAAAACCTAATTTTCTGCAGCAACGTCAAAGAGCAAACCATTGAAACTGTATTTTGGTTTAGGAGTGTCTCATTCTGGAGAACAGAAGTAACGGGTAAATGCGAGGATGCATACGAGGGTATTGTGACTTCTAGGACTCCATCTTAGGGAAAGGGGAGACTAAGATGGCTTTCAAAATATTCTTGCAGGGGAGAGGGGGGGGGGGAATCAGACGAGCTCCCACTACTGTATCCTGGGTAAGGGAGACTAGGATGACTTCAAATTCAATCTCCAGGGCCAGGGAGAGCAGCATGGCTTCCAGTAATCTCTCCTGAGCAGGGGACTCTAAGGGGACTAGTATATGTTGCCACTGTTTGGTGCTATCAGAGCTCCTTTTCATCAACCCCAGCACACTTGGGGCACATGGACAGGTATTGTAAATAGTGCATGGTATACAGAGCCATTGTGCTAGGACCTTGTGGTACACAGTGTGCTGAGTACGTGGCACATGGATAGATGGCGTGAGGAGCTTGCTCTTTTGTGGAGAGCTTTGGCTTCCAAGGTATCAAGGGGTCACATTTCACAGGCACATAAGTCCCACTGCCGAGTGGTGATGCAGCTCAGGAGTGCATAGCAGGTGGCGCAGAGACAGGACTGCGGCATTTACAATGGTGTGTGCCCCAGAGTAGGTATTTACATAACGTATGAGCAGGGCCACTGAAAAGTGCGTCAGGGGAGGACCAAATTATGCACAAGGTTTGACTAAATTATGCAGAAAGAAAAGGCAAATTATGCAGCATAATGCGGCACATTTTGTGTTAGTATTACCTTATAACGTTGGCATTTTTACAGGTTAACACTTTTCTGGGTAAAGGTTTGACCTCATTCGTAACACTTTGAAACCCCAAAACAGCTAGTGAAGTGTGCCTCGGGGCGCTAACAGAGCTCTTGAGATCAGACGGAACCAGTGACCGCATCTTGAAGCGGATAGTTACGTCTGAACGTTTGCCTGGCTGAGGAAGGAGTTGGAATCAGTTCAGAGGAGAGGGATGAGCTACTGCCTGGGACTGTCTTTGGAGAGCAAGGGCTCGAGCCTGCACAGATTTCTAAAATTGTCTAAATGGAGCCACGCAGCCAGGAAATGAATCCATTCGTTCTGCTGGTTTACGCATTCCTGGCTTATATGGAACGCATATCGTTACTAAAAGGCTCTGTGTGCGCGGAATACATCGCATCCGGATTCTAATACATCATTTTCTAGCATTTTTTGTGACAGTCTTCGAATAAAATATAAACTCTGTAAGCAATGTTATTTAACGTAACTTCTCCCTCCTCTGCTTTATTTGGCAGAAGGAACACTCCGTGACCGCCAGATCTGCCCTGTGGGCAATGTAATTCCTCGCACCAAGTCAAATCTTCCTCGCAGCCTGCAAAATAGTGTTGTAAAAGCACGCATCTGCTTTAAAGCAGATGGGAGACGTACAATACGGGCAGGCGATTAAGAGGATCATATTAGTATTATACTAAAAATGCCTACAGTGGCGACAAAATTGGGATTTTTAGGCCTGCTGAAGGCTGTGAGCAACTGCGCAAGCATAGAACAAAGACACCTGAAAATCGCAGAGAATAAAGGCACAGGAAACCGAAGCACGCTGATGCAAGCCCAAGTGATGGCCATATTAATGTTATTGACGGTCTCCAGAAGTGACCCATCGCACCGAGTACTGCAGCAAAGAAAAAAGTAAGCAGAATGCCCATGCATGCGCATTTCCCTGATTTTTTGGGTAGCACCAGTGCCTTACATCGTGCTCCCCACCAGTGCCTTACATCGTGCTCCCCACCAGTGCCTTACATGGCGCTCCCCACCAGTGCCTTACATGGCGCTCCCCACCAGTGCCTTACATGGCGCTCCCCACCAGTGCCTTACATCGCGCTCCCCACCAGTGCCTTACATCGCGCTCCCCACCAGTGCCTTACATGGCGCTCCTCACCCGTGCCTTACATGGCGCTCCCCACCAGGGCCGTACATCGTGCTCCCCACCAGGGCCGTACATGGCGCTCCTCACCAGGGCCGTACATCGCGCTCCCCACCAGGGCCGTACATCGCGATACCCACCAGGGCCGTACATCGCGCTCCCCACCAGGGCCGTACATGGCGCTCCCCACCAGGGCCGTACATGGCGCTCCCCACGAGTGCCTTACATCGCGCTCCCCGCCAGTGCCTTACATCGCGCTCCCCACCAGTGCCTTACATGGCGCGCCCCACCAGTGCCTTACATCGCACTCCCCACCAGTGCCTTACATGGCGCTCCCCACCAGTGCCTTACATGGCGCTCCCCACCAGTGCCTTACATGGCACTCCCCACCAGTGCCTTACAAGGCGCTCCCCACCAGTGCCTTACAAGGCGCTCCCCACCAGTGCCTTACATGGCACTCCCCACCAGTGCCTTACATGGCGCCCCCCACCAGTGCCTTACATCGCGCTCCCCACCAGTGCCTTACATCGCGCTCCCCACCAGTGCCTTACATCGCGCTCCCCACCAGTGCCTTACATCGCGCTCCCCACCAGTGCCTTACATCGCGCTGCCCACCAGGGCCGTACATCGCGCTCCCCACCAGTGCCTTACATCGCGCTCCCCACCAGTGCCTTACATCGCGCTCCCCACCAGTGCCTTACATAGCGCTCCCCACCAGTGCCTTACATCGCGCTCCCCACCAGTGCCTTACATCGCGCTCCCCACCAGGGCCGTACATCGTGCTCCCCACCAGTGCCTTACATCGTGCTCCCCACCAGTGCCTTACATCGCGCTCCCCACCAGTGCCTTACATCGCGCTCCCCACCAATCTGGTGGTGATTGTGCTGCTATAGAGCTCACCTCGGTCATACCACTGCGGTCCTCATAGTCCTCACCGCTAAGCACAGACTTTAGCTTATCCATCTCAGCACCTCAACGCTGTCTGCAAATGTGTAAACTTGTTGGGTTCCTCCTCTCACTATCTGCAACCGGTTGATTCGGCCTACTCAACAGCGGGACCTTAGTACCATGATGACACTTGGGGGTGTTGCCCTCCCCAACCAGACATTTAATGCTGGAACAAACTCAGTGAGCAATGGCATAGTCAGGGAAGAAAAGGCTGTTCTCACTCTAAAAGCATTCCCTGATGAGTAGCAAAATATACACAAAGCTACCTGCCTGCTTCGTATACAAAGCAACACCTACACAAATTAACATGGTGATCGTTGGTAAGGGCCCGCTTGCACTACTGTTAATGAGATAGGATCGTCTGTCTCAAAAATGTCCAGCAATCACTGACACGCCCCTCACTTTCTCGCGTGCTTTGCGTGGCCAGTCCAAGGATTTCCTGGTCAAGGCAAGCAAACATTTGACCACATTTCCCCAACTTGCATTGGCATAGCCAATAGGTCTCGCCTTTGGGACCTTATAAGTGTTTAGCCATGCAACAGTTGCATAACTAAATACTTATAAGGTCCCAAAAGCGAGACCTATTGGCGACACCATTTGCTTGTTACTTTGCTATAATCGCGGCACCCGCGCTTTACTTTTAACATTAACAGTAAAGCGCTTTAACATTAAAAGTAAATCGCGGGTGCCGCAATTATAGCAAAAGTAAAGAAATAGATTTTTCTATTTCTTTACTTTTGCTACAATCGGCACCCGCGCTTTACTTTTAATGTTAAAGTAAAGCGCGGGTGCCGCGATTATAGCAAAAGTAAACAAATAGAAAAATAATCTATTTCTTTACTTTTGCTATAGTCAGGCACCCGCGCTTTACTTTAACGTTAAAGTAAAGCGCGGGTGCCGCGATTATAGCAAAAGTAAACAAATAGAAACAAGCATTGGCACGGCCGCGCGGCCGCAAAGCCGGGAAAGAGATCGCGATGCACTTAATGACCCGTGACGGAGGAAATACAGATGGCAGCTGCGCGCGTGCACGCTCGCGTGAACGCAAGCTGGTCACCAGCAAAAGCCACTGCTGTTTGCACTTCCAAAACCCGCTTACTAAAACTCTCGCCGAGAGCAGCGCTAAGCGCTGGCTCAGGCGAGACCTAAAAAGGAGCTCATCATGATTGATATTACTGTTGGAAATCTGAATCCCCAGGCTGGTGGCGCACTAGGCAGCTGCTAGTTAGTCTGCAGAAGTACCTCCCGTGACGTTTTTACAGGCACAATCTCCTGTAATTTGTGGAAGAAAAACACACTCATTGTGAAAACCAACAGAACAAAGCGAAGAGCTACAGCTGGGCGCATTGTAAATAGCGAGCGCGCTTGTGATTGTTGAATAGCTTTGAGAGAAGTGATCGCAGACACGGTCAGTGCTGGACAGGGCTCTAAAACCAGCAGACCTGAAAATGTTTCAGCACCTGTGTTAAAATGCACAAGGGAGAGAAACGACAGAGTCCAACCCCCTTCTAGGGAAAATTGTGAATGATTAACAGCCTCTCCCAAAGGTGGACGGGATCTTCGTTTTAGTTGACATGGTCACACAACCCCTCCCAGTCCTGGAGCCGGGCACATATGGCGGCCAACATGTATCGTGTTAGAGGTATGTGGGGGGGATAAATGGGAGCAGGAAGCGCCGATCGTGCAGCTAAAACTGCGTTCTTCTGCCTCTGTGTATCCGGTAGTTGGTGCATTTATTTCTTTGTGTTCCAGCATGTTGCGTCTCTGTGAGTTTATTCATGTGTGCACTTCGGTGCATGTCTTTATGCGTGGGTGACAGTGGCGGCTCCTCCACTAAGGCGGAGGACCGTCGTCCCACTGCTCTGTAGCAGTAAAAGAAAGGAAAAAATAAAATGACAAGAACGTAATGTTATTATAATTTATTTTGCTCTTCTGCTGCAGCAGCTTTGCATAAGGGGGCGGGCGGGGCTGCAGAGCAGGGAAGGAGTGGCACAACTCTCCTAAGGGCGCAGTGACTGTTTGGCAGGCCCTCTCGGGCGGCCCAAAACAGTCATGCGCACTTTCTCTGTTCTCCATGCAGGCTGCATTCCAGCCTGCGTGGAGAACAAGCCCACCACTGCAACCCCTCCAACCCATGGCTGAGCCATGTCACGGCACTCAGACCAATCACAACATTGCAGCATTGTGACTGGTCAGGAGAGCCTCGCCTGCGAATCGGACGCAGGAGAGCCGAAGCAGACGCGGGACCCGGCGGCAAGGTAAGTGTTTACAGATTTATTTATTTTTTACATTGCCGCTCATGCCCTCCCCCTCCTGTGCCCGCCCTGCCACCCGCGAACCGTGCCTGCCGCCACTGGTGGGCTAGTGTGTGCGCAAATTAATAAATGGGTGTTTCTGCCTGTGCAGTTATCTTACTTTGTACTCTGCGTGTGTTACTACACAGGCATGTTTGCATGTCTTTCCATTAGTGCTGGACCACATCACCAGCAACACACCCATGTCACTGCTCATGTGGTCATGTCCCTGGGTCCACTCAGCTCCAGGTGTTCATATTTCATCTGCAAATTTCTTAGAACACAAGTGGAGCAACGCACTGCGGCGGGTGGTGGAACTAGGCTCCCCCAAGAGAAACTAGGCAGATGCTTAAACCAGTCCACATTTGTAATGAGCAAACAAACACTGGCCCTAAAGACATAAGTAAATCATGAGACATCTCATCACCAGTGTCTCAGGGTACAGGATCAAGAGCCTCTTGTGTTGTTCCTGAAAGAGGAGATGCTGGCAATCTGACAACGTATCAAATCAAGGACTGCACACGCCGGCCGGGGTCACCATAGTAACGAAATGAGAACAGTGATTTCCCCCATCCAGGCCCAGATTGCAGGCCATCATTTTGTCTCTGCAGGCAGAGCTTCAGCACAGCAGTGCAATCAAGTGCTGCTCAAACTGCGGCTGGTTTTATACCACCAGAGCGCTCGCCAAGGCAGACAAACAGCCAGGGGTCGCAAGCAAGGTGGCAGAGGTTGCAACGGGTGGCTTCCTAATTGACATCCTTGCATGTTCTAATGTTCATATTTGCCGCCCGTACCCCTACAGATTGCCCACCCTATGGCCAATCCTTAGAGCGAATGATATGGGATGAATATGCATGAAAGACTTTGACTGAAATAGATTCCAAATCTTACTCCTGCAGGTTGCCTAACCTGTGGCCAATCCTCTGAGCTATGTACATAGAAGAATGCACTGAGGGATTGGACTAAGATTTTAGAACTTACTCCTGACATTTTTGTTAATCACCAATATGTTAAAAATCTCCATAAGCTGGACAAGCGGGAGCGGGCTAGACGATGGGTGGCACAAATCCAAACGGAGGAAGGAGAGATCATAACTGACCCGAAAAATATAGCGAATACACTAGCGCAGCACTATAGACGAGTTTATACATCGACCTCATCCAACACGGTCGAAGACGCACAGGCATTCATAAAAGATATCCGAATGCCCACTCACATCGGAGGAGACTCGGTCACTCGAAGTAGACCTCACGACAGACGAACTATTGCTAGCTATTGGAGCAATACAATCAGGGAAGGCATTAGGGCCTAATGGCATACCCATAGAACTCTATAAGCAGATGGCCACCACTATTACGCCGCATTTATTGAGTATGTATGAAGCCAGCTTAGTTGCAGGAGAGCTCCCCAGGGACCAACGCACGGCCACTATAGTGACTATACATAAACCCGGCAAACCAGCCGACGAATGTACATCATACTGTCCTATATCCCTACTCAACGCAGAGGCAAAGATCCTCGCTAAAGCACTCGCGGCAAGACTGACGCCCCATCTCCCTACATTAATACACCCAGATCAATCAGGGTTCATGCCGGGAAGGAACACTGCCCTTAATCTATGCCGACTCCATAGTGTCATGGCTCGTAAGCCCACAATCCAAGAACCGGCAGCTCTATTGTCACTAGACGCGCGCATGGCCTTCAACATGGTCGAATGGACCTTTTTGTTTGCGGTCCTTAAGCATATGGGTTTTGGCCCCAAATGTTGTGCCTGGATCCAATTGCTCTATACAAAGCCCCTAGCACACGTGGCGGTAAATGGCCATGTCTCGGCAGACTTCCCTTTGGGGCGCGGCACGCGTCAGGGCTGCTCCCTATCACCGCTCCTATTCGCCCTTGTATTGGAGCCCCTGGCAGCCTGGATACGGAGAGACCCAGTCATCCGAGGACTTAGATGGGCGGAGGGCTGGGAAGACCGCATATCCCTGTATGCGGATGATGTAGTCCTCTATATGGCATCCCCCGGATGCTCCATTAACCGCCTCCTCGATATCTTTGAAAGCTACGGCAAATACTCGGGGTAGACCATCAATTGGACTAAATCAATCCTCTACATTTTACAGGGCCCCCCGCCGCGACTTCCCAAAGGGTGCAATCTCCAACTCACAGAAAAGGGCTTCAAATACCTGGGAATTTATATCACACCTATACAAGGGGATTTTATGGACAAAAACCTTCAGCCCCCTTTGAAGAGACTCCGCCAAGACGCAAAACATTGGCAATCCCTACCGCTAACGTTACTCGGCAGGGCCGCACTTTTCAAAATGATGGTGCTCCCCAGGTTTCTTTATGCCCTGCAAAATTCCCCGTTCCTGGTCCCCCCCAGCTATTTTAGGGCAATCGAGGCAGAGGTGACCAATCTGCCATGGGAGGGGAAACCGGCCCGCATAGCCATGCATAAATTGATGAGGGGATGGTATGATGGGGGCATCGCCCTTCCAAATATACAAACCTACTATTGGGCGTCGCAACTGATCGTCATCAATGAATGGCTTCATGCTCCACGAACTGACCCAGCATTTAGTGCAGACAGACATAGCTTGGGAGAGGGAGGAATAATGAGGGCGCTTTACACCACGAAGCGTAACCCACTGTTACCAGGCCCTACAGCGCACACAATCAAATTCTGGCAGATAGCCCGTAGAAATCTGGGAAGGGACGGAGTTATAACTCAGCTCACCCCACTATAAGACACACCAAAACTGGGTAATCTTGGGAATAATAAAGGTTTCAAACGCTGGAACTCCATCGGAATCTCTACGGTGGGGGACTTGTGGAGCAAAGGCGACGTTGTCATGTTTGCCCACCTACGAAACCAATACGAGCTAGCTTCAACAGAGGCATTTAGATATACTCAAATTAGACATGCACTGAAGGCAACAATTCCTGCAGGAACTACTCTCCCCGAGGCCTCCCCATTAGAAGATAGGCTGTTGACGGAGTACATGGCAAAGAAGGCTATCTCCCTCACATATCGTAAAATTATCAATAATCGGCCAGATCCCACGGAATCTCTCCGCGAGAGGTGGCAGACGGAGGTGGGGGACTTAGATGATACTGACTGGCAAGCGGCACTCGCCTCTCCACGTGAAGTAGCAGTGTCTTCCAAATTAAGATTAGTACAATTAAAGATCTTGCACCGCATATATTACACGAGAGTGACATTACACAGGATAGGAAAGGCCGAGAATACACTTTGCTTGAGGCAATGTGGGGAGGTTGGCACATTCTACCACACGATATGGGGGTGCCCTATGATAATGACCTATTGGGAAACAATTATGCGAACCATCACGCAAGTTAGCAGAGTTACCGTCCAGCCGGAACCCAAGATGTGTCTTCTAAATGTCTGGGAGCCGACTGACCTTAATCATACGGCACAGGACTGGGCAACACTGGGCATGATGTTCGCCAAACGCAATATAGCTCGACACTGGGGTACCCAAACCTACCCGACATACCGAGAGTGTGTAGAGACATGGATGGGGCTATGGTAGCGGAAAGGGCGGTATATATCCATCACAGATGCCCCAAAAAGTGGGAACGAATGTGGGGATCATGGAACACCTACAGGGGAAACATTTGCACCCCACCCCCCCTAGAGTCAGACACCGACTCAAGCCGAGTTGAACGAATACAGAACCACTACCAGCTGAGGTAGTCTATTGAAAAGGCAATAACTGTATGATCTTTGGTTAATGGGTTTATTGTGCCAAAGAAGCGTGTAATGTGCAAAAAGTAGCGATATAATCACATGGTTTTTGAATTGCACCTGTAATTAATAAAAAGAATTAAAAAAAAAAAACTCCATAAAATTGTAGGTCAAAATAATGATGTGCGGATTCCGAAGGTTTACAGATTTTATGGGGGGCATCACAGGGTGACAATTATACAAGGCTAGGAGGGGAACAAGTTATCCCCAAGGAGAAGTAGAAGGAAAAAGGACTGTCAAAGATAAGAGATGATAGGATGGACTTCTAGTGAGAAAGAGATAGAGAGGAATAGGTTTGGGTTGGAGAAACTAGGGATATAGTAGGAAAGCAGAACCTCGAAATTCTCCCGCTGTAACATAGGCCACTGGTGAGTTTTAGAGGCTACTGGGCTGTTGGGCTTACACATTATATAATTTACTCTCATTAAAGGTTCTGAGGTTCATACATCCCTATTGGACATTCGCGTGGGCCAACCTACGCCATTATTGCCCTCTGATATTGCCCCATTTGGCGTTTCTCTATGACATAACTGATATCCCTGATGTCGACTTCCACACCCATTTATTATAAAACCAGGAAATGGGGTCCGGTGTTTGTTGTTTGCCCACAGATTTGATCTGTTTGTTATGTCAAAGCCAGTAAGGCCTGACCTACTTATTGTGAAAAGCACGTGTTAAATGCAAGAGATGATTTTTAGAGAAGGATTGTTATTACACTGTGCTAAAGCCTGCAGATAGACATTTTGTTACATGAAGTATAACAGATTACCATAGTAGGCAGGGCTGGCTTTAGGGCAGTGCGACTGGTGCGGCCACACTGGGCGCTGACCTGTGGAGGGGGTGCTGACCGCTGACCTCAGGGGGTGGAGGGGGGGCTGTGTGTAGCAATATCTTATGATTGGAGAGATGAGAGGGACTTTTGCCCAGTGGTAGTGAGTGAGTTCGAGGAGGCGGTCAGGGGGTGTGGGGGTGCCAAAAGTGATTGTCGCACCGGGCGCCACAAGCACTAAAGCCGGCCCTGGTAGTAGGCAACTGTTTTGGTGCTGGTTAAACCCGCTGACAAACCATGGGTATAGAAGACTTGAATCCTTAGGCCCTCTTAGGAGTGATAGTATTTTGCTTCTCCAACTGCATATTTAGTATACCTTTGAACTTCTATGACTGCAAGCCCAATGGCTGCCTTGTAGGAAAGCTTAAGCTCAGTACAGAAGACCCGAGTTGGTTATGGTGACAAACTAATAACAACAGTTAGAGGCCCAATTGGGGCGCAGAGAAAAGTTATGTCAGAAGCCATAGGTCTAGTTTGTTTATTATGAAAAGTTATGATAAAGGCAGTAGGCCTGATGTTTTGTGAAAAAGCATTTGATAAAGCCAATAGGCCTCTAACAGTGGATTGTTAACACATTATGTTACAGGCTATAGACAGGTATTTGGTTACATCGGTTCACTAGGAAAAGATATTGCAGATGCCACTGGCCTAATCGGTTTATTATGAAAAGTTATGATAAAGTCATATGGATTCTGAACAGCATATGTTAAAGCTAATAGACATTAAAGGGTAGATTGCAATTTCTCTCTATTAAATCCTACAGATAAATATTTTGTTACATGAAATGTCACAGATTACCATTGTAGGGAAAGATTTTGATGTTAGCTACCGCTCCGACAATCGCTAGTGGTAGAAGATTTGCAATATAATAATTCTTGCTAGAATCTCTTTGGAAGGCCTAACTGACTGACTGCCAAGAACTTGCAATAAAATGTTTTTACTGACTGCCAAGAACTTGCAATAAAAAAATCATTAAATAATACATAAATCCATACATATAAATATATACTCAAATGGGTACATAGAGGGCTTTCGGTCAGCTCTCTTCTAACATTGGTCTGGCTGAGTGTACATTCCAACCATGACAGCATACTGCATGGGTAATGGTTCGGTCGACATCAGTTATTTGCTCTCTTGCCCTGTGAATGATGGGATTTTCTGACCACATGAGCACATCTACCTGAAAACGAGCATGCTTCAGTGTCGGAGCTGGTTGGCCAGTCCTTTAGTGTTCAGTTCTCGCCTTTAATAGTTCCGTTTTCATTTCTTTGCTTCTTCGCTTTTTATTTGCATTTTTCTTAAATGTCAACTACAGCTCTTGAGGCAGTGCTAATGGGTTGCTTGTTTGCCACTCTTCTGCAGTATCCCACATGCCCGCTTTATGGACTCCGTCATGGAATGCTGTGCTCTATAGTATATAATTTCTTTTTACCATTCCACGATGGTCAACATATTGCTGTAAATCTGGTGGCCATGATAGAACTTAAAATTACAATAGGCTATGTACAGAACCTGTGCAAGATGGACACCCGGTCCTGGGTTTAGTTTTGTTATTGCAAGCATATGCCCGTCATATTTACAGGGAGGACGTTTTCTTTTTGTCTACTTCTATTCTTCTAATGTATCTTGCATAGGTTGTTGAGTTTGTGTGTGTTTTATTGTAGTGTTATAAGGTGAATGCAAGTGTGAGTCAGTGGCTGGATGAACGGGTACCTGAGTGCAAAGATGAGTGACAGAGTGCATATATGATGACTTATTAAGGGCCTAATCCCATCACTGACACATAAGGCATTATTATTCATAAGACAGACCTATTGGCATTGCCAATGGTTGTTTCGACTTACAATTTGGGAATTACAATGGAGTCCAAAGCCAAACAATTAATCAATTAAACTCCCTTTTGTTAGTCACTGAACTCTTGTAAAAGACAAACACTGTTTTCACTTGGAGCATATCTGAGATAAAAAAAAAAAGACACTAGCAGAAATTGGTAAACTCTGCCCAGAACCAGGATACCAGTTACTTGGAAAGATTCTTTGCAAACAGCCAGATGTTCTTGTGATGCTGTTGACAAGTAATGTTTGACTTATGTTACCTTAGTGTAGTCTCGAAATCCAAACACTCCTGGCTAAGAGACCTTTTGTTGGACTAGCTGGAGATAATATGCTAAAATGGTTCAGCACATGCGCTTTCAAAGTCCCACAGGCTCCTCCCTCAGGTGACAGTCAGAATTCAGTGAAAGAAAGAGCTTTCCTTTCTAGTATGAAGCTGTTCCTTTGGAGCAAAAGATTTTAGCTGTGAGAAGAAAAGTTCTGTTTTCTGCATGAAACAAATATGTGTTGGAAAATGGCTGCCATCAGAGCCTTTGTGCTGGCTGGCAAAGATGGGAGTTGGGCAGACCCTCCCCCACCCTCCTACCCACGGGAATTTTCCCTGGTCATTCCAAGGTCTGAAGGTGCAGCTCTGCCTCTGAATCTTAGCTTAAGGTGATTTGTTCAACAGGAAAAAACACAAACTGTGCATGTCTGAAGGCAGGTGACCTACCTTAGCCCTAACAGTAGGGCATAGTTTCTACAGTAGAGAGATGGACCCCGAAATAGCACACCTGCAGCCAAGTGCTTCACATCAGCATTAGAAAATGAATGCAGACCCTGCGTCACAATTAGTGCTAAGGACAAAGCAGGGCCTGGAATACAGCCAATCACTATTTGAGATTAGCTGCACAGTGGCTGTCTGGATTACAGATCTTGTGCAGCCAATGACACTTTAAACATGACCAAGGACTTGCCATGGAGGGAAAGCGAGGAAGCCAAGTGGTAACATGCCCACCCGTGAATTACCATTGCTCTTGGCATAATGGTGTTTATTCTGGCATACTGTGGCCATCTCTCTGTGAAAATGCTTACCCCGAATATTGTGCTGGCCCTAGCATACGAGGGGTAATTCTTGGCAAATCAAGAGCACCCACTGCATGGGAGATCCAACGTCTATTACTGTGCTTGTCTGGCATAATGTTGATATTTCTTGGCAGAGCATAAAACTCCACGGTATAGTGCTGCCCCTGGCATACCCGTGGTAATTCTTTGCATGGTTTTGGCATCAAATGCATGACAGTGCCCATCTCTGGAACAGTTCTGGCACAAGTGTATCGTAGGCACGGTTTTCTAGACATGTTTAGAGACCCTGTAGTGAAATATAAAGTATCTGCCACTAATGTTTCCGACTTTTCTTGGGCAGGTGAACCGTCAAGATCCCTAGTGAGGGGCAACCTTGCTTGACACCCCAGGTAAGCATTGGAAACTTTAAAGAGGGTCTCTTCAGCTTTGCTATTTTAGAAACTATGTAAAAATAATGCTGAAAATGCTCTATTTAGCCCAAGGCTTTCTACATTTTCTTGTGGAAGAATCCCCTAAATGTCTACTGCTAGAAGTAGGGCTTGCTAATTTTTCTCGCGCACTGTGCTTCAGGTGTGTATTCACACCACACCACTTTCAAAGGGCACCATCTGCTGCTGTCTGTGTAGGTGAGACCTATGTTGTGTGTGTGCCACCTAGTGCTCTACATGGACTGCCAGGACCGGGCCCTGGCAAAGCCAAAACATGAGATTATTTCAGAAAAGGAGAGGAACCCTTACTCGCCCAAAGGACTAGGGTAAAACTATAAATAACAAAGAAGACGTCCTCTGGGATTTGTTTAAAGATTTGTGCACACCTAATCACACTTAACCAATCCAGCTGCATCCACACCACAATTATTCATAAAGGACACCGCCAACCTAGTGGCTACAGTAAATTGGCACAGATATTCATACAAGGTCAATAGTGTTTGCCATTTACTAAGTTCATTTATTGCAGTTAGTATAAAAACAGAAAAAAACGTAATTAAAAACATTTGTATTAAACAATAATCACACACAATTAATTCCAAATTTAAAAACAATTAATCACAAAAATCACAGTTAAAATCTATTACCCAAAACGAAAAAACACGAGAGATAACCCAGACAGTTATCTTTGTCTTTAGTGGCCACACCCCAGAATTATAATCATGTGCACACGCCCTGATATCTTGAAACCATCAATATCTAGGGTGCTTGTCCGTTCAGCTGGGTATATGGCAACAACAACAATGCGTCGACGCGTTTCGAAGGCTTTATCTTATTCCACCTTCTTTATCAAGACAGAAATTAAAACCTCTCGTTTCTTGTAAATCTATAAATATAAACACACATATTATAAATAAAACATGAATAATAAATCTAACATCATTACATAGCTGCTTTAAAAATACTTAAATTCATATCGCAAAACACAATTTTTGTGATCAAAAAAAGAACCCAAGTGAAATATTTTTTTCAAACCTATAGCAAAAACAGACCACAGTTTATACAGAGTGATTGTCTAGTATCTTAGATCATAAAGCTGTAGACAGTATCAAGAAGGAAATACATTTCATCCACACTAATGTGATTGAATCCCAGGATACATGACCATATACACTCTATTTAGTGCCATACTAGTAGTCCGCCATATTGTACCAGTGTCCTTTCCACTTGGCTCTCCAAAAACAGAGCGCCCTCTTGTAATTACACTACTAATCACCATACATCCTAACAAATCCATTCCACATGCATTCATTCAGTCTCTTATAAACACAACACGTATTTTGTCGTATATATTACACTGACAACTAATATGTGTAGTGATAGACTTTTGTACAGTTTCGTAATATGTATCTCATAGGTATATCCACTTACATTTCGGTGGGTGATCGTTAAAATCCTCTCTAGCCACAAATATCGTGCTCCAAGGCGTTGTCACCGATAAAATAAATGAATTTCTAAATATAAAAACAGACATAAAAACTCAATATATTTCCCTCAATGAATAATAGTCAAGTATTTCCTTTTTATTTCTATGTGATCTATCCAATCAGTATGTCTAACTTACTTTTTGCACACTTATGAAAAAGGATGATGTTTGTGGTTTCGAATGTCACCACTACTCCCTTTGGCACTCCATTGGTCTATCCTTAATGTTTCAATTTCTATAAATGTTAAAATATAGAGAAATTACTAATAAGTCCTTATTCTATCGACACAACCTTGCTTCACTTTACATCAGATATAATTAAGCAGGATTACCCACCTTCTTCAAAAGGGTGCAGACTCCTAATTTCTGTTTTTAATTTCAGTGCCAGGATATTTTACCTAGAGGGAATCTTGTGCCTTCATACGATTCCTCCCACTTCTATACGTATAAGAGCATCATCCAATTCAGCTCTAGGGAGCAAAAACATCTCGATTTGTATTTGTATTAAGGCCTGAGTGCTCTCAGTTTAAAAACTATATTTTAAACACTTCTAAAAATTAACTAGACTATATTACAACTGCTAGACAAACGGGGAAAACTATGCCTCCAAGTGATTCAAACTAACACGTCTGCTTGTTTCTAATACAGTCTCGCACCTCATCTGAGACTACATTTCTGTACTATTCTGTTTACTTGTCTCAAAAAGGGGGAAAAAAAACCGAGGTTTGCAAATTATTTGGGCTTGTCTACCCAAGCCTGTTCACACTACACGATAATTACTATATCTGAATTCTTACAGACGCCGATTGAATTCCACCTATTCTCACAGACAGTCTAAATTTAATCCCCTCGAGTTATCCATCGACACCGGGGGAGACGAAGCATCTAAATTACTTAGGCTTACGTGCCCGGGCTCATCTATAACTGCGGCTGTTTGTTTTAACATCATTAAAACCTACGTGGGCACCCCTATTATAAAAACGCCCGCTCAGCAATCCCCAATTAATCCCATGGTACCAAAACCATATGCTTCTATATCCTAACATCCTCTGCCTATAATCTTCCGTGTCGAACACCACAACCCCCCCCGCCTTTATCGGCCGGTTTGATCGTAATGTCCCCATCATCTTTCAAGGATCTTAATGCTTCTCTATGCTGTTTGGAAAGATTATTATTGACATTTCTTTTGGTTTTAGGATTATCCAAAAATTGTCTAAGTTCAATTTCCACTACCCTTTCAAAAATTTCAATATTCTTATCAACCATATTCAGGGAGGGAGTAAATGTAGACTTAGGTTTCAGTCCAGATACATTTTCAGTAACTTGGATATTTCTATTTTCAAAAAATCTTTTCAATCTGACCTTTCTGAATAGTGATTTTAGATCTTTTTCGAATTCAAACCTATTTAATACTGTACTAGGGGCAAAACTAAATCCCTTTGCTAATACCTCTTCTTCATTAGTTGTTAAAATACGTCGCGACAAATTGATTGGATAGATCACATAGAAATAAAAAGGAAATACTTGACTATTATTCATTGAGGGAAATATATTGAGTTTTTATGTCTGTTTTTATATTTAGAAATTCATTTATTTGGAATGGATGTGTTAGGATGTATGGTGATTAGTAGTGTAATTACAAGAGGGCGCTCTGTTTTTGGAGAGCCAAGTGGAAAGGACACTGGTACATTATGGCGGACTACTAGTATGGCACTAAATAGAGTGTATATGGTCATGTATCCTGGGATTCAATCACATTAGTGTGGATGAAATGTATTTCCTTCTTGATACTGTCTACAGCTTTATGATCTAAGATACTAGACAATCACTCTGTATAAACTGTGGTCTGTTTTTGCTATAGGTTTGAAAAAATTTTTTTCACTTGGGTTCTTTTTTTGATCACAAAAATTGTGTTTTGCGATATGGATTTAAGTATTTTTAAAGCAGCTATGTAATGATGTCGTTAGATTTATTATTCATGTTTTATTTATAATATGTGTGTTTATATTTATAGATTTACAAGAAACGAGAGGTTTTAATTTCTGTCTTGATAAAGAAGGTGGAATAAGATAAAGCCTTCGAAACGCGTCGACGCATTGTTGTTGTTGCCATATACCCAGCTGAACGGACAAGCACCCTAGATATTGATGGTTTCAAGATATCAGGGCGTGTGCACATGATTATAATTCTGGGGTGTGGCCACTAAAGACAAAGATAACTGTCTGGGTTATCTCTCGTGTTTTTTCGTTTTGGGTAATAGATTTTAACTGTGATTTTTGTGATTAATTGTTTTTAAATTTGGAATTAATTGTGTGTGATTATTGTTTAATACAAATGTTTTTAATTACGTTTTTTTCTGTTTTTTTATACTAACTGCAATAAATGAACTTAGTAAATGGCAAACACTATTGACCTTGTATGAATATCTGTGCCAATTTACTGTAGCCACTAGGTTGGCGGTGTCCTTTATGAATAATTGTGGTGTGGATGCAGCTGGATTGGTTAAGTGTGATTAGGTGTGCACAAATCTTTAAACAAATCCCAGAGGACGTCTTCTTTGTTATTTAAAGCCAAAACATGGACATTAAACAAGCGCCCTAAGGGGCCGTCTAGACTATTTCTGTCATTCACCGACCGAAGAAAAACTCCCAAACTTGCTTCCTGTTACATGCTAGTGTTGCAACACAAGTCACTAGAAGTTCCTCGTGTGACACAGGGACTAAGCGACAAGTGACTACTGTTACCATTGATATTCCAGGGCCCAAGGTATTATTTCATTTCAATTAAATGACTAATTTATTGACACTTTTAACATCCACCTTGTCAAGTTCTTTATTGCTTTTGGCCCTGGATAAAGTGCTGTATAAAATGTTATATAAAATATTCTGCTGATTTTGATTATGCAGCGTCTACTGAGACCCACTAAATTAATTAGTCAATGAAAGGATGCTATTTCACATGTACTAACTACATAAGCCACGCCTCATGTAAAGGCTGATCAAGGTGCACCCTTTTTAGGGCCCGCCCTCTTTTTAATCCCACTTAACGCAGTGGTGCGATCGGAGTATGCCTGGGGATTTGTGTGGTTCATCTACTGATTGTGTGTGGATCCTCAAAGGACCGGGTTGTGTGTCTGAATGTGTGTTCCATAGTGTTCATATACGTTTGCGATATCTGTGAGAATGTGTATATGGGAAGATGTGTATCTGCAGAGGGTCTCTACATGGGATATGGGGTGGAAGGGGTGGTGTGTGTGTGTGTGAGAGAGCGCGCATTAGAGAGGCTCCGCATGCAAGGAAGAGGAGAGTGTACGAAGTAGAGAGAAAGAGAGACAGAGAGGGACTCATGTCATCTGAGACACCTGACCTTCAGCCATAGCTGGTCTTCCAGCCAACTGTCTCTGAATGCAATGTGATGTTGGCTAGAAACCCTGGACATGTGTTGCACATGACATTGAACCTCTTTGCAGCTACGCAGAGTGAAGGGAGGGGAGTGAATACAAGAGGGGCAGAAAAGTTCATGCAAGCAGGCAAAGGATGATGGAATATTACATTAAAAAAAAGATAGACTGCGCTGCCTCGAGGCCCTTTGGCCGACAGTCTGACCCAGACTTCACCCTCCTGCTCAACTGAATATCAGGACCGTTGGTTGCTTCCTAAAGTGTCCGCAATTTCCGGTTGCTCTCTGGAGCATCTCAGGGGATTCCAAAGAAAGATCCACCAATGAGTTATAAATTGCAGGCCCGCCTCTTTGTGCGAGAACTGTACTGTAAATACTTTAGACCCCACACCTTTCGTGTAGCGCACAAGAAAGAAGGACAAGCAAAAACTCATGACAACGGCCTCAGCGACACGGTCAGTAGAAATCCAGTCGCACAATCCAACCATGGATAAAATCGGAGAACAGCACTTTTTTTATTTAAAATAAAATAAAAAACACTCTAATTTTGCAGAGATAATATGTTTATGTCTCACACTATACATACATATATATGTTATCACAGTGAAACATATCTTTTGCGTGACGAGGAAGGTGTATCCTTTACATTTTGATATTCAAAATTCAGGAAAGCCTTTTATAGAGCTAGTCACAAGAAGGGCCATAGCCAGGAGTATGTGTTTTCTGGGGATGAGGCATGGCCCCTAGGGAAGACAACATATATATATATTTTTTTTTAAAGAAATAAACAACGGGATCAGGAGCGTGTTGATGAGGTTTACAGGTAATTTTTATAGGAAATGTTTTAGAATAAATGTTCCAACGTGTGGCTACCTTATTAAACACACAACATGCATTTTCTTTTTGGATTATGGTATAATTTTCATTTGAATAATTTTTGGACATATGCGGGCCACCAATGCTCGTTAAGGCAGATGAAACACTGAGAAAGATCCCTGAGCATGCAAAACCCTGAACTCTGGAATGTGCTCAACCTCACCTCGAAATCTGAACCCAACATCTTACAGTAAAGATACTCGTGAGATCTAAATTGTTGAAACTTTTGGTGTCACGGAACACCAAAATAACCGGTCAGTGACCGCAGAACATCCGCTATGACTCACTCACCGCGCCTTCCTGGAGGCTTTCTTCCCGCTCCATTGTTTTCCTTTTTGACTAAACGTTGCCGTCTTCCTCCTCTTCTGCTCTTGCATTTTAATGTTCATTTGTGAAATCGAATTGTAATTAAAAATCAAATTTCTAAGTGTGAAGCGGGTGGTCCTTGTGCAGGCTTGATTGGGCACTTACAAAATATTGAGAGATTCTGAGAGAAACACTTTTCCTCTGTGAAGTGAATTGTAAATATCTAACACTGGGTAATGTAAAGCAAGTGACCTGCACAGTCAACAGTTCCAATTACATATTTAACCCCTTTAGTTGGGATTAAACATTAAAGAGCTCCACAAAGTGTGTAGTTAATCTTAATTAATGTTCACCGTTTTCACTTTTGAAAAGAAAAAGTATTTTAATTCACACACAATGAAATTCTAAATGTAAAATGATAAATCTACACAATGAAATAAAGACCTCTCAGGCACCACTTGAACCAGAGATCTGCTTAAGAAGGCCTCTTAGTGTTTGACAAAGTATATCTTTATGGTTTTCGCCCGGGAGTTCACAACGTTAGTTCTACCCATTGTAGATGTTGCAGAGTTCTCAGTGTAAAACCCTTTCCTCCTACACTGTGACAAATGCAAAACCCCACCCTAGTGCTTGTGTTTAAGAGTACAGAATGTAACACCCGGCTCTCAGGGTACTGAAGCCGAGCAGTCCAAGGCCGACTCACTGATTTGTTGTCTGTTAAAAGCTCAGAAATCAGCAACATACAAAATACCACAAAATAAATGAAAATCCAACCAATGGCTTTCTTTAAACAGGAAAAGTACCTTCACCCATAAACAGCTAAATATTATACTCGAAATGGCAAATATTTACAAGATTTCAGTTGGACTTACAGATTGAATATCCTTCGTTACGGGCCCCGCAGACTAAGAAGGGTTAAAAGTCACATACCCTAACGAAATATTCCGGGGGGGAAACTAACCCTGAAAATGTAGTCCGCTCCCATTATCACTGAGGTACAACGTGGATTTTTTTTTTTTTTTTTTTTTTTTTTTTTTTAGAGTTTTATATAGCGCGAACTAGACCCTAGACATCGGGTATCAGAGCGCTTTACATGAGCACCAGTTTCGTTACAGATGGACACATTCATTTTTTTTTAGGCACAGGGAGATTTAGTGATTTGCCCAGAATCACAGGATGTTGAGGGTCGTTGCCGAGACTCGAACCCGGTTCCCCAGCTTCGAGGTTGACCGCTCTAACCGTAAGGCTACATCCTCTCCCAATTTGCGCATCAACATGGTTTAATCCTAAAAAACAGCAATGCTCCTGTATGGGCCTCTCGAAAACATGAGGTTCTACAATCACAAATGTTAAGTCCACAGCCATGTCAACTCCTTCAAAATGTAAAATTGAAAGGGCAACAGAATTTGTTAATATTCAACAAAGTAAGTATGCTGGCTTTAACGTGAGGTCAATAAGCAGGACCATGTTATCTCTGCCTAGAGAGACCCAGCAAATGTTTTGGGAAGACTTAAATATCTACATGCAGGTATCAAGCTTTTTCTGGAGTGAGACCAAGAAAGGGGACATATATATTAAACACTTTCTTACTGCATTCATAAGACCGTCCACAGTGCAAATTCCCATCCTATCGTATTTTGATTAGATAATTAAAAATGCAAAGTCTGTTCCTATTTTTTCCCCTGGAGTTAACAGTGTTAACCCCGTTCAGAGGGAACACAAGCTATGCCAGACCAGCTTCTCCCTGATTGGGGTAGCTTGAATCCAATCAAATCCAATAAGGAGGAAGATCAACATGTGGGCATGAGGCAATAAGATCTTTTTCTGATGATCACATAAACCTGTAAAGCCAGACCTAAAAAAAAGTCATCAAATCCAATTTCAGCTAACATGCCAACTTGAAATCTATTTCATTAGAAACATTTGTTATCTCAGTTAGGACAATGAGTTTGCACAGTCACCCCAGGCAGCGTCGGGCTAGAGAAGAATCCAAATTAAAGAACTTTAATGTTACCTGTTCCTGAATGTGCTACACATCTCTGCAAACCCCTCCTTGTTCAAATTCAGTTATTCTTGAAGCAAGAAATTGGAAATTGCATTTCAATTTTGTATTTAATCTGGTTTGAATTAAACTATTCTCCCCCGCTGTTGTCTGAACGTTGATAATGATGTTGTCATGCTTTTCCACTGAAAACGTTTTCAGCGCTGTGAGGCATGGCCACGTTTGCATTTTAGTTTGTAAGAAAGCTAAAGAAAGAAAATGTTAAATTAGTCATAAGTTGTTCGATGGAATCAATTATTACCCAAATCCATCTTCTGTGCCGCGTTAACACCGGGAATTCTGCAGAGATCTCTGTTGTAGTAGCACTTGGTAAGAGAAAAGGAGGTATGTGGCATATCAGTGATGCTCAAGTACGGATACGTTGACAGTTCTTGTTCCCAGGGGATTGGTGCTGATGATGCAAATGCTTTACAATCTTCGCTCCTGTGGGAGCAATGCATATGATGCACATGTAGAAATGCACCAACAGAGAAATATTTACAAATCGAAAACAAAAAATGCTTTGGCAGTGCTCATTCCTGGGGGCTGATATGAGTGATGCAAACACTGGAGGTGTCAAGAGTCCCTGTCACTATAAGACCTGATCCTACGAGCAATGAAATGCCTTCAGGTCAACAGAATGTGTACGTTGCAGCTGATCCTCGACTTGGCCCTCACTTCATAAAAGGTTGTCTTTTTATAAAGGCCAAATACAATCTTTCAATAAGAGACATGTCCTTAAGCCCAAATCAGTGCTTAATTTGTGCCGGTGCTTTCCGGTGCTCAGCACCGGCACTTAATTAGTTTCCGGTGCTCGGCACCGGCACCTAATTGTCAACACCATACTTGGAACAGTCTACCACATGGTGGCGCTGCTCATCTAATTTAGAGATGAGCAGAACAAAGGTTGTTTAGGAATACAATATACATTTAAAAAATTGCTAACACCTACCTCCCAGCCATTCCTTTAGCGATGTCAAGGGCGATGGGTGGTGTAAGCTGCAGTGGCCTCCTGGTCAGAGCCCTGGCACTTAATATTTTACAAATTAAGCACTGGCCCTAATGACATACAAGTCAAAACCATTTTTACCTCCCTGCCCAGGATGTTTCCACTCTTAACTGTGACTGACAAGTGGCAATCAATACTGAGTGACAGCTGCCAAGGTTTTGATGTGCTCAGTAATTGAGGAGCCCCAGCGGATGCTAGGGAGAGGTGTGGTGCAGCAGCCAGAGTGGTTGAGTCCGGAGCGGGGGCTCACGATTCGATCTCCGGCGCGGACGGCAGCTCAGCTCAGCTCACCATCATGTGACTGGCCAATAGCTCACTTAATCTACCCGACGGCCCCTAGCGCCTGGATACCCATAGGGGTGATAAGTCGCACTTTACAAATCTGGAATTATAATTACCTGCAGACAGAGCGCAGACTTGAGCTTCGGTGCCTACATCCCTTCTCCTCCATCACAACACTCACAACACCGAGGCTGAATTTCACAGGACCATCACAGATGAGGATTGCTTTTCCAACCCAGCATGGTCTTGTGGCCTGGTCGCTTGTGCCGCATGGGGGCTACCACAGGACGTGCTGGGAAGCCACACATTGGTGAACGCCATTCACAGAGTTGAAGCGGAGTGGTGAATCATTAGTATGTTTGCAAACCTCTCATATTCTTCACATAGCTGTAAACATGGCATTTAGAAATGTTGTGTTGCCTATTGAATCAGCCAGATAAAGTAACTTTCCAGTTATGCGGTGGAACATAAACCAGATGTGGACTCAAGTTGTAAGTGACTTCATGCAATTCTGAGCAGTAAGAAACCAGGAAAAGATCTTAGGGCACACACTGCATTTGTGATCTCTCTTTTTTTTTTTTAAACAATTCGCAGAATGCCTCATCTAAATATTAAGCGGCAACCTTTGGAATATGCAAAGTGACGAGAAGCAAAGACACAAAATTAAGCATTGACAAAGCCAGTAGGTTTGGGTTTAATGTGCTAAAGCATTCAATGTTAGCACATTAGAGGAGGACAGGAGGTAGCCAGCAGGAGCAGAAAAAGTGCAGTAGGGTCTCTAGAAATTATTTTTAGATGGGCATAAATAAAACTCACAGGCCACCGACAGTGTGCAAGTGTGCGTGAATAATTATTGCATGAGTAAGCCTTCTTATTGAATGTTTACCAGTGGTTTCAAAGCTCATATTTCACATAAAAGATGTTTTAACTGAGAATTATTTTCCATAATTCACAGTGCTGAGTTAATTTGTAGAATATTTAGCTTCCTTAAGCAAATAAAGGAGTTAAAAGGATGGTTAACAGCATTAATTTTTTCTTTCAGTGCTGGGAAAAACACTTTCCCAATGACAGTGCTGCTCTCAGAGCGTTAACCACACATCTGATAAGTTCACCCTTGCAGGCACATCCTTGATGGAGGTATCTACCAATGAATCCTCCCCAGTGTGTGAAAATAAGCATTGTAAATGCAGAAACATGTCAGCAAAAAGTTACGTTCTCCCATTTGCACTTTATTTTCTTTATATATGTCTTTTTAAACCTTCTCTGTAGTTTCAATATACTGCAAAAAAGCACATTTCAGCATACATGTTTAATTTCCTTACAATGCAATTTACATTTAGAATATGACATAAATAACACACATTATTGCATGAAATACGTTTTAAATATTAGCACCTTATGCCTAACAAAAACATACATTTCCCAGTACATTGACACATATCTGAAGTGTTAGGCAAACAATGAATACTAATGAATGCTCCAAATCTTTCTAAAAGCAGTAGTAAAATCAATGAATAAATCATATAATACACAAAATACATAATGATTAATATGGTTCTATATTGCCTCTGCCTTCAGCCACATGGCATATAAATGCCATCAGAGCCCACTGACGGTAGTGTAGCACCTATTGCACATTCAGTTGCCCATAAACTGCATCACTATATATTATATATAGTTATACAACTGATTCTCATATATAACTAATTCTAATATATATATACACACACACACACACATACACACACACACACACACACACACACACACACCCACAAACACATATATATACACCCATATACATTTATATATATATATTTTCAATTATATTATTTACTTTTTTTACACTGTGGCAGTTGCCAATGTGTAGTTATAAGAGTCAGAGTTTCCACAAGAAGAACATTTGTTTTGCTAATAACTTTGGCACCGTTTGACTAATCTTCATGAGACTTTAAAAAAAAAAAAAAAAAAGTTCAGCCACCTCGCTCCTTCCTGTGAAGTTTCAGGGTTATCGGTCAATCGAAGGCTGAGAAAAATGGAGCGGGCCCCAAAAAATGTTTTTGCCCCCATGCATTTTCCATAGGAAAAGTCAGACAAGGATACAGAGAAAATGGCTAACCAGAACTGCACCAAATTTGGCAGAAAGGTAGATCTTAACTCACAAAATACGTTTTTTATAATTAGGGGAAATCTGTTCAGTAGTTTTTGAGAAATTAAGGTTCAAAATGTATAGATCTATTGCCAGTTGATCCTGTGGAAGTCACGCAGGGTGCAAATTTTAAAAATAGTACGATAGGATTGTTCGGGAGTGCTTGTTTTCATGTTGGCCGGCTATCTGACCTTGCTGGTTGCAATATAAAAGAAAATGTTGCAGCAGCCATTACGTGACAGGGGAACTCTGGTCCCATGTCCCATGTCCCGAAAATGTAAAAGAATAAATGAGGTAGTAGGGGCAAGAGAAGGGGTACCCTGGCTTTTATGGTGGGGTCTGAGAGGGACCCACCCTCCCCAGGGCCAAAAAAAAAAAAAACTTTGCCTTTTAACGATCCCACAGGAACCAGCGCAGCCTCACGTGTGCTCCAAAGGGAGTCCTACAGGACCCAGGACCAGTCGTGTGCAGCCGGGGGGATTGTCCGTTCAAGGGGTTGAGTCGATAGGTTGGATGCAGGGTCTGGACGCAGGGCATGCCCTGTGGACAAACCCCCTGCCTGGCAGCACACGCGGCCTAAGGCTGTGTGTTCCAATGGGTTGGGAGCTGGGCCTTAACTTAAATTAAAAAAAGAAGAAAAAAACTTAAAGATTCACTGAAAAACCACTACTATTAAAAAACTAAAAAAGGGGGAATTTGCCATATATAAGCAACTGACATAAGTATCCCATTATAACTTGCAACACTGAAATGCTTTGTTTAGGACCCCACATATTACAACACGGATGATATCTGAAATCTATGGAGTTGCAAGATTACTTGTGTCACTGGTTTGTTTTTTGTGTGCTTTTTAAAGAGCAGGGCTTTTTCAGTGAATTTCTAAGGTTTTTTTTAAAGTTTGTTAAAATCTTACTACCTTTTTCAGTGAGGCTGACGTCTTTGCGGTATTCAGCCATCATGAGTTTAATGGATTTACTGTCTCTGGTGAGCTGGAACAAGAAGGTGACTGACGTCTGCAGCTGATCAATGCAAGCACTTCAGTGGAAGTGTGAGGGTACACCCAAACATAGTATTAGGCAATGGATAAATACTCCATTGGACTCAGCCAAGGTGTGATTTACAAAATTTCAAACGAAGGGCTGAAAAGAGGCTGGTCGAAGAAAGACAATGATTGAAAAGGGCTGCCCCCAAGCCCACTGTATGTATTTTGTTAGCAACAGTGCTGTCAAAACCCAGACCTAATAACACATTTAATGCACAAAGGTTAGCAAGGATTGTGGTACAGCCATGGTTAAGCTAGAGACCGATATGTCTCAATGCTGTAATTTCAAAGAAAGTGGGCTGCCTAGAAACATAAAGTGCGGGTGTGTGAGACTGTGGGTGCTCCCTACAGACCAGGATGCCGCACACTTGGGCAGAGATGGAAAGCTAGGTTTCCAAAGCCATTTTCTTGGTTTTAGGAAGACTGATTGAGTAGTTAAGGCCTAGTAAAGCTGAAACGTTTATGTAAAGGTTTAATAGACACAGTCTAACTCAATTAATATTACACACCATTAATTTGACTGTCTAGCCAGGACTATTAATTTAAAAAGCAACAATACTTTAATAAACCAATTAGAACTGTAGTAGAGTATAAATAAATCAACAGTGCAAAACAGAACTCTAGCTTTCCAAAGATTTTAAGGAAAGTAGGATTCAGGGTAGGAGCCTATTTCACTGTACGTTACTGCTAAACCAGTCTCTTAGGACGAATTTGAAAATGTTATCCGATTTTAGTTCTTCATCATGGGATAAAGAAAGGTAAAGGTGTTATCATGGGCAGCTATTTGGTGATGCCCTAGGGATACAGTAGCCCAAAGTCACAGATTAGAAAAGTCTAACAGTACATACTCTTCTCACCCATCCACGGCTTTCTGCATCTTTTGGGGATATTTTCTGAAATAATCTAAAATCAGCTACAATGATTAAAATCCTAGGCAAACAAGCATTGGTAAAGCCAATAGGCCTCGCTTATGAGAGCTATTAGCTTTGGCAATGTTTTGTAGCCGTGCTGTACAGCAGCACAGATTCTTTGCAGCATGGTTAAAACTAATTTAGGAAAGCGCTAGGGAGCAGTAAGGGCTAATGCACTTTTTTTTTAAAGTTCATTTGTGCTGGATGCATCATAGTCTTTTTTTTATTATTATTTTTAGCCATGCTGCACATCAGCCACACTGCTATACAGCAGGACTACAAATCATTGCCAAGGTAAGCAATGCCCATGCTGTACAGCATGAACAAAAGGCAATGGCAGAGCCAATAGCCTTGAAGGTGAGACCTTTTGGCTTTGCCTATGCTGGTTAGGTCTCAGCACAATACCCCTGTGATTCTGAGCAAAGCAGTTAATCTCCACATGCATGAAAAATAAAAGAATATGACATTCGGCAAAAAATCTCATCACATAAAGAAATAATTTGTGCCTGTGTCTTAGTAAAAATACATTTGGTAGCAGATAACTTCTGTTGTCACATTAAAAGAAGATTTCAAAGGAGAAAATGGCTTCTTTGTAGGGCATGTGGCACAGTAATACATGGTTACAAATGGTAAGAGAGTCAGGATGACAGGAAAGAAGAAAAAATAAAAGTAGACTCTCAAATCACACCGCAATCAGCGGAAGGTCAGCGATCAAGCTGAAGCAGTCCGTACTTGGTCCATGCTCCGGCCAAAAGAGGAGGAAGTGAAGCCAGCAATCGCTGGCCAATTAGAAGGCAGCAAATAAGCGTGTCAATAAAGCCAAGGAATGTTAAGCAATGGGTGGGCTGCAAGCCCCTTGTTGTATACATTATCTCTTGCAAGAGAGCACATTCAGTGCATCCGCTGTCGAAGGAGAGACTAAAAAATTGGGTGTCCTGCTACCTCGTGGTTAGCGTCAAGGGTCAACATAAACTTCTGGAATTGACATTTCATGATCTAGGATTTCACATTGAAAAACATCCGGTGATTCTAGGGTACTGGGCTAGCCTTCCATTAGGCATAATTCGGATGCGGCTGAAAATTCAAATGGTGTGTGATGCAGGGGAATCCGGCTGTATTTATGTTTAGGGGTTCACAGACTGGTCTCCTCACTCCGACACTTGACCTTCTTGCCTGCAGACTAAGAGGAAATTAAAAGCCCCTGTCAGTTCTGTCGCTATTGCACCATTGTACTGCCTGTTGTTTTCCTGGTGCTGTTTTGAATCGGAAAAAACAGCCTCAGCCACTAATTGGTTAATGTAATTAATTTTCAGTATCATGAAGTCATTGGGGGGTATTGGCTGAGTCAATATCAAACCTATATTCGAAAAAGATTATTTCTGTCAAGCTGTCTCCGAAAAGTGCAATTCATTCAAAGCCTTTGATTGATGTAACAGAGTTAAATGTTCATAGACATCGGAAGGTGAATACAAAAAAAAAAACTGCATCAATTAAATAGGGACAGTTGAAGTCACTTTTGTCATCTCTCTATGCATGCAGTCTCTGCACAGGGATATGCTTGTCTGCGATTGTTAAACATCTTTGAGACACATTGCCTTTGGTGAACAACAATCTCGCAGTTAAATGTGTCAGCACAATAAAGTCATACTATTACAGATATTTGCTTGGAATCATTCAAGCGAAAAGTACACAAGAAAAATTTGCTTATCCACAATTTTGACCTATGCCTCTTATAGGGTGGGGTAAAAACCACTGGAAAATCTCTAAAAGAGCCGCAGGGTGTAAAGAGTTTCCAGAAAAGTCTAGATTATACTTGTGAAACGTCTCCTGACTCCAAACCCCTCTGAAGTGGCCTACAGCCTCACCTGCTCTACACTGCGGTCAGTGCAGGATCACAGCACAGAAAACTGGAGAGCGGTTCTCTGGCTCCAGGCCTCAGAGTTTGCAACCACTGGAGAGGGCTGTCTGGGGCAGAGGTAGCTTCATGGTATTCTCTGAACCTACACAATGGATGGGAAAATAAAATGCTCTTGCCCATAGAATCAGGGCCAAGAATGAGAAGAGTAAACATTTCCAAGCACAGGAGGGGGCAACTTGTGACAATTGTAGGAAGCCCACTAATCTTAATGAGATTTCCCAGAGCAGCCAGGAGAAGCAAAAAGTACAAAATGCACAGTTTCCAATGCCAAGAATGAGTGTTTCCCATTGTTGGCAGGGACAGATAAAAACCTGCCCCCGCTGACAAAATACCAGTCCGTTGGCAGATGCCGTCATTTGGACTGTGAGCGCGAATTGCTACACGTTTCAGCATCTGTATATTTCATTTCAGCTACTGCAAACTTATTTTGTCAGAATTCCATGGAAGAACTTGAATCAATAAATCCAACAAATTGTCAAGTTATATTGTTTTGAAATAAGCATATTAACATCCCTGAATCTCCTAAGTCATCAATCTTGACAAGGTGTTGCCACTGCAGCCAGGGATGATAAGCAGCCCCATTTATTTTGGTCACTGAAAGTTGTGAAAGTTTTGGTAGCTGAGTGAGAGGCTTACAGTCACTGATTCCTGAATTATTGGAACAGATATGTTGAGGGATCTCAACGGGTCCTTATTTTTCAATCCCTCAGGCACTCGCAGGAACCTTTAATTGTTTGCCCTTGAAATATAGACTTATACCAAATTTAGAGCTTGGCGGGCAGGGTACTCCACCACAAACGAACACCATCGCCATCAAACCCTTGGTCCAACTCCTCTATTATCAGTTTTCAACAGCGGTGCCCCTACCATTAGAAACCTACACTGACAGCCTGACGGGATAGGGGCCATCGGTGTAAGAACTTTAGATCATCAGCCCCATTTAAAGCGGGAGGTGTGATGCTCTTTTTCCTCAGTTTGTGATAGCTAGGGTAAACCTGCCAGTCCTGAGCAGAAAAAAATTAACAATGACTTCCACAAACTGGGAGAAAACTCAGAGAATCTCAGAGCTCCCACTTTGAGAGTTTGTTTTTGAAAAAACAAAAACAATTTTGGTGAGTGGCTGACTGAAACATGGCAGATGCTCACCAAACGTTCTGTGCCTTCACAGATGCTGTGGTGGCGACGGCGGCTCCTGTGAACACCCAGAGATCACTGCTGACCCAACGGTCCTCTGTAAGGGTAGCAAATGTAATGTCCTTTGCCACCATCAAGGTCAGAGTAACCACCACCAGGGTTTAAATCAAGCCCTTTATCTTTTTTTTTAAGCAAGCTGTATTCAGTAGTGAAATTAATTGCATTGAAACAGGCATGAGAGAAGTATGGGAGCTGGGGAGGAGGTGTGCACCCTGATGACACTGTACTATCACACACCTGCAACAAATAAACAGAAATACCTGCACACACTCAACCATATCAATTGTGAGGCACACAAAGAGGAAATCTTAAAATGAGGTAAGTTATTGCAAGTAAAACCTCTGTATAGATCCCTTGAAAGCACCTATAGCAATATAGAAGCTAGGGTCACAAAAAAGTCCATGGGGGCGCTGATTTCAACTGGAAGTGCACTGGGTTCCTGCTAACCAGGTCCCCAGTGCCAGATCTCTTTCCCAAACTGTGCAATTGTTTTCCCCAATTGATGATAACTTTAGTGCTCTCTGTAGGTCCCTAGTAAATAGTACCCCCTGTACCTAGGGCCGGAGGTACAATAGAGGGTCCCCAAGGGCAGCAGCATGAATTGTGCCCCCCCTAAGGGACCCATCACCAAGCTCATGCAAACTGCCACTGAAGGCTGCATGTCTTGGTGCAGACAAAAGTGAAAACACGACATGGCACACAGCCTGTGTGCCCTGCCTGCCGACACTGCATGCAGTATAAGTAAGTCACCCCTGCAGCAGGCATTACCACTCTAAGGCAGGGTGCACTGTACTGCATGTGAGGGCATAACTGCATGAGCAGATATGCCCTCATACTGGTCAGTTACATTACTGCCAGTACAAGTGATCAGGGAAGCCATCACAAATGCATGTGCTGGACACTGGTGAAAACGAGTTCCCCAGCTACATGAGAGCTTCAATGAAAACAGGGATGTTTGGTATCAGACATCTCATATCAATAAACCCACACTGATGGCAGTGTCAGATTTAGCAATACATGCACCCAGAGGACACTTTAGAGGTGCCCCTTGAAACCCTACCAGCTACTGGTGTGCTGACTGACTGGTTTTCACCAGTCTATCATCAGAGGCAGGTTTCTGACCCCCAGGTGAGGGCCTTTGCTCTCTGGGGGTCATAAACCAAGCCTGCTCGGGGAGAGGGTGCTTAGCACCCCCACCCACAGGATGAACTGCGGATTAGCATTACAAGGTCGGGGAGCTTCAAAAAGGGCCACCACCTTTGGTATGCAAATCTGGCTTCTCTCACAAGGAGAGGAAACTGACCCCCTTTTGCCCAGAGCACTTTGGCACCTGGACAGGTGGGAAAATTAGCTAGGCAAGACAGGTGTATCCACCCTCAGGCAACACCACTCCTGGGCTACCTGAAGTGAATGCCACTTTTCAGAAGTGACCATAATGGTGATGGCAAATTTAGGTTCTCTGGAACATGGTTATGCCCACTTCCCTCAGGAAGTGGTCATATAGGGGGGAGTAGTGACCCCAGGGGTAAGTAGCCTATTGGCTAATACTCTATACTCTAACATCCCTAAATTCAGTATTTTGAGGAGCTCTGGCACCAGGAAATCAGATCCTGTCAACCAAAAGAAGGGTCGAAGAGCAGCGAAAGCAAGAACTGCAGAAGAAGCAACTAACTTGGCACCAGCCCTGCCAGCCTGTCCGCCTATTCGACAATTATGCCAAAGTCGTCTCGCCCAGCAAGCTGCTGATCCTCCAAAGCCTGGGAGGACTGCCAGCACTTCTCCAAAGCAGGGCTGTTTCCCTGCATCATGCAGGTACCAAAGACTGAGCTGGGAGGCTCCAAGGCCGTGAAGACCTGACACCGGAAAGCCCCACTGCATCCGAGCCGCCTCGCCCGAGTTGAAGTGGACCAACGGTGCCAATGTGGTCCCCAGACCCTCCAGGCTCGAAGCCCACCTTGGGTCTCCCTGCTGTGGACTCTGACACCGCCTGCAACATCTGTTCACAGGCCCCATCTACCACTACCTCTCCTGGTGATGAAAACCCGATGTCCAAGGATACCTCTACCCCCATTGCCCATGGCCCATGGAAAAGAGGACCAAAGGTGTCCCCCCATCCCTGAGCATTGTGAGGTCTGCACCCCCCTATTGGTTCATCCGGACTGGCCTTCCAGTCCGACACTGCAAGATCTGTTCACGAAAACCTATCCCCATCGATTTGATTTCGGCAGCCAACGCTGTTTTGCACCACGGCACCTGGCCGCCCTCGTGCCGCTGGAGGTGATCTGCTGGTGCTGCATTGGACCTTGCCCCATACACCCCTCAAGTCCTGGAGGTCGGACGCGAAAGTTGCTGCAACGAACTTGTATGCCATATTTGTTTTTTCCTTCAATAGGATAACATTGCAGCCTCTGAAAAATGCACTGTGTCGACTGTTTAAATGCAAACGTACTTCTCTTAAAAAACCGTACTTACCTGATCATACTGATTCCGGTGCCGAAACATATATAAAGACAAGTTTTCTTTTTATAAATTGGTGTGGATCTCCTTATTGAGTCATGTGCATCATTTATTGACTATTGTGTGTGTTTGCGGATGTCTCACACTCCTCTCGGATAAGCCTAAGGCTGCTCGACCACACTAAACCCGAAAAGAGCAACTTGGGATTGCTAGAGCAAGCCCCTGTCCACTCGCAAGGGAATACCCAGACTCTTTGCACAGTATATCTCATTTTGATATAAAGAGCCGGCTTCCTACACTATGCTACTGCCTTTTCTCCGTATACCGGATCGCCAATGCAATTGGCATATTGCACACTGCTTCAGGTGCACTAAACATTAACTTTGAGGTTGCAGTGCACCCCTGCTTTTCATTTCGGGCTCTCTTGATTTGAGAAGAACTTCGTTACCTCGTGTTAACAAAACAAATTGTAATCTTAAATCAGAATGTCCCACCCATCATTTCAAGGTAAGCAGAAGACAAGAGGCAACAGGCCTCAACGACTTGGAACCAGAAAATGACAACGTGCCAAAATAAAAAAACAAAAAACCATTTTTTTTTTTAATTTAAATCACATGCAGGCTTATTTCGAAAGAGCATTGAGCATTGAGCATCAGGGAGCAGAACATTGTATGGAGGCTTCTGGGGAAGAGGAGATGGGCTGTGAGAGGATTTCACTTTTTAGATGGTTCATCCCAGGACAGGCACATATTTAAACTAAATATGCAAGTAAAACTTGGAACCCGTGTGAGGTTCACAAGTGGATATTAAGACAAATGATACCTTATTAACGGGTGCCAGCAATGAAAAGAAAATGCACCCGTGACCACCCTCAAGAATACTCTAACTAGTAAATGGATAAAATGGTGGTAAAATATACGATATTGAGTCCAGTGTGGGCGGACAGTGTACATCAATGTTTTTTCTGCTTGAAATGGACAATATCTTACAGCGGAGTAAAGAAATCTGAAAAACAGTAGATAACACAACCGTGGCAATAACAATAGGCATATTAACCGTACTAAGATATTAACAAATATATAAAGATATTAACAAAGTAAAAATATAAACCACAACAAAAAGATAAACGTTCCTCGACCAAAAGACGGCATCCCAAGGATGCCATGATCAGGCAGGTCAGGTGGGACCCACACCGCGTGAGGTCAGTCAAAGGATTGATGCATTGTAATAAGACAACCCATTGTGTAATGGAAGGGAAAACGTGTGATGAATTCAGAGTCTTTAATATGAGACAAATGAACGTGCTAGAAGGAGTCCGTTCACTAATATAATGGCAATGGAGGGGCCGCTCCAAAACACTCATACATAATTCACATAGAGGTACTTTTGGTCAAGAGGCTTCACCCATTACTCTGTTGAACTGACATTCACACCCACCACAGCATACAGCATGGCACAGTGGGTCAGCCCACTTTACCCAGTGACTCCCTTCACTTTGAGAGACTGCACACTTTTTATTTTGTAAACATCAGTGGCAAACCCTCCACATCAATGAATGTTTTTTTCCTTTTTGTGGCATATGCTTGCAATAAAAATATATAATTAAAAAAATATTAATTGCACCAGCGTGCTGAGACCAGAATTATGGGCTTTGCCAAAGCTTGTTTTAATCTAGACTTTAAATTTCCTGTCACCCCCTCAATGCTCTTCTCTTCCTTACTTGGCCTTTTAGTGGAAAGACAGAACATGGTGGCCTTACAAAAAACCTGAGACATCGCTGCTGAGCACTGCTTTCTTTACTAGCAGGTTACTTCCTGCTGCTGAGGTGGGACTGCCTATGTTGCTGCACAGGAGTAACAGTAACTCAGTTTAAGCCCCCCTACCCCTTTTATGTGAAGGGCAGTCCAAAAGTTGCAGTGACTCTGGCTTGCCACACCAGGAAATACTGCTTAAAATGCTACCGGACACCACAAACAACAAAGATAAGACGGTGAACCAGTAAAACCAAAAGGATCCTGCTGATATTGCACAAGTAGAGTGACAAAATTAACAAATACATTGAAATATTCCAGTTAGCTTGAAGGTGGCCTGGCTGCTGAAGACACCTTCTGAGGATCTTTAAAGTCAGACTAATTAGCCAGCAATCTCAGATTTGCTATTTTAAGAAAAACAATTTAGTAAGAGGTTGAAAAGAAATGGGGAAGTAGGTTTCTGAAAATAGCAAGATGGGTCAATGTGGTGAGGGTTCCTCTGAGCAAGCAGCAGAGCAACAGCCACATCACAAAACATGGTCACACCTGGCTAGAGGACGATGGTCGTTGCATGTTATTTCTCCGGTTCTTTCAGCTTGCTTTGATGATTGACTTAAGTTGGGTTGCTCTCAACACATGAAGAGCATGCACAGGATTTGGGGCAAGGATTTCAAAATCATAGATTCACAGATCAGTGATCTCAGCTGGATGGGACTCAAGTTCCGTAACAGCTTCAGTTCTTATGTTGAACAGATGCCCTAATGATCAGTCTGCTCTCCTACAATGGGTGAGATTTCTATGCTGTTCATCTGGATCAATAAATCCGTCTGAGCATTGCCCAAGTATATCAATGACACTCAATTGTCCTCAGAATGAGATGTATGGATTTTTGCCACTTCATGCACAGTGGTGTTTTTTTTTACCCCTCTACCCGAAGAGCTGGATTCAACAATAGATATTTGTAGGGACAACATGGGCCCTTGCTGATGGAACTCTAGCCAACTACCTACAGTTATTGTCTTGACACAAATATTCCCAGAGCCTTGTAGGAAGCTGGCTCTTTATGTAGTATTCCAAAAAGAGGTATACTGTGCAAAGAGTCCAGGTATTCCCTTATGAGAGGACAGCGGCTTGCTCTAGCAATCCCAAGGTGCTCGTCTAGGGGACAGTGTGGTCGAGCAGCCTTAGGCTTATCAGAGAGGAGTGTTAGACATCTGCAAATACACACACAGCCAATAAATGATGCACACGACTCAGTAAGGAGATCCATACCAATTTATAAAAATAATACATATCTTTACATATATTTAAGCACCAGAATTTGATCAGGTAAATAAGTTAAGAGATAGAAATACTTTTACATTTTAAAAGTTGACAGTGCAATTTTCAGAGGCGGCAATGTCATCCTATGGAGGAAAAACAAATACGGCATACAGGTAGAGTACAGCAACTTACGAGACCAATCTCCTGGACTTAAGGTGAGTATGGGGCAAGGTCCAAGGCAGCACCAAGAGGTCGCACCAAGAGGTCACACCAAGTGGCACTGGGGCGGTTGGGTGCAGATGTGCAATACAGCGTCGCTGCCCAATGTTAGTCAATGGGGATCAGTCTTCGTGAAAAGAGGTTGCAGGTTTGGACTGGGAGGCCAGTCAGGCTGAACCAACAGGGGGGCTCAGGCCTCAGGATGCTCAGGGCTGTGGGGACACCGTTGGTCCTCTTCTCCATGGGCCAGGGGCGAGAGGTGCAAAGGGTCTTTAGGTGTCAGATTTTCGTCACCGGGAGCGGTCGCGGTAGAGAGGGCCTGCAAACAGAGGCTGCAGGCGGCATCGGGAAGTCCACACTGGGCAAGCCCAAGGCGAGCTTTGTTTCTAGAGGCGATGAAAGACCATGCTGGCACCATTGGCCGACTTCAAATCGAGCTTCGAGAAGGGGGTGGGGGGGTCCACATCCTCTCCTGTGAGGGGAGCCAGATTTGCATGCCAAAGGCGGTGGGCTCTTTGAAACTCCCTACCTTCGAATGCTAATTTGCAGGTCTTCCTCTGGAAAGTGGGGGGGGATAAACACCCTCTGCCCTGTCGGACTTTGTTCCTGACCTCCTGGGAGCAAAGGCCTTCACCACTGGGGGTTAGAAAATCATCTGTGGTGGCAGGCTGGCTAAGACCAGTCAGCCTGCACACGAGTAGTTGGTAGGCTTTCAGTTGGGGATCACTTGGGGATCAAGTGACCAGTTGTCTTGTTTTGGGGAAGGAACACAGGCACTGGGGACCCGGTTAGCAGGAACATAGTGCTCTTCCACTTCAGTCAAAGATCCATCAAATACCAGGCAAAAAGTGGGGGGACAAAAACCCAGTTTCCTACAAGCATCTTCTCTCTTTTGGAATCCTTTAAGATGCGTATCGAGCAGAATTTTCTACTCCTGGGATCTGCTTTCTGATGATTGCCAGCTCACGCTTGACTGGCAGTGAACAGTAAGGAAACTAATTCTAAATTCTTATATTAAGCTACAATTCTATTTCATACTGCACACACAATACATGCTTGATTACTTATATCCCTTTCCTGCAGAAGTTACTAGTGATTGAGGTGAATAAGAACTCGGAGTGCAGGAGCCCTAAAGAGAGAGAGTAGTAAACTTTTCTGAAGCCGGCGATTGCTGCATGATCAGTGGTGCTAACTCTTTGTAGAAATCCAGCCCTAGGCACTCCTGGTGATCAAATACTGACAAACGCAGCAGGATGTAAGAAAGGCAATATCAAACTATTATAGTATCTGCCAAGTCAGGCATTAAAAACAGCAGTGAAGAAACGTTACAGTCGAAACCTGAACCCACCAACGGATCCAAGGTGATTCTCCGCAAGCTGAAATTACTTAACAGAATATCTGTGTAGTTGCTCAACACCTTTCATAAGCATTCCCTTTCATATGGTGCGGAGTATGGTCATTTGTTGACAAGAATGAGGTGAGCCCAATTTCAACAGAATAATAAATATATGAAATACCTACAACTGATATTACATCATCTATGCCATGGACCAACCACAACCATGCTGTTTGGCTGTCGTCCCGAGATCCTCATCATCCTCAGTTAAAGGTTGGGGGCAGTAGTGGCTCCACCAATTGCATGGTGTAAAATATTTTGCACAGAACCCTAATGGCAATATCTGGGCCACCCACTCAACAAGACGTGTTTAGCACAGGGGGCCTGGCTTATAAAGGTCATAATATTTGGGTACTATGTCCAGGGGTGGCTCCTCCGCAATGGCGGAGGAGCGTCGCCCCACTGGCTCAGAGCCAGCAGCTGAAAATAAAACAATATTTTATCATTGTTTTATTTTTTAGCTGCTGGCTCAGCCAGCATGTGTAGGCAGCAGCGGACCGGGGCCATGGGAGGGGGGAGAAGGGCTGGTTTAAGAACTTCTAAGTGCGCATGTGTGTTTGGCCAGCCGTCTTAGGCCGCCCAAACACACATGCGCACTTAGGTCTCTCCAGCCCAGCTGTATTGAACAGCTGGGTTGGAGAAAAAGTACAGACTTCCTGTGCTTGAGCGGAGCATCAAACAGCCCACTCAGGCCAGTCCCAGCGCTGCTCTCATAGCATGAGAGCAGCGCGGGGATTGCACAGGGAGTCTCTGATGGTGTCCCAGTGTCTGCTGGGGCCAGGAAGAACACCGAGGTGTGACGCGGGAGGCGGCTGGCAACTTCAGGTAAGTCTTCCTTTTTTTATTATTAAACTCCCACTGCGTTCCCCCTCTTGTGCTGCCCCCCCCCCCCGTCCCACTCCACCCGCCGCACCACTTTTTGTTTGTGGCGGCCACCACTGACTATGTCATATCTTACAAATCAGCCATACATCTTAGAAGAACATACAATGTCCCATCGGCTTCTATAGCGAAAGGCCTCAAAAGTTAAGCAGAAAAGCAACAAAGTGAAATTTTCTCTGCAGCTGCTAAAAACAGCTAAAATGTTCTGCCTGTCAATCTTCACATGGTACGAATAGTTATGGCTAAAAAGAAAAAAACAAATAAAGCAGAAATTCTCTTGGGGCACCTATTATGTAAAACACCCTTCTCCTCACAACATCTATTTAGACTATTCATATACACCCAACATTCTTACTCATTCTTCAACTAAAACATATATATCAATTAATAAATGAACCCCAAAAACAATTGTCAAAATATCCAACCACACAGATATGGCTATTTTATATAAAAATAATTTTTATTAATGTACATTAAGAATATTCGTTAAAACAGGATTTTATATTAAAAGTTTCAATACAGTACAATATCACAAATGTAGCCACGCAAGATAATATCACAAATTTAACAATGTACAAAAACGGTTTTTATATTTGGAGAGACAAAAACCATGTGAAACATTAAATCATCATAAAAATAGTTATCCCAGTTGGAATCATCAATCACGAAAAAGGATGTCCACTATTCAGTAATTAAGTAGGACCCTAAAAGTTCCTAGGGTATAACTTTCATCCAACAGGGCGTCGACGCGTTTCGGTGGTATTTAACCAGTTTATATAACCACCTTCTTCAAGACAATAAATAAATAGTCTCTCTTACAGTTGTCATCAATGCAATTAACCTATTACTGTTACTACATAAGATCTATCGGCTAATATTCCCTCACTAGAATAGGGCTGGGGGGTCCCGTGATGGACCAATCTCTTAAATAAAATACACGAGATATATCTCTGATTCATTTAATGAAGGGGTTTCAGAATAATTAGCACGACTAGGTGAATAGTGTTATATAAATTTTTTATAAAATAGATATTTTGTCATATTCTAAATAGGTATTGACTTAATAAATCTGAATAATTTGATTCTTAGAATCGCCATCCCCTAATACTAATACACAGGGTGGGCCCATCTGTTATACTATAGACGTAATTGCCGTTTTAAGAGCATTACCGCTTTAAGTTATCAGCGTGTCTCCGAGGAGTCGCAATATAATGACGTAATAAACCACATCAGGTGTGAGTCGCTAGTTAAAGTATTTAAACCGTGAGAAAATGCGGGCTAAATCGAGATAGTTTGCTACCGGAGTAACGGCACGACGTTATAGGCTCAATCGGAGCCCGGAAACAAGGAAGGAAAGTAAGTCTGCATTTGGATGACCGTATAGTTCGTTTTCTCGGGACTTAGGCGGGTAGGATATCTCTTACATCATTATGATATACACTCCGGTTCCCTATAAAATGTTTAGGTATATTATTAGTAGTAGCCTTGTTTATATTGTGACCGATGAAGCAACTTCAGGGTCGCCAGTACTTCGGTTCCCTACTAAATGTTTAGGTACATTATTAGTAGAAGCCTTGTTTAGATAGCGACGGATGAAGTAAGTTTAGGGTCGTCAGTATTGCATCCGTACACCTACCGAGTATTGTTTGTTAGGTGGGGATTAATATACGTATAGAGAAATGGAGTCAGGTTACTCATTTTCTAACATAAAGGTATTAATGATGATCATATAATTAGATCTTATATGATTTCAGATTCTCGTGAAAGAGATGCCCATTTGATTAAGCGATTCATACACCGTACAGGATGCGGTTTTTGTCGGAGTTTGCTAAACAGATGCAGCTCGATAGTAGTCAGAAGAAAGCATTACATTTTTAAGGTATGTTACAAAATAAGATTGATTTAAATATATTAAAGGTATCAATAGACCAATGAGGACCCCATTGTCTTCACTATTCTCTTTCTATATATATATTTTTTAAGGATGCTATGAATGAATATACGGATATATTGAGATTACCCGTGATGTGTATTCTAGTCAAGTCCTAATTGAAGAGTTGGGAACCTTAACACAGTGGAGCTCCAAATTTTCACTGAAGTAAGTAGAATAAACTTACCAATCTGTGTCAGTTTTATAAGTTTGTATTGACACAATAGGATATGTTTGGTTACTTATAGTTACATTAAGGACCCTATACTTTTTCTCTATTTTGAAGGATTCCGTGACTGCATATATGGAAACATTGTAGTCCTGCCTATGAAATATATTTTTTCTGAAGCTCTATGAAGATTTGGTGATCCTAAATCTCTTATAATTAGGTAGGTTACACCGAGAAATAAATATAGTTTAAAAATGAGTGAAATATATATTCCAAATAAATAACTGTTAAATTCTTGCCACTTTAAAGAACCATTTAGGAACAAACCGATGGGTTAACTATTATCAAGTTTCTCTTTGGTCAGTATGAATTCATGTAACTATCATAGTCGAACATGAATTTTGTGGTAGAGAGATATTTTCTCTTTAACATCTTAACAGATGAGTATATATGAGAAAATAGAATGAAAGGATGATTATGAGTGGATGAGTGTGAGTATGAAATGGTTGATGATTAGATTATGGATGGAACCCTTATAAACAATTGTTAGATGATTTGACCATAATTATGTACAGTAATACGATGAATCATGTTGAATTTAACTATGCTTAAAGGAATTAATTATTAGAAAATCTATTTCTTAATAATAGTATTGTTCCTGATATATGTAGCTTTTAAGGTTTTTTTAAAATAACGTTTTGTGTTTTTAATAGGTTAATTGCATTGATGACAACTGTAAGAGAGACTATTTATTAATTGTCTTGAAGAAGGTGGTTATATAAACTGGTTAAATACCACCGAAACGCGTCGACGCCCTATTGGATGAAAGTTATACCCTAGGAACTTTTAGGGTCCTACTTAATTACTGAATAGTGGACATCCTTTTTCGTGATTGATGATTCCAACTGGGATAACTATTTTTATGATGATTTAATGTTTCACATGGTTTTTGTCTCTCCAAATATAAAAACTGTTTTTGTACATTGTTAAATTTGTGATATTATCTTGCGTGGCTACATTTGTGATATTGTACTGTATTGAAACTTAATATAAAATCCTGTTTTAACGAATATTCTTAATGTACATTAATAAAAATTATTTTTATATAAAATAGCCATATCTGTGTGGTTGGATGTTTTGACAATTGTTTTTGGGGTTCATTTATTAATTGATATATATGTTTTAGTTGAAGAATGAGTAAGAATGTTGGGTGTATATGAATAGTCTAAATAGATGTTGTGAGGAGAAGGGTGTTTTACATAATAGGTGCCTCAAGAGAATTTCTGCTTTATTTACCTTTGGTACCCTGTCTCTTGGCTAGTGGGATCACTCCCTTTTATTTTCCATAAAAAGAAAAAAACTACTGGCAAATCACTCTCCAGTTTTTGTTCCACAAATGTAGATTTTTTTTTATTGCATTTCAATTGTTTTAGACTTTTTTAAAGTCTTTGTAATGTAGTTTGTGTTTTTAGTTCTGATACAATGCCTGTTGTATTTAATTTTCTATTATTTATTTTTTTACATACCGCGGACTGTATCCTGTGGGAGCATTAGAGCACGGTACATAAGAAATGCAGGGCCAGGCTAAATATATAGTTTAGGTTTGTTCGTGTTAATGAAATGGTAATATAAGATCTAACTCTATATATCGATGGTTTGAAAGTAGACCTTCTATTGCCCTTATCACAACCCATTCAGTGACGGTCACTTGATATATTGTGGTAGATAATGTGTTATCTGCAATGGAAAGCCCTCTAAGCACAGCACATCATTTTTAAGGACGATAAGGGATTTTTCCATTTTCTACCCTGCTTCAAGGGTTTCTAGTAGCATAATAATGTTTTGCTTTGAAGATGAATAAAGTATATTGGTGGGGTGGCTGGGATGGCCGGAGGGGCAGAAACTAGCCTAGTCATCCTTACTCCCAGGGCAGGATTTCTACCACCCTCCTCTTGTCACTGCTGCGGGGTGCCCCCCACAGCGGGCAGTGACACATGGCATTGCCCCCTTGGAAGCAAGGCTCAAAGGAGGAGAGCTAACATTCAATGGTGCCTGGGGAAAGGTTTGACGCTGACCAACCAAACTCAGGAATAGCCCCATAATCTTGGCAATGAGGCGTGGGGACAAAAAAACAATTTTAAATGTGAAAGTGCACAACATGTGTAAAAGTGGTGGCAGCAGTGATGGGCCTCTGTGCACAGCTTTCATATATAGTACATTTTACAAAGAGCGGGAATTCAAAGCAAGAACTCGCAGACACTCCCAAAGGACGGTAGGCCCGTCCCCCATGAGCTCTCATTATGGTCCTGTCCCATGTCACTGCAGGTACCGTAACCTCACCGTTAAAGGACGGATCTAGTATTCGGTGCTGAGCCGCTGCTGATAAGGAACGGTAAACACCCCTTACTACGCATCCGTCACCCCGCATGTTGTTACAATGCGGTCGTTACAACGACCGCATTGTAACAACGCATACCATTACCCCGCAAGTTGTTACAACGACTTGCGGAAGGGGGAGAAGGTGTTGGATTTAAAATCCAACACCTTCCCTACTGTCCGCACAGACTGGAGTTGGAATAGTAAATTATACCATTCCAACATCCAGCGCCCCCCTCCGCAAGTCGTTGTTACGACTTGCGGGGTAATGGTATGCGTTGTTACAACGCACAACATGCAGGGTGAGGGAAAGCGGAAAAAAAGTGGCATATTCATAAGGAACATGAATGGAACAAGAGGCCATACCCAAGCCACTGTAGGTACAGTACCCACCCCATACGTTATTAGGACTAGAAGTGACTGTAAAGTAAGTTAAGTAGGCCCATAGACGTTGCTAGCTGGTCTACATACAAATCATGCAAGTAGTCCACAGGCCATCCACACTGGAAGGCTAGTAGGGATGCAGTTGTAGGCGCATGTCAGGCACTTTGGTAATCCTCCTGACGTTTTTTAATGCCCTGGGATGTCATCTCATGGCCAAAATTCCTTTTAGGACCGCCTGCTCTCACCCAGAGAGACATCTGGCATCTCTACAAAGTGCATTAACCAAAATATACACCGTGGCCCTCTTGCTCAGTGGCCCAGTTACTGGTGTGGTATTCACCGCACCAGATAAAACCTGAATTCCAGCTCAGCAGAGTCAGATATGATAAATATCACCAAATTACGAGTTTTGGGGAAAAACTTGCTGTTTTTTGTGCAGTGATTTTTGGTGCTTAGCGCACCAAAATCTGAATGTTCCAGACCCCCCCCCCCAAATGAATATTGACAGGTTTGACATACAGACATTTATCACAAACCCCAGTTACCACACATCACAAATAAACGCTCTTCTAAAGCCCTGTATATTCGGAAATTGTATTTTAGTTGATCTGAAATATACCCTTTGGGAATACCATTATATTAAATGGAAAACACGACTAGTAACCCAGTTCTTATGAACCCATCCCACACGGAGCGAGCTGGACGTGTCTGTAGATAAAGCTTTTTCCAGGAAGGCCCATCTGGACTTTCCTGCAAACCTCAGAAAAGTAGACTCGCCCACGGCATCCTGTTTTTTATGGAAAATTAATTGAATTCCGTACAGCCGAATGAGGGGCCTTCATGACCCTACGTCCCCTGGGGCAGGCGGGTGACTCATAGGCCAAGTGAAGGAGGTGGAAAAACCCCACTACTGCTTCTGGACACCACAACCCCCTTCCAATGAGTAGAGAAAAAAAAATATGTTGTAGAAAATTACACGTGGAGCAGAGGAGCCATAAAGTTGCCACTTGGTGCTGTAAACACGCTACTTAGCTCAGGAACAGGGCAAAAAGGAACAAGGGGCAGTAAAAAGAGAAATGCTATATGTATGCCAAATTTTCTGTGCCACTGCTCAGATTGTAGAAAGTGATGATACGCGAATCTAAGTAGGGCTGGATGAGTGAGTTGGGGTCTGATGCTCGAGAAGAGAAGACCTTGATCCTGGTGAGGTGTCCGAGTGACCTACTTACTTCATATATACTTCTCCCATTTGGTGTGTACATGGAACTCAGGTAATAAAGTAACCTAGTCCTGTCACGTGACTGTTGGGCCTGGCTATTCTCAGTCCAGCCCTTGCGCAATTGCGCTACCATGGAGATGATCACCTCCTGCCAACAAGGCACGCTTCGTTAGTGCAATTTGGGCTGCCTGATTGGTTGTCGTTTGGGCCAATCAGGAAGCCAGAAACGTTCTGTGTCTGTGCTCTGCTTGATGAGGCAGAGGTGGAAAGTAGAAGGCAGATTGCCATGTATTCCACATCACTTTGATTAACTGCATTTTGCATTTGGATGAAATGCTTCACCAATCCCCACGGGGCTGTATGGAAACAACATGAGAAACTAGATTTTATTTGATTTATCTTCATACAGCACTATTTGTGTCGGTTTTGCGCACTGTGAAACAGTTCAACACATCTAGCACTGGCAAAGTCAGTCAAAGCTTTCTGTTTATAGGAAAATGTTCCAGTACACTTGAGCACAGCATGTGTTTTGCCCTATTGAGATTGCTAAGATTGTAGAGCGCAATAACATTTGAGAGGTTGAGTGTGGAACACAAAAAAATAAGATGCGTTTCATTAAAAGTTATGTTAAGAGAATTTTTATAATTCCGAGAATGGCTTTCGAATATTTTCACACCATTTATAGCGCAAGAGAAAAATACAACTAATGACCAAGCTGAATTTGTAGTACCATATCTCGCTGAGAGAGACACACACTGCCTGCTCGTTATGGTCTCTCGTTAATGTACAAATGCATGTGGTTTTGTATGTATTGCAACTTGCATTGTTTATTTTTTCGCAAGCTATTGAGACAATCGTTGGCAAAGCCAATAGGCCTCGCCATTTCGACTTAGTGGTTTTGCAACAGCACCGGCAAAAAGAAATGCTTTTAGCGGATGCAGCGGCAATGCCCAAAAATAATAAAAGGAAAAGGGTAATAACTTGCATGAGTATATGCGCATGAGCGAGCATGTGCTCACATCATGACACGGACAGGCCAAATAGATAATGCAGGGACGAGCATACAACATGAAGTGGCCTCCATTTGCTATTTTTTTTCTTCTCTTATTTACCGTTCCAAGAGGGTGGATGCAAATCTTCAGGCAGCTAAGTAAAAAAATTAAACTGCGCAAAAGCTCATTTGAAAAAATAGGAGCAGATCAGTAGCAAATGGCCACTGCAAAAAATTGAAAAAGATTTTTTTTTTTTTTGTAGAGGACATGAGAGTAAGGATGGTGAAGCAACAGATGAGTACTGTTAAGACAAGGTGGAGTGGAAGGAAGCAATGGGAAGTGGGCGAAAGAGCAATGGATGTGTTTTAGGCGGGGATGAAAAAAATAAAACAAGGGGGGATTGTGGAAGCAATGAACACATTGAGGGGGAGAGAGCAACGTAGAGCACACAGGGAGGGCGGTATTTGGGAGCGGAAAGCAGCACACAAGAGAAAGAAAACACATGCACTCTAATGGAGTACTGAAAGAAAATAGCAGCTCCCTAAAAGGGAGCAGTGAGTTGATCCAAGTCATCCAATCAAAAGAATAGTAAGAAGGTAATGTTCCTGGGAGGGCCAAACATAAGAAGAGAAAGGAAAGGAATCAAATATGAACAATCAAATGATTGATAAGAAAGTGAACCAATGGTAAGCAATGGGTTGGCTGTTTTTGGCATGGTACGCAAAACGTCTTTCAACACAGACATCTTGTGGCCGAAACCTAAAAGACACTTTTTAGAAATGTTCAAAAACGTTAGAAGTAAAAACATTTTGCACATGAGGTAGATGGATAATTATATCCTTTTGCCAGTGACAAATAAATATAAATGTTTGACTGTAACAGATTGCAAGCACGTTATTACAATAGGAGTAAATAGCAGCCATTATGTCGACTCATAATAGTGAGCTAACTTATCCGGGCATGTCATTACCATTGAATTGTAATATTTGTAGTTTGGTTTTGAATATAAATGATGGGCTGCAAATACCAGAATGCAGAACGAGCAACAGACAAGCTTCTTATACCAACCATTGAACAACTCAGGATACATTTATCTTTGCATAAATGCAGAATGCTGCTAATTTGGAACAAATGTCAAAATGTAATATATGCAAATGAAACAATTGATGGACGGAATGCTGGACAATGCAAACATTCACCCCCAGTCACAAGTCTGCATTCTGTCCATCAATTGTTGTTTTTGCATTTGTCACCCCGAGTGGGACGGGTATGCCCAGACGTGGGTCCCGTGCTCTCCATGCCGCTGGAGTCAAGCTATCCTGGCTGAAGAGGGGTGAAACCCCTAAACCGGTCCTAGGATGCTTGTTTCCAGTCCAGGGTGGACCTGGCCTGGCAGTTCGGGCTGGACTGTTCCCATAGGGCACAGGGTCAAGACTGATTTGCATATGGCTGGGTTCAAACTGGAATGGCATGGTGAGCAAAAAAACGATGGATTTAGGCCCAGATCTCTGTACTGGGGTGAATGTATGACATTGTTCTGCATTCTGTCCATCAATTGTTGTTTTTGCAAATGTAATATATGCACTGATATTTCCATAAGGCAGCATAGATATACTTGGTGATCAATGGAGCATTGACAGTGCACCAGGGCCAATGTAGAGGCTATGTGAGTTAATAGTTAAAAATGATAGTGGTGGCAAAGAAGGTGGTAGTCGGTTGTGCCAACCTTATTTTTCCAGAATGAACGAGCCCAATGAGCTACTCCACCTGATAAGAAACTAAGAAGGTGAGGGTTTCCCCCATAATATACAGCAAGTTTCACTTTCAGAATGGCAGCCATAGAGGTGATTCGCATCTCCAACTACGTCATCTTTCGAAGCTGCAGGTTCAGCTGCCCACAACCCTGCCCGTGCCAAACCCCCCCCCCACCCCGCCACTACAACAGATATAGGACAATCCATGGAGGGATCTGGATGGAACCAATCAGATGGGAAGAAGTGATTCAAGGATGAAGGGACTTAGAAAAAATTACAAAGAAATGGTAGAAGAGTAGAATTCAAAGGGGAAGAGCCAGGTTGGAAATACCCAACACGGGAGTGGCAGAAATGGAAAGGAAACACTTCAATGTGGTGACATGGGGTAAAGGCACTGGGAGAGGCGGGTGCATGGTGGATTCTTGAGGAAAGAGAAACTGATGCGGGGCATGGAACGGAAGCCAAGAAAGGAGCAGAAACTTTGGAGTCTTCTGTGTTAAATACTACCACCATCCATGGTAGAGGGGAGATACAACAGGTTCATGGGGACACCCCTGTGTGGACAAAAGGAAGACGAATGAAATGCACAGCCACCCAAACCACGTGATTGTGAATCTTTTGAGTGGAAAGTGCAATGTCGGAACGCCTTTCTGGTGCACTATCTATCGAACTTCTCAGCTCGGTATTGTGGAACTGTACCGAGAGGAATGTGACAGTTTTCATCTTGCCCAGTCCAAGGGAGTGTACTTTTGAAATTAAAATTTCCACTATGTTATCACTTTCCTTAATGAAGGAGCAGTGTCTCACTGAAGTGGGAAAGTGTGGTCTTAATAGAAAACCCTAGAGAGGATGAGTGTTCGGTAAAAATAGAACGGTCATTCTAAACCGCATGTCCATGATGTAAGAATCCTAAAATGACCCATCTATACACATGGGGAAGAAGCGGCCAAGGGGGTATTTACTTTAAACAGCGAGTGAGAAGTTGCATTTCTAATAGGTACTCCCAGAAATAGAAGACTTTATAGGTGATTGCATAGGAAGGGTTGTGGAAACTGTAAGCCAGAAGCTACATTCGAAATTCTATTGAGGTCTGTCTAGACAGCGCAGCAGACTACAAGACCTATTGTCTACTGTCCTGTATCGTTACAAATTCTTCAAAAAAAAATACAGAGTGGGCTTTGGCTATCCATAGGAGTATTACTCGCTCTCCCCCTCAGGCTAATGGCTGCTTGGTGTGTCATTCCACCTTCTATGGTGTGCTTGCATTCCAATGCATGAGGGACTATTTCACATCTGAAAAGTACACTGGTTTAGACCTACTGGCTTAGCTAGTGTTTGTTTAATATACTGGGCAGTGAATAAATGAACACCCTCTCAGTGGAAGTGCCGGAGATAAATAGGGGTTATTAGTTAAAAGGTTGGGAATACCTGGGGCAGGCGAAAAGTAGTGAGTACATTTTGAGACTGGCAGCCATGTTGAATGAGTGTGGCTCGAGAAGGTTGCCGGCAGACTAGAGGGAAATGCAGTACTTCAACTCTGTCACAGAGAGGTTTTTATATAAACTGTGAAATGGCAACACCAGTGACCTGTTAAACGCCCCCCTCCCCGAAGTTGTGCGACTTTTGACAGTCCCGATCTAACAGAATACAGAGGCACACGCCTCAGGGTCTGAGAAAACGACCTTCACAACAGTCAACACAATGCAGAGCAAAGCCATCAAGCTCTGATCCGGAGCTGGCGATGACAGACGCCACCGTGTGTTTATTTGTCCAACAAAACAGGATTATCGCAGAACAACAGCTACCAGAGAGGCGACAGCAAGAGAGGAACTGTAGAGATGCCGGGATACACTCAAAAGCGTAGCCAAGGGCACTAGAGCAAGCAAGGAAATGAGCTGCCTGCTCCCTGGTTTGTAACATACAGCAATAACAAGGGTTCAGTGGGCCCTTCAGGCCACTGGGCACTGGTGCTACTGCACCTGCTGCCAGTGGCGGCTGCCACAAAATGAAAGTGGGAGACAGGGAATTTAGGGGGAAAAAATAATTTTAAAAACGTACCTTTCGCTGCCGCTGCCTCAGACGCCAATGGCCACCTCGATCCTTCACTCCCAGCAGACTCTGGGAAGGCACAGGTTCCCCACCCAACCCAGCGCCAGGATTGGTCTGAGTGGCCTGGTTTGGTGCTCAGACACTGCTTGGGAGCCTGCTGCTTTTCTCCAACCCGGCTGTGAACACAGGTGAGTTGAAGAAATAGAAGTGCGCATGTCTGTTTGGCCGACCGAAGACAGTCGGCCAAACTTACATGTGCACGTCTAAGTGCCCACCAATCCTCCCTTTCATGGCCCGCCCCCCGCCCCTACACAGGCATGCCAACCAGTCACAGAAAAATAAAGTGATAATGTTTTACTATCATTTTATGTTTCTGTGACGGACGAGTGGAGCGACGCTCCTCCGCCATTACGCAGAAGCCGCCCTGCCTGCTGCAATAATTATAGCTAAACCCCTGGATACACTGTAACATAAGAGATGAGAGAGAGAACTGCAGGCAAGATAGGGCTGGAAAGAGAGGTGCAGAGACTGAAAGCAAGATGGCAGGAGACAGAGGGAACAGGCAGGGAGACATTCAGAAGAGGAAAGAGAATAGAGACAGCGAAGAGGCATTATTGCATGGTAGAGAGTCAGGAGAAAAGATTGCAGAGATGAGACATGCAGTAGGCATGGGAACAGACAGGCAATGGAGGCAAGAGGGAAGAGAAGAGAACATGAATAAAAAGCAGAACGCCTGAAAGAGACAGTAGGAAGGAGTATGGACGAGAGACAGACAACTGTCAGGAAAGGGTGACTACGATAAACAAGAGGAAAGAGTCAAGGGCAAGAGACACGGAAAACAAGAGGAGGAGAGCCCGCAAGGAAGAGGGAAGGGATGGAAAGGGAAGGGACAGAGAGCAAAGGGAAGGGTGGGGCAAACAACAACAGAATGAGAAAGAAGGGCAGATAGCGAAAAAGAGCACTCCATGCACTCTAACAAATGACATATCCAAATGGGCCTCGGCTCAGCAACTCACTGCAGAGTCAGAAGCGCCGCTGCAATTCTTCTAGCCATGAGGCGTCATGGGGTAAGCATGTCAGCGTAGGCCCCTGTGCGGTTTTGTTCTCTCACTTACCCTATGTATTGCTTATGGGCGTGGCTTGTGGCTACAGGAGGACCTCCCTCCGTCCCATCTAGGGCAGCAGGGCTTTAAGTGAATACAGGGGCTCGATTTGTATGTATTGGACTGGTCGCACTAGGGACCCCCATCAGGGCCAGACCGGGAAATCAAAAGCAGCCCTAGCAAAAATGCTCAAACCAGGACCGGTCCTTTCATCTCTAGGCGCAGTCTCAGCCTTTCCATCCATCCATTTTATCCCTTCTCTCCTCTCCCTCTTGGATTGCGTTCTCTCTACCTTTTTCCCTCCCTCCCTCTCTTTATCTCGCTCACCTGAAGCCTCCATGTGACTCCTGCAATAAACCTCGGAGGGCTGGGGAAAGTGGCAGAGACAGAATTAGCGACCTTCGGCTTTCAACAGTGGCCCCCACGGGTGCCAGCCCACCGGTGAAATGCCCAGAATAAACGCCAGTCCGGCGCTGGGCCCCTTTCTTCATGGGACTAGTGTGTAGGGCACAGCAGAAAGAGTTGACCAGTACTTGTGCATTTCCCTATGGGCCTTCTGCCAGGGCCACTGCTCTTTAGGGAGGATGCAGAGACAGACAGCAGTACAAAAACCATAGTCCCCTGGTGTTACTACTTTACTTTTTTTGTTATAAAACATATTATTGTTTTGCAAGTTAAGCAATGCAGTCACTAAAACAGTCGATTTTCTAACTATTTTCAGAAACTTCTACAGACTATTGAATCTAGCAATTTCCCAACTAAGTTAGCCAGGCCGCCCCAACACTTCTGACCCAGACCACGGTATTCTGCATGGCTTCAGGTAATCACATAATTAACAACATCCCTCTGTATTGTTGCCATGCCTGCCATAACTTCACCCCCTTGTTCAGAAAACCCTTGCAAACTTGCTTCTCTGCGAGCATACACCAGTCCATGTCCTCCTTTCAGCTTTTTAACTCGGTGGGGTGCTCACTCCCCATTTTCGGCGATGTTCCTCTTTGCCACTACTAGGCTGTGACCTACAAATAAGTTTATTTATCTCAGCAGCCCTCCCTACCCCAAACAATTAATAGAATCCAGGGGCGGCTATTAACTTTAAAAATCGGTGGGGAGCGGCACGCTATAAAACTCATCGATATGTTCCCTTTCTCCTCTCCAGACGACGACAAGCAGGAAAGGAAGGTGGTTTACTTCCTGCAAGCGAATCCAGGAGCTGTTAGGCAGGATTGGTTGGAGCAGGCTAACCCACCACTCATTTTGAGCCTGCGGGCCTGTGTCTGCAATCCCTCGGCTGTTTCACAGCACTGGGATTGCAGGCTCTGAAGTGCGAATGACAGATTGGCCGGCTGTAGACAATATGTCATGCGCACTGAGCACTTGAAGCAGTCATCCTGCAATTCGCAGGAATCTGTCTGCCCCGCCATCACGCTTGCGCTAGCGCGGCCGCCGGCACACAGAATAATAAAATGGTAATGAGGGGTGACACTCTTCCCCCTTAACGGAGGAGCCGCCGCTGGTAGAATCAACGCAGCTGTAACATCTATTTGTGCTCAACTACCTGTCTCAGACAGTCACTTACTCCCTTCCAGAAGTGTATGATCTTGGGCACGACCACAGTATATGGATGAAGGGGCCACTTTGATTGCAGCCGCCTATGCATTTGTCTGTATTGATCTTCCCTATTTTCTGCAGTACGGCTCTAGTATAGTATATTCTGTGCAGGATCCACTATTGTATGAATCGAAACACTTTCATATAATTGCCACCACATGTGGGGCTCTCGGGCCTCCTCATTTTTCTTCCTGCGGATCCCCTATATCCCTCTTCCAGTCAACCTTCAACCTCACTTTAGGGTTTGGGGAGTTGTTAATGATTTTCTTATAGATCAGTGAGGTAGCTTTTTTTTTTTTTTTAAACCTGGCTCTGCCAGGACCCTGTCCTCTACCAGGGAGGGGTCCTTTGTGGTTAGAGTTGCTAAAGGGTGCCAAACTTGCATGCACCAGTAGGCTTCCGTGTCACCTAATTGGTGCTCTCGTTGGAGCTCATCGGGGGGGGGGCACCTATCTATAGATCATCCAACTTGCTTATTCATATGTAACTCCTCCTAAGGAAGAATACTTTGAATTTTGAGGTGCAGAGGCTCCATTTGCCCCTCCATCTGTACCGACAAACTCTTCTTTGATAACCCTGGGACAGGTTTCCAGCCCTAGGCATCAGTCTGTGATGGATTCCACTGGGCTTATCCTTTTATTGGATCAGAGGGCTCCCTGAGAAGACAAAGGGTGAGACAAGGTGGATGCAGAGGGATGTCACCAGTGACATTATCATTTTGTCTTCACCAAAACGGTCAAGGGTCTCCCACGATGATGGTGATGATGATGTAGACCTCTTGTGTTTGTAGGGCTAGTGACAAATTCCCCTCACCCGCTGATGTGGGTACACTAATAGACTTAGCATGCAACGACGATACATACCTCATTGGCAGGGTTACTGGAATTATGCGGCAATGCAGGACCGAATTAGACATCAACATTGACTAAATTAATAATCGAGGAAAGGCACATTATGTGGCATAAATAATACACCATGCTTTGCAGAAGTATTTCTCTACTACCTTGTTATTTTAACACACATCAACATTCTCTTGGTAAATGTTTGACCCCCCCCCTTTAATACCAACCTGACACATAAAAGCAGAAATCCTGAACTAAATGGAGATCAGTTAACCTTAGGCAAAGGCTCTACCACTGTACAGAACCATGTGTGGCATTTTTTTTAAGGAACTTGTTATCCGTTTGAGCTAGAGACAATCTTTCTGTTCAATCTGCACATCATGCAGTAGATGGTGGGGAATGTGGCAACTGCGGCAAATCTCACTGCTGCTGACCACATAAACAAGAGTAGTCGAGGACTCTGGCAACGCCTTCCCCCCTTCTCTCTTACTTCCCCTGCATTCTTCACCCACTCTCAACATCCCACCTTCCAACCCGCCCTTATTTTCGCCGGTTCCCCTATATCCCATGTGAATTCACCCCACTAGCCTTAAGAGGCTCCCACTCAGGGGGCCTCTCTCATTCTCATAGGTGTCCCTCCCCACCCCTTACTAGTTGCCAATCTACTGTTCCCACCGTTTTGTCCAACCTATTCTCATTCCGCTAGTCACCTCCCTGATCGAAGTCTGGGGCCATCATGGATAAGTGGTATTGGTGTCTCTGTCTGCAGGCACCCTCCCTTTCTTCAGGGAAAGGGAACTTATAAGGGTGTCTCTACAGGAGGACTACCTGTTGAGCACAAGTATGTTTATGAAAGTTAGATCCCTCCTTACTGGAGTCTGTCGCTGCGTGGCAGGTTCACTTGAATTGTTTGTATTTTGAGTCATACCTGGACAACACTAGAGTTGAGAGCTGTATGGAGGCAGGTACAGGTCATTAAATTAAAGAGGACAAACTGTAGTCCTTTGCTGAAGAGCTACAGCGAGGGGAAGAAACTGAGATCTGGGGTATCCATTCCAGAGAACTGGGGTTCAGAGAGCGAAGGCTGTGATGACAAATTTGGCTCACTGGGAAAAAAGAAGGGACTAAAAGTGCCTCTCCACTGGGCATCACTTCTAACAGCAGCCATTTTGTCTATGTTAGATTTTGCCAATGCTCTGATCACTGGTTTTTTATCTTTTTTCTCATCGAGGCAACAGCAAAAACAGAACAAACCTGCTAGAGACAATTTTAAGCTTAAGAAAGTCTCATACATATCAACAGTCCAAGAGAATTGATCTGAGAATCAGTAGATTCACGACTAGGGTGCAAGCTCCTGTGCCCAGCTCGTAGGGCCTGGTGCATCAAGAGCAGAAGTAACTTAGTGTTTGATAGACATGGGTCACCACAACCTCAGACTCCGAGATCGAGCAATACGTGGAAACTAGAGTACGGTTCAGCAAGTACGTGTGTGCAGGCAGGTGTGCCCTGGCATGCCAGGGCGCCAGATGGTGGAGTGCCATGCCAAGAAACCTGGCACGGTGTTAAAAATCGTACTGGCTTTAATCGGGAACAAAAGACTAAACTTTTAGAAGATCATACAAGGCATCAGGCACATTAAAGATGCAATCAAGCTGGAGCTCTGCACTTTAGCACAATTAGAGAAGCTTAGGGGTGAAGAATAATGACTAGCACAGTGTAGCCCAACAAGGAGAGAGGTCGAGTAAGCTGGTATGAGGGATAAGAGGATAATGCAGAAGAGCGTTACGGCTTGGGATGGTGAGGATGAAGGCAGCCTACGGTGATGGGTACTGAATATGAACTCAACCCACAAGATGTCCGGCTGAGATAGGGGTCAAGGGTTGGTGATGAAGTTGTTTGCCCGCAGACGCCGTGGGTGGTGATCAAGAGGGCTGGCAGCAGTTGAGGGTTTATGAGGAAGTTGAGCGGCAGTGGGCAGATAAGTCCACAGTGTGCTGATGAAAGTGGCCTGTGCATAGTGGTGGCTGATGGTGCAAACAACCCACTCAGTGCAACACTTCGATGGGTGGCAAAGGCTGGTGGTAAGATCTTAGAGCGCATGGGGGTAAATGTGGGTTTATGATGATGGTCCATAGTGTTCTGGGCTTGCTGCAGAAGGTGGGCAGCAGTCGGCAAAGGGATAGAATGAAGATTACCTGCAGGGACCAGAAAGTGATGGTTAGATGAGCAGCAGGGGTCAGAAGGGGAGGGTGACCTGCAGAGGTCACGAGGGTGATGATGAAGGCGACCTACGGGGATCAGATGATGATGAAGGGGATCAGCAGGGAACAGATAATAAAGCTGAAGATAAGCAGTAGGGGCCAGAAGGAGATGGGGTGACCTGGAGGGACCAGAGGGTTAGGATGAAGGCCCATCACCCCGTATTTTTGGGGACTGACACTTATTTTCCCGTATCAGATACTTACTGAGTGCAAGAGAGGGGAAAAACTCAAGATGGGAAAGAATGAGGAAGAGAAAGACGACAAACCTGACTCAAAGGGAGAAAGCAGGAACCTGCAAGAGCGAAAAAAGGGGCAGGGAGTATCTGGTAGTGTATTAATGAGGCATGAAGGTGATCTAAGACTACCAGCCTTGGAAGTCGGTGCACTGACATTAAATTGCACCGGCCCCTTGCTTCTCAGCAGAGTGTTTGCCACTGTTACTCTTTCTTTTACGAATTAAGCAGTGGATCAAGGTAAACTGCAGAGACTAACAAGGCCATAAACCGTTGGGGTTGCTTGTGTTCTCTTCTGTAGGGGGGCTCGTCTGGCAGTTCAGGTGGACTGTCCCTATGAGGAGCAGAGTCAGTACTGATTTGCATAAGGCGAGCCCTTTGTCTAGAGTGGCACGGTGGGAGGAAAATGGTGGGTTGAAATGCTACCCCAAGGGATTACCAGTGGTTGTACTATTTGCAAACATTCCTCCCATCACCTTTTGTGTGATTAGTGATGAGGTTACAAGCGGGAGACACAAGTTGATGAAACAAATCTGAAGCTGTGAAGGCAGCTTATGTGTCCTCTGGAAATAATAAAATAGAACTGCGGAGCCCATATAGCGGCAACAAACACAGAAGACAATGGTCGGGGATATCAATGATGATAAAGATGGGCAGCAGCCAGTGGTGAAGCAAGTTTGCCATAAGACCTAATGCAAGGTAGGAAGTACAGCCCCCATACTAGACAAGGCCCTCGAACCCTACAAGCCAGCATCTCTGGCACTGCCTTCACCCGCTGCACAGCCACTGGAGGCGATAGTACTGCTAGCAACTTCACGATGCTAAAAACTGGATCGACATTTGACACATCTTTTACAGAACAATTTAGTGACTCGCCACCAAGAATCATTTGGTACAAGTAATGTCAAGAGGTAAACCTTGCTCAAAACATGATCAGATCAGGTTCTTCCCTAGGGGAGGTTTTAAATTGTGAGTCCTGAGAACAACGGGGCAATAATAATAATGCTTACAATTGAATAACTTTTAAAGACAGTGGGTTATGGGGGAGGAGCATTCTACCCGAAGACACGTTTGGTACAAGTTAGCATGCAAAAGGTGCAATTTAATGCATACTTGGCTGCTAACTCAGACTAAAATGAAATGATTTGCGATCAGTTTATACTGGAATTTGAGGGGAGCGTTTTAGGTCTCGGGCCTAGCGTTGCAGTGCGTAGCACTGCTCGCGCAGCCGGAGACCTCTTGTATGGGCTTTTGAAAGCTGCCCACACGCTCGTGCGTGTGGTTTTGCTTTCGGCGGCGGCCATTGGCTTTTGCGTGTTTTAAAAAAAAAAGTAATGCACGCAATTGGGCAAAGGCGGGCGCATGTCCCACCTTTGCTCCGCCCATTCCCATCGGTGGCTAGCACGCGCAGCAGCACGCGTTCGCCTCGCTGCCGCGCTCCCTTTCCCCCCCGCTCCTCTGTGGTGCGCGCACACCACTGGTTTCTTTTGGGTTAGAAAATATTTTGCTAACGTTCGTAGCAATAAGGAACAGACGTGTCCTTCTTCGCTTCTTCCTAAACTACCCCGATCATAGCACCTTTGATCTGTGCACCGCCACGGTGAGCTATACTCCGGTGCAGTAAGGTATTCACAAGTACCCCGATCATAGCACCTTTGATCTGTGCACCGCCACAGTGAGCTATACTCCGGTGCAGTTAGTTGTTCTCAAGTACCGTGATCATAGCACCTTTGATCTGTGCACCGCCTCAGTGAGCTATACTCCACCACAGTGAGCTATACTCCGGTGTAGTAAGCTGTTCTCAAGTACCGTGATCATAGCACCTTTGATCTGTGCATCGCCTCAGTGAGCTATACTCCGCCACAGTGAGCTATACTCCGGTGCGGTAAGGTATTCACAAGTACCCCGATCATAGCAACTTTGATCTGTGCACCGCCACAGTGAGCTGTACTCCGGTGCAGTACGTTAGCCTATACCCCGGCACGGCACAGTGACTGAGGCGCCTGAGTCCCGCCGAGGCCTGGGCGACTATCTGATTTGCTCTGAATTAAATTACCACTAATCGGCCGGAGCCCTCGGGTCTCTGTTGTTGGGAGGAAAACAAGCCGTGCTCGGTGCTGGGAAGTGATTAAGGCGTGCAGCGTGTCCTCGAGCCTGGAAGTGTCACTCACTTACCGGGGACAAGCTTAATTGTGTTTGGGATTCTAGGAAGGTGCCAAGGTGCCATTTCACAAGCCGTGAGAGGAGACACTGACGGCTTACTGCTCTTTCTCAAGCCCCATTTGTTTGTTTCTCTCCCGGCAATAGGTAAACAGACCTGTTAGACTTGGCACCATTGGCGTGGGTTTCCCTTCCATTTTTTTTTGCTGTTGCCTCTTATGTTTTGCTGGTTTTAGATGCTTTTGGGCACTGTGCCACTGCTGTTCAGTGCCACAGTGCAAGTGCTCCCTACTGTAAATTGTGTTATGGATTAGTGACTCCATGATTGGATGATTGGTTTACTTGTCAGTCCCTAGTACAGTGCACTGAGTGTGCCCAGGGCTTGTAAATCCAATGCCGCTGGTGGGCTTGCAGCACTGGTTGTGCCACCCACAGAAGCGGCTTGTAAAATATGTCTCAGGCCTGCCATTGCAGAGCCTGTGTGCAGTCTGTGACTGCCATGTCGACTTGGCCAGTGCACCCACTTGCCAGTCCCTAAACCTTCCCTTATCTTCATATCAGACACCCCTAAGGTAGGCCCAAGGGCAGGGTGCATTGTAAGTATAAGGTAGGACATGCCCTGGTGTGTGTGGCATGTCCTGATAGTGAATTACAGCCATTTTCGTTTTTCACTATTGCAAGGCTACCTGCTCCCCATAGGCCAGAATGGGCAGACTGACTATTACACTTTATAGTCAGAACTGACCCAGGGAACATGGTAGAAAAACGAATTTAGTATGCCTGAACTCAGAATGATAAAATACATCTTTTAGTGAAGTTGGTTTTAACATTCTGTGTTTGAAAATACCACTTTTAGAAAGTGGGTATTTTCTTGCCTAAACTTCCAAGCCTGCCTCTGCTAGGTTGTGTATTCCTTGTCTGGAGATTGAGTGACAGGGGCTGGGGGTGGCTACAGGAGACAGGGCTGAATAGGAAGGTCTGCATCCAGAGTGGAGGGAGGAGTTGCACCTGGGTCTGAATAGGGCTGTGCCTGCCTTCCACAATGCTGGCTCCACCTCCTGCCGGGCGTCTGATGGCTCTGCCCCTCACTCACAAAGGAAAGAAGGAGTCAGAAAAACAAAGTGCTCCAGGACTGACCAGAACTGGTTTTGGACTAGGCAGAGGCCTCTCTGCCTTCAGAGAACAAAGGAAAACTGTGTATAAAAAGGGGACCCAGACCCCTAGGAAATTAGATCACTTCTGGGAAATCAAGAAACCTGTTGCCAAGGAGAAGAACCGGAGAAGCTGAAGGAGGAGTACTGCCCCTGTGCTGTTTTGCTGATTGGGGTTGGCCTGCAGTGGTTGCTTTCTGCCAAGGACAGGAGAAAAGACTTTGCTGTGCGTTGTCATCTTGAAGAAGGGAATCTCCAAGGGCTTGAACTGAGCTTGCCTCCTGCCTGAAGTCACAGGGACACAAAGACTTCACCCCTTCTGTTTGCCTGCATCTGGAACTGCTGTTTTAGCTGCTAACAGAGGGAAATTGCAACACCGACGCCGGCGAGCGACGCCGTAACCTGCACCGAAGCCGTGGGCACCGCTCGTGAAGAGCACGACGCACCGCCCGACTTGCACCGTAGGCCCGACGCCTGCCGACGCCGTGCGACATCGACTCCGAAGCCGTCATCGAGGCCGCTGCCTGCACCGGAGCCGAGGACACCGCTCGTGACGCTCACGACGCACCGTCCCGACTCGCACCGCAGCCCCGACTTCCCGACGCCAGGGCTTCATCATCGCGGAGCCGATCCTCGACGTGGGTGACCCCGAATCCATCGACGCCGCACCATCGTAAGGAACCGACGCCTCGCCGCCATCCGTGACGTCACCTCCCCGACACAGTAAGGAACCGACGCCTCACCTCCCTGCGCTGCAGTAAGGAACCGAGACATCACCTCCCCTGGGGTCGTAAGGAACCGACGCCGCCGGCGCCAACGAAGCATCACCTCCCGACGCCGTGCACCGTCTTTGTTTTCATCGAATTCCAGGTACTGTTCTTTGGGGGTCTGCTCGACTCCGGGCCCGACGCCGCGCACCTCGCGGTCGGCGCCGTACTTTGGGATTTCCACCGGTCACGACGTCGTGATAACTCCAAGTGGAGTTATTTGTTGCTACAAGCGTTATTTGATTGACTATCCTATTTTTGACGATAACGTGAACTGTCTCTATCATTTTAAGTCTATTTTTGAGTACTGTATTGTGGATTTTTGCTATTGGGTCTTGTGATACGTCTATATAAAGAATACTTATTTTTTATACTACAACCTGTGTGGTGTCCATCTGTAGTGTTTTCACTGTATTACTGTATGTGTTCACAAATGCTTTACACACTGCCTCTGAGATAAGCCTGTCTGCTCGTGCCAAGCTACCAGGGGGTGAGCAGGGGTTATTTTAGGAGTGTTTCCCCCTTATCCTGATTAGAAGCAAGGGTCCCTATTTGGACAAAGGTGCAAACCATTGCCAACTAGAGACCCCCAGTTCTAACAAGACCCCAAAGTCACGGAAGCAGGTGGAAATATTGCTAATTAGAGGCAGATGCGGGAAAAATGGTGCCTTGTAAACAAGCACTGGCAAAGCTAATAGCTGTGTTGTACTTTCATTGGAAATAGATCTTCATTGATTGGTGACTTTGTTTTTCTAGTTGAATGGTTTGTTGAGTGGCTGAATGCGAAAATGAGTCAAAGGATAAACGGATGGATGACAGATCGATTACGTGGATAGATGATTGGGTGCATTAATGATGACTGCTTGATTAGTTGGTGAGTGAATAGATAAACAGATGGCTGGATGAATAGATGAGTGTTTGGAAGGATGAATGGGTGACTTCATAGATAGATGACTCGGAAAGGGATTGTGAGAACCGTGATGCCTAAGCTGTAATGAAGCTACTACTATACGCTCAATTGCTAGACTGCTGGTGCACAACGTTTTATGAGACTGCTGCAGAACAAGCTCTCGGTAGGATTTTTCAAATGAGCTCTTGTGAGACTGCAGCTGCATGACATTTTGTGAGACTGGTGCCATACGATCAATGATGAGACTGCGGTCTCTTTCTGTCCCAGCCAACAGATGGGTGACACATCCAGAAGTGTAGGTGCAGTTCATTTTCAGAGAGACCGATTCCAAGCAACATGCAACTTGCAGCCATATTCAGTTTGAAGGCTTCAAAAGTGTGTGTTCAATATATGCATTTGGGTCAATTGTTCTTGCCGGGGAAGAAAGAGCCATTTGCTGACCCACTTTGCCATGTGGAGCCACCTAATTTCACTGCACAACATACCACATAATTCCATTACACGCAACATCCACTCCACTCCAAAAAAAATTAGTAAAAACTTTTACATTTACAACGCCAATAGCTCTAACTCTCGCAAATCCGAGACCTATTGCATTGCAAATGCTTGTTATTTTTTTAACTCAGTAACTTTTTGGGACAATGTTGTGGCAAAGTACACACTTTAAAAGATAAGGGCTTTTTTAAGAAAGATTCGTGCCAAACAGTGAATTTTACAGTACATTTGGTCAGCTGCATTGAAAAAAAAATTGAATGGATTTACAATAAATTTGATAGGAGGACTACAAGGCCTTCACTCAAGAAGAGGTTAGTAAAAGATTTGGGAAATGAGTCCTTTGAAAGCACACATAGCCAGTGCCATTAGACCAAACTGAAAAACAAGCAAGGTTTCCCTTATTCGTTTTCCCCTAAATAGCCTTTAGGAAAAGTGACAAATGGTGCATTTTCGGGCCCACTGGGGACAGCAGCGTGGTCAAAACTGCAAAGGACTTATGGCATCCGATTTCACCCCATCCTCCCCAGTGACACAGTATCCCCCAAAAGCACATAATAGAATTAAGTCTGTTTTAAGCACATAATATTCCTGATGTTACCAATGTTTGGAACGAAAATATCAGTTCATAACTTACTCCATGCTACTGGCGTTTACCACCACAAAACCATAATATATCATATCCAATTTCGAAACAGAATATCCAGCATAGCAATAGCGTGGGAGTTCATCTGCATAATGCCCCAGTAATAAACATACCAGGCAGGTCTCCACCTATGTTTCCTGTAAGGTGCGTGTCTGTTGTCCCGCCCCTTCCTGCCGCACACGAAAGCTTTAGAGCACGCACATAACGGCAGTGAACACAACAATAATCACCCTAGCACAGGGGTGGGCAGGCCACTTGACTCACCAGACACAGGTCCTCGGGACATGCTGCATCAAAGGCTTTAGGGACAGTCCTCTCCTAGTTTAGGGCTGCCTGCAAATGTTCTTTGCAGTACATATTTCTTACATTCACCCATGCTGCAGTAAAGATCATATTTCTTACATTCACCCATGCTGCAGTAAAGGACATATTTCTTACATTCACCCATGCTGCAGTAAAGGACATATTTCTTACATTCACCCATGCTGCAGTAAAGAACATATTTCTTACATTCACCCATGCTGCAGTACAGGACATATTTCTTACATTCACCAATGCTGCAGTAAAGAACATATTTCTTACATTCACCCATGCTGCAGTACAGGACATATTTCTTACATTCACCCATGCTGCAGTAAAGAACATATTTCTTACATTCACCCATGCTGCAGTACAGGACATATTTCTTACATTCACCCTTGCTGCAGTAAAGAACATATTTCCCCACGTTCCACGTGCAGCAGTAATGCGTCAGCTGCATGTCCATACTGACCTCCACAGAGCAGCATGCTATAGTGACATCACAAAGGTGTGGCAAGACGTGTGCGTCTAAAGTGAGCTGCCGACAGGTGTTACAAGAGCTGCATGCTATAGTGACATCACAAAGATGTGGCAAGAAGTGTGCGTCTATAGTGAGCTGCTGACAGGTGTTACAAGAGCTGCATGCTACAGTGACATCACAAAGGTGTGGCAAGAAGTGTGCGTCTATAGTGAGCTGCTGACAGGTGTTACAAGAGCTGCATGCTACAGTGACATCACAAAGGTGTGGCAAGAAGTGTGCGGCTATGGTGAGCTGCTGACAGGTGTTACAAGAGCTGCATGTCTATAGTGACCCACACAAGGTCTGTGTGCTTTCAGGGACCGGAAGAAATTGAGGTCTATAGCGACATGCACATGTCACAAGACGTGTGCCAGTACAGAGGCAACATGCCAGGCACACTGATGTAGACTGCTCATCATAGCTGTCAGCTGTCCTGCACACTGACAGACTGGGCCGCTACAGTGGTCACTTACATACTGTAACCGACATGCAGCCTTGTACTAGAGACTTGGACACTCAGACAGGGAATTTACCTTTATGTATCTGGGTGAGACTTCAGCGTCATGCAAAGGAGGTTCTTGATGCCCAAAGTTCCTATCACAGGTAACTTGGAAGGAAGATTTACTATCACCTGAGGGGGATCTTTAAAAACATTATGTACACAGGATCCCGGCTCTTACATGCGGCAGTGGACATCAACATTTTGCAAACTGCTCTCCATGTCAGGGAGTGAAGGAATGTAAAGGGAGCCTGTGCCAAATTTCAGTAGGTCACAGGTCATGTTTATTTATTTGTGTGTGCTCTGGTACGTGCAGTCTTGGATTTATAACAGGAAAAGCAAAAACATGGAGTATTAGAATGAGGAGAATGTAAAGATAAAAACACGAGTGAACGAACTACTCAGATCTGACACAAACATACTTCATTGCTAGTCACTCTATGGGTGCAATTGATCACTTGGACAAGGCTCAGGTCAAGCTGGTGATACCATCAGGCTTCAGACTAAGGGTTCCAGATCACTAGGCCTCCTTTTTCCAAGAACTCCCCCAGCATCCTCACGGCACCCTGGAAACAGCCACCTTGCTGGTAGTATTCTCGTGATAAATTGACCTACAAAGAACTCAAGTTGTACCTATTAGGCACAAGTATCTCAACCAGGCCGCTTTATTTCTGTGCATTGTGGGAAGTGTAGTTTTGCACTTATAATGAGAAAATATCACCTGCACATGAAGAACAGAGATTAAAGGCCGACTTGGGTACATTGCTAACATCTAACATCACCAGTTGTAATGAGTTTGCCCTCTTATGTCAAACAAGCCAAAGTGTTGTTCTAAGTCTTTTTTTTTTTTAAACATATTTTATTGCTTTTCTTAATACGACATCAACCATTATTACTGGTGTACATCTTTAAAGATGTACATTACACGTGTTTGCTTCTTGCCTACAATACATTCTAGTAAATATAACGGTCCGATATGCATTCTATTACTGTACCAACAAAAACACTTACTATATTTCTATATTCAATGTGTTACAGTTGTGAAATAAACACGATAACCCTCCTCCCACCCACAACTTACAACTAAGCAACAATATCTCTCTCCCCTCCCCCTACATACAGACTCGGTACTTTCCTTTCGTGACATTTTCATGCAGCATAGATTTCCTAGACAGTTACTTAAACAGTTGTTTAATTCCTTACTCCAATTCAGTAGGCTGACTTGTTATATTATCTTGATGTCTCACCCGGGCCATTTTTTTTTTTTTTGTTTGTTTTGTTGCCCTTTTTCTTATTCTCTGCACTCCTAACTGCATTATGTAGTGAGGTGTGTTACCCATCTTATTGTATCGATATATCCGTAGCTATAAATTCCTCCAGCATTGCATTCCATTCCAGCGAAATGGGCTTCTTACGCAATCCTCTATTTTCTTCCCGTTTTATTTCTGTACTCTCAGCTCTGCCCCATCTTATCACTTCATTATACCAGTCCTGGACTGATGGTGCCTTTTTAGCCTTCCAGCGCATTGTGATTGACCGTTTGGCTAGCGTCAATGCCAGATTAACAAACCTGTTCTGCGGTCCCCCCTTCTTCCGCCTAGGGTTCAGACCCAATATACAGTATTCTAGAGTATCTCCACTTCCCCCCCGGGGCTACGTCATTCAGTGTTTTTTGCACCGTTTTCCAAAAAAGCGCCAATCGCGGACAAGCCCATAGCATATGCACTAAATTCGCCTGTGAGGCGTGGCATCTGGGGCACGTGTCCGCCGTGTCTGGAAACATCCTATTCAATTTACGGGGGGTTAAATAAGCTCTATGTACTATCATTAACTGTATATTTTTGAACTTCGGGTTTCGAGACACCTTCTTCGGATACTCTATTATTATCCCCCACTCCTTATCTGTCAATTCACGGCCGATATCCTCATTCCACTTTTCCCTAATTGCTTGTATTGAGATTGCGGCATGCGTTCTTATGCCCCTGTATAGCCATCTGGTCTGATGTCTTCCGTTCCCCATTAGGTACTGCATGTGTACTAGTTCATATGTTGGGGGTTCCTTCCCTCCTGAGGCCCACGTGTTTTTCACATACCTGCTAATTTGTGCGTGTAGTAGATATAGTGTGTTTGGCACCCCCTGCTCTCTTACGAATGTGTCATGATTCATCAGTGTACCATCCGCAAACAGCATCCCCACCGTACTTACTCCAGCCTCTGCCCATTTGGATACACGTTTTATATGAATTATTCCTGTTGGTGTAGGGAGACCCAGCAGTGGGATGTTAGTAGCATACGGGATCACACCCTTAGTATAGCGAAGTGCCTTCCTCCAGTTCTCCAGTGCAACCTGTAGCAATGGAGGCGCTGTTCTTGGGGGGGGGGGGGTCTAGTTTTCGGCAGTAACAGTGTATGAAGCGCCCCTTGTTCCCATGCGCTCCTAGTCATTCCGATCTCTTGCAGGTTACGCCCCACAATCCAATACGATAGCCATTGCAATTGGCTAGCATAGCAGTATGCTTTAAAGTCTGGGACTCCCATTCCTCCCATATCCGTGTCTAACTGAAGTTTTGACAAACTTATTCTTCTTCGCCCCGGTCCCCAAATCAGTTCCACCAGTAGTGTATCTAGTGTTTTAAATACATGTGCCGGAATCGTTATTGGTAGATTTGTGAAATAATATAATAACCTGGGGAGCATTACCATTTTGGAGATGGCCACCCTTCCTGCCACCGATAATGGCAAGGACGTCCAGAATTCTACCTCCGTTTTCAGAGCCGTAATAGCCCGAGACAGGTTACCATCCAATAGGTCCCCCTCCTCCCTGTACATATGTATACCCAGGTATCTGAAAGTTCTTGTCGCCACTGGGAACATCCAGCGGCCGAAGCGCAAGGGGTCTACCTGTGTTGTATCTGTAAAGAATTATGCATACGATTTAGCCTCATTAATAAATAACCCTGATAGCATTTGGAACTCGTGGAATATTGCGGGAATAGGCAAGTGTTGTTCTAAGTCTGTGCGAATATGGTCTGTATATTGTTCTTATTCCAATTGGAGCCCCTTTAGGAAGGCAACAGCTAGCAGAGGGCAGGGGCCCAAGTCCGTTAGTTGGGCTCCTGACAAAGGCCCGTTTCAGGAGAAAATGTCCTTACTTTGGGGCTTACTCAAATGTCTGCTGCGGTAAACATCAGTCACCCCGCATCCGTCACCCCGCATGTTATTACAACGCGGTTGTTACAACGACCGCGTTGTAACAACGCAATACCATTACCCCGCAAGTCGAAACCACGACTTGCGGAGGGGGGAGAAGGTGTTGGATTTCAAATCCAACACCTTCCCTACTGTCCGTACAGACTGGAGTTGGAATAGTAAATTATACTATTCCAACATCCAGCGCCCCCCTCCGCAAGTCGTGGTAACGACTTGCGGGGTAATGGTATTGCGTTGTTACAGCGCGGTCGGATTTCTTTTTCCACTTGTAAGAATACTTTGCAGCGCCTATTGGGGAAATAAATAATCAGAGAAGCAGGTGTCTGCACCTACCGATTATACACCCCTCCGAGCCTCCCCACCCCGCCCCACACACTCCTTCCAAGCAGAGATGTACAGCGCCAGAGCAGCCGGTGTTCAACCCGCCCAGAAGCGCTGGCCTCTGGGTTTACTCTTTAGTCTTTTTCGGGTCCGAAAACGCGAACGTGGGAGAAGCAATCTGGGGAATGTAGTTTCTACATTGGGGTTCTTCCCATGCATGCATTCAGAACATGCTTGCTAACACACACCGGAGTCAGGCGGGAGACTCCAGGCTGGCTTTGTTTTAGCCGTCACCTGCCTAGAAGTGCACACAGAAGTCACTGCAAACACAACTCGGTTTCAATCAGGCACTATCTGAGTGTGCAGTGTGCTGCGCATCCAAGAACGAGCTTCAGCACCTCTTCACAGCTATGAAGGACTAAAACAAATGTAATTACAATTGCCCACTTTACAGAGACGTCAACACCGGAAATCCTCTGGAACAAAACAAACTGTTCAAAATAGACTTTCCACTTGTTACACAAAGCAATCATTATTTTGACATTTGTCCCTCTAACAATGAGATGGCTTTTTTATTCAAGCATGAGGATCTTCACACTGTGCAGTTTGAATCTTCACAATCGAGTTTTTATATTTTTGGGGATCTGGGAAATTAGAATAAAGTTGCCAAGCCAAGACCAGCTTTAGCATTGGTGGTGCCCAGTGCGACAATCTTTGTTGGCGCTCCTCCCCCCCCACCCCCAAAAACCTCCTTCATGAACTCCCTCACTACCACCCTCCAACAGTGCCCCTCATGTCTCCATAGTCTCTCACATGCATTCCATTTGTTTTAAGGCGCTACAAATACCAGTGTACGGTGTCAGAGCACTTACATGACACACATTATACACAGCCAATGAATCATATGTGTGTAAATCAGTCTATAGGAAATGTTATATAAGACAATGAGGATTATAGGGTGTAGGAGTCACATGTCACAGATACTACTAGGAAGGAGTGTTTGGTTTGCAGAAGCACAAACTCAGGATTAAAACGTACCACAGTGGCTGGCCTAACTAATAAGAATGCATTTCTATCCAAATGAACCATTTTTAGCAACATTATGATAATGAAAGACGGGGGGTGGGGGGAGGCTTAACGCTCCGACCTATACCATGCAGTTTGCATGCAGCCATTTGATGAGAGTTCATGGCTCAAGGGTGCCATATTAAGGTTACAACTATTGAACTGCAAGTAACAAAAGGATCCCTGTGACAAAAGCAGTAACCTACTAAGCGATATACATAAAATACAGTTTGGTGATTTGCGTGGCACATGTTCTTTGCAGCAGGCATATTAACCCTCTGAGCTACTTTATGAGGAGTCAAAACTGTCACTAGACAAAACTGGATCTTTCTCCAGCAGTAACATTAATCATTAGAGTTATGTTATCCAGTTTTATTGTTGCCTGAAAACTGCTGAGCACACAAGGAACACTGCCGCAGGGTGTTCTTTCTAAACACAGTGCCCTCCGCCCCCCCCAAAAGTCAGAGTCAGGTAGTCGCACCGCCCTAGTGCCAGCCTTAATACGACCAAAGATTTTTTTTTAACCTTTCAATAAAAGTTAAATCAAAATCTGCACTGGCTCTTTCACTAGGTACACTCACTGCTCTGGCTGCTGAATTCTGCAGTAGGAACCACGACACAACATGTTCTATTGCTGCAGACAGGCAGAATTGTGTGTCTTTCACTGTCTCCTGTCACTTCATCCTGAAGCTGGAAAGACAGTCTGAGGATGTGCACTGCAGGGACCGACCAGTGACTAGCGTGCTGAGCGCAGGTGGTAAGCAGTTTTGAGATTGCATTCCTACAGTGGGTGGTGGTAACACTCTGATCTATGGCCGCCCAAACTTCACAACGGCACCCCTGCTGGGCATCCTACACACAGCAGCAAGTCTCCTCCAGGGCCTGGAGAAATATGTTCACATCCTGATCCATCCCCATCCTGATGGAACTTTACTGGCAGCCCCAGCCAGCCAGTACCACCTGCAAAACTAACTGCATCATTTACAAACACTTCATGACCGGCACCCACGCTTACGGGGTCAGACTGGGACAGAAAATAGGCCCGGGCATCAAAATAAAGAGTTGCCCCCAACTAGAGAATTATAAAGGTAAAAAAGTGCCCCATGTTTGCAAATTCGGGCAGTTTTGAACTTGTAAGGATGCTCTGCAGGGTATGGGAGACTGCATGGATTTGAGTTTGCTGCAGACAATGTTTTAATATCGGGGAACTCAACAGAAAAAAACGGCCCAGAAACCACGAGAAAAAAAACAGCCCACACACGGAGCTGTCAGACCAGCCCATTGGGCACTGCCCGACTGCCCTATAGGTCAGTCCGACCCTGCACGCTTATCTTGGACAGGCCCTGCTGGTTCTCATCACACCAGCATCCAGGACACCCTCGGACTGCACACTAAGAAGTGGAAAAAAACAAAAAAAGACAAGACAGCACACCTTTTTCATCTATGCACCCAGGATCTGGATCAACATCCCGGTATTCATCAGGACTGCTCCAAAGCTGCTCCAATTTAGGAATGATTAGAAGACTCGCCTCTTTAAAGAACAATACATAACAATAGATTAACTATACATAACGCAGCCTCCTCTCCTATTACTCGCCGACTTTAAGCTTACCTTTGACCATGTATAGCTCTCCACTGCCTTTTGGCTATGTTTGCACTATAGAAATACCATATACATACGTACATTGCAGGGAGTGCTGCAGCTACCTGTTGACTCCGCAACTGACTTATATAGCATGCAGGCTTTTAATGGCACCGGGCACACCGGTCAAACTGCAGTGTTAGTCAGTGCTTAATTTGAGCCGGTGGTTTCCAGTGCTCAGCACCAGCACTTTGTCAACACCGCCTCTTGTAACAGCCTGCCACATGATGGTGATGTTGGTCTAATGAGGAGCACAACAGTTGCTTAATAATTAAATATACTTTAAAAATACTAATGCCTACCACCCAAAGCTATAGGAATAGCTTGGGCGGAATTAGTAATTTTTAATGTATATTTAAAGTCTGAATTGTCACACTTGTATAAGTGGGATGGTTAGCTGTGATCAAGGCTCCTGGTTTTCCATTTAAACTGATTTTTGCATATAAATACAGATGGAAAAATATTTTCCTTTGTCTGTAGATATAAATGGAAGCAGAAAAATGGCAATTAAATATGTTTAACTTTGCTGGTGTCTGCGAGGAGAAGAGGAGCCTGTCCGAATGCAGACGGAGAGAGGGCTTATCAGATTTAAGCTGAGCCCATAACAAAGGTCGATGTTAAGGTTCCATCGGGCCTCCTTTTGTTTAAGTATGGTGACTGGGCCCTATAAGGGGGGTGGTGGGTGGAGAGGAGGAGACGCACACATAAAAGCAATTGAAGGAAAAAACAAATGCACACAGCTTATCACTTCACAGGTACTTAAGGGAGGCATGCTTTTGACTTTGTTCAGTCCCTGATTCCAAGAGATAGGCATGCACTGTAGGAATGTTAGATGTGTTGGTCTGTCCCAGTATTTACACAAATAATTTAAATACCACTATTTTGTTTATTTCTTTTATAGCGCAACTCATCCCAATGCAGGGTGTCAGAGCGCTTTACATCACCCATTATACATTAACAATAAATCATATGTGTGTAAATCAATGCATAGGATGTGTTACATAAGACAGTGACGGTTGCAAGGTCCTTCATAGCTCACTGTGCTAAATTATAAGGATTGCAATTTATTAACTGCAAGTAACAAAAGGATCTCTTTGTTAAAAGCAGTAGCCCATTTACCCACCTACATAAATCTATCTAAACCTATAAAAACAAAGCACACATTGCCTATGTAAATAAATGTGAAAAAATACTAGCTGCAGGATCTTTTTTTGCTTTCGACAAAATAAAATGTGGATAAATACAGATAAAATTACCAAAAAATAAATATGGATAAATACAGACGGAAATGTTAAAAAAATAAATACCATAAATACCATAAAACCGGGAGCCCTAGTTGTGATGGTACTGTCATTGGCAGCGCTAGTGGGGACAACGGGTGGTGCAAGCTGCAGAGGCCTCCTCACAAGGGACCGGGCACTTATGTTTTTTACAAATTAATTTCTTGCCTCCAAGCTATGGAACTCTTCCGCTGTATCTTTGACAAGCTAAACCAGAGCTTCTGTTTCAGAAAAAGTTGAAAACATGGTTTTTAAGGCAGCTGTTTCTTTCTAAGCCTTGTTCATTTTGGCAGCTAGCTCGCATTAGCGCTGGGACACTTCAGTGGAAGTAGCTATGCGCTTTATACATTGTTTGTTATTATTATTAGTACTGGTGTTAGTACACGGTTATGCTTTAGAAAGACATATAGGACGTTGGGCAATGGGATAGCCAATCACAGGAAACAACGTAGCGCACCTCTCCCTCCACAAGCTGCACAGTGGCATAACAACAATAGCCCCTGCAGCCCCTGTGATATAGGGGAGCGGAGCTCCAGGAGGCCCCCTCTGGCACTGTGCGCCGCTGAGAGCTCCTGACTGGGTCCTTAGCGTGGGAGCCCCCCCTCCAGGTACTTTGCAGGGGGGGCCTTAAGTTTTGTTACGCCGCTGGAGTTGGAGTAATTCAGATAATTAGTATCAGTCAATAGAGTGAGTGCCCTCTCCTTCTGGGCCCATATACACTGCACTGACTGCACCATTGATGGCTATGACACTGCCTGCAGGGACTAGTTGGCGATGAAGACTGTTGCTGACAGGAGTAGGGTCACCACCTCCATCCAGGTCATTACAGACACTATTCCCAGTCCTGGACTTTCAAGTGTTAAGCTAATGCATTCTGGGTTTTGTAGTCTTGCTTGGTTTCTATTGAACTAATTAGACTTGCACCTAAAAACAGTAATTTGTTGCTGAAAAGTTCAGGACTAGAGGCAAAGTCTAGTGGCCTGGAATCGGGTGCTTACCCTAGACAGGAGAGACCTTGCTAGTGATTCAATATCCTTTCAAAGGCCCAGCCGTCTTGAACTTGTGCCATTTTCATATGGACCCGTGGAGTTTCAGAAGTTTGCATTTTTGTAGCCATGTTCCGTCTTTATAAGCCTGTGACGTTGAGGCCATAAGCCCAGATGAGCGTGCGTTTGTCCCAAAGGCCCCCCAGACTCGATTAATGCGCCGCTCCTCGTGCTGCACGGTAACATTTTCCACTCACAGCCTGAGGCGGGAGCTGCTCCCCGTGTCGGGCACCAGGGCTCAAATATTTGACGGTTTAAATAAACAAGAGAGTGTTTCATGTAAACTCGCGGAAACAGCGCATGCCGATCCAAGGCCCCGCTGCCAAGGCCCGGGGGAGAGCTTTCTGCAAGGAACAGGAGGAGGATGCTTCGGGAGACGCGCTCGGGAGCAAGGATCAAAGGAGGGCCCCAAATATGCAGGAATGGAGGGACCAGGGGGCGGAGGCCCGTCGAGGACGCAGGCAACCATCAAAGAAAAGGTTTAAAAACGCAAGGTCCAAAGCAAAGGCTTGAAAAATGCAGAGAGCCAGGGCAGACGTAAAAGAAAGACACAAAAATTTAGGGTCAAAGGAAGGGAAGGAAAACCAAGGTGCAAAGGGAGCGAGGAAAGAAAATGCTGCACAATGCAGAGTGTAAGGGGCCAAGGGCGGAAATCAAAGCAAAGGTCCAAAAACTGCAAGTTATAATGGAAGCATCAAGGCAAAGGCACGGAGAATAGAGAGTACAAGGACAGAAATCATAGCAAAGGCGCAAAAAACGTACAGTCAAGGGGATAGAACGAAAGACTAAATGCAAGCAAAGCAAAGGCTCGATAAATAAAGAATGCAAGGGCTGAAATCAAAGCAAAGATCCAAAAATACACGTTGCAACGGAAGCAATCAAAGTAACAACTCAGTAAATGCCGGGTAAAGGGTTGCAAAGCAAGGCCCAGTGATGCAAAGTGCAAGAGCATAAATCAAAGCAAAGGCCAAAAATGCAGGGTGTAACAGTAGAACAACAATGCCCAAAAATCTAGGACGCAAAAGCACACACTAAAGGAATGGCCCAAAAAGCTAATGGTGCAAGAGAAGAGATGAGAGAAAATGCAGAGTGCAGAGCAAATTAAGGGATTGAAGCAAAATTCTGAAGAAATGCTGGATTCAAGCGCTAAAACACAAAGAAAAGTGCTAAGTATAGAGGGTTAAGCACAAAGGCTCAAAGAGAAGCTTTAAACTACGTAAAGAGACAGAGACCCAACTCACAGCTTTGCAGCTGGGAAACAAAGAGGAAGCGAGATAACTTGCAGGCCCTGGGACCAAGATGAAGCTGGCAAGTGCACGTATTATAGGGAGTTCTGCTGCGTCAAGAAGGGACCTGGTCCCATGCTCAACTGCTGACTCTTGCACGGTGGTGAGGCGGAAGGAGGCAGACGAGAGAGAAGGACTTCTTTGTTTCACAATTAATGAGGCTCCCTAGTGTCTGGGTAACTGAAGCCCACATGAAAGCCCCTGGCATGACTCTCACAACTTGTCACCATGAATGGCAGCAGGGCAGATAGGCCACCACTCAATTCCACCAGACCACCAACCCCAACATAAGGCAGCCATCTTATGTCAGCACATGCCCAACCGGATGCAACCAGGGATCGACATTGCACTCAACCTCGGAGGGCCAAATACAATAGGTTTATTTAACTTTAGGCATTTGTTCTCGTACTGGTATAGCTCCTAGCAACAGCAGAACACTCTGCAGGGGATATCTTTTTTGTAGTAGGGGATATTATAAAAAATAAAAATATTAATAACAATAATAACAGGATCAGTAATAAACAAGCATTTGCAATGCAATAAGTCTCACATTTTTTAGAGTTAGAGCTATTGGCTTTGTAAATGACAATGTCTTTTATCTATGTGTTTTAGTTTGGAGTGCAGTGGCATTTGGGACCTTTTTAAGTGTTTAGCGATGTCAGGGCTGTGGAGGGGGGGGTGCTACTGTTGTGCCAGTCATTCACTGACCTCTGCCTGGTGAGGGGTGAGGACCCCCCTTTACTGTCTTCAGCTTGGGGACGGGGGAGAAGGGCAGACGTATGTGAAAGGAAGATGGGAAGAGAGCGTGAAGAGATGGTTAGCTGGGGTGAGGGGGTGAAGATAGGATGAGGGGGGCGAAGAAAGTGTTGGGTGAGGGGATGGTAGAACAGAAAAGGGAGAACACTGAAGGAGCAGAAAGGTGGGACACGGATACAAGCACTGTGGAGAGAAAGAAAAAAAAATGAATGAGATAACACACAAACCCGAGGAAGGCTACAAGAGGCAGGAGGAATAGAGAGAGAAGAGACTGAAATGGGAGAAGAAGAGAAGACAATTGGGCAGAGAATGGGATGAGAGGAAGAGTGTGACTGGTTGACATGATGTGAACAGGCCTGGGTGCCCCAAAGCCAGCAGCAGCGCAGTGCTTGGTGACTAGCGCTCTCCTTGATGGCTGCAGTGCCTTTGTAAGTTGGCAGTGCACACTGGGACCGAGTAGCTGCCTCTGCGCAATGTACTTGGTTACTGCCTCTAGGCACTGTCTAGTGTGCTGCGGTTTCCACTGCACACTGTGGTAGTGACGCTTTGCGCAGTGCCGAGAGAACAGCTGTTATTAGTGCAAGGCGCTGTCCATACCACAGGACCGTGTGAGGGTGCTACGAAGCCTGCCTGCCATACAGTACATGACTGTCACTGATGTTAGGACAGCGCTCTCTGTTGCCTTTGTGCGCGTGCTGCTGCCCTGGCACGTGAACACACGTGACCGCCCCTCTGCTTCTTTCCTAAGGTCGTCCTGTGATATTTAAACCCAAAGACAAGGTGGATACATCCTCACACACTGCAAGAGTTAACCAGTGCTCTCAGACTCGGTCCTCGCAGCACTAGAGGCTCGCAGCCTGATTCAGAGTTTGCTGGAAGCAGGACATGTGCCTAGCAGCAGTGACTACCCCTCTATGCGCTATAAATAGAGCAGACGGGACAACCGCTGCTGCTTGGCAGATGTCCCGCCATGTGCTTTCTACAGTCTCCGCCTAGAAGACAGACCGGCGCTTTCTGAAGTTTACACCAAAGAGGAAAGAATCAGCCCAAAGCCTTCACGGTCTGCAAAAATCCTATGTACAGGTGACTGGTGGGATGGCGCCTGCAGGGACATGTTTTGTTGTGTTCACAGCAGTGGCGGTGCGTCCATTGGGGGCGCCGGGGCATTGCCCCACTAACCGATCGTCCAGAAAATGAAATTCATCAGTCACATTCATCATCAACCAATATAATGAAAATACATCGAGTCGCGGCTGCGGCTCACCTACGCTGCGAGCCTCGGGCCACGCCCGAGGCAATCGGAAGGGGGTGGGTGGGGCTGCGGCAGCAGAGTGTAAGTTGACTGACAGCCGCTGCCTGCAGGGTAGCGCAGCAGCAAATAGTGCGCATGTTCCGTTTTGGGCTGATCATTTTTACGATCAGCCCGAACATGCGCACTACTAGCCTTCCCTTAGGAGACCGAGGGTTGCTTCATGCAGCAACCCCCGCTCTCCTATGGGCAGGGAGTATACCTGCTCTAGCCAATCCTGGCGCTGCTAATGCAGCATCTGGATTGGCTGAGTCTCGAGACACCGGTCCGCGCAGGACTGAGCTTGGGCTATTCATGTCACAGACTCACAGTCATAGAATTAGTACTCTTCTTTGACCCGCATTTATTGTATCAAGCAGAAACGTAACTCGGAGGGTTAAACAATCAAAATGTCAGGAATGACAGCATTAGGAACTGGAAGTCGCTGTCTCAATCAGTGTGTTTGTTGTTCCCCATTCTAATTGCAATAAACTTTTTTCAAGCTTTACTATTTTTTTTCATTTTTATAATTATGACGGATCGGGCGGACTGCTCTGCGTGTGACTGAACATGCTCCGAGGGCCACTACCACTCTGTTAATGTGTCCTTTCTTAATCTTTTCACAGGATGCCTCGTGCTTCCTGGTTTTACAAAAAGGTACCCTCCTCCACTGGTGACTGAAGCACAGCACATTGCAACAAGAGTGACTCAATGTACAAGCGTCAGGAGTGCTACGCAGCCATGTTTGTGCGCTGGAGTGTGAATGTCTGCCTTTATTGGGTAAATTGGGTGGTGCAGGCAGCTAATCCCCGTAAGAACATTTTCAACCATCACGGAAAGGGAGTAAGAAATGATTGTGCGCTTAAGTTTACATCTGACAGGTCACAGGTGATGCCGCGGCGCTCCGTGAATAATTTTTTGACCAGGTCTGCTGCGCTTCCACATGTCCTTGATGCTTTCTGCTGGGTGCGGCTAGCCCGGGCACGGAGTCTAAAAGCATTGGCGTGTCCTCCTACGTTATCTAACCTCGGCATCTAACCACGCGCACCTGGCAAAGCAAGCTGCGATCCAAGGAGCTCGCTTCACCTCACCTCTCAGTGTACCTCGGGGAACGTTAAGAGTAAGACATATACATCGGTGCCCAAAAACTGCCCATGATAGGCAAATTGAGGCATCGCAGCGTTTCTAGATTGAGGGAGTGCTGTGTACCTCTCGGGGAACGTTAAGATTTGACCAATGCTTGTTAAGACTTTAATAAACTATAAGGGAACAAATCCTTCCTTTTGGCTTATTCAAATCGATTCAAATGATGCCTTATTAACTTTCGGGTGGCGCGCGTGGGTGGGGTGGCACTGCCGCACTTGCTTGGAGAAGCCCGTTGTATGGCCAACCACTGTGGCTTATGTGAAGCCAATGTAGACAGTGATTGGCCATTTCCGTGGTGACGTGACACATTGTCTCGTCGCACTCTCGCAGCAGGCGTCACCGCGGCCACACGACACGGTCACCTCACACTTCCTCGTGTTCAGCTTTGCTATAGACACAGTGCTCGAGCTCGTGGCTGACGACGTGCTTCGGTCGGATCCCATCCTTCCTGATCACTCAGAAAAATTGATGTTGTTTAAAGTAAGAATCGGAATCTGTGACCGTGATTTTATTATCAATGATTTAAATCAAATGCGCCATTAATTTCTTAAATGCGTGTGCGTCATCATTGTTGATGGAGGATGGTTCAAGTCATGGCTGTCAGCCTGTCAATAATGCAATATGTGGGGCGCCGGGGCCCCAGGGGTGTGAGGCCGGGCCCACACAGCCGAAGTATGTGTGCATTCACGGCCCGGGGTAGTGGCGTAAGTTAGTAGTACACAGGGCGCGCAAGGCCTGCCCTTCAGGCACTGACCAAACAAACGTCACTGCTGACTTGGCCCTTCCTGTCGGCTGAAGTGCCGTTGTGCCTGCTGTACAGTGTAGCCCCCCTGCACTGGAACACCCTACTGCCAGACATCTGTGCAACCTCCTGTCTTTTAGACTTCAAAGGAGCCTTGAAAAATTACCTAGTGCAGCTCAAAAAACTAGAGTGAACACTCTCCCACGCTGCCACAAAATAGGCCCAAAGCCATCTCACCGTTTTATGTTCTATTAGAGGAAAAACAATGGTCTTAGATTGTGTTTGTCTTCGTCGGTCAAGTCCATATAACTGGCACAAATAATTCATACTTGAACAGTTCTTTTATACATAATATGTTAACCACTTTACCCTCACTGATTTGATTGTCAGATTTCTCATTGAAATGTTAATGGTGTTAAATAAAAGAAATAACTACACCCAGCACATATGCTTTAACTATCGTCATGTCAGCTGACCACCCATATTGTATTGTCTGCTCATAAATAGCAGAAGCACTACAGATTCAGGTAATTCAGGTGGTAAGTGGGCTGCTTGCTTCTAGATTGTAACGGAACTGTTATTTTTATAGTTGCTTTTCGAGTGACAACCCTCATGGTGTCTATTAGAGAGATCAGAACATACTGAGGTACCTACCTACACGTCTTGTGAGCACAATCACCAGTGCAAGAAACTGATGTGGCATTGTTCCCTGCGTTTATAGTACACTCCTCTTCCCCCCCACTCGTTTACCCCCACTCCCTCTAGTGAGTATTTATGGGTTGCGTTTTGTCTTGTATATTGGATAACTACACCTGACCAATGTATGTGTATCAATGTTTTCTTTATTGAAACATTTAATTAAAAAAAATTAAAAAAGACTGCCTTAGGGAACAAAGCATTTCTCAGTTTGTATGAAACTTCTTGTGAGCACAACCAGGTCTTTGCCAGACAGCGGTGTAGCGACCAGTTGAGAGCTGTTTGTCGATCTATGAACACACAGAAGTCTCTGCTGAAAGTTAATTAGCTGGAATGATGGACCCTCTTGGGGAGAAGCTTTATGCACGAGGCATAATGTCTTAAACTTGATGATTTTAGTTTGGGCTGAACTGTTCCTAGTGGAGCAGAACCAGGGCCGATTTGCATATTGTTTGTCCCGGTTTGAAGAGGCATAGTGGGAAAAAGTGATGGACTGGTAGGCAGCCCAAGTAATTACTAGTGGATGAGAGTAATTCAAGCATTCCTCCACGCGACACCCTAAGTATGGCAGGTAGGTATGGGCCCGGTCTTCACTGTGCCTCAGGAATCAAGTTGCACCCTACTGATAGGCATAAACAGCCCAAAACTGGCTATGGGTTGCTTTCCCGTTCAGAGGGTGACCTCACCTGGCAGTTTGGGGTGGACTATTGGAGCAAGGCCAGGGTTGACTTGCATATGGCTGGTCCTTGTCTGAGGAGGTCTGGTGGGCAAAAAACGATGAACTGGAATACTGACAAGTAGTTGGGATTAATTCATGCATTGCGAGTTTGAATTCTTATACAACTTTTAGTAAGCAACTAAAAACGTGGCTCTTTTCTTAACCGTAATGAGTACATTTCAGTCTCACTTACTGAGAGCATGTTTAAACTCTCTCTGCTTTCTCAAATTTGCTTGAAAATGCACCTTTTTTCCACTCTTTTTTTCAAACTTTTCTCGGGGGGAGAACCCCCCCGAACACCCCTTCAGTTGTTCGGGCTCGCTCGCTACGGTGCAGTATGACAATCATTTTACGGCCCGCCACTGGTTCACAGCGCTGCCAAATATCACCACAGTAATTAATATGCATCAAATCGGGAGTCACCCATATGTGATACGGTTATTTAGAAGGCCACACGCTATTTTTAATAGGTTGGCGACTTCAGCAAACCGAATACATGCGACTACTTACTACAAGCCACAGGGACAACGGGAGGGCATATGGGGGACCCCGCATTGGATGAAAGCGGGCGCCATGCTGACAACTGAGGCGCGGTGCCCTTGTAAGTTTAATGACGTGCACTAAAAGCGCCGGCCTCCTGAAGCTGCTGTAGAGGACGACAGCACAAAGGGGAGTGGGAGTGGCTGGAATATACGTTTCAGGACTTTTTTTTAATATTATGCGAGACCGTAGAAAATAATTTAAATAAACCTTATGAACGTGGCCCAGATAGAAAGCAGACCTCGCGCATAATAAAAAAACAAGCATTTGCAATGCAAAATGCATTTATCGCCTGTGCTATAAATGTTTTTAAAAAAAGAGTTCGGAGAGAGCGCTGGCAGGACAAATCTATTTGAGAAAATAGTGCTCGGAAAGCTGTAATTAAAGCCTACTGAGTAACAACACACGTAACAGGGATAACTTGCAGGTAAACCTCAAGAGGCTTCTAGTGATGTGCAGAGGAATCCTTCTAGAGGTCTACACTCAAATTGTAGGGCGGAGCATCACAGAAGCCAGGCGCTGCTCACAGGCCCGTCTAAACACTTGTGGCACACAACACCAATGTGGTCCGTCGGCTAGACTGCCGACTTTGGTGCTGGAAACCAGGGTTCGAGCCTCGGGGTCGCGTCCACATCCTGTGATTCTGGGCAAATCACTTAATCTCCCCGTGCCTGAATGTGTAATGTAAATATGGTGCTCGTGTAAAGCGCTCCAATACCTTCGGATCGAGTTCGCGCTATATAAATATGCAACAAAAAAAAAAAAAAAGTAGGCAACCGACTGTCACAGTGGCCATTTAGATTAATCCGGGAATGTTTCCCCAGTTTTGGTAGCAATTGCCAGTCCAATCAAGACATATGCAAAACAGAAGAGTTCTGCTTCAGCACAGCAATAAGACAATTTGTCCACGAAGAGGCTGCAAGAATTGTGGCACACGCATTACTGCTATGTGGAGAATCTCCTGTACATTAGTAAAACATGTTCCTAGCCTGGTGATAGGCCCTCGATAATGACCTTTGTCCCTGAGCCAATCAATCTTTTCAACAGTGTGAGTACCTGCAACTCTTGTTGGAATTCTGTGGTGGCACCTGAAATTTAATGTGGTGTTTCCTGTGTAGACAATATGGCGTCTGAGAGGATTCTAGGATGACACGGCTTTCCGGCCCTCCTTCCCGTCATGCAGATTAAACTCGCCTGATGCTACAATGCATGGCCACCTTTCGTGGTGTGGGTTCCAGGATTCCTGATGAGGCTACTGTTTGCCAGGCACACACATATCCTCCCTTCCTCTTCTGCAGTTGAAAGTGCGATTATCACCCTTCTGTGAAAAAAAAGATGGCGGAGGCCTTGCTATTTCCAGAGTACAGCTCAGCTTTTGGCAGGCTTTTTCCAGACCCCAATATTAATAGTTCGACAGACAGGCAAAATTTGTATGTTCATACTTTAATCAAAACTTGCTTTTTGTATGTTTTGGTGGAAAGTCAAACTATAACTTTTAGCATTCTAACTGTGTCTTTAATTTCTTCGAAGTGGACATTTTACTGCTGCCGTTGCAAAAAAAAAATGAAAGTTAAATTACAGTTTATAAATCAGCGGTGCATTGCACAGTGGGGTAGACAGCTCAAAGTGCTTATTTTGTAACAAATACATAAATATTTAATTCAATATTTAAGTGCTCGAACTCCAGGTTTTTCTTAGAACCACTCAGTCAGTGCTATAGAATGCCGGGGTTGGTGAATGTTAAGTAAGCAAAGTCCCCGATTCCACCTCAAGTGTTTTTCTTACCCCACTGCTACATTTGCTGTCTCTTTAGGTCACCCCTAAAGGTTGGATTTTATCCGTGCTTCCTCCCTGTGTCACGGTTTTCTTGACAAAGTGTGATGGTGGAAAAAAAGTAACCATCCTCGAAATAAGAGTACCGCAGCCCACCGTCCACGACCACCAGCACAAATTAAGCTCTTTCCAGGTTAATTACAAATTTTAGGGCTCCCGGTTTTATGGTATTTATTTTTTTGCCATTTCCGTCTGTATTTATCCATATTTATTTTTTGGCCATTTTTTCTGTATTTATCCGCATTTATTTTTGCCACAAGCAAAAGACGACGCTACAGCTAGTATTTTTCCACATTTATTTAAATTGACAAGGCACACCTGCGCCCTTATAAGTGTTTAGCCAATGTCTTCAAGCTGTGCTGTAGAGAAGTGTGGCTGCTGTGCGGCATGCTGAAAAGTTATGAGAGTGGAGTTAAGTAGAGAGAGAATTAGAGAGGGGAGAGAGAGAGAAGGAGAGAGACAATAAGAGTGGGGGGTGTGGAGTTTAAATACAGTGAAGAAGTGACGCAGAAAAAGTAACCTTAAATATAGCTTTGCGCATATAAATATTTTTTTTAAAAACAGTGAGACAAAAATACTGGTAATTAGGCTGTGACTCCCAATATAAAACAAATAGCGATATAAGGTGAAATCAACCCACCGAAGCAATATTTCTAACTAGACAAAAAAAAGCTTGCATTTCAATGCTAATCGCTGTTGTTTTTCATGTGACTGTAGTCCAGGGCCCTGAGTTGGTAATGTGAGCTGCTGCTGCGATTGAAACATCAGAGTCCAGAGAGTTAATGAGCCATGATGAGGAAATGAGGAAGAGATAGGAAACCCAGATGCCAGCTGCGCGTGCACGCCATCGTGAACTCAAGCTGGTCGCCAGCCGAAAGCCAGTGTTTGCACTTTCAAAACCCGCTTACTAAAACTCTCGGCCAGACCAGCGCAAGCGCTGGTGCAGGCCGAGACCTAAAAAGGGTATCTACGTGATTAAAGGGAGCGCAGAAGAAAAGGTCCCCTGAGCGCTACCACCCAATTGCACTTTTGGCTCAGTATGCCCTGCTTTAGGCCACTAACAGCCTAATAGGGCTTCAAACAGGAGCAGCACAGACCACCAGCAAGAAACCCAAGAGACACCCCAGCAATGGCAGCTCCGTCACCACCACCATCCAAGCCATGCAACAGACAGCAGGAGTGAGGGAGGCCGACAGGCAGGGGGCTACAAATTGTAGTATGATGGTATCCCCCAGCACTAGAGACTCTGGGCCTGCGTGGTGTAGTGGAGGAGCAACTAGATCATCCCTGGGTGCCCCTGCACTGATTCCATTGAGGCAGGGACCCCCACACACTGGTACCCCACACACTGGTACCCCTGCCCCTAAAAGATGCTCCGCTCAGGGTCTGGTGCCCCCAACTGTGCGGCCCACGCACTACAAGCAGAGCCCCCAACTTCACTGGTGCATGTTGAATACCCTGCCGGGGGCAATCAGCAGCTAAGGCAGTGATCCGTCCCCCAACTGCATACTGAAAGTCCTGGGGCTCAGGGGAGGCAGGGAGCAAACAAGAAAGTACGGATCGGGTCAGGCGACAGCATGGCCACCGCTACCGCTAACAAAGCGGGTGCCAGATTCACACCGGAACCGCCCTACTCCGATCGGCGGCCCAACAAAGTGTGCCGGAGGGCTGCCGAGTGGGTGAGACAGAGAAGGGGATATACGACCCTAATCCCCCCACAAGTATTAGGGTCACTCGGATTAGGGGATTAGGGTGAGTGCGGTACAACACGCTGAGTGCGGTGAAAGGAGTAGGTGGAGTGCACGGGGTGCTGGGGGTGAGTGCGCACGGGGCCACATGTGAATGCGATCGCCAAGCAGAGATTACCAGACTTTTGTTGGAAGGAATCAGCAGTCTTCCAAACGCCTCTGTTCGACTTCATTACCCGCAACAAACAAGTCCGTCGTAACGCCCTTACCTTGCGAGTAGGAATGGCGGCGGGCTGGCGCAGAGCTAAAGCTGATGGTGGCAACAGGAAGGCACCTGGTGGTCCGTAGTGCAGGCAAACAGTGGTCCGTAGTGCAGGCAAACAGGAAAAATAGGTAGGTGAGCCCCCAAAATAAAGGACAAAAGTTATGAGGGAGGGGCCGGAGGTGTTGGCACGCCCACACAGTGACGCTTGGATCAGACCAGGATTGGCTGAAGAGGACGGTCGTCACTGAAAGACCCTGAGTGCATAGGTCCACACGAGGGCACTAAAAGACCCTGATTGGAAGGAAACTCTGCACTGGAGTACGGCAGCGCGGCAACATTTACTTGTATTTTGCCGTTTTTAAATATAAATACAGACAAAGGAAATATCGATTTCCGTCTGTATTTATATGTAAAAATCCGTAAATACGGAAAACCGGGAGCCCTAATTACAATGTAATAGTAACTCCACTGTGCTCTGTAAAACTACATTGTGGTGAGGAAGTACTGTCTACAACAAGCACATTTAATATGTAAACCATTTCATACATCAGATTGTCACACAGTGGCATGCAAGTGATAGGTCTGGTCACTGATCATGCAAAATGGTACAGGAGGCAATGCTTAACAAAAAATGCATGGTGCCACTGTGTGACGTGATATCGTCTCTCTTCACATGGTGGAAAACAAGGCGAGCTGGAAACCTGTGCACTGAGTGGGTTTTCAGCTTGTGTGTGTTGATCTGTGGAGCTAACACCCATCCAGGTGTTTGCAACCTTCCTGAGAGATGAGGGTCAGCGTCAATAACCCTGGTTAGTGTTTTTGGGGGAGGGTAGGAGTCTCTGCTTAGATAGTGGCAGAACCTTAGCCAAGACCGCTCTCATATAAAAGAGAGGGCATGTTTGCGTACATAAAGAATAAAAATAGAATCTACGGCAAAAGTAAACAAATAAAAAAAATCGGTGAGATATTTGTTGCAAGAAGAAATTCGAATCAGTTTAATACAATTCAGTTTTGGTTTTTTAAATGTGCCACCATAGCTCAGAATGTGCAGAAACATGCAGAAAGATTCTATCTTTTCTAGAATTACCTGAGGAGTGCAAAAAGAAACGGGTCATAATATTTCCTTTCTGGTTGTCACTGTACAGCTAGAAAAACAGAGCAGAAGAAAGAAAAGCCACACTTCGTTTTGCTACTTTAAGCTGCTGCTTTAATTATGCTCCATGACCTGACTTGCCCGTCATCTTGGCTGTTGCCCAAGACCGGACTGGGAGCTCAAAGCAGGCCTGGCAATTTTGTCGGACTAGCCCTGGGGGGGGGGGGGGGGAGCAAGGGAAGGATGCACAAGTGTGAAGCACTGCTGCTTTTGTTACTGGGGGCCAATATTGCAGCGCCGCTGCAAAACCAGCCCCCACTGCTGCAAAACCGGCCCCCATTCTTCCAGCCTCCCAGGGAAACACCTGATGCCCGGTATGGTCAGTCTGGCCCTGCTGTTGACCCTGGCAGCAGGTACTGTGATGTCAGAACTCAACTGTAATAAGTTATTACAGTTGAGTTCTGGCATCATTTCTTCATAATCGGCAACTGGATGCATCACGAGTCGCAGATTATACAGAAATTAGACATGGGTTTTTATACAGGGACTACAGAACCCCATGTATTATAATTGTATTACTAAACAATACTCATATATATTCTAACACTGACCGACATTATCCAACAGGATGCTCCAATAAACAATACTAAAAACAACTAATTACAATGCCCATTAAAGTCACAATCATTGAGAATGCACTTATAACAAAACAGTTGGCTTTCCAAGAGATAAAAGAATAGGCTTAACATGCAGAGTGTTCAGCAAAGTAAGAGAGTCAAGCAAACTTCTCAAGAAATGCTGGATTGAAGAGCCAAAACACAAAGGAAAAGGGGAAAGTAAAGGCTCAGAGAAGGTCAAAAATATGAAAGGTTAGCAGTGCACAAGACACAACCACACACCAGGCGAAGGAGACAGAGCCCTAACTAACAGCTTTGCAGCTGGCGGACAGAGAGGAAGTGAGACACCCCACAAGGCCCACAGACCAGGAAGAAGTTGGCAACTGAAAGCATTCTAGTATGTTTTGCCGCGTCAAGAAGGGACCTGGTCCCATGCCTATCTGCTGACTCTTCTACTGCACAAGAGGAAGCGGACGAAAGGAGAAGGACTTCTTTGTTTCGCAATTAATGAGACTGCATTGTGTCTGGGTAACTGGAGCCCGCATCAAGGCCTCTGGGATGTAGCGGCGTAGCGTGGGTTGCCAGCGCCCGGGGCAAGGCAGGCATCCTTCTGCATTTTTCGGTGCGCAAAACTTTCTTTTAACATTTTGCACCCCTAAGAATTTAGCACCCGGGGCGACTGCCCCCCTGCCCCCCACCCCCACGCTACGCCACTGCTGGGATGGCTCACACAACTGGCCATAGGTAATGGCAGAAGGACAGATATGCCACTGCTCAATTGCACCAGGCCAAGAACCCCAAGGATAAGGCGGCCAATCTTATGTCAGGCAATGCCCAATCGGCTGCAAGCAGCGACCAGCATTACACTCCACCTCCGAGGACCAAATGCAATGTGTTTATTTAACTTTAGGTATTTGTTCTAGTGCTGGCCTAGCTTCAAGAAAAAAAACAGAACAATCTGCAGAGGACATCTTTATTGTGATAGGGGATATTATAAACAATATTACCAACAGTAATAAAAAAAAATATATATAATGACAAAAATAATCCTAACAATAATAATGTGTGAATATTATCGCAACAAATATTATACTTCTATTTCTAAATGGTGTAAATAACAGCTCTTATCATTACCCAATTTATGGTGCTTAATCCTGCAGGCACATATCTCAAACAGGAGACTTTCTACATAGGCTACTATGAGCGATGTGTAGTTGACATCGATAATTTAAACCAGGATATGCTAGGAGAGCGCTGGAAAAAGTGATTGAGACAGAACAATGTATCCTTGATATGTATATAGCTACATTCTACAGAGGGACGTAGTTTGATCAGTAATATTGGGGGTTGTAAGCATCAGATTTTCCAACAATCAGGCTGGCATATAACATTTAGATACATTATACAACAAGAATGGTGCATGAGAGGTGCCTATGGGCAGCGGAAAGGAAGAGGAATGCGAATTGGTAGGAGTACTAAGAGAAAAACCACAATATTTTGTAAAATAACCAATATTTTTGAGGACTTTCAAAACAGAGTGTGTGTGCGTTTTTGTCTGTGTTTATGTAAAAATTCCAGCTGAAATCCCCGATAGCTCACAATGCCGGACTGAAAGCACCTGTACACAACTATTTATTAGAAAATACATTTATTGGAGGGGTGTAAAACACACCTGTTCCTCATCTGCCCTGAAGCACCTTGAGGCACTATACTTGGGGATAGATGGGTGCTATCCACTCGGAAAAGATTCTTGCCAGAGGAGTCTAATTCAGGGAAGAGAATGTGGGGTACATATACTGTCCTCCCAAACACCTCACCACATAAATATAGTGACAAAAGTGCCCAGACCACATTTCCTTGCTGGGCACAATAGCAGTTGTGTGCCACCTACAACTATTAGTATGGCTCCAAAGTGCACACTCCGGGCACTTTTACGAATAGTTGGTCCTTCTGCCTGTTTACACTCCGATTGAAGGGCGAAGTATCACAGTAGCCAGGCACTGCGCACAAGCCTGTCTAAGCACCTAGGGCACAAAACACCAAGTCAAGGTAGGCAACAGTCAGTCACAGTGACTGTTGGAACATGAATTATTGGTAGGGGTAAGTATGCACCTACCACTAGTAATAAGGCCACCAACACGGTATAGGGTCCAGTAAAGTTCTCAGTAAATTAGTCCCTTGCTCAAACCTTGGTAGCTGACAGTGAGCAGTCAGGGATAACTTGGGAAATTGGAGTGTAAAGCATTTAAAAACACCAATACATTAAATAAGTAAGACACACAACACAAAAATACCACACCAATTTATAAAACTAGGTTATAGTTTTATTAACAAATAGACACCAAAACGACAAAAATCCAATGTAGGGAACCGGAGATGTGAATTTTTAAAGATGAACTCTTTATAGTGCTTAAAAACCAATAGCACCACTTTTGGACATCTGGTCGTGCTTGACCGGGACAAAGTCAAAGTTTGAGGCCGACCGCAATGGAGCTCTGGACAGATACACTATGCAGGAGGCCTTGGTCAAAATTTTACCTTCGTACTTTGAAACCTTTCTGGAGGATTTTGTTCCTACGTCGATCGACCCTCCACAACAGTCCGGATTCGGCGCATGTTCATCAGCTTGACTTTCTGCGAGGCCCAGGTAAAATCCTGGAAGTCTTGAGCTCTAGAGCTTTCAGCAGGACGAACCTGAAATCCTGTCCAGGTCATGGTTGAAGATAGTCGGCTTGACTCTCCACATCGGGTTAGCCACCTCATGGAGCTTTTTCATAAAGTTCTCCAAACTTCAGGAAGTGCTTCCTGAAGGTCTCCTTGTAGGTCAAAAGTGTCCAAAACACCAATCCAAAGGGCTGGATCTCCGAGATGGTCTCTGGGATGCCTGGACTACAATTCTCACAATGCACATGGCCAAATCCTTAAAAGTCCACTGGACGCACTACAGGATGAGAACTCTTGGTGGAAATGATGCAGGTGGGCTCTGTTAAACTGTAGCTTGCATGGTGTCCACTCCTTAATCCTTTTTGAAGCAAGTCACAGTTCGCACGTCTGTAGTACCACATTGTGCAGCAAACACAGTCATTCAGAGTGCAGGTCTTTGGGTGCAGATCCAGATTCCAGCAGGGCAGTCCTTCTCCTTCTAGTTTCAAGCAGCAGATCTGAGAGGCTATGCAGCTCTTGCATACTTATTCAGTTGTCTGGGGCGACAATCAGGAGGGCAGCTCTGACCAATGTGATGCTGGGTGCCACCCAAAGCATGACAACCTCCTCCAATGTGTGGCATCTTCTTGTCCCACAAAGCACTGCACTTCCAAAATCCAACATTGATGAATTTTCTCCTACCGACGTAAGAGCTGGCTAAACTAACTAACTGGTGTTGCTCATTTACCTAAACCCTCCCCGCCAAGACCCCTGCAAACTCCATTCTTGGCCATGCCATTAGGCAGAAGAAGGGGTGGGCCTGGGTGGCATTCCTTACAGTTCTGCTGTCTTTGAAGCTCATGTTTTATTACCCATCCCCCTGCCTGGCCTGGTCTTTGCAGCTGCAGAACTCCCACCATCAGATAACCTCTGCTCCGGCCAGGCCACTTATCACCTAATCAAAACAGCCTGGCTAAGCCTGTTAAGGCAGACCAATCAGCAGAGACTACTACGAGGCTGGATTTTGGCTTACAAAAGAGAAAGTTCTGAAACTCCTCTTCTGTACTAGTTATGATAAATTCAACAGTGGCAAGTTGTTGAATTTATCAGTACCAATCTTAAGTCTTTCGTAGCAATAGTTATACCTAAAAATGTTTTGCAATGTTAGCCTATTGAGCGAAGTATCTAAAATGACAACAGGCACTCAGCAATGCCCACATGCAAGTGCAGGAAATCTGCTGGGCCTATAAACTTCCATGCCCCATTATATACTAGGGACTTATAGGTAGTTTGAACCCCCTAGCCCTATTATATACTAGGGTCACATGATATCTGCCAATACCAGTTGTGAGAATTTACTAGGCTGCAAGGCAGGACTGCCTTTAAAAGGGCAGCAGGCACACAGCAGTGCACACATGCAAGTTCAGGAAATCTGCTGGGCCTCTAAACCTCCATGACCCTTGACATTGCCAGGTAGGTCGCTCCCCCGCCACACAGCTCCGCCTGTGTTGTCCTGCCCGCTGCTGCTGCTGGTAAGCTCGCCCCTCTGCTTGTTGCCTCGGTGCCCGTTTTGCCTTCTGTTCCCCCTCGTTGCCCCCACTCTCTGCGTCCAGTTTTGCTTTCTGTACCCCTCGTTGCCCCCATTTTCTGTGTTTAGTTTTTGCTTTCTGTACCCCTCGCTGCCCCCATTTTCTGTGTCCAGTTTTTGCTTTCTGTACCCTCGCTGCCCCCATTCTCTGTGTCCAGTTTTTGCTTTCTGTACCCCTCGCTGCCCCCATTTTCTGTGTCCAGTTTTTGCTTTCTGTACCCCTCGCTGCCCCCATTCTCTGTGTCCAGTTTTTGCTTTCTGTACCCCTCGCTGCCCCCATTCTCTGTGTCCAGTTTTTGCTTTCTGTACCCCTCGCTGCCCCCATTTTCTGTGTCCAGTTTTTGCTTTCTGTACCCCTCGCTGCCCCCATTCTCTGTGTCCAGTTTTTGCTTTCTGTACCCCTCGCTGCCCCCATTCCCTGTGTCCAGTATTTGCTTTCTGTACCCCTCGCTGCCCCCATTCCCTGTGTCCAGTTTTTGCTTTCTGTACCCCTCGCTGCCCCCATTCTCTGTGTCCAGTTTTTGCTTTCTGTACCCCTCGTTGCCTCTCTCCACTCCCGCCGCTGCGTCCCCTGCGGCCCCGCCCCCCTGACCGCCCATTCGCTGCCCCTGCCTCCCGCCTCCCATATATGGCGGCCGCTGGCGCGCCTAAGGCAAGCCAGTCTGCGCCTGGACCGCGCCCAGTGCCAGAACCCCTGGACCGTGCGCCCCCCGCTCCAGCCTCGAGGACCGACGCCGATACGATGCCACCACACTCCACGCTCTCAACCCCGGACGGACACACAACTGCTTCAAGGCCGCCCCGAAACGCACCCATGGTCCCTTCACCTGCCGGAACTGCAGCTACACCAGCCTCAGAGCCACCAAAGCGCCCGCCAAGAAGGACCGCAACCACCTCCGATGCATCCTACTGAACACCTGCTCCGCACGCAAACACGCCGTCGAGCTCTGGGACCTGCTCGACACATCAGCACCAGACGTCGCCTTCCTGACAGAGACCTGGATGAACGACTCCTCCGCACCCGACATCGCCATAGCCATCCCAGACGACTATAAGATCACCCGCAGAGACCGCATCAACGGAGTAGGAGGAGGAATCGCCATCGTCCACAAGAACTCCATCAGGGTCTCGACCAGCTCCGACGACTTTCTCTGCACCGCCGAACACATGCACTTCCAGATCCACACGGACCCAAACACCACCCTTAGAGGCACCCTTGTCTACAGACCCCCTGGGCCCCGTCCCCAGTTCAGCGACTCCATCGCCGACTTCATCAGCACGCACGCCCTGACCTCTACCGACTACATCCTCCTCGGAGATCTGAACTTTCACCTGGAGAACAACAACGACAGCAACTCCACCACCCTGATCGACAACCTCGCCAACCTCGGACTGAGACAGCTCGTCACAACACCGACCCATTCCGCCGGCCACACGCTCGACCCCGTCTTCTCCTCAAGCTCCCACGTCTCCTTCAGCCACACCACGGAACTCCTCTGGACCGACCACCGCTGCATCCACTTCACCTTCCAGAAACCCACCACACACCACCGCACCCAACAGATCCCACGCCGCTGCTGGAGCAAAGTCACCGAAGACCAACTACGGGCAAACCTCGCTCTCAGCCCTCCCTCCGACCCATCCAACACCGACGACGCTGCCTGCAACCTCAGACGATGGATAGACGACTGTGCCAACACCCTCGCCCCGCTGAACAAATTCACCCACAGTGACACCACCAAAAGAGCCAGCTGGTTCACCCCGGAACTCCTAGCATCCAAGCGTACCTGCCGGAAACTAGAGAAGAAATGGCACAGTGATAAGACACCGGACAGCCACGCAGCCCACAAGGACGCCATCCGCAACCACCACCACCTCATCAGGTCCGCCAAGAGAATCTCCTTCAAAGACCGCCTCGACAACAGCGCACACAACAGCAAGGAGCTCTTCAACATCGTGAAGGAACTCTCCAACCCCAGCTCCAACACCAACGACATCCCGCCGTCTCAAGCCCTGTGCGATTCCCTCGCCACCTTCTTCCACCGCAAGATCGCCGACATCCACGACAGCTTCAACACCCAGACAGCCCCAACTAAGATCGATGCACCAGACCCGCCGCACACCATCGACCACGACCCCTTGCCAGCCTGGGCCAGCATGAACATCGATGACACCATCAAGACCATGAGCACAATACACTCCGGCTCCCCGTCAGACCCTTTTCCGCACCACATCTTCAACAAAGCCAGCAGCTCCATCGCACCCCACCTGTGCAACGTTATCAATCTCTCCTTCGAGACCGCGACCTTCCCAGAGAGCTGGAAACACGCAGAGATCAACGCCCTACTCAAAAAACCCAAGGCGGACCCGAGAGACCTCAAGAACTTCCGGCCCATCTCCCTGCTTCCGTTCCCAGCCAAGGTCATCGAGAAGATCGTCAAACAGCTAACCCGATACCTCGAAGAAAACAGCATCCTGGACCCATCCTAATCAGGGTTCCGCAGCAACCACAGCACGGAGACTGCCCTCATCGCCGCCACCGACATCAGGACCCTGCTGGACAACGGTGAGACCGCAGCCCTCATCCTGCTGGACCTCTCCGCCGCCTTCGACACGGTCTGCCACCGCACTCTACGCGCACGCCTCCACGACGCAGGGATCCGAGACAAGGCCCTGGAATGGGCCACCTCCTTCATCACCGGCAGAACCCAGAGAGTCCGCCTCCCACCATTCCGATCCGAAGCCTCCGAGATCATCTGCGGCGTACCCCAGGGATCATCCCTCAGCCCAACACTGTTCAACATCTACATGGCCCCGCTCGCACGCATCGCCAGACAGCACGACCTCAACATAATCTCCTACGCCGACGACACTCAACTGATCCTCTCCTCACCAAGGACCCCTCGCCGCCAAACCCAACCTCCATGAAGGAATGAAGGCCGTCGCCGATTGGATGAAGATCAGCCGACTAAAGCTGAACACGGACAAGACAGAGGTCCTCATCCTCGGCTCCAACCCCTCAGCCTGGGACGACTCCTGGTGGCCTACGACACTGGGAGCAGCCCCGACACCCACCGACCACGCACGCAACCTGGGAGTCATCCTCGACTCAACGCTTTCCATGGCCAAGCAAGTCAACGCAGTCTCCTCCTCCTGCTTCAACACCCTCCGCATGCTTCGCAAGATCTACAGGTGGATCCCGACAGACACAAGAAGAACAGTCACCCAGGCCCTCGTCAGTAGCAGACTTGACTATGGGAACGCCCTCTACGCGGGAGCCCCGGCCAAGCTCATCAAGCGACTGCATACAAAACGCCTCCGCACGCCTGATCCTCGACGTACCACGCCACAGCCACATCACCCCCCACCTGAGGAACCTGCACTGGCTCCCCATCGACAGGAGAATCTCTTTCAAACTCCTCATCCACGCACACAAGGCACTCCACAAGACTGGCCCAGCCTACCTCAACAGACGACTCTTCTTCTACGTCCCCAACCGCCAGCTCCGCTCGCCACCGTCCCTCGCCACCGTCCCTCGCATTCGAAGAACAACCACCGGCGGCAGATCCTTCTCACACCTCGTCGCCAAGACCTGGAACACCCTTCCACTAAGCCTACGACAGACCCAAGACCTGCTGACCTTCAGGAGGCTACTCAAGACCTGGCTGTTCGACCAGTAGCAGCAACCCCCCCCCCCCTCTCCCCAGCGCCTTGAGACCCTCGTGGGTAAGTAGTGCGCTCTACAAATTCTGTGATTGATTGATTGAACTATTATATACTTGGGACTTATAGCTAGATTGAATCCCCTGGCCCCATTATCTACTAGGGACTTATTGGGTCTGTCATGGCCAATTGTAAGTGAACCCAATGACATGCACCTTTTTAATCAGAGCACTGGCCCTGGGCCTGGTTAGCAGAGCCCAGGGCACAGTCAGAGTCAGTTACCACCAGTACCAGTCAGCAAAAAATGGCAGTGAACAGGACAAAAGGATGATTTTCTGACAGTGACTAATTTGATTAATCCGGGACCATATTCCCCTAGTTTTAGTAGCAATTGCCAGTCCAATCGAGACGTGCAAAACAGAAGAGTTCTGCTTCAGTACAGAAACAAGACAATTTGTCTGCAAAAGGCTGCAAGTATTGTGGAAGACAGCTTATTGTTGTGTATAGAATCTCTTATGCTTTAATGGTGCTTGTTCCTAGCCTGGTATAAGCCCGTGATTATGACCCTTTTCCCTGTGTCTACCAACAGTGTGAGCGCCAGCAACTCTTGTGGAAATTCTTTGGTGTCACCTGAAATGTAATGTGGTGTTTCCAGTGTAGCCAACATGGCGTCTGAGAGGTTTCTAGGATGAAACTGCTTTCCGGCCCTACTTCCTGTCAGGCAGATTAAACCCGCCTGATGCTACAATACATGTCCACCTTTGTGGTGTGATTCCTGATGCAGCTACTATTTTCCAGGCACACACATCTCCTCCCTTCCTCTCTTGCAGTTAAGTGAGCGATTATCACCCTTCTGTGAAAACAGAGATGGCTGGGACCTCGCTTTCCCTAGACAGCTCGTCTTCTTTTGGCGGGCTTTTTCCAAACCCCAATTTTCATCTTTAAACAGGCAGATGAAATATAGATGTACTCACTTTAATAAAAATGTGCTTTCTGTATGTTTTGGTGGAAAGTAAAAAAAATCAAACAATAACTTTTAGCTTTCTTCTACTTGTGTCTCTAATTTTGTCCAAGCAGACATTTCAATGCTGTCATAGCAAAAAACAAATGCAAGTTAAATTACAGTTTATAAATCAGCGGTGCAGCCAGTAGGCTTTGCACATTTGCATATAAAAGAGCTTCATTTGTAATAAGTTCATAAATATTTAATTCAATAATTTATTTAAGTGCTCAAACTCCAGGATTTTCTTAGAACCACGCCGCCAGTGCTATAGAATGCTGGGGATGTTGAACACCAAGGCTGCGAAGACTCATGCATTTTTCTCCCCCCCACTGCTACATTTCCTATTTCTTTATCTCACTCTTAAAGGTTGTGTTTTTTATATGTGTGATGGTGGAAAACACGTAATCACCTGAAAAAATGAGTGCCGTAGCCCACCATCCACAGCTACCAGCACAAATTAAGCCCTTTCCAGGTTTAACTACAGTATAACAGTAACTCCACTGAGCTCTGTAAAGTTACATTGTGGTGAGGAAGTACGGTCTACAACAAGGGTCTCCAACCTTATATGTAATAAGGTCTACTAATGTTCAATGAATATCATCCAGAGCTACTGTTATTACTGCTGTACAGTGAGCATAGCAGACAAGCTTATATTTGTGGCCACCCCATACAAGAGTACCAGCAATGAGTATCAATTCGGAATGCCTCTACATTAGGAATACATAACATTCATAGCTGTAATGCCCCGATACCAAGGTAATAATAGTAGTAATAAGTATCCCTACACCGCTTAAATAATATATTATAATTACAAAGTCAACTATTATTTTCCAAAGATCAGCTAATTGGTTGTGAAAGTACACACATTTTCATCCTGAATTCCCACTTTTCAATTTTGGCACACATATATTAATTCAACCAAGCAACAGCTTCCAATTTAGTAGGCAGGGCAGCACACATGAGAGCTACGGTCATATGCTGGAGAGCTACTAGTAGCTCACAAGCTACTCTTTGGAGAAGCCTGGTCTACAACAAGCACACCTTTAAAATGTATGACATTTCATACATCGGATTGGCATGCACGTGACACGTGTTGGCACTGATGATGCAGAATGGTACAGGAGGCAATGCTGAACAGCACTGAGCTGCCAAAGCACATGTGCACCCTGTGTGACACACTATCGGGTCTCTTCACATGGTCTTCCAGTGAAGAGCTGGTATCACATGGTGGAAGACAAGGTGAGCTGGAGACCTCTACATGGAGTGGGGTTTCAGCTGGTGTCACCCATCCAAGGGTTTGAAACATCCTACAGACATGGGGGGGTCTGCGTCAATAACCCTTGTTCGTGTTTCAGAGGGATAATAACCTCTGCTTAGGTAGTGCCAAACTCCAAGCCCAGACCTCTCTCCTTGGCCCCGCGCCTTCCATAGCTCGTGAGGCAGTGAGGGATCAATAGTCCACCCCTCTCCTCTCACACATTAAAATATTTCAAAGGTTTGCAAGTATTACATTGCCCTCATTCACACCTGCCCTGGCCTGGCCCACAGCAGCCCACAATTACACAGAGCACAGACACCACACTAGCTTAGGAGAGCTTTGGAGAGAGATCCCAAGTCTTGAGCCGGCTGCCAAAAAGATGCCGTCAAACATAAAAGAGTTTGGAGGCGGATGAATCTCTAACAATACAGAACACTATTCGTGAATAGTAGACTCGAAGTCAGAAAACTGAGCACACAGATCCATATGGGTTGTGACAGATGATTTGCAATGCCAACTTGAAATCACAAAGTTCTTCAGTGGACATACGTACACAATACTCCAGGCAGATCTGCAACAGGATCCAGTCAGCTGCCATCCAATATAATTGGATTACTAAACAATGCACTTATGTATTCCAACACTGCCAGACATTATCCATTAAGTAACACAAACAATCAAATACAATGCCCAGTAAAGTTTTTTTACTCCAGTCGCAGTCATTGAGAATCCCAGAACAGTGATGGCCGCCAGGATTCCTGAAGCACAAAAGGACCATACAATGAGTAGAGATGCACTAAACAGATGCTCTTATCATAAAAAACAGTTGGCTTTCCATTGCCGTCACATTCATCCAGCACATTGATCAGCTCATGAGTTGTATATTTCCATGTTGTTTGCAAGGTAAAAACAAAGACATGTTGAACTCCTTGAAGAAGCAGCATAAACTGTGCAGGATGAAACTTAGCAGCCAGTTCCTTAAGATTTCAGCCATGTTTTGACTTTTGTCTAAGTTAAAGGTCTTCATATATTTTTGCTCTGAGCCTCCCCTAAGCAAAATGTTTTGATGTCGAGCCCCCCTCCAAATATTTATGGCAAGAAAAGGAGTGGGAGGGGCAGAGCTAAGTGAACGGGGCAGAGCTTGAGATCATTTCAGAGGTATTTTTCTGTAGCTAATAATCCAATGTATGACTTATAATAGTGCAAGTATATCAAACAGAAACTGACCAAAAACACTTCAGTGCGTTCTGTCGGTTGTTGCAATTTCTTTGCATAAAAAATAGGTATTGAATTGTCACACCTATATAAGATGATATATGTATGTTCTTCAAAAAACTGGGCGAATTTGGGCCTATACTGACCATTAGTCAACACCCCCAAAGCACTATTTAAAACACAAAGTGATTTTGCCCAGCTGCATGTGGCATTCACGCGCTGTGGGGAATCTTTGTTTTTGATGCAAGCTGTCCTTGGTGAGTTTAGGATCGTGGCCTCACTATCGTTTTAAATGTTTTTAAGGTTTAGATCATGAAACATCACTTCGATTAATTCCATTCCTTGATTTTTAGAATTGCTTGGGGACCAGGAAGAAAGTGCGAGTTGTTGTTGTATTTAATACGGACCCCGTGTTAAAATTTGGAAAAGTGAGCAATCTGTGCCTTTAACACTGTTTGTTGTTGGCTCAGGCTGTTGGGGGGCATGGGGAGTTTAATAAAAAAAAAAAGAACAGTCGAACAGGGCGGGGAGGGGGGGGATGAGGCTACTGGAGAAGCGGCCAAGCCACAGTGTTAAAAAATAATTAATACTAAATTTAATAATTATCAAAAAAACGTGTTGGATTTCGGTCATGATTCTACTGATTCTGTGGCACATACTGCCGGAGTTTAAAAAGTCAATGACCGACGGCGGTGCGACAGTAATTAATTCAGGCTGCAGGCATTATAATATCTGTCTTGTCATTCTGTCTGAACACCTCGTCGGGGAAAAAACTAAAGCATTTGGTGGCAGGGTGTATTGCTCCGCCCAATACACCACCACATTTTTTTAGTTTTTCATGCACGCACTGTCACACTCTCGACATATGGCTGTGTACTATTGCTCCGATTCCGACATAAACACCGATGTGGGTGTTTCCCCTGCACATTGGGGGATCATTATTTGTTTTGCTTCATTGGGTCCATTTGATTGGTGCCCCCACTTTAAATACTTAAATAGGGCACACCACACCTCCAGATGCATGAAAGGCTGCAGCCCCTTTGGCCGATGGGCCTCCATTTTTGCTAAAGGGTGATGGCAGCGCGTAACATATGGTTTGGTTCTGGTAGGTTAGATTAGGTGGGGTAGGTTGGTGTGGTTGGAGAGCAACAAAGGCATGGTAGGTGATATGCTAGTTTAGGTGTGGTGGGTTAAGTATTTCTGTAGTCAGTCCTAAAAAGTGTAAGAGTGCATGCATCTGTATACATAGTACAAATGGAAATGGTGTTGCATTTTTAAACAGATTGGGATTAAAATCTGGATTTTGCGACAAAGATGTAAACTATATGAACAATCTTTAAAATAAATGGATGAAAACATTCACACTCCAGTCTTTACATTTCCAGGAATGTGCTTGACTGCGGCCCGTAGTTAATGAGACACTGAGGCAGTTTTCTTCTATATAGGTAATAGGCCCTCAGCAGAGCATGGGTTTAAAGGTGTTTTGGGGGTCACTAGAGGTCAATATGGAACAGAGTGCGCCCTTTCCTTTGATATATATTAATGTTCCACATACATGCTGAACTTCCTGGAACAATTTCCTAGTTTCAGTTTCACTCAAAATATTGACCCAGCAGATAGCGCTGCTTTCAGTCACTATATTTCCTAATAAGATATCACAGTGAGTTAATCACACACGTTGAGGTATATAGGAAACGGGTAGCTTACAGCCTGCACTAAGCACACTCAATCTTCCGTGGTCGAAAAGTTGTGCATTGTGAAGGTTGGTTTTGGTATTATATATGGGTTTTATTTAAAGCGCCACGAAACAGCAGTGCAAGCGCTATTTGAAAGTATATTAGAATGACATTTAAGAACAATACAGCTAACTTCAGACTGCTGCTGTGCTTGCATACGGTCCTTGGGTGGTTTCATTTTGCAACATTACATTGGCAGGTGTTTTTGGCATGGCTCCAACATGTAAAATGTGTAACAGATGTCCTCCGACATTGAAATTGTGGCTCAATGTGAACCTTTTCTATTGTAATGCAAACCATTGCCACTGTACTGGTAGTGTAGCATGCATTGTAATGTAAATTTGAGAATGTGGCTAGCGCAACAGTAATTAATTCAGGCTGTACCTACATCATTATAATATGAAATCTCTTCATTGATGTAATAACTACACTTTCACAATTTTGCCTCATTAATCTTCTTGCTTTCTAAAATTTGCTTGAAATGTAACCATTTGCCCACTCTTTTTTCAAAATGTTCGGGGGGCGGGGGGAAATTCTCAATCCCCCTTAATAACGGTCGGGATCGCCAGCTACGCTCGCTCACCATAGAGCCCTCATCCTGACCTTTTACGCCTCACCACTTTACAAAGTCACCAGCCGCCACTGAAAATAACCCTACATATAGAGCCCCTTCCTCTGGGCCACCTCTTTGACACTATCCAAGGATCTCACTACTTTCCTCTTTCTCCTGGGCCATTACTTTAAGGCCCCTGGAGTACAGATGATATGAGCTCTGCGCCTGAACGTGACCCTTCTGGCCTGCTCCCCGCCACCCCTTGGATTCACCTTAAAGGGCATCTTCATGTAAACAAAGGTCAAAGTGGGTGGGATGTCTGAGGTCCAACATGCCCATCTTTTTTTTCAATTTTACAAAAGCAGTTCCCATACCTTTTGTTAAACCTCTAGTTAATAAACAACCGTCCCTGAACAGTTACTGTAGCCCTTGAGCTGCCCCTGCCTGCGTGAAAGTGAAGGGAGGACAGGTTTGGGGTGGGGAGGGGGGTTTCCTGCGTTGTGAAGCCCAGCAAGGGAGGGAGAGCTAAAGAAGCAACAGGCCTTCTCACCAGGTGCCTGCTACCAGAATAGAAATGTAAATGTGTGCAATTTGTTAATCTCCTGATGTAAAGGCTGTTTGCAAGCAAGATTAGGCTTTAATTGATGGAGTCCCTTTGTTAAAAGCAAAATGACAATTATGAACATTACCTGCGCCATCTTGTCTGGTGGAATTCTATGTGCACATAAGTTGCAGTCATTTTGATCTATCACAGCCATTTTGTACTCTGTTGGGCACCTTTGTTTCACCCTGCCCTTACTAGCATCCCTCTGACCCTCTGACCGACCTGGTATGTGTGCTGGGGGCTATAAACTCTATTGCCACAACAAACCTCAGCGCCACTTGCTGCCACAAACTCGTTTTTCCTCTCATCCCTGTTTTCAGACAAGCCTTTGGACGCTCTACCCTTCACTACACCTAGTTACACAAACAGGTTCCAAACACCAAAAAAACTCTTGCAAAATGATTTATTGCACTGCAAACAGCAAGACTTGTTGTTACCAACAATGGGACCTGTTTTTATCAACAGAACGGACTCTTAGATCTGACCGGTCTCACACGTTTTAGACCCTGAAGCAAGGTCCAGCTGCAAGATAAGATTGTCTCTTTGACCTGGGTGGGAAGAGAATTACTGTTGGGCTTGTGTGACAACCTGCCCGGGCGGGGACCCCAAGCTTGTGTAACCATGCTGATCAAACAAATGCATTGTGTCAAACCTGTATAAAAGGAAGAGCCAAGGGAGTTGTCAGCAGAACACCTCCCTCAGACATCCCGGTGTCTCAGTTGACGTGATCTCCTCATGAGAAATAAAAACCTTTTTCTTATCTTCCAGTTTCCAGCGCTTGCCTCATTATTTTGATAGCGAACCCAAAGTGAATTAGAGGTGGAACCCTGCACCGGGCAGCATTGAGGGTCTTAGAAGACTCGCTGCCTTTCACAAATTGGCGCCCAATCGTAGGGGCCCATCAGCGACGCGTGGGTCCGGTAGAGAGGTCCTAACGACGGAGTGAACAACTAAACGATTGGGGTATACCTGCCTGAGAAGACCCTTGTCTGGCTGCCGATCGACTGAACTTCACCGGTTCCGAACGGACCTCTCTCGAGTGACCTGCGGTCCTGACTGGGACCTTAGAGGAACGCCGCATTGATTGTTGGAGTGAGAGGACAACCAGGCGCTGGAAGGGGAAGACTAAGACCTGTCCATACGGTCCGGGTAAGGTCGTGAAAAAAAACGACTTACATTGATTGATTGATTGAATAGTTTGATTGAAATACTAGTATTCCTTTTTGATATTGAGTTATTTGCGACATTTCCCTGCTTGCAAACAACAAAGAATAGGAATATTCTCTCTCTTGCAGGCAGCGAAGGACAGGTAGTGCAGACTTTTTGTCTAAATTGATTGATTGAGATATTCATTTTGACCGATAAATACGTCATGCCTGTTTTCTCTAGATTGTTTGATTGTAATTGTTTTGGACCAGACCGTTCGTTAGAGGTCAGTCAGCGGCACCGCCGGAAGGCACCCCTAACAAGGACATGTACGTAAAGTATGGATTAGCCAGCGTAGCTTATAGCAAACTATGGCATAAATACACTAGGAAGGACCGGGTAAATCAGTGGCCACTGACGGGATCTTTCGATCCCGCTAAAATAGAAACGTTAGAATTAGCTCTCCACAAAAAGAAAACTAGACCAGCCATGTTTGACAGTTTTGGCTTATGGCGAAAAGAGGCAGCTCAAAGAAAGAAAAGGGACGAAGCTAGACAAGATAAAGAAACGCGAAAATCAGCTTACCAAGCCTGTAAAAGATTAGAAGAAAAACTAAAAGAAAAGGAAATCGATAAAAGGAACAGGAATCAAAAATATCAGATCAATGCCCCGTTAGAACGCCCTCGACTCTTTACCCCAAGTTACCAGCAAAACAAAGGGTAGATGATGATTTATTGTTAGGTCCCCCAATCATATACATGCCACCCCCTTACGCCCCTACTCATCCCGTAGTACAACGACAGGACCACCAAAGTATAGCCGGAGATGGCACGATCGCCTCAGTCTCCACCGCCTCTGCTCCCACCGAGTCACCCACACCAAATGCCTCATCAAAGGATACAGTAGTAGAGGTAGGATCAAAAGAAACAGGAGCGCCCAGGGTCCCGCGATTAAGTAAAAATGAGCGAGCAGGCATTGATAAAGTAGTTAAATCCCTCATAGATAGGAAGGAGACAGAAGAGTATGTAACTGACATATGCAACTCCTATGTTGAAAACCGCAAACGATACTTTATTGTACGTCTCTGTTACCACACTCTTACTGCATATGGAGAGAAGTACCAAGATGTAGGGCCCGAGCGACTAGTGGCTCTCTATAGGAATGTAGACACCGGAGATGAAGGCGACAACGATGTTACAGAACTCTTTTCATCCACACTGGAGGTATTCCGTCACCTCGTGGAACAAGGACGGATAGATAAGGACAGGACATCTAAGATAGCAGGACCCCCGGTGGAAAAACCAGATAGCATGATTCCGATAAAAGAAGCTGCCCCTTATTGGGTACCTCCTAGAGGACAAGGGACTCATGACGATATGAACCATCAAGACGCTAGAGGAAGGGTGGTCTACAATTGGGTGTATCAACCATGGGACAGACAGGACATTTTGACGTTCCGTAAATCTCTACCGGATTTACGAAAGAACCCCACCGCCTTTTACACCGAGCTAGGTACCGCTCTGGGATCAACAATAATGACACTTGCCGACATAGACTTGTTCTTCGGGTTATGTTTGCCAGCAGATGTGTGGAAACAGATTAGGAAAATAGACCATACCGAACTGCTTGGTCATACCTGGGAACAACTTAACACACTAGATAAACAGCGGAACCCTGGTCAAAAACCGGTTAAAGCAATATTGGACCTCCCTGACAAAATAGTGCAGAAAGTGAAAACGCTGATCCCAGAGAAAAAGATAGACTGGTCCATAGTAACTGCGTGCCGCCAGAAACCACAAGAGGATGTCTCAGAGTATTTCTCCAGATTTGAAACGGGTTCTCCGATTACAGTGGACAAGACATGTCCACCGCAACCGGACACCACTTATTTGTGCAGAACTATGTCGAAGGACTACTGCCAGATGTATCCCAGAAATTACAAGCCAGCGAAAGTAGTTGGGCAGCATCTAAACCGGCGGCCATTCTCCAAATGGCCCAGTACTATGAGCATCAGAAAAACGAAAATGACAGGGCTACAGAAAGGAAAAAGAAGGACTTGAAGGAAAGGGTAATGGTAGCACAACTCCAGGGGGCGAATACAGGAAGGGAGCAATATAGGGGAGGATACCAGCAGAATGCCCCTAGAGTACAGCCACCTAGTAACAATTCATCGACATCATATGTAGGACGCCAAGACCTAGGACAGGATCAATGTGCATTTTGCAAAGAATATGGACACTGGAAAACCCAATGCCCGGCTTTGTTAGGAGCTGGTAGGGGCAGAGGGGCGAGGGAAATAGCAAGTGGACAGAGAGGAAGAGGACGTGGGAGAGGGTACACGAGTGAAGCAAGCGAGGAAAGGCCAGGAAGAGTGAACACATTTGACCATCCCAAACAGAATCAGTACCAACAGACAGATTATGACAATACGTACGACTTTGCATAGGACAGCCAGGGGCAAGGGAGGGATCCAGTCGAGCTCTATGTTGATCAGCAAGGCCCTTATGTTACCACTGAGGTCCTGGGCACAAAGTCGCCATTTCTGGTAGACACAGGAGGAACACGTAGTGCACTATCCAAACGACTGATTCCAAGGGCACCCTTGTCAGGCTCACATGTGACCTCAATAGGATTTGACGGTACGCCCTCCACCAACCCTTTGTCCCGACCGATCTTAGCGACTGACACAACAGTTAACATATACACCGACAGCCAATATGCCTTCGGGTGGTTCACCATTTTGGGATCTTATGGAAAAAAAGATGGTTCCTGACTTCACACGGTACACCCATCCTGCATGGAGATTTAGTCTCCGCCTTGACGCAAGCAGTCCTCCTCCCCAAGAAGTTAGCAGTGATAAAATGCCAAGCACATAGGAAAGGGACTGATCTCATTGGACAGGGAAATGCACTAGCAGACGTTACTGCCCGAGCCACGGCAGGAGACAGAACTACGCAGATTACTTGCATAAATTGACAAACGAGCTAACAATTATCCACCAACAGGTGCAGCAAGCTTTGCCTGACGTATCCAGGGGCCCGGGACATGAAATAAAGCCAGGCGACCATGTTTGATCTGCAACTTCCAAAGAACGAAGAATCTGGAGCCTAGGTGGACGGGCCCCTGGCAAGTCCTGATCACCACCCGAACTGCCCTCCAAGTGAAAGGAAAACTGAACTGGCTGCATGCCCATCGCTGCAAACGAGTCCCTCCAACCCTGGCAACCTGTGAAGGGGTGGAGGTGCAAGAGGAAGTACTCGCGAGAGACCGACCAGCTCTGAGTTGCTACCCACAAGAAGACACCCTTGAACTATCAGAATTTCCCGACCCCACGGTGCCATCCAGGAAAGGGTACAACCTAAGATCGACGAAAGGAGGGAGCTCCAACGACCAGGCCACTAACTGAGTCAAGGTCTCAGATCGGTAGCACAGTCAAACAACGCTACCAGGAAAGCGCCAGACAAAAGTCTGTGGTCCTAACAGTTGTTGCGCTCCTCGAAGATGATGGAAGAAACTGAACACCTGCAAAACCACCGCAAAGACACCAAGACTGCTAACCTGCAAAGTTACAAAGACAATGCCACTTCCGACGGAACAATCGCCCAGTTCTACAACGAGTTCTGGCGAAACAAAACAGGAAGGACAGCCGCCCCTTCTGCCCTCACACCTTCAATGCGACATTCCAGATTAATGTCCCCTCCAAAGAACGAGTGGAAATGCAAGTGTTCAATAATCCTAACAGAGCCACATTTTCCTACCTGAAGAAAAGAACTGCTGCAACACTGACTGTGGCCCTATCTGTGGTGAACGTCTCTGGCCTTGTATGCATTGAAGGCCGTGGGACTGAGAATGTGGGTCACAGCACCTGTAGCATTGTGGGGACTTTGAACACTGCCAACCCCCAGCGCTTGTTGCATCACCCAATATGTACTTTGTTTGTGGAACCAAAGCCTACACCTGGCTCCCAGGAAACTGGGGGGCACGTGCTACATCGCCTTTGTTCTGCCACCAACCTACACAGCCCCTGCAGAGCATCATCGAGAAAAGCGTTCTAAAGACATTGATCAAACAGACTCTGCCTCATCACAGTTCCTCGACGCAGCCTGATAATTCACCTTCTGTCTATGAAGCAATCGAACATCTCCATAAACTATCTTCAGAAATTCATCAAGGATCAGAGACTTGGACAATTGGAAGTTGGCTTTGGGGCATCTTGAAGGAGTGGGGTTGGAAAATATCAATGATTCTCTTGGTCCCAGTATTGACAATATGTGGTTGTTGTTTGGGTATACACTGTATACCACCTTTGTGTTCTCTTTGCATAACTACCTTACACCCTAAGACTATGGACACTCAGCTAACAAAAATGAGAGTGATGTATGATCAAGAGATACAGGACATTATGGAGATCGAAATAGACTGACAAGCTGGCTAGTTATGTTCAAAGGGGCCACTGTTAAAAGCAAAACAATAATCATGAACATTACCTGCGCCATCTTGTCTGGTGGAATTCTATGTGCACATAAGTTGCAGTCATTTTGATCTATCACAGCCATTTTGTACTCTGTTGGGCACCTTTGTTTCACCCTGCCCTTACTAGCATCCCTCTGACCGACCTGGTATGTGTGCTGGGGGCTATAAACTCTATTGCCACAACAAACCTCAGCGCCACTTGCTGCCACAAACTCGTTTTTCCTCTCATCCCTGTTTTCAGACAAGCCTTTGGACGCTCTACCCTTCACTACACCTAGTTACACAAACAGGTTCCAAACACCAAAAAACTCTTGCAAAATGATTTATTGCACTGCAAACAGCAAGACTTGTTGTTACCAACAATGGGACCTGTTTTTATCAACAGAACGGACTCTTAGATCGACCGGTCTCACACGTTTTAGACCCTGAAGCAAGGTCCAGCTGCAAGATAAGATTGTCTGTTTGACCTGGGTGGGAAGAGAATTACTGTTGGGCTTGTGTGACAACCTGCCCGGGGCGGGGACCCCAAGCTTGTGTAACCATGTTAATCAAACAAATGCATTGTGTCAAACCTGTATAAAAGGAAGAGCCAAGGGAGTTGTCAGCAGAACACCTCCCTCAGACATCCCGGTGTCTCAGTTGACGTGGTCTCCTCATGAGAAATAAAAACCTTTTTCTTATCTTCCAGTTTCCAGCTCTTGCCTCATTATTTTGATAGCGAACCCAAAGTGAATTAGAGGTGGAACCCTGCACCGGGCAGCATTGAGGGTCTTAGAAGACTCGCTGCCTTTCACACCTTGGAGCTCCATTGGGACAGCAGGGTATTCCTTTTGATAGGTAATGTCAGGGTGTTATAAGCTGAGCCCTGGAAAGTGTACTTTTAATAGACACTTATAGAAATATTTGCACTATGTAGAGTTTACCTATTACAACAATATACAAGTTAAAAGCACACGTTTTTATCTTAAACACGAAATCATTTTGCAGCAGCCTACCTTACACTGTATATAATAACATTTTTAAATAATGACTTGCATATTCACAGTGCTTTCTGTTCCAAGCTGGTATCTCACAGCACTATAAATATACAAGTCACTATTCCCCACATCTTGAGTGATCGCATTTCCCAATTGAAATTTCATAACATAAAACAGTGCATTTCCAATCGATCAGCTTAATTTGCATTTATTTTTCAATTTAGGTTTCTTCATTATTTTATATGCAGGTAACTGGAAGTGATGAAACAAGACACTTGCAAAATATCTTGTTCTTTCTAGCCATGTTTTTGACCCTGCCACCGTGGCACTCTGGATCACAGTTCCCACAGTTTTATTTAAGCACTTAAAGGGCAGCCTGTAAATGAAGACAGCCTGGAAACGAGCCAAATAAACAAAGTCGTGCTGCCAGGCCATATTCATTTACAAATCTTGCTGAGGCATTTGCGACCCATCCACCCCCCGGGATGCAGCCACAGGCCCACAGTTTGCAGACCTCTGGTCTACGTTCTAGTGCCGGATCTTTTCTTTCTTCTGGGTGCACATTGTGGGGGAAAGCACGTTGTGCACGAGTGTTCCTCACAATACCTCGTACTGGAAAAAAAGAAGTGGGAACACCTGGTCAGGGCCTTGTTTACAGCATCAAACATTTAATCAGATTTCAGAAGCAGCAGCACAGACTACATTCGGAGTCCTCCACTCCAGAAACCAGTCGTGCCCCTGAGCATGGGTCATGACCTCCTCTTCGGCCTGACCTTTGCCATGACCTTCCTGGACAGTAGCGGCTGCTATCAGACCCGGGTGGTGCTGCTATCAGACCCGGGTGGTGAGGCGGGTGGGAGAAAGGGATGACAAAAAAACAAAAAGAAAAACACGTACCTGTAACCGCCGGCCGCCTCCTCTCCTCCGTCATCTTCCTTCTTCCTGCAGTCCCGGCCGGAAGCAGGAAGCACCCGGGCTCCCAAGCTCCCCTGAGCCAATCACAACGCTGCAATGCTGCAGCGTTGTGATTGGTCTGAGCGCCGTGGTTCTGCGCTCAGACGGGGAATGGGAGGCTTTGCATGTTCCTTACCAGGCTGTGTAATGCAGCCTGGTGGGGAAGATGCAAAGTGCGCAGGACTGTTTGGTCGGCCCAAGAGGACCGGCCAAGCAGTCGTGCGCACTTAGGGAGTGTAAACCACTCCTCCCCCTGCTCTGGCCAGCCCCGCCCGAGAGCCACGGACTTCAATAGGAAAACTAAAATGATAATAACAATAGTTATCATTTTATTTGTCCTTTTGTTCGGTGTGGCGACGCTCCTCCGCCTTAGTGGAGGAGCCGCCACTGTTCCAGGACCCGTCACTATTCACCCCACTTGCCTCATATACCCCTCACCTCACCAAAGTAGAAATATACATCAACTTAGATCACAATTCTCATCAACTTAGAGCAGGTTCTCATAATACAGGTATTTTAGCCTTTTCACCTGAAAGGACCATTCTTCATCTTTTTCTGCAGTGTCAGCCCTTCCAGAATTCCAAGGGGGCTGCTTTATTTTTCATGCTAGTACCCTAGTAGGAAACTGTTCCACCTAAGAAAATATTGTTCTCAGCAGCTCCTACTCTGGGCAGGGAAGCCACCTCCCTCAGATAAAAAAAAAAAAAAGCCTTTTACGGCAGTTCCATTTGCATCCAGCTCTTCACACTCCTTGCACAAGTGAGAACATAATTGGATATGGCTTCATCATCGCCTGACAGCAAAACCATTCACCTTTATCTCCCAATCTCTTTGTCCCATTGATTTGGAAGTGAGCTGGGCTCCTACGTGCCATGATGTACTGCCCTGGTGATGGCCTGCTGTTCCCAAGACACCTGCCCTATCTCCATCACCCTGCCTCCACTTCATTATACCTGGAGGTGTGTAAATATTGCTATGTGCTTTCTGCCACCAAGGGAGCCTGACTATCTTATCGCACCAGGTTGGCTTTATTGATCTGCGGCGCACAGCTCTTCCAATTTGCAATATTTCATCCTAATTGCACGCCCTTGCCCCCATATGGATGCAAATTTGATCTGCCATCTGGCCCTGGTCTTGGAAAAATGAGTCCCCACAAACAGTCCTTGAATGCATTTAATGACAGTCTAGTGGTGTCTAAATCACTGGCCTGGTGAATTAACTAAGCTAACAACCAATTTGTCACAGCTGGAAGAGCATTGCTGTCATGATGGTGAAATGGTGAAGCTGACATACAAAGACTGGACCGCTGGTGATGGACCACGTTGCCTGGTGTCTTTTAATAACTAGTTATTGTTCTCGCCAATCTGTTCGTCTTCTGATTTACCACATAAAGATTTTTCTATGTCAATGCTGGGGTCTGAAAGAAACAGTTTCATAGCAAGAGGCCTATTGGCCTACTTAGGGGACTCCGAAGGCCGGCCAAGACTGTGACAGCCATGTAGGCCTTTCAGGAAAGCCACTGAGCCGGTTAATAGTTCCCTTTTAGATAAAGTGCTTGCAAATTTATCTCAGGATGTAATCCAGAAACTATGGCATGGTTCCAGCACTCATGAACCTACTTTAGAAACCCCTGGTCTCTAAAGAAGTTGGTCAATCTTACCACAAGGAGTAGCTCTGAAAGGTCAGAAGGCCTGGTGCAGAAACAACCATCACAGGAATCCATTGCAGCAGTGCGTATAAGTGCAGGCGCTTTCCCTTTCCAAATAAAGAAGTGCAGGTACTTAGTACCAGTTAGCACCAGCCCATTTAGAGCACTGCTTGACAATAGGTCTTAAAAAAAACACTCTTCCGTTTCCCCGCATTCGAAATTACAGAAAATAAAGACAAATTAGCCGGGCTTGGCAAGTAAATAATTACAAAATGTGCGATAAAGTAAAGTCTTTTATTAACTACATTTTCGACTCTTAAAATGTTCTAGAGAGTCGGGGAGAGATTGTGGAGACCATGGTGCTCTGTGCTGTCACTGTGTTTCTAAAGAGCACTTCCGGATACATATCACTGATAAAATCTTCGTCGGTGACATGGACCGCGACACTATGAAAATTGTGCACGAGCTGATAGAAGCAAACAGGCGTACTCGAAAATCTGAAAGCTGATAACATTCAAGGATTTGGTGGGACATTCTGTAGGGAAGATGTGAGCCACACATTAAATGCAGGTTACAGTGTTTCAAAGCAAAGCTTTCATTTGTGAACATTATACGGGAGACGTAGAAGCCCACCTGCTTCTAAAGGCCAAAGGTCGTGACCCAGGAAGCCCCATCAGAGACCAGTCTCTCCCACCTAGCTCTAGGCTTGGGCGTAGTCCGCAGAGTTTTGCTACGCAGAACTCCGCGAAGTTACAAACAACTCCGCGAAGTTCCGCGAGTGGCGGGGTGCAGTGCGAACTGCAGTTTGTGCTGGTATTCCTGCCGCTCGGGTAGAAATTCTACCCGAGCGGCAGTTCGCGATCTTACCGTTCGCGATCGCGAGCTGAAAAAAAAACTCCGCTGCACATCGCGAAGCGGAGTTTTCTGCACTCCGCAAGCTCCGCGGAGTGCAGAAAACTCCGCAAACGGAGCGAAGTTCACTGCCCAGGCCTGCTCTGCTGCCCCTGTAGCGGAGTCTGGGTTCTCGTGTTACATTGTTAGTTTGATGTGAGGACCCTTTGATGAGTTGTCAAGACCCCTCCAATGCACCATCTCTCTCCCTCCAATGCACCACCTCTCTCTGGAACAGCGGTAGGTTCCTGTTATACGCAAACTAGGCAGTCGCCTAGGGCACTCAAAGTGTAGAACCACTTTCAAGGAGGGACACTTTTTTTTTTTTTTTTTTTTTAAATCTCAAAATTGGGGGTCCTGGCTGCATGATTCTGCTAGGGTGCACAGTTGCAGGGACATAGTCTAGGAGTAGCAGTGGGCAAAACTTTCGCCGTAACACAACACCTACAAAATCCATTTTCAGAAAAATCGCACTCATGGAACTAATGCTCCACTTTTTTGCAAAGTTGTTCTGCTGCACAAATTCCATGAATTTCATATCATTCCGGGGTGTATGTGGAATTTTCATCCTCCCACTAGCGTACCAACGTCAATGAACCAGCAACATGTCACACTAATGGTGAAAACTATGAAACGGTGCATTTCATGGAAGAAAGAAAGAAAAAAAGAAAACACAGGATTACTCAGGAGGCCTCCTCAAAACAAGACAGCAAAATATCACCAGTCACAAAGTCAAAGAGTGAAGAAAATAAACAAGCAAATGATGTTTTAAGTTCCGAACCCAGGATTTGGAACTTCCACCAGGGCACACCAAGCAGGTTCCCTCCCTCCTGTACTTCCGAAAATAGAATTCTTCAACCAGCACCTCTTTTAAAAGAGACGCCTCTCCCTACTAGGGTGGCCACGACACTCCATGTTCTCGCAGACACTTTTTCCCGTCTTGGGCTTTCACGTGAAAACCTAATGCATTCTGGGTGTTGTAGTGTTGCTTAGTTCCTAATAAGCTAATTAGACCGGATAGCAGTGATTGGTAGGTTAAAAGCCTAGGACTGGAAAGAGTGTCCATGATGACAACGTGAGGTAGCCACCTTAGCGCCTACACACTCTCATGCCCATTATATTTCTCTTATACCTCCACCCAGTGGTTAATTTGTTAAAAAAAGTAAGTGCCGGGGCACTCTGGAGGCAACCTGCAGCATCCCACTTCTACTGTTAGCGCTGCCTAAAACAGAACCAACTACTAACCAAGAAAGTGGGGAGAGGATGTTGCCTAATGGCCAGAGCTGCAGACTTCGGAGCTGGGAAACCAGGTTCGAGTCTCAGTGTCGGCTCAATATCCTGTGATTCTCAGCAAATCCCTTAATCTCCCCGTAAACCAATGTGTCCTTAACTGGTGCTCATGAAAAGCGTTAGTAACTAAGTGCCGGTGCTGAGCATTGGAAACCACGACTCAAATTAAGCACTGCCTCCACCTGGAATGATCCCCTTCTCTTGTGTACTCCACTCGACTGCTTCCCAGTTAGATTTGTGTTACATAAATACCCGCCCATAAATATCTACACAGCTGGCAGCCCTAGTTTAAGATCCCATAACACAATGCATATGGCTACCTTAATTCACCTTGGAGTTCTCCATCCATATAGAAGAACAAGGCGAACTTATGAGTGCCTTTTTTCCAGGTCACACTTGCAATCACTTGTACCCTTTTAAGGCCCGGTAAGGTATCAGGGTTAACATTTGCACCATGTCCCCTGGAACCATATATTCCAGTCCTGGGCTTGCCTCTTGCCAATCAATATTTCCAGTTGTGTCAATTCAATTGAAGTGAACAAAGATTACAATTCCCAGAAGACATTCAGGTATCAAACAACAGCCCAAGATTGGAATGGATGTATGACGATACCACGCATGCATTACCTCGCATGCCATTAGATCGCGGTTTTAACAACACAAGTCGTTACAACGACTTGCGTTGGAGGGCGCTGGACTTGGGAGTAGTTTAATTTACTATTCCAACTCCAGCCTACGTACAGTAGGGAAGGTGTTGGATAGTAATTTAAACTACTCCTTGTCCTATAGCGCCCTCCAGTGCAAGTCGTTGTAATGACTTTCGTTGTAAAAACCGCAATCTAATGGCATGCGATGTAATGCATGCGTTCTAAAGGTTGTTTCCCATTGGAATACAATCCCACCTAAAATATGGAGCAAATACCGGCACTGTAGTGGACACTTTATTCCATTAAGCATGGTCAGACCATCACGCACCTCCCCTGTTGCCATGCTTGGCAGCTGGTATTTTGTGATAGATATAAAAAATATGAAACCAACTTTGTGGTTTCAAATGTGTAACAACATCGAAGAAGAGTCCTAGTTTCCAGTGTTGGGCTCAAGCAGTTCAATAGACATTCTATTGAAAATATCTATTTATCAGCTATTTGATATATATATATTCTGGTGTTTGGCATATGATTAAGGGACTTATCCCGAAACGCGTCATGCCTCCTGTTCTGCATTAAAGTTGATCTTCCTGGTTCCCCGCTGTGTCCCTCCGGTTCTTTCCTTGGTGGGGAGGAATCTTCGTGTGGATATTTGCGCGCTAGCCCCGGGCGCGCTTGGGGGACCCGTCTCGTTTTGTGGCTGGAGCTACAAGGGCAAACTGCTTCACAGCTTTTCACTTCCAAGGGATTGGAAAGCTCTGGCGCCCGCATCCAAGGACATTGAAGTACCGCTGCATATGCAGTCCGTGACTGCACGGAGAGGCCAGCTCACTGTAGCAGTCTCCGTTACCTATGGAACTTGGACTTATGCGGTGAGACGTCAAGGGGGCCCGGGAGAGATCTTTGTGCGGAGAGGACACTGGGACATTTTAAACTGCACCTATACATGCTTTGTAACGATCACCAGCATTCACTAAGGGTTTTAACGAGTCGACGGAAAAACGCTTACCTGTCAGCCAAGATGGTGCTTTCTGGGAAACGCAGTCTGCTGAGGGAGGCTGCGTTCAGGAGACCAATCGACTCAGCTGGGCTTCCACCAATGGCAGCGAGATGTATCATTTGAAAAGCGGTAGGCGTCAGCTTCTGGTGTTTGGCATATGATTAAGGGACTTATCCCGAAACCCGTCATGCCTCCTGTTCTGCATTAAAGTTGATCTTCCTGGTTCCCCGCTGTGTGTCCCTCCGGTTCTTTCCTTGGTGGGGAGGAATCTTCGTGTGGATAGATATATATATATATATATATATTCATATTCTTTTTGTCATTCAGTGAAAGAAGGTTTAAAAGAAATGGCTATCAAAAGCTATTCTTCCTCTTCACTGTTTGACGGGCAATAGGTACTCTGCTTAAGGAGCTGGCACTGTGGCATCAGCACTTACATGTAATAAGTTATTACAGAAGAATACTGATGTTAGTGTTTTTTAATACATGGAAGCCTGCAATCCATATATAAAAAACCTGTTTCTAATTTACTTATTACAGTCGAGTTGTGACATCTCTAGTCACCTGTAATAAGAAAATGCTTCTGCTCAACCGTACTATATTACTACAGTCACCTTGGACGTCATAAAACTTGCTGTCAGTAGCCAAGGTGAATGGCAGGGCAAACAGCATCATTGCAGCTGCAGTTTAAATGATGAACCAAGAACAGTTGTCAGCAGAAAGGAAATATTTAAGGCAACATGTTAATTTTTGCATGTTATAGGTCATTACAGGAAAAACAAAATCTCCGTTTGTTACTACAATTTCTGAGCTACAGTCATTTTTAAATCTAACATTAAGCTAATTCCAATAGGTTTTTGCAAAAAAACACACATTGCTTATTGGTGTGTTCAATTTTGGTCTTCACATTCTTCATTTCTGCAACCTCAGTAGCTCCTTCATATGATGCAGAAAGTTACCAAAAATGTATGCTTTTTTTGAGAAGGATGATAGTGTGACCATGGATTATAAGGAATGCAATTAGGGGAGGGCAGAATGTTCCTTTTCACCCGCGGTATTGTCGGAATTATGGCCACTCAGCGTTAATCTTTAACGCAGAGTTCTGGACACATTTCACCAATTGCCTTGTGGTGGAATTTTTCTCCCACGAGGCTCCTGAATATGCAAGCTAAATGTGGCATCCCCTAGCCTGATTTTCTAACGCGAGCGGTCACCGGTGTTCGTGAGCATTTGTGGTCAGAGGGCTGCCGTTCGAATAGATTTACTGCCGTTGAGTAGATTTTCTACTTGAGCGGCAGCAAAATTAACTCAAAAGACTGCATCCTCTTGCGCAACGCATGGTGCTGTTGGCACTGATTTTCAATGCTGCTCGCACTACCGGCATTCAATTGCAGTGCAAGCAGCACAAGCTGCATATTTTCCGCCGTTGTTGGAATTCCACGGAATCTCGCAAAGTTTTTCTGTAACTTCACGGAATTCCGCAAAATGAAACTCCACGAGTCTGCCCATTCCTAAATAAAATACCGTTGGCCATATCTTAAAGGGATATTGCAAGTTGCTGTGGAGTTCCATGGCCTTTTAAAGGAACTCAGCCTTGTCCTTAATATGGTCATGGAAGTCCTCAGTGACTTTCAAAATCCATATAATATACAACAGGGGGTGCTTCAGCCCATATATCATACTTGAGTAGTGATATAATTTCTTGTTAATGGTGAGCAATGACATCAGAAGTGAAATATGGACTTTTATATAGGCATTTTATGCTTACAATAATTATAAAAAAATTAAAAAGAAAAGACTCAAGACTCTCTGGCGCACTCACAAAGTCATAAAAAATCCACACAAAAAACAATGGACAAGTCCCTGTGCGTCTCTCTCTGCTCATCCAAACAAAATCTACTCTACACCCACAGAACACGCTGTAGCAAAAAAGCGAGAACACCCCTGAACATTGTGTGGACCTGACTGGAGAATAAAAAGTCAAACCTCCACTACGTCGTCAGAAAGAAGCCCCAAAATTCCCCCATTGTGGCTCCAACTCTTCAGCTGCAAACCTCAAAATGTGACCCAATTTGTGGTGCAGCAGTAATCCATTGTTCTTTCACTATTTATGCATCAACATAAGCACTGTTTTTATTGCTGTTTAAAGTGCCATTCCAACCTATATTGCAAAATGTGGGTCAATAATTCATGTAGAGGACCCATTGGCCATCATATGTTCTAAAGCCTGTGAATATTTAATAAGTGAGCTGTATTTTTACAGTACAGACACTTGATCAAAGCAATGGAAGCTTAATGGTAAATCAATTTTGCTCAAGTATGTAATGCAGGCTTTGTATTTTGAGAAGTGTATGTATTAACTCCGATCATCAAATTACCAGTAATCACCTCCGAGTCTGGGTGATTTTTATCTGCCATGGCACATGGAAAACAAATCCCTAGAAGTTCATTAAATTATAAATTTTTGCTTAACAGGATGTCCACTTGATCAGGTAGAAATGTACTGCGGTCCTTGAAGAATGGGCTCACAGGGTAATCCCACCAAGGTACACTCTTTCGGACTTCCCACAAATGTACCCATGGCAAAGCACCATGCTGAGGTGCTCAGTTGCTAGGGTGCTAATCCTCTTCTGTGCAGATTCAAGCTGCCTCCATGTGATTGGCTGGTTATTATCGAAAGTACAGTAGCCATCTTGAAATGGTAAACTTTCCCTATATTTTGACAAAGCATCCATTCAGATGCAAGGAAATGAAGTTCTTGCCAGTCACAAAATCTAGTTTTTCATTATTTGAAAAAACAGTGCCAATTACTATAATAGTTATAATTTGTTGCAATAAAATATTTAATGTTTTAGTATTTTTACAATATTTTTTCATTGTTAAACTTGTAAAACTTTAAACTTGTTAGGATGCAAAAAATAATGATTTATTGACATGGCTTTTGTGCATTGAAAGAGAACGATTTTCTATTTAATTAAGTAATACTCATGTAAACTGGTTATTCACTACTCACATGGTAAACTGAGAACCAGGCTACAGCAAAAAGAAATGTATGCTCTGATTTTTTAACACACACGGTGCCTTATTGTTGCCAATCTGTCTCTTTATCTCAATCTTTTAGGTTCATTACCATCACTGCTTTCTCCCTTTCAGACTGTTTCCTATGGTTCACTTTCTCCTTCTCTCTCCCTCTTCTACCTTTCTCTCTCTGTCTCTCTCTCGCTCTCTCGCTCCGGGTCGAAATCCGAGGATGGAAAAAAAGTCCCTACCTAAATTCTACTACAAAAAGTTTTTGCTGGAAAAATCGGATTATAAAAATTTGGAAAATTCCATGCACAGTTGAAATTTGAAAAGGTGACTACCCTAACAATTTTGTGAAACTGCAAAGTTTGTCACCTTTGTAAAGGTTTACGGGTGGAGTTATAATTTTGCATAGCCCCAGTATAGACGCTGCACGTTCTTGGTTGCTTCCCTTTGGACGCCCTAGGATTCACTGGTATTCTTCTGAAGGTGTGGGCCCTAGAGGTGGACACAAACCTCCAGTAAGTCCTATGCATGGAAAGTTAGATGATCCTAATTGGATTCATGTTCTAAGTGAGTTAAATATTTTGCTTGTGTTGCAAAGCACACAGCATCTTATCTAGCAGCCACCTCGCACTTCTCTTTTTTAAACCAATTTCCATACAAGAAGTTTAATATGCGCCAAAGAAAACTGTACACTACATTTATAGGAGGGTAGAACATCTCACTCAGTAATCTTTCCTAAATGGAAAATATTATAGATCTAAAGAATTGTGCGAGAATCAAATCCAACATCAAAAGTAACCTGTAAATATATGTCAGTCGGTTCAGTAAACTTACATTTGGTGTTTGAATCCAAATTGGGCCAACTCAGCCTTTCAACCTTTTAATGTTGTTAAATGAGTATTTTACATTCCCAAAAAGCGACCCATTGTTTAAGTGTTTAGTAAATACAACACTGCAGTATTATGGTCTATACAAAAATTAATTATTATTTCAAAACAAGAAGCTTTAAGCTGTAATGAATCTCAAAAATAATTTCACTTTTAGCTTTAAAAGAGACAAAAGAATTTCCAAGTTAAAATAATGAGAACGCTGAAATATCAGTCCGTATTATCTTGAAGACATCAAATAGCTAGCTAGTTGCAAAAAGAAAAAAACATAACGCAAAATGTTTCCATGTTTTACATCAAGATCGAAATAAGAACGGGGCCTTCTATCGCGCTGCGCTCGACTCGGATAACTCAAGTGAGCAGGCGCAAGACGATTCTGTTATCACATCCAATTGGTTTGGGTTTTTTCGCTGAGGTCGTTCCCCCGTAAAGCGAAGAATATATTCAAAAAATAATATATTGGGCATTTATGCGATGCGGTACTCCCTACGTAGAAGCACATGCAGGGATGAATGAAGTGTGTACATGGTTTCCATTATCCTGTCTATCAGCAACTTAGGCTACCACAAGTTATTTGGAGATAGTTATGTGATTGGACGAGTGAGGTATGACCTATCAGATAGATGGTATCTCTAAGTGACGAGACACTACTGTTCATGGTCTCGCTACTCCCTAGCACACCAATGGGATGGAGCTGCATACTTTATTGTAGAAGTACAGATACAATTTCAAAGCAGCAGGATTGAGCGGCAACCACATGGAATACTTAGTGGCAGGTGATTATGATGGCAGTTGTAATAGATCCCAACACCACGCATGTGGTAGAGGTGTGTTAATATGTAGTGGGACACCATAAAGTGACAAACTTCCATATATGTAGAGATGTAGATTGAGTAACGCAGTATATGTAGGAAGGGACGATGGGTCACATTACACGAATCTTATAGGTCATTTAATTACATTTCTTGTAGGAGTAGTCCCCTATATTTTACACAATGTGATACATATGCGTTTATTTATTTCAGCAGGGAATGTTGCCAAGACTGGTTGAGACCTCTACGAAGGCAAGATATATACAGTTGAGAGGTACGGGTTTAATTAGCTAGATATGTGGTTGACATAGGTAATATGCCTATGAGGGTGATAGATATTACTACAATTCATTCTCCTAGGTGCTTTGTCAGATGGATGTTTTGTCCCGAGGAGACCCACTGAAATTAATTTGTGGGTCGAAACGTCGACACTGGAGTGAGGATCATCTAATATGGAATCGTTTCTATTTCTGGATCAGTATTTATGCTTGACTGAAATTCTTAAGTTATGGATACCCACGATGTATATATATGTATTATATTTTAATTGTTTCACCATTGCACTTATGAGCACTACGCTGTCTGCACTTTGATTAATCTTCTAGCACCTTGTTGAAAGAATAATAAAACTGATTTCTGTAGATGATTAAGATCAACAGGTATTTTAACCTCGTAGGTAAATCTTTATCGAGACCCACGGAACCACTTGTTATATGCCACATTTTTACTAGGGTAGTAAAATATTTAGGGGTGGGCCTAACCCTCTTACATGAAGGCATTAAACTCATGGGAATCGGATCATAAGACACCTCTTTGGGATTGTCCATAGCGGTGAATAGCCTGGTTGCCAGTTTCCTGAGGAAGTGTATGGCAAGCTGAGGAGAGGGATATTTGGAAATAATGTAGGTGGAGTTTTGACAACCCTTAAGTATCAACCTGAATCATCTTTATACAGCCTGAAATGCACAAAGGACTGTGGGTGGATCTTTGTGAACAGGTAGACCAATACCTCAGGGCCACTTCCCTGCCTTCCAAGCAGTCGATAAGGCAAGGAAATTATAAGGAATTACAGAAGCGTGGCAAGGGACAGGAGTATGATTTCCACTAAAAACAGAAAACCCTCTTTTACCTGATGTAAAGAGACAGTTTTCTAAACCAAGAATCACAGATGTTGGGCTACTTTTATTTATTAAAATATTATGTATTTGATGTACACTGTCTAGGTATTTTTGTGAAATAACCTTGCTCAATTTCATCACAAGCACTGTTCCAGTCTGGAAAAATCCTTGCTATGAGGACAGTTAGGCCAACAATGAATGCAAACCAAAACTACAACACCCAGAATGCACTGTGTTGTTACACAAAAGCACAGGAATGGAAAGAGTCCATGCTGAAGGAGTGATTTGGCCTCCCTAAATCTCTTGATTGTCAAGAAGCGACTCTTGCAGTCTGGTTAGCTCTCAACATATTAATTAAATACAGCATGGAGAGGTCTCTGTTGCAGAACTGATATTTCTTTCATTTTCTTGAAGAAAAGAAGCTTGCTTCTGGCCAGGCACCAAGGGTTCTGCTTTCCCTCTTGGCTCTAAGATATTTTCCACAGAGAAGCCTCCAAATCACTTACAAACATGGTTTCCAGAGAAGTATTAATCTATTTTCCAAACCAAACCCATTTAAAAAGAAAATATTTCGTTAACAAAACCCAAGAACTTTACATTGTTGAAATCTTAGAAAAGAACAAACGCTCTACCAATATGATTTTCTAATGTATTCTTTTTTCTAAAGGTGTGACCAGAGCAGAAAACAGAAAAGAAAACTTGGCCATGGTAAATCCTATCCAGACAAAACAATTGGAAAAACGAATCAACGCGAGGCTGGAGGATCAGCTGTCCCGGTACCCACAGACCCTTGACGAGAACAGCTCTATTACACCTTGGTTTGCGTAGGTAAATGTTAGGCATGTGCAAAATATTTATTACGCCGCCCTAATCTTGAATTCGAATTTTTCATCCTGTCATATAATAATAATAAAATAATTCCTATTTGTAAAGCGGGAACAGATCACCCCCTTAAGGGTTTCAAGGCGCTGGGGTCCATCAGGGAGATTAAGTGAGCTATTGCCCAGAGTCACATGATGCAGAGCTGAACTGCCGCCGGGGATCGAACCATGAACCCTACGCTACGGAGTCAGCCGTGCTGGCCGTTGCGCCACACCTCTCCTTATAGGCGAAATTATTCTCATAACATGAACTTTTGCGTGATAATTGCCTGCAGGAATTTGGTTTGTGTAGAAAAAGTCTCACTACTAGAGTAATTTTCTCCTCAAACCAGTGTCATGTCGTTATCACAAGTAAATTTTGTATCCAAGACCTTGGCTGGGAAAAAAAGTTCAAGATACAGGCAAAATCCTTTTCCCAAAAATTACTCCAGTTTCACAAAAAAGTTGCAAATTTCACGTACACCTAATACTTAGTGGAAAGTCCCTTCTAATCATTGAAGCACAAACACCATGTGTGATCCTTAGCAGGTAATTACTTTAGTAATACTGACTCGGATGTGGTGATATAGTCACGCACACAGCATACCTCGCCCCGGGAAGAGGGCTGAAACATAATTGCCAGGTGAATTCGTAAATGTTGCAGGATTCTCTTAACACTATAGGCATGTATCCATGGCAACATGGCTTAGGGAGTTACAAGCTTGCTGCTTACATCTACTGTGACCTGCGAGCCAAGAGTTCAAATTTCAGCAAGGTCAATTCGGGTTTAAAAGATGCAGATTTGTGGTATGAAGCATTATAATACAGCACATGATTATTACTTACAGAAAGAATAAAGCCCCCTTTGTAGAGCCTAAAGGGAATACTGCGCTAAATGTAATTGTACTCTCTGCTTGTGCTTACACCGTCCTATCACACAAACATTCATTACAAAGGCTCAGTGTGGCAGGCCAACATTTAAAAAAAGAAAACAAACCTTCCACGAGAAGTGTCTCCCAGTGTTTAATTTGTTAAAGAATGACTGCATGCGGGCCCAAAGTTATGCTCAGAAGCCCTCAGTATGCCCAGACGAGGGCCCCGTGCTCACTTTGCCACTGGATTCAAGGTAGCCTGGATGATGAGGGGTGACTCCCCGAAACCAGTCCGAGGATGCTTGTTTCTGGTCCAGGGAGGACCTGGCTTGACAGTTCGGGCTGAACTGTTCCCATGAGGAGCAGGGTCAAGACTGATTTACATATGACTGGGTCTGAACTGGGTGGCGTAGTGAGCAAAAGAATGATGGATTTAACCCAGATCTGTTGATTGGAGGTGAATGTTCAATTTGTTCCGCATTCCGTCCATCATTTGTGTGTCTTTTGCAGAAGCCCATTGGTGGCACTAAGGAATGTTGGGTACCAAATCCCAAGCCAGTGGACTTTTAATTTTACCTCATCCCTCCTTCCTCCACCACCAGACACTTCCTGCCCCCTTTATCTCACTCTTTCAGGTTCTTCTTTTTCCTTTGTCACTGTTTTTCCACCTTTCCCATCCTCCAGCTTTCCCTTTTTTGTATTTTTTTTCCCGGAGTTTTATATAGCGCGAACTCGACACGAAGGTATCAGGTATCAGAGAGCTTTACATGAGCACCAGTTGCGTTCCAGACAGATACATTCATTTGTTTTTGTTAGGCACAGGGAGAATAAGTGATTTGCCCAGAATCACAGGATGTTGAGCGTCGTTGCCAAGACTCGAACCCAGTTCCCCAGAATCGAGGTCGACAGCCCTAGCCTTTAGGCCATATCCTTGCCTCTCTCTTACTCTGGGTCAAAGTCCGATGAGGAAAAATATGTGCTGGAATTCAAAAATGAGTGCTGGTGGACCACACGTCTCAAATTAAGCACTGGTCCCTATTTTGAAAATAGGTTATTCACAAACAAACAATAGGATTATCTATTCCTAGGATTTTCAACAATGTGAGCCAAAAAGGCCATAAACCAATATTATTTTGTTGCATGAAAAATAGTCTCCTTTCAACAAAACCTTCTTGATAGCTTGTTCACATCCCCGTGACAAGATAACTAGAAACTAACTCTCACAACTGTGCAACCAAACAAAAGCCAATAGCTACAAAATAAATAAATAAAAACACAATGCACAAAATAAAAAGAAAACAGTATAACAGTAGAGGCCAATTCATCCTGCCAGTAATAACCAGTTTGTGCCAAAGTAAGCGAGAAATGAAATACTAGAGTAAAGCAAGAAAACCCACAGGCAACATATTTTAAAGGCATCAAGCAAACACTGCTTATTGCACAAAGACTTTTTTTTAGCAGGATACGTTAAAGATTTAATAGAGAGCCCCTAACTTAGATCATGACTGCTTGAGAAAAGCATCCCTCAGGGGAATCTTGAAAAACTAAAAGTTTCATTGGGATGGCGGAGTAAATGCCCGAAGTTCACAGGGGCGGCTCCTCTGCTATGGCGGAGGACCGTCGCCCCACTGCTTTTAAGCAGTGAGAAACATAAAATGACAATAACTCATATTGTCATTTTATGTTTCGTGTCCAGCTGCTTTGCAGCGGGCGGGTGGGCAGGGCTGCTCTGCTCTCCGAGCAGGGCAGGGGAGGAGTGGTTTTCCCACTCCTAAGTGCGCAATGACTGTTTGGTCGGGCCTCTCGGGCCGCCCAAATCAGTCATGCGCACTTCCCTGCATTACAGCCTGCATGGAGAACATGCCCACCCCTCCAGCCCCTGGCTGAGCACTGTGTCATGTCGCTCAGACTAATCACAACGCTGCAATTGCAGCGTTGTGATTGGCTTAGGGTGGGAGCCTGGCTGCCTGCTTCCTGTTCCTGTCGGAGGGAGGAGAGCAGGAGCGGAGAAGACGCGGCACCCGGCCTCGAGGTAAGTTTTCTTTTTTTTTTTTTATTCCGATCCCCCCTTCCCCGCCCGCCCCGCCACCCGTGGGCCATGCCGGTTGCGACTGGAAGTTCACATCAAAAAGGTGGGCTGTACGCACGGTGTGATTTGCTATCCTCGATCCCCTTGCAGAAAATGATAAAGAAAAAAAAATAAAGGTGGTCTATTTAAGCGAAACCCTGAAACTATTTGTATGACTACCATCAATTCAACAAGCTTTTTTTCTTTCTTTCAGCCATGTTGCAGTGAAGCCAATCCTGCTGTACAATATGGCTAAAAACATTGGCAAAGCCAATAGATCTCACATAGGTGAGAACTGTTGGCTTTGCCAATGCTTGTTTTCATTGAGCGAGCAAACCTATGTAATTGAACAGGCTACCAACATGTAAATGGATAGGATCTTTGATATGCAGGCATTGGTGAGGTTTTTGCTGGGTGCTTTGCTCAAAATAGCATTAGAGGTTTATCTCTGAATTGTTCTAATAAATCTTTCCAGTGTTACTGGCTGGCTACATCCATACTATATAATGGGCTGTCCTTAAGTGGTACGTATCGACGGGGTGACACTCACATTCAGAATGCAAAGCCCTGTTCCAGATAAATAAATAAAGGCATATATTTCACATTTTCCAGGAGAGGTCTTTTAATCACAGCATACTGCGCACAACTCTGTAGGATTCCTTTTGGGGTTCCTGCACGTCTGCATTGATCAAAATCCAATCCGTTAATCTGTATGAATCCCCGACCCGCCACCTCTTTGCTGAAATGTGAGAGCTCTATAGCACATGCAATGGAGGTTGCCAAGAGCGATGTAACTTCGTCACTGCAAGAAGGCTAGAAGGAAATGGGTGAATTAAGGCTTCTTTGTGGAGAGCCCTCAAACAATTTCACTGTCTCTCGATGAACTCCTTTATAGGAAGGAACACCTTTTGTAGAAACACTGATGTGCTACTTTAAGACAGTTTTATGTAGTATACTCCGTCATCTTACTGTAAACCCAGCAGCAGTCTGCATAGACGTACTCATGGCCACACTTGCACATAAACTGATCTGTGATTTGAGGAAGGGCCAAATGGGCTGTAGGGAGGCAGTCATATGTTAGGAGTCTGGCACGGGACACCTATCGGCCTTTCAGAGGCACCAGCCCGGGTGATAAACTGACATGTTTGCCATTATGCCACCATCTCTTTGAATGTAACGCATATAATTATATCTGTATTTTCTACTGTCGCCAACAACCAAATGGAAAAAACATAATTTAAAAAAATACTGCAATCTTGGAGTCTAATATGAACGCACAATTTAAATTAAACAATGATAAAAAATGTTTTCAAAAGATGCAATGAAGCGAACGTAGCATGAACACAAACTGTCAAACTCCCCATGCTTCTGTAGCAAAATGAAACCATGAATAACGTATAATGTACCAAAAAAAATCAAAGCTTTCCGACTGACACGGATGTACTTTTGCAACAAGCGGAGGATGGTAGATTTCAGTAACAAGAAAACAAGCATACCCTCGAAAAACAGTACCTGACATTTAACCTCGGTCTTTGAATGCCCAGCAAATGTGACAAGATAAGAACAAGATTTACAGGCCTGTTTATTACAGAAAACGAGTTTGTGGAAGATTACTGTAAACACAGCTTTTGCATGGGGAGGTAGGAACTCAAGCTGGACAGCCTAAAGCAAATAAAGCCAGCAAATGGGAAGCAGGAAAACGTGAGTTACAAACCACAAAGCCAGTGGCAAGTGACGGGCAGAATTCATTCCCAGGTCAACTTTCTGAAACTCCACAAGATTTCTTTCACATACCACACCGCTGTGCTGTCTGGTAGGCTGTGACCTAAAAAGGGTTGATTATTAACTATAGTATCCTTTTTAGGTCTCGCCTAGCGATGCAGCGCATGCGCTGCTCATCTTGGCGAGACCTATTGTTGTCGGTTTTGTGTCCGAAGGGAGACAGGAGATGTGCACTCCCGGACAGCAGATTGTGCACGCGCACGTCGTCTCGCCGCGTCTCTTCCTCCTTGTTATTTATTGTACTGGGCTTTTGGAGACACTTCTGTCTCAGCCGGTACTCCTGCGCACTTCCACCTTGTCACCACTAGAGGGAGGGGAGACCTCGCGCTTCAGACGGGCCTGTGCTGGCCTCTTGACTGCAAGCACACCAGTGGGCAGTGACCTGCAGCCATCTCCTCCCACACGACAGCGCCTGGCCTCCGCTGCACGATCAGCCGCATCACCTCTGTGCTGCCGGGTCTTTACTTCTCCGGCTCCCCTCGCCGGCCTGGCCTCGCACACGCCGATGCCACAGAAGTCCGTCCTCGACCGGGATGTCGTCACCTTCGTGATGCCGCAACTGCCGCACCTCCAGGCTCCTTCACATGGCGATGCGCGGTCTGTTGTAGTAAGCACTCCACTTCTACTTATGCCCGACACGTTCTGCAGCAGAAGCCTCTGAGCAGCGCACACCGCAGGCGCGTCCAGGTGTGAACCCCTCTCGGCGGGGCGCAGGCGAAGGAGGGCCGGGAGGAGGGGGTGACACTGGGGTCCCGTCCAGACGCCATTGTCAAGGCTGCCTCTGGGGGGCCGGCGGAGGTCTCCGCAGGCCGCAGACAATACACATCCCCTCCAATAATATTTTCTTTGTGTGAGGGGGCTGGTGCCACTGGGATTACACACGTCCGGGGGTACAAGTTCAAACAGGGCCCTGGGAACACAGACGCCCCTCACCCGGTGCCGCGCTGCTGCCCACTTCAAGTTAACAAACAGGCAGGGACTGTCCGTCCAAGGGTTGTTTTATATATGGCACTAAAGAGCGACCCCCCCGTCTCTTCAATAGCGCTACAACGTGGCTGAACATGGGCCAAGGCTACTTATTAAGAGTACTTATGGATGAAAGTTACTACAGGTTACTTTCGCAGGTTGTTGCTTTGCCAAAGATCACACATGTTGGTCAACTGGGGGTAGCCAGGATTGGTGTTGTTGCTCACCCAGTTGGCACTGTTTTAGTTTCCCTGGTTCATATGTTAATAGTCCTGGTTGCTTATCCGGATGCACCTAATCTTTCCTCTCTCCCAATCGGAGTGACTCACTGAGATCCCACACTTCTGCGATTCCAGCCACGTCCATTCTTTCTACTCTTTCACTAATATGTCTGTTGCTTAGCAACGTCACTCTTATCTGTTGGTAGTGCAATATCCCACGTGATCGCAACTACATCCTACGCTGTGATCATGCTGAGGTAGTGGCCACGGTGTTTCTGCTGTGTAATAAGGGGCAATGACACTCTACTTTGACAATCGGTACAATGTTCGGGCTGTACTGTTAACCAATCGGGTTATTTAGAAAGAAGGTACAGTGTAAGTAATATGTTTTGCTCTGGTGCATGAGAGACACTGCTAAGCTTTGGAAAGTTGTAACCCTGACCTGAGTCAGCTAGAGCTCGTACAGGCACGCACTGCTCCAGGAGCCCTGCTAAAGCTCTGCGTATATGTGATCCTGAGCCAGGTATAGCTCCTAATGACCATCGCTGTGCACGGGACACTGCTAAGCGCTGCACCAGTGTAACCTGAGCCGGGGAGAGCTCGTACTGGCACGCATGGCTCCAGTTAGCATGGGTGAATAGGTGCTGGAAGTAGAGGTACGGGGAAGGGGGCTGCTGCACCCCAAAAATAAACATGCTGGGGTTCATAAGGTGAATGAGCAATAAACACATTTAAATGTTGTGTTCATGTAGTCACATTTGCTATGCGTTCAAAAACAGAAGTCAAATGTCAGGCTGTGTCTTCTGACAAACTGCTACTTATTCTTTTTAATACTGAGATTGGTGTTTACTTTTCAATCCCTGAATGGAAATCTAGAAGAGTTGGTAAAGTGAACTATATGACAATCTAGCTGGTATGAAGGAAGTATGAAAGGGAAGGCTGTAGGATGTTTATTTTTTCCCTAACTCACAACAAAATGTAAATATAAATACCTTTAAATGAACTGTAAAAATATTTCAAAATATATTGTTATTTCGAAGTGAGATAGAAAAACTATTTTCACACGATTAGTTGGTGATGCGCAAATAATGTTTGCTGACACCCCAACATTATATATCATTGTGCCCTGTATAATTTTATCAGGAAAACTGCATGTCTGTGCAAATGTATTGGCCATTTCAATGGAAAATGTGCCATCTGTAAATGAGTGCACACCATGCATCAGTAATATATTTGCGAGGGTGTGCTCCAAAATTCACCAACCGCTACTTACCACACCCTTGCCACTCTTATGCTGAAAGGGTGTGGCTTATTTGGTACACTCGCTCTACGCGAGATGCTTGGATTTTTCACCATCCCTATGAAGTCTTTGAAGTAACATTGATGGCGGCACCAACACTCTAAAAATGGTTCTAGGACTACTGCATGGGACCATGCCAAGCACTGCACCAGTGTACCTTGAGACAGGCAGAGCTCCTACAGTTACTGCTCCAGTATGCATGAGACTGCTAAGCGCTACACCAGTGCACCATGTGCCACACACAGCTACTACAGGCACATACTTCTCCAGTGCACCACAGACGCTGCTAGGGTCCAAACCCATATAACCATGAGATAGGCTGAGGTCATAAAGTCGTTCACTAAATCGTACCCCGGAGACAGGTGTGTAGCACAGAGTCAGGCAGAGAGCCCCTGCAGTGAATTCTAGTGCACAAGAGGCACTCTTGCCACATATGTAGCACAAAGTAAAAAAGCCCTTGCAATTACCACTGCTCCAGGTTTTTAGGTCGAGACTGGGCAGCGCATGCGCTGCTCTGCGGCGTGCTGTATTAGAGTATGGTATGGAAGCCCCGCCCACTCTCCGCCCATATTTATCATTGTCCTTCGTAAATGCTGCCTTATGATTGTTAATAAGCTTGTTAGTCCCGCCTTAGTACCGCCTTGTGTTCATTTGTAACCTCCTATAAGAACTGGCCCTTTTACTTCGGTTGTTACACTGTACGTCTTTTTTAGTTTGTAAGCACTATTTTCTTTAATAAGTTTCTCCTACTGCAGGCACAACATGCTTTCCTGCAACATTCAGCGCGCCATGCATGCTTACACTTTCCGAGCAGCCAGGACAATGGCAGCCGCTTCTTTCAATAGGTCTTGCATTTACAAGAGTTTGAGCTAGTGGCATTGTAAATGACAACGCCTTTTATTTATGTGTTAACTAGCAAAACAGATAAATAAAAGGATTGTCATTTACAATGCCAATAGCTTAAACTCTCGCAAATGCGAGACCTATTACATTGCAAATGCTTGTTTTAGATGTATTTGGCAGAACTCAGTCCACAGATACCAGTTCCCCTTAGCCACTCACTGACTGATTATAAACATGGTAACCATCATGGAATGGTAAAAAAGGCAATAAAGTGAAAACATGACTTCGCCTGCATATAATGCCTTAATAATTGCTTATAAAATATGAAAAAGCAAAATCACCCGATGTGCCTTGACAAGTGCAGCCACATTTTATTAATCAGTTGTGATTTCAGTTTTGTACCCAATTGAAGCTCACAAACCTGCAGCATTTTCACACACTTACATGCATTTTAAATGAGTTTCCATCTTGTTATCCTGTGTTGTACACTGCACATTTTAGGGAAACCATTCTAGTAAGTTTGGCCTTGTTCTGAAGTTGGCACACCTAGGTGAGGATTTTAGAAAGAGTTAGAGGCAGCTCTGGCTCGTGATGCATGTGTATCCCTCCCAAGGTCTTCTTTCATTCTTCCCACGAGAAGAACCTGCACCTGCTCAGTATCACCTATTCATCAGCACCACTCTGTAGGCTTTTATCACGTGTTTCCCCTTCTATTCACTTGCATATACAAACAAGCATTGGCATAGCCAATAGGTCTCGCCTTTGGGACCTTATAAGTGTTTATCTAGAGCTATTGGCGTTTGTTTTCTGTCTGCATTTATTTTTAAAAGTGGAAAAATACAGAAAATTGGGATTCTTATAAGTGTCTCTTCATGCTGTCTTTCATGAATACCAGGCCAACAGCTGAGCAGATAGATGGCATTCTTCCTGTCAGAATGTATTGCTTTATGCCGATCTGCAAGGCATGAAGTTAATGGAATTCTCAAGCTAAAGCATAAATACGATATCAATGAAACGCAGATAGATGGCATTCTTCCTGTCAGAATGTATTGCTTTATGCCGATCTGCAAGGCATGAAGTTAATGGAATTCAAGCTAAAGCATAAATACCTTATCAATGAAACGCAACCAGACACCAATACGGTGAGGTACTCAGATTTAACCAAAATTGTAGGATTCTTCCAATGGGCATGCAAAACGTTTTTGCAAAATTAACCCCCACCAATAACACATATGAAAATAACACATTAGATAATAGAAATATTAGCAGCTGTTGTATAGATCACAGTCTGGGCTGATCAAATTAGACAACGAAATTGTTTTAGTTTTTATGATGATCAAAGATATGTATTATTTCAACGGGATTAATATATCATTTTGAGTTTTGTGTGGAATCAAAGTGCTGTGGTATGAGTGTGTCCACTCCATGTCTCGTGTGTCGACTGATTGCAGGTTCTCCCTTTCTAGAAGCTTTACTGCTAGCATGGGCATTAACCAAATATATTATATGGGGACACATTTTAGAACATTTGGTGATCAGGAATAAGTGTGGTGCAACTATATCAGGAGTACCTCTCATACAAGTTGAGTGGACATACCACTCGGAGGGGAGGACTTACAAAATAGGCGGAGGTTGTGGATGGCTAGTAAACCTGGAGAGTTCGGTCTAGGATTCCTTCGCCCTGGCAAAAGGGCCTTTTAGAGCAATTCTATGCATGTTCATTACTAAAAATGCTAGCTGCAACAGTAGCGATATTCCATACCCTTTAACATCAGAGAGTGAACCCTGGGCCCACATTTTATCCCCTCTACCGCATCTTATTTGCTGCTGATACACAAGAAGAAGGAAACACGATGGAAACTAAATAATACAGGGCTCTTAAAGCTACATTTATTTTCTGACCCTTTGTCAGATTTCATTGCCCCGGAGACTGCAGGCCGCAAAAGCAGTGCTATTGGTACAAAGGGAATCCAGGTGTAGCACTGCTACCCATTGCTTTCCCAGATTTCATCCCAAACATGCACGAGATGGTAGCAGTATTTCCGAGTGCCATTTAAGCATCTCCACCTGACAGACCATCCTTAACAGGAAGCAGTGTTTACTTATGACAATAGTTTGATTGCTTCCTTTTCCTTCCCTACTGACAAGGACGTAATCCACGAAAAGGGTACCCACAACGGATCTTTGGGACATAGAAACAATACTCATAATAATCATTTTGTTAAACTTACATTTTTTGGTTTCATTTAAACTGATCATAAGAGCGTGTAAAACCCATGCAACTGTCTAAGGCTAGGTAGAAATTTAACAAATATCGGCCGTAACCCATTCTTTGTTCAACTTAAAACTGTCAAACTGACAGTGGCCTCAACAGAGGCATCCAGAGGAGCATTCTTACCATGGGTGCAGCGTCCTCCACTCAACAGGTGCCATGGGTCACGGTCAGTGGCCACCAGCAGGCAGTTGGGGTCCCTTAGGTAGGTACAGGCGCGGCTCAGTTTGCGGAAAGTGAACTCTTCGTCGTAGCCCACCAGCACTGCACTGACCGTGGCGTCGCTGTCTTCCTCGCCCACCACTCTCAGGCCAGCATTCCGAAGCTCCCGGAGTAGCCCAGGACCTCCAATCATGAACAGCAGAGGAGCGTCTGGCGCAGGCTCTCCATGGAGGTCTTCTTCTGGCTCAACAATGCCACTCTCTCCAAGGAAAGAAGAGTCTATGGGCGCTACATTTGTTCCATCCCCTCCTTGCAAGTTGGATGGTCTTTGCTGCTGCTGAGGCTGCCGCAGAGGGCATTGTTGTGGGCCACCACCTGTGATGTGAAAAGCGCGTGACCCCTTGCAGAGTCCTGTTCGTCTTTACTCGGCATCCTTTGCAGATCATAGGCCCCGTGGATCACCTTGTTGTCCAGCGCCCCTCTTGCTGGCTCGATTGGCTGGTTAAATGTGCCCTCTGCTCTCCCTCTACTGTAAAGGACCCTTGGGCTTGTGCCTCCTGATCAGTGTCCCTGGACCCCTGTCCATCCTCCTGTGGCACCAGAGGAGTGTCCTTGGGTCTTTGGGAATCTGGGGGACCCTGCTTGATCCCCTCAATGCCCTGGCTGCCTCTCCTCAACCCTTCCTCTGCGCTTACGCCGCCCCGAGCAGCCGAGCACGCAGGTAGCGGGCGGCACAGTGGCCCGAGGTGTAGACCTCCGGCCCTCGCACACCGCAGAAGCCCAGCTCACGAAAGCGCTGGCTTAGCTCGGCACGACTACGGCGGCTGTTGTTTGATACGAAGATGGCGTTGCCGGGTCCGCCCCGCGCCTGCAGCGCCCTCACCACCTCTCGCGCCCCCTGCAGCGCGTGCTCGCCCTCCCATAGCACCCCGTCACAGTCGAAGAGCACAGTGCTCGTCCCACCTAGCACCTGGCGGGCCCGCGCTGGTGAAAGGTGGGGAGGAAGAGGTAGCTGCGGCGGCCCGGGAGCCGCCATCATTATCACCGGCGGAGGAGAGAGGAGCCAATCACGAAGTACCGCATGAGGCCCGGGTAACCAATTGCAGTGCCCGTTTCCACGGCGACCTATGGAAGAACAGTAACGTTGACAGATAGCCTATCAAAATATTACAATGGTGACAGCCAGCCGTTTGTGGAATAGCGAAGATGACAGCTGGCCAATCGAACGCAGCAGTGTTGCCAGCTGATCGACCCTAAGATGGAAATAGTAACAGTTAATGGAAGAAACTGAAGTTGGTAAATACCGGGTTTAGCTGAAATTTCTAATGGAACTAGACGGCGCTAACATAATCGATACTACTTCAAAACAAGAGAGGAGCGGGGCGAGCGCGGCAGCCTGGGCTTAAAGCTGACCAGATGCTCGTGCGTCATGGCCTTTTCTCGGCATGTGTTTCCAATTATCGCGCACGCGTCTGGGCACGATAATGGGAAACAGATGTCGGCCGCGCGGGTAACCGCCCGAAAAAGGCCATGACGCACGAGCGTTTGGTCAGCTTTTGGAATCCCCTACATAATGCTTCGCCAGAAGCAGCGCTTGCGCGCTACTCTAGGCTCAACCTAAAAAGGCATACATGTAGCACCAAAACGCATAGCATTTGATATTGTATGCACCACCTGATCTGTGGCAACGCTCTGGTCCATGTATTAGGCAATTGCCTTATTTATTTTTGTATGCTTGTTGGCTATTTTTGCATTAAAGACATGTTCGACTTCTATGCACTATGGACTCTCCCTAGCATGTGTTTTCCTTTCCAAAAGGTATGGAGAATAAACAATAATAAATCAGGTAGAATGTTGCTCCAAGATGATTCACTACATTTATAATCCGCAATTGGTGCAACAGAACTGGGGAGTGAGTGCTAACAAAGCATCTGAAAAAACGTTTCTGCAACAAAACAAAAAAAGGTTTCCTGGAGCATCAGTTTTCAGATGCGTTTGTCAGCGTCAACACTCCGGTGCTATAGGGCTACTCACTAACGGATTTTCAATGTGAGAGATCCCTACATGCATTCCAATAGAGGTGGAATTAATTACACATTTAAACAGCCAATAGAAATATGGTGAGACTATAATACTCCTGTGGGCTGACCCAAGATGAGATTGACAAATATCTCAAGCCAATGGCTGAAGGTTCTCGAACAAAAGACACCAATCACTGAAGGCGGCGGACTCAAAAGTTCCTAAAGTATAGCATACAGTATGCTTGACATGAATGGCACAAGCTACATGCACGTGAAACCCAACTAAAAATGGCACAACCAAAACGGACTTGTCTTCTTTACTTAAAACCAGCCCACTAGGAGTTCACATGAAAGTCTGCCTCCATTACTTTCTTAAACAAGCACTAAATGTTTGTGGACTTCATCACTAGCCACACTTCCTCCGCGTCATCAGTGAAAGATGTGTCGCCAAACTCTTTCTTCAGGGACTACTGATCTGGTTGAATTCAAGATTTCAGCCACCAAATGCTCTCTTAACCTGGTCAATTGTGTATGTACGTATGTGGCGTATGTATAGCGCGAACATAGCCAAAAGGCAGTGGATCACTTCAGATGGTCAGAGGCAAAGATACAGTAGAGTGACAGGAGAGGTAGTTGGGCTCTGGGAACAGGAATGTACTGATACTGCATTGTGATGTAGTGTTCTTTAAAAAAGGGCATCTTCAAATATTTCTTCAATTGGAGAAGCCTTGGGGTGCTCCTGATGGAGAACGGGGTGTTGTTCCAGATACTGGGTACATAAAAGAGAAAAGTCCTCCTGATTTGTTTTTCTTTTTTACACTTTTTGGCTCCAGTCTGATGGTGTCCTGACTGCAGGTGTGACGCTAGCCACCAGAGATGGTGAGTTTGTCTGCATGATAAGCACGGGTGCTAGCTATGAAAGCTTTGTAAATGATGCAGCTAGTTTTTAAGATGGTGTAGGCCAGAAATGGGAGCCAATGGAGTTTCATCAGGATAGGGGTGATGTGATCCACGTACGGTCCATTACAATGAATAGGGGATGACATGGACCACTAAAGCTATGTTCAACTTCTGAACGTCCACACAACCTCAACTTGCTCTTTTTATCATCTCAGAATCTTCCGGTCACTGAGCATCGGCCGCAGCCATTGCCATGACAAACCAACTTACATCACACTCAGTTGCTGTGGAGAACAATGTCCCATCTCATGAGTAAAAAAACTCTAATTTATCAGAACAGGTCCTCTTTGCAGGCACCATTATTTTTTTTTATTTTTTTTTAATGGTTCTTGAATTAAAAGTTACACAGCTCAGTGATCAAGTAAGGTATAGAATATATCTCGTGTATATCTTGCGTACACATTAGCATAATCTTTGAACTAGTACACGTTGGTATACATGAAGACATTTACACAGTTTCCAAACATAGCAAACAGGCTCCGATTCTATTATTATCAACCACAACCAATCACTGGTGCTGAAGTGCAGTGAGGTCTTCTCTGTTCTCAGGGAAACTTAATGTTGGCATGTGGAGGTCAACGGAGAAAGCAGGTGGGTAAACATCAATATGCTGTGAATCCACCACAGGAGGCCAGAACTTTGCGAGACTGGGGGCCTCTGTTCAACACAACTGAAAACTTAGAATGAGCGTGATGTGCCCTCGACATTTTGATTTAGATCGCATGCTCCATTTTGTTCTCAGATGTGGACCCCGCAGGCACCATCTGGTTCTCAGTTGTGGACCCCGCAGGCCCCATCTGGTTCTCAGTTGTGGACCCCGCAGGCCCCATCTGGTTCTCAGATGTGGACCCCGCAGGCCCCATCTGGTTCTCAGATGTGGACCCCGCAGGCACCATCTTCTTCTCAGACGTGGACCCCGCAGGCACCGTCTTCTTCTCAGATGTGGACCCCGCAGGCACCATCTTCTTCTCAGATGTGGACCCCGCAGGCACCATCTGGTTCTCAGATGTGGACCCCGCAGGCACCATCTGGTTCTCAGATGTGGACCTCGCAGGCACCATCTGGTTCCCAGATGTGGACCCCGCAGGCCCCATCTTGTTCTCAGATGTGGATCCCGCAGGCACCATCTTGTTCTCAGATGTGGACCCCGCAGGGATCTTATCTTGCACATATTAACCCAATATCATTCCAATGAAGCCGCCATTGGCACAGCCGGCCCAAACTTTGGGCGCAAAGCGAAATCATAGAATGGTGCTTCCAAGAAATTTGCCGGGCATTCGAGGGACTTTAGAAAAAGGCTGACATGAACAAAGATAAATTTGCCATCATATTCACAAGTGGTGACAAAGCCCGGAGAGGCTTTAGGCGTCACCCATGGCACGGGGCCACTTGGCAGGAATGAAAGAGAACCAGGCAGCATGTATGTGCGCCAGGGCTTGGACTGTCTATGACCTACGGAATCCATGAGACTTTCAAGAACACACCTACACTCGCCCTGAAGCACGCTTTACCTCACTTCATTAAGTTTTGGCATGCTATAAAACAACCATAATAATTCTACAAGGCAAGACTTTTTGTTACTCACTCATTCCACACGTGTTATTAGTGGGGAGTGTGCCTAGGTGACAACATTGGAGATGAGGTTGTACGAGTCAGGAAACAGGATGGGATGTAAAATGATGGTACTAAAACAGCCTGCACGGCAGACAGTGCACCGAAAAAACACGACGACATTCTGCAAAGGTACTGGGCCAGGGCCGGCTTTACCTCAAAGTGTGAACCGGAAGCACTTCATTCATCAACAATTAGAGCAAAGTGCCCAGAAAGGAATGTTCTCACTTGCAACTTGTTTCACCTCCTGTTGCCTAGAGTGCAAGCTTTATACCCATGTATTTATTTACGTGTCTAGTTACCATGCCAACAGCTAGCATATATTAACGGTGTTTTTCTGAAGGTTTATTAGTGTGTCCCGTCCAGAGGTCTGGAGGTTTCCATGACATCTGAACGTCATACACTTGTATCCCGGCAGGGCCAACTCCATCTTTCAGCCTCTCATCTGAAGACAGGAAAGTACAAGACCAGAAACATAAATTAAAACTCCCTTTGAGTAAGGGCTGATTCCCCAGGCAGGGCCAGACAAGCTTCGCACTATTTCCCATGGCCTAATACAGACACACAAAGCAAAGGCGCGATATCAAGGGATAAAACCAGCAATGCGCCATTTATTTATTTTTATTTTAGAGGTTTTATATAGCGCTGGCTAGACCCAGAGGTATCAAAGCGCTTCACATGAGTACGAAGATATGGCAAAAACAATATATAAAACAAACATGGAATACCAGCAGGGAATAAAAGAGAAACGGCATGAAATTATACATATCAGATAAACAGGAAGATAGTGCAAAAAGCTATACAAGTCAGCTAAACAGATAGATAGTACACTAGCTATATACATATATAACATGGAGATTGGAGATCAAGTGCAGGGCGCATGTTAAGACCACCAATATTTATTGAGGAGGTGCATTTTGAGGTCTTTTTTAAAGCTGATTTAGGAAGGGTTGCAAAGCAGGTCTTTTGGGAGGGCATTCCAGATGTTAGGGGCATTTCCGGAAAAGGAGCGGGATTGTGTTTATCTACAATTTTAAAACATTACTGTTAGACTAAGTTTTCAATCATTATTACCAGTTAAAAATGCATACATTCGATTTTCATACGCCCCACACTCAACGTTTTGCCCGCTGAATTCACTGAATAAATGCCTACTCCAACTTTTCCCAACCCTTCGAGTTTTTGCAATGCACTGTGGGCCTTAGAGTTTAACGTATTAGTGGGCGTGAATCGGAAGTACACAAAAGGGGTGGGACTGCTACACAGGTGTTTAAAATTGGGTGAAGCAGTTGGGGATGTAGAATGGTTCTCAACGGGATGGTGAACAGCAACCAGAATGTTTAAGGTATGGATTCGTTTTGAGGTCCAGAAGAGGTGGATTACACATAGCTAAGTGAAATTAACAAAGTGAATTTGATCTGTGAAACGAACCAAAACTAGAGGGTTGGGAAAAGTTGGAGTAGGCATTTATTCAGTGAATTCAGCGGGCAAAACGTTGAGTGTGGGGCGTATGAAAATCGAATGTATGCATTTTTTACAGTTGTTTTATCTGTACGTAATCATTAACTGGTAATAATGATTGAAAACTTAGTCTAACAGTAATGTTTTAAAATTGTAGATAAACCCCTGACGAAGGGCCGGGAGGGGCCCGAAATGCATTGGGTGAAAAAAAGATTACTTTTGGAGGAACACTTATGCTACATTCCGTGCTCTAGGATAAGGCAAAATGTGCATGCCTACAGCATTTAAGGAGATAAATGTATCCATAAGAGTCTAACATGTGACTGGATAACAGGATTGAACTGCAGACAGAAAGAATAAAATTGGAATAAAACTTTTGACTAAATGGATTAATTTTGGCATCAATGCTATGCGTGAATTAATGCTGTGCATCCGGATTGGGGCGTCACTTCGCCCCATTGTTTCTAGCGCATATCATCGGCACTCAGGCCAATCCTGCCGCTGCTTTCAGCAGCATGAAAGCAGCACCAGGATTGGCCGGAATGCACTCTGGGAGCCTGTGCCTGGAGAAGCGAGGAGTGCGATGCGGCGCACAGGTAAGTGTTTTTTATTTTTGTCTCTCCCCCCGCCCTCGTTCCCTACCCCCCCAACCCGTCACTCCGTCAACTCGCCAGCCGCTGACTAACTACCCAAGAGGAATAAATACATCAAGCCAAACCCAAACAGCAAAACTGCAAGTACAGGTGGGATGGCATCGGCAGATATCACCACCAAATACATTGCAATATGTGCTACAGCGCTGGTGACAAATACTAAACCACATCAGGCATCAGGCTAGCCTACACCCACCCCGCTCACAAACACATCCAAGACGAAACAGAGGTCACATTATTGCTCCCAAGTAAACAGGGACTGTGGACAAATCAGTGAGAGAGATGGATGATTAGTGTCATCAACCCACAAAATGATATTTTACAAACTAGCAAACAGAGCCTCAGTGGCGATATTTCATGGGTTTGACATGTTCTGAATTGCAGTTAGAAACATTTAAGTCAATCGAGTATTTGATCACCTGCTGCACAGTTGACAAACAATGGTTCGCAATTCGACAGGTTATGACTGCTCCTTCTTGGATGGGATCTGTATTCTGTTAGGACACCTTCAAACCTAAGCCCAGATACTCATAATAAACAAGCATTAGAAATGCAATAGGTCTCGCATTGTTTTGATTTAGAGCTATTGGCATAGCTCAACAGCTATTGGACGCCTTGCAAGATACTCATACAGCGTGACTTTAGAAAGGAACAATCTCTAGACCATTGTTTTTCAAAAGACTGGGCAGATTAATAAAGGAATGCCATGGAAACTTGAGGCAGTTTCTAAAAATAAAAATTTAAAAATGTGAAGCTGCCTCGATATCTTTCGAAGTGTTTCAAAAATGCCATCAGCGTTTGGGTGTTGAATTTGATAGAATTGTGTTGATAAAAGGCACAATTGAACATATTGAATTCAAAAAGCATTAAAAAAAAATTAAACATCCTGCCTTATCTTTCCCCAAACCCTCTACAATGAGTTATCATATATATATTGGACATACTGTCTGAGAATATATTCGCAATGTTGTCCTTTGGTGATGGGAGGCCCTTTAAAAACCTTGTGCAGTCGAGGGGCATTTATAAACCGACTGGTCACTGCATGCACACACCTAAGTACCGTGTGTGGCATTTAGTGATGGGTGCGCTCTACTCGGGTATGGCTGTTCTTGGCATCTGTGTTGTGGGCGCCATGTTCCCTAATACAAAATCTGAATAACCCATTATTCTGTTACTTTATCTGGTCGTCCTCGTGCATCCAACCCGTCCCATATTTGATGTGCTTTTTTTTTGTGTAGAACCACGTCTTTGGGGCTTTGCAATAGTGGCCACATTGTTGTGTTATGTTGCGCACTATCATCCGTGGGGGCCTCCTGGCGTGTCTACCTGGAGTGCCGACCACTTAGTCTAGTTTAATCCTCAGGGTCACAACTCTTGGATGTTAACTTTTGGGTATCTCCACCGCCTCACTTATTAACTAACCCTTGATTTACCGGCCACAGTTCGGCCTTCCTGCAGTGTTAACAAGTCGAAAAGTATGGTTAAAAATAAATAACGGGTGATAACTTTTATTATTGAATTTGTGGTTGAAAACTTTAAAGAGCACATAAAATATCCTTCTTCGGTAAGTTCCATACGACAGCAAGAGGGGGGGGGGTGTACCCCTTTCTCACACCCCCTCCCCTGTTAACAGCCGGGTGGTGGTGGTATCTAACACAAGGCACGGATGCATCTAATGGTTTATTCAGGAACGAAGAATGCACGGCCCGTCTCCCTGCATCCATGTCCAGCAGCACATGCTGTGTCACTAGTAAGCACCGGGACTTTCATCTGATTTTCTTCTTGCAAATGTCTATTGCTCTCTACGTAGTTGGACTACTTGTTTTCCGGTTGAACCCTTGTATGTTCATATGATTCCTACCATAGCCCACGGTAAGCATGTGTGTATAGTGCTTGGATCATGGATGTGCCTTCGCTCTGCTACACTCACCCCAGCCCGCCTCCCCTGCACTGCTCTCCATGGACAGCTGAGATGAGGATTTAGTGCAGAGAAGGAAAACATCCCGGGCTGCCTGGCGTGCGTGAAATCTGCCATCCGTCCACTCCTACAGACTCAGTGACACAAAGGCGTGCGCTCGCACACACACACGCACGCATCCACGCGCTCACACATACACGGGGATTAGGAGAACAAGGGGGCGAGAAGGCACGACAAAGTAGTGCTCAAAGTCTAAACAAGCTGTCGACATTAGGCGAACAGCCGCTTGTTTATATTTGCATCGCGATTTCACTTTAAGTGAAAGCGTGATGCAAATATAAAACAAGCGGCCGCCCTTGCCAAAGGCGACTAGTTAAAGGAGAATGTATAACGCCACAAGTAAAACATCCAGTCTGGATGGGCCGGAGCAAAAGGAGACAGGGCGGTAACCAAAAAGCCTCAGTTTCAATCGGAGGCCACCGTTTACCATAAATGATGACGCCAGCCAATGGGAATATGGGTGGGGCTTCAAGTCCCCTTCTGAAAGCGTATCGATGACAATAAGCCTTGCAGAGCGAGGAGCGAATGCGCGCTCCAGCGCTAGGTCTGCGAGACCTAAAAAGAGACTTCTAGATGGAGACCTCGGGCACTACATGTGCAAAATTCTCTTTAGAGAACCAACAAGTCCTACATAGCCAATCAGTAAAGTCCCAACCCACATAAATGGTCACATGCTGGAGTGACCTCACAAACAATATTAAAATATCCAACATAGAAATACAACTTCAAAAATGGTCAGACCCGTCACAAATCAGTAATGATCTTTCAGACATGACAGTGTTTGGCATCCACACAACAGCCCACTGTTATCCATCTGGAGGCAAAATATAAATGACTCGCAGAGCAATCGAACCCATCAAACAAGTGAGAAATTGCTTAGAAGCTCTACACTGTAATGTAAACAAGGGAGAACCGCCAGCATGCAAAGACTAAAAGCAAGGACCCAAAGCATCGAACAAGTGTTACAGTGAAGCACTATGTAAAATCCTTGGAAAAGAAGACAAAAGGTAAGTGTGGGGGGAAGTGGAAAAAAACAACCTTCTCAATGACTAACAACTGGAATCGAGAACCAGAAGCAAAATAGGACACCATACTAGTGAAATTTAGGTAAATCCTCTGTGCCACAAGGAAGACCACCTGGCAGAGCTAGTACCCTTGACCTAAAGTCAGCATATAACGTGATGGACCGCCGCTACCTGCTAAAGGGACAGCCGCTAAAGGAATCTCAAGTATGGCCAGGGAGTGGGCCCAATCAATCGTCAGCAGTCGTAAAAAGAGGGTAAGAATAGCATTCTCTGAACAAAGTGTAAGGTCCATATAAATTGTGCCCCAGGGTACATACCTGTACATGTGTCCATTAACGTAGGTAATAAAGCAACATCTGCTGAAGTTCCAGAGGTAAGCGAAAGACACAAACTCACCTCTGTCTTGGCAATGGAAATAAAATCAATGCCACCAAGTGCTGGACCACATAATTTACTAGATGATGGCAGAACTTCCTATGTCTGAAGCTGGGCTGCACAAAGTATGGAACCACCCCATCCCATTCACCACCACCTTTGATAAAAGTCTAACCCACAATCTAGTTGCGATCTTTTATTTGGACCTACCCTTCACTCCTCAAGAAAATGCAGTGATCAAAGGGAGCATCCTTCAAATGTTCCTACTTCACATAGTCCTACCGCAGCCCTAAAAAAAAAAAAAGTGTGGAGCAACCACAGCAATCATCTAATCGGACTTATGGACTATTGAGTCCTACTTAACAAGTTAAGTAACAGACTTGTAGGAAACGCAGTCTCATTAAACCTGCTGCTATTTCAAACCTTAAAAGTTGGAACATTCATTTGAAGTATGCCCCAACTGCCTGAGCAGCTGAGGGCCCATGCCTTGTTTAATTCATGCATGGCGTTTATACAAGCATTGGCAAAGCCAAGATATCTGGATAAAATGTGCTAAAGCATGCAGCATTAGAACGAGACACCTGTGGAGTGGACCATGATGGATATATTTGTAAATTAGTCCCACATGCAGGTCAATGCAAGCATTCAAGTTGACATGGAAGGATACACCCAAACAGCCAGTAGCATCAAGTGAGAGTTGAATACTCCACTGGGCTGAGTCAAGACGTGATTGACAAAGTCTCCAGCTAATGGCTGCAGGAAGCTGGTCAAATAATGCCAATGGCTGAAAGGGGAGGACCCAAAGCTCACTCTATGTATATGTATAGATCGGTTTGACAACTGTGCTGTCAATCAAAACCCATGCATAAAAAATAAAAATATTCAGGTATGCAGCTGGATTTCGAAGACTAATGTATATGCTCTTTCAAAGAAAAGCGACTACAAAGACCAAAGGGAAATAATCTTTCTGCCATGCCTTGCCATACTTAAAGAGAAGTGGGGTCAGGGTACACCCCATCTCAGTGCCCAGACAGGTCACTGGTGCCATCCTTAAAGCAGCATTACTTATTGAAACTTTCAAACAGCAGAAAGAAACTGGAGGAAGAAAGGAGTGAACAGGCCCCAACGGAGCAAGGATTTCTGAAAACGGGAAGTTTTGGGCATGAATCATGATAACATTTTTTTTCTAGCACTGCAAATGAGGTTGCTGTTTTATCATTTTCAAAATTATAAAACAAGACAACAATCTGAAAGAATAATCCTAATTCCATTTAGAGCACCTGGAGAGGCTAGCCATATAAAGTTCTTAAGTAGTGCAGGTCCTCAACACACACTTCTCAACATACTGGCATGTGATCTTTACTTGGCAACGCGGCTATCCTCCCCAAACATTCTGGTACTTGCAGTGTTCAATATTCCCAAGCTTAGAACCTGAAAGTGGATCGAAGTTTTTAGTTTCGCTTCATATATTGATAGTAAACAAAGTTCTCGCATTTCAATGTGGAGCAATGGTGTAGTACAACCTTGCTCCGAACCTACATCAAGATAGTACAAAACACAGACTGTATTTGAGGTCAATCTATTGGTCAAATATGAATCTTAATTATCAAAAATACTTGAGTCAAATAGAAAATGTATTAATTGCAGAGATTCTTCGTAGGCCAACAGGTGTTTCACGACAACTTGCAACTTCCTCAGGGCCAAGATATTGATATTGCAAAATGCAATGTAAAATTCTCTGTTTCAAGCAAAAATGAACAATGATGAACAGAATAGGAATTATCTTGGGTATTAAGTAAAGGAACACATCCTACACATTCTGTGTACATGTAAAGGTTTAGACCGGGAAAGAAGATCCATGCTAAAGCCTGCCCTGAAAAGATTACAGATAAGATCGTGTAGACAGGCAGTGAAGGCCTGTTTTGAGGGAGAGGACATCCGGCTGGCCTGATGTCTGGTTCGTTTCTTGGACATGGCGGGAATAAAACTAAGGACGGCGGAGCAGGAACAAAAGCTAATGAACACCCTCTAGCCGCTTTTTCCCCTGACAAGCAACAGCCTATTTTTCCGGCTTACAACATCACTTTAAAGGACAACAATCTGTAACCTTTTGAGCATCTCTAAGGACTACAGACATCTTATTAATAATGTTGTTAAGGCATGGCCTCTCTTTCCTTTTTTCTTTTAAAACTCAGATCAAGGATTTTAAGATTTTAAGAGCGTCCCAATTGGGAAAGTATTATCTGGTTTTTAATATTTTAAGCCAATGGCCACAAGTGCTTAACCTTCTTAACTTGATTTAAAACAAACTATGCACATGGGAAGAATAATGCTAACTGAGATTGTGCTCACAGGTATACAGAAGTGCTAAATGTGACTTCCCTTGAAAGGACTTGAGAGACGATTATGTAAAGACGGCCTCAGCATCTTACGTGAATGAGATAATAATGAGATAATAATGTGTGTTTTAATTAGTTGTACTCTTTTTAATGAGCAATTTTATGCAATGGTTTTTATTAACTAAGCATATAATAAAATATTATATTATATATTAAGTAGTATATTAATGTGCAGTGTTAGTTCATGTAGGGAATAAAATGAAATTAAACTACACTCATGGTACGAATGACGAGTGTAACAGAGGGTCAAGATGGTAGTCTCTCCAGCATAATAAAGTATTATGGGTACAGTACCTCATAAAGGTGCAGAAGTAATGGCTTATGTGGCACCCCTGTATGCAGAGGAACTAGAGTTATTATACAGTCAACACAACAGTGGTTCCTTCTGAATTATTCATTACACATTTTCATATATATCGCTGCAGATCATTGAATGTATTAACAAAATTACATTCGTAAGTACAACGTAGCCCTACATATAAGCACACAAAAAGACACTTAATTTTGGAGTCAAGTAAATATTCATGACTCAAAAGGGCTAAGAGGGTGCTCCAACTAAAAGTGAGATGGTGCAGTGCAAGTGAGTTGTGAAGAAGTAGCTATTGATAATATGCCAATAAGTCTTCACAGCAATCCTATTGGCTGCAGTATCAAATATTGATCAGGACACAGTTCTCAGTTAACTCAATTGTCTCTCAACAGTATTAATTTAGTAAATAAATGCAGTCCAATATTGGAATTAAAGTCAACATTTCGACACCGCAGTCAATCCTTTGAGCCTGGGTCTTCTTCAGGACAAAGTTTTGCCCTAGCGGGAAAAAATGCAGCCAAAGCAGAGGATTGGAAGAAACAGTTGGGTTTCACTACATCCCAACTTGGTGTCAAAGATGGGTTCAAAAGACCGACTAAAAGATTGAGCACTGCCACAGCAAACAATACAGGATCTGGGGCGGCCCCACGAAGGTGAACCAACTCATTGATGAGACAAACTACTTTGTATTACTCTTACAAACACTTTTGGCAAGATGGCTCAATGCATTACGCACTTGCTGCTGACATCTGGTGTGACCTGCAGAACTTAATCACAGCAAGGCCAAATCATCAATTCATCCTTCGCAGGTGAATAAATGACTACATGTAGGCTGATTAACAGCAACACCTATTTAAAGCGCTCAAGTGGCACAAATACATGCAGGCATAGAAACTAATTGTTTTTGCTAATTCTTTTTGTTTCTCAAGAAGGGTCATGTCAGGTTTCAAGAGCTTAGACATATCTGAAACAGTGACATACATTACTCATGTTTGTTCATAATATCTACATAAAATGGAGAGAGACTTAAAGCTAGAGGAGGGAGGGCGGGCACCATAGGGTGGTCGGGTGTACATCCAAATCTTGCATCTCTTGTGTTCCAGGACAGGGGGGCTGGCACCATCAGCGAGTCTCACACCGGTACCTGCAGGTTCGGAATCCAGTTGAGGCACAACGTAAAGTCCCAATGATGTGTTTGCACACACTTTGGAACATTCAGGAGGTGCAAAGAGAGTTCAGGGTGGAAAAACCTGCCAAGAATAAGTCTCCCATGAGGAGTAGCAAAGGCAAAGCAGAGGGGTAAAGGGTTGGGGCATTGTACGTGTGAAAGCAGAGGGATGCAAAGAAACACCGTTGTGAAGGCTGTCTATGACTTGCGGAGGGTGGGAATAGCTGGGACAGCCATGGTAAAGAATGACTCTAAGGAGGCAATTTTTAAAAAATGCAATTGTACAGGTCACAGGTATAATAAGCATATTATGTTTTAGACGCCATTGTTTGGGGGGGGGGGTAGTAATTCACAAAAATCCCCACGAGTATAAACAGAAATGTACAAAACAATTTACCATTTTCTGATCTGCTCCAACATCCCCTGGTCGCTGTCTTCCTGGCAAACAGAGGCTACAGGATTAGTTAGGACAGACCTCAACATGCATTTAACCCCACCTCCACCTGTAAAACTAGTTTATGGGGTCCCCAAAAATGACACAAAAGTATAATATTACAATTACTATGTAAAAGCTCAAATGTGGCAAGTGAGCTAAAGCACTGTAGTGCATCCCCCAACAAATGTAGAACAAGCATTTGCAATGCAATAGGTCTCGCAGTTACCCGAGTTTAAGATCATGGCATGGCATGGCGCCTGTGATGCTTTGTGACCATAACTGAAGGGAGAACGCTTCTTTTGCACTGTGTTCCAGTAATTTTAAAATTTAGGTATAATTTAGCTTTTAAAAATAACTGTGTACATTTCCTTTGCTATTTTGCACATTTATGCCTGCACTGTTTCTCGAGCTGTGTTAAAGCTCAGGGGGGTAGTTTTAGCGATAAGTCAGCGTTCTAGTTGCTGACGTCGACGTAAGAGCTTCGGCCCTTAAAACGGCCGATGACGCGACCGCGCAGCGGACGCGCGCGCGCCGCTGGCGCGCCTGAGGCGCGCCTAAGGCAAGCCCGTCCGCGCCCAGCCGTGGCCAGGGGCAGGAACCCCTGCTGAGATTGAGAAAGAGAGGATTGTTTATACCGCTGAAGAACTCTACCATTTGAAAGGAGAACTTGAATGTGAGTGTCAACATAACCTACGGGTAGATAGTCTCAGCACTTATTGCGCACACTGTGATTTTAGATTTCTAACTACATATCATTTAGGAACCGGTACTGGCAATATAAAACTGATTACGTTGCTTTTATTGAATTGCCGTTCACTCCCTAAACATTCGGCTGAAATGTTCTTACTTTTAGAGGAGAGGAAGCCCGATGTTCTGTTTTTAACAGAGACCTGGCTAAACAAGGAGGCAGACGCCGACATTGTTCAAACACTACCTCCTAACTACTCTATCCAGAGGCTTGATCGAAATGGAGGACGGGGAGGCGGATTAGCTATTATTTACAAGGACAACCTTGTATGCCGGTTTACGACTAACCCTATTCCTGACTGTGAAAGTATGCTTTTTATAATCAACCTTTCCCCCAGTTTCACTTTTTCCGGGATCTTAGTTTATCGACCTCCGGGTCCTCTTGGTCTTTTTAACAAAGATCTACTTGAATGTGTAGCACATTCGGTTAGCTCTTCCCCCAATTTTACTATCTTGGGAGATTTTAATATGCATTTCGATGATGCGGAATCTGCATCTTCTTTAGAATTGATTGAGGAGCTTTCTACCGCTCAACTTTTTTTTAAAAGGACTCGGCCCTACCCATATTAAAGGCCACATGCTTGACCCCGTTTTCTCTAATATACAAAACCTACAGCTGGGTAATACAGTTCCTCTACCCTGGTCCGACCATTTTTAATTCCCTTTAGTTGGACTCTAACTGATTTTACTTCGCCCTCTGTGCGAACTAGGAAATTTGCGCGCAAATGGTCGAAACTCCCTTAGAGGCTTGGATAGATAATTTAAACAATTCCATCCCATCACCTCATTTAAACCCTAACGTGGCTAATGAGAATTTTAATAACTGGCTTGAGATATCACTTAATCGTATCCTCCCCAAAGTAGCGATTTCAGAAAAGGATGGAGAGAAAAATAATCCCTGGTACTCACATAAACTAAGGGAACTGAAACAGCAATGTAAGAAACTGGAAAGAAGTTGGAGAAAGGATTTCTCTATTTCTAGGAAAGTTATATATAGAGAAGCTATCAGAATTTATAAAACTGAAGTAAAAAGCTCTCAAGCCCTCTATTTTCAGGAAAAAATTACAAGAGCGGCAAATTCACCGCGAGAAATATTTAAAATCGCTAAAGCGCTCCTTATACCTCCGGCTCCTCCTATTGCTTTGGATAAAGCCCAATTGCAATGCGACCAAATTGCGGATTTTTTCTTTGAGAAAATTCAAGCTATATATAAATCGTTCCCTTTAATTATAGACCAACATTCTTCTCTATCAGGAAATGTAGCCACTCCGGAAGGTCAAACTTTGTTGGAGGATTTTCCGTCGTTAGATCTTCCTACCTTGATAGGGCTGCTAAGAGATTTAAAAATCGGGCTTGCCCTTAGATCCTGCCCCGCCCGCGGTCCTCCATCAGATTTGTGAGGTCGTCTCACCAGTTATCCTTGAGGTGATCAATATCTCTCTCAAATCGGGTATAGTACCGTCTTCTTGGAAACATGCTAGGGTCAAAGCACTTTTGAAGAAGCCCAATTTGGACCCTGAAGACTGGGCTAACTATCGTCCCATCTCTTTATTACCCGGACTAAGTAAACTTGCTGAGAAATACACGAATTCTATTTTATCCACCTTTTTAGAAAACAATAATCGTTTACACCCAACCCAAACTGGCTTTAGACCTCGACAGGGCACGGAAACTGCCCTTATTGCTGTGGTGGAAGAAACTAGGAAGATTCTTGATGCCGGAGGCTGCGCTGCTTTGATCTTATTAGATCTTAGCGCAGCCTTCGACACGGTAAATCATCAGTTGATGATTCAAAGACTTAGGGAAGTGGGAGTGGCCGGATCAGCTTTAAAATGGCTACAATCCTTCCTTCAAAACAGAGTTTTCACAGTCTTTGAAGAAGAATCCGCCTCTAAACAAATACCTCTGATATGTGGGGTTCCTCAAGGCTCTTCCCTGAGCCCCACTATGTTTAATATATATTTGCGGTCATTAGCAGAAACGGTACACCCCTTTGGTATACAGATTGTCACATACGCTGATGACACTCAATTGATTGTCTCCCTGACTCAACAATTCCAACAAGGCCACAATCTAGCTGCATGCCTTGAGAAGGTTTTTTATTGGATGAACAATTCATTTTTAAAACTCAATGGAGCTAAGACGGAACTTATGCTGCTGGGGAAGTCTGCCCCCCTAAACATTGATTCCTTTTGGCCCAGCTGCCTAGGCCCTCCCCCTGTTCCTAAGCAGCAAATTAAAAGTCTAGGAGTTTGGCTTGATTCAAATTTAAACTTCAATGAACAATCACGTAAAGTAGCGGCCTGTTGCTACGGCCTTTTAAGAATGGTTCGGAAGATCCTTCCTTTACTACCTTTTATGGCCAGACGACTGCTGGTCCAAGCTCTTATTCTTTCACGGCTGGACTATGCGAATGCTATCTATTTGGGAGCCCCACTATCTACTACTAAAAGACTTCAAACAGTGCAGAACTGTGCGGCGCGCATGTTGTTAAATATTCCGAGACGCATCTCGGCTAAACCCGCTCTCACCTCTCTGCACTGGCTTCCGGTCTGTCAAAGAATTCAATTTAAGGCAATGTGCATCGTACACAAAGCACTCTTTGATAATGGCCCTTGTCTGACTCGCTCATGGATTCAATCCTATTGTCCTAACAGACCCCTTAGATCGGCGAATAAAGGCCTTATTGTAGTCCCTAAGATTAAACGCTCTCGGAGTGGAGGTCGACTGTTTACATACAATGCAGCCAGATTATGGAATAGTCTTCCTCTCCACCTACGCTCTGAGGCTAATCACTTTAAGTTCAGGAAACCTTTGAAAACCTCTCTTTTCCTTTGAGTGTCGCATAGCATCACTGTTGTCGCAGCGCTGGGATGCCTCCGGGTAACCACGCGCTCTAGAAATGCTACTTCATTCATTCATTCATTCATTATTTATGTTTTTAAAACGAAAACAAAAATAAAAGGCATTGTTATTTGCAAAGTCAATAGCTCAAACTCGCATAAATGCGAGACCTATTGCATTGCAAATGCTTGTTGTCGAGTATGGCATAGCGTGGAGTCGACCTTGACCACAGACATAAGAGTGCTTTACCACAGACACAGACTCCGTTACATGTTTTCTTTGTTCTTAGCTTTTTTCGGCACAGAGAGATTTCCCTGCAAGTTCCCCATTTGGAATAGTTTCTCGTTTCTTAATTATGGAATATATATTTATAACTTTAATGCAGTTTCAATTCATCTTACTGGGAACTGAAAGAGACCAGAATTGATTTTAGACATTTAGGCAATTACCGTGCTGCACACGGGTGGATAAGGATGAGATTTGCTGAAATGTGCTTGCCGGCTTTCGAAATTAATTATTCTGCTCTGCGAGCCCTCAGCTGGGATATCTAGCACATAAGCGTGTGAAAGTGCTATGTAAACAACTTCAAGACAAACAAGACGCGTTTACTTGGCCCCGGTGTCTGGGTTTGTAACCTACCCATGTGGATGAGGGGGGCAGTCAAATAAATGGTCGTCTGTGAACAGAATGTTAAATAGCGCCTTCATAAAATGGCTGCTGGTCGGTGGATTCCAACCATGAAGATTCTTTTCTTGGCGTTTGTACGCCATCCCAATGTTGTTAAAGGCAGAGGTGAAGTACCGGAATTGGTTACAGTTAGCAAAGTACGTGGACGCTTTATTTGCACTTCTTCCTTAGGACAGGGCCTGTGCATCCTGCAGACTTAGTACAAGGTGTATGTGTAATGCAGAGGCTGCTGCACACTGCCAATCTTCTGTAGGAGTCCTACCGACACAAGGAGTGTTGTGGCGCTTTTGAGAATATGGAGAGAAAGATGAATTACGGATAGGGTGACCAGATTCTCAAAACAAAAACGGGGACAGGTCATAGACATAGAAGTAGGTCTACGGTTTGCAGTAACCATCGACATAAAAGTAGGACTATTTGACAGCTGTCAGAGATAAAAAAAGGACTACAATGACAGCTCCCTCCACATACCGAGATGAAGCATTACAGACGACAAATCAGAGGTCTTTTATTGGCAGAAACCATTAATTCCATTTAAACAGACTTTGCCTCAACATTTGCTATTGTTGGTGACCACCCATGCCTTGAAATTCCAAGTATGTTTTCTTATTAAATAAGTGTGTGTATATATATATATTAAAGCTCCGGTCCACCGAAATGTGCCATCAGCACTCCGGAATGGGTGCGGCTTTAGGCGTGGCGGCGGGTCCACGTATCAATATTCGCTCAAGCTCCTTACTCCGAAGAAAAGAAGACGTCGCACTCACGGGTGAATTCATTAGTTTATTCCACAAAGACGGGACGCGTTTCGGCTAACGCCTTTCTCGACCACTGGTATATATATATATTCAAGAACGGTTCCCCTCCTCACCCTCCTGACGGCGATGAAGAAGGCACGAACTCCGCGTGTACTTGGCGCAAGTAATTTTATTTGCTCACAAACAGTCATCATTACGCGTTTCGACCGGCAAAACCGGCCTTGATCACATGTATATATTATGACTGTTAACTGTGAACAATAAAGAAAATCGCACAGTTGAAGAGGAGTTCGTGCTCTCTTGTTTTTGCCGCGAGGAAGTGAACGAGTGCATCGCTATCGAGTTTGATATATTATATATATATATATATATACATACTGTAGTCGTCAAGATCAGATACTGCTGTTTGTAGAATACTCCTCCCCGTAAAGTACTCCCCCTTCATTCAGCACAGTTGACTGAAATATAAATAATGTTTGCTTTATTTAAAAAAAACTTTCACATTTAAAGACATTCTTGATTGAAGAATTATATACACAGGGTAAAAATCCATAAAGTAGGACCAAACTGAAAGACAGCTAAAAATGCTGTTTGATGTAAAAGGTCTATTGTTGCATTGCACAGTACTTATCTGAAGAATGGATTTGCTGCAGCACTATTTTGTCTTGCATTAACCGATTGTGGAACTCACTGCAGCTTTGTTCAAAGTTGACCCTTGTGATCAACAAGGTTTTTAGAGTCTCCAGTTCCATTCGGTTTCTTTCATCAGTCCACGTGTTATTCATAATGGAAAAAATTATTTCCACTGGAGCATTAGTTCCTGGCAGACATAATGCAAACTGGACCATCAGGCCAATGTTCTTAAATGTAATATTATGAGTTTGGAAATGGGTGAATATTTCCACCCAACGATCCTCTGCAGTCTTCTTCTGGTCATTCCATGCGGCGACTCGATCTGCTGTGTATTTTCGTACACAGGTGATTTCATCAAAAAGCTCCATTTCATCCATCTCAAATGTGCTTGATACAGATTGTACAAATAACAGACGCATTTCAACATTATCCCAGACAGGACCAGCATCAAGAAGGATCCAGAAAAAAGAGTTCAAGTCAGAAAAAAATGCCCCCCACTCTTCCAAGTAATCAATACTGCTATTGTAGAAAGCACACACAGAGTTACAGATTTTTGTTTCTGGTGAGAGCCCTAAGGCCCATGAAGCAGGCATCTCTCCTTTCCTTCAATTTCCCTATTAATTGTGTAATTTGTCTTGCAATATCTATGGCATTTGCATGCTGCTTTTCCATCTCCTTTATTGTGTCACTAAAAAGAGCCAGTTGGTTGCGCAAAAACCAGAGCCAGATTTCAGCAAGAGGGTTTTCGAAAAACATGACAATTGCTGTTGGGGGATTTGCTTGGGACAAAAAATACGAACGTAGGGCTGGGAACAGTTTTAGCACCCTGTCAACTGCAGGCAGTAGGGAAAGCCAGCGAGTGTGGCTAGTACTTAGGAGTCGTTGATAATCTATATCAACAAACTCACAAACTTCTTTCAGTTGTTCAGTTCGGACAGTGTAAATGTGGAAATATTTGTACAGTTTTAACACAAAAGATTCTATGTCCATTGGCAGCCCATCAGCAGCGGTTTGCACTGCATTATGGACAATGTGTGCAGCACAACCTATCCCTAGTACTTTATTATGAGGAATAGCTTCCTTAAGCTTGCAGAAAACATTGTTCTTTCCGGCTCTAACCTTTCCCCCAAAGTTTGTATTCGTATTATCTGCACAAAACCCAACTACTTTTTCAAGCAAATTACACTTTTGAAGGGCATGGTACAGTTGTTCAAAGAGTATTGCAGATGTTTCACCAGGAACTGAGGTAAACTCTAAAATTTTCACCTTAACACCCTCAAAATACTTGAAATACCTAATCACAATTGGTATCAATTTAACTTCTTTCCTATTGGAAGCATCAATAGACACAGATATACAAGCAATGCTACTCAAGTCAGAATTAAGGTCAATCATTGCGAGAGGAGCCAGTACTTTTGTAATCAAGGCTACAGTCTTGGTGCGAGCACAGCAAAACTTTTCATCATACAGTTTCCGAATCAATGCTGATGTACAGTCCATTGACCGAAAACTGTGGTTATGTTTAGCAAGATGATATGCTAATGTACCTTCAGCAGCAGCCCTACTGAGTTCAGCATGTCCAGGGGTTGCCTTACCCAAAAAAGTGGTAATGTTGCTGTTGCTGCTTGAAGATTCGACCCAGAACTTGTGTTTTTTTGTCTGTATGTGCTCCTTTATATTAGACTTTCCACCATGGCCAATGGAGAATGTAGATTTGCAGATCTTGCAGAACACGTTGGCATTACTGTTCCCGACCTTGCTCAGAAAGGGGAAAGATCTTTGCATCTCCTCGCTGACGGAACACGGTCGCTTAGGCATCTCTCCGGTAGGTAGCTAGCTATCCTTTCTGTGTTTTAATTTGGAGAAGAAAAAAAAGTCATGTAACTATGACGCCTACTGACACAAAACTGTAAGCAAGTTTCATATAAAAAAAGTTACGTTTACGCACATAGCAAACACATTCTTCTTTTCAAAATATCCATAATGAAGCTCCAGGGAAAAAATAGTGCCCAAAAGTTAAAAACATTTCAGAAGGCAGCATTCATCAGCATTGTTGAAAAATACTTGCTGCAATGTCTTGAACTTTGAAGATAAAAATCAGATGAAAAATGTCCAAGAAGTCATTTTTACCATTTTGCAAGTTGTGTGATCATCCTTGCCAATTGGAGATTCTGGTATCAAGTACCACAGTCCAGTAAAGTGTTGCCAACTTAGAAGCTCAATTTATGATTGGAAGAAGCATTTTGGGATGTTACTACTGTTTAATTTGTTAATTAGTTGAGGTATCAGCGATTAATTTGATGGTTTAAGGAGAAGCAGTCAAATCAGACAATTGATTTCCACCTAATATACTGGTGTTACATGAGAAAAATATTGAAGATCCAAGTACAAAAGGAAAGGGCATGTTGAAGCTTTCTTTTAGGCTGAGGAACGCCATGCTGCTTGAGCTTTTGGGTGTTTTGAGTAACCGAATTTTGAAAAAGCTTAACGTAATTCAATATTGTTTGGCATCATGAAGGCTTGAAATAGCTGAAGTTGGGTGGAAGGATTTCCTGAACAGGAGGCCCCAAAATATGTCTTGCCCAGAGCTCCAAAAGTCCATAAGATGGCACAGGGACATGTAACCAGACATGCCACACAATGGCACCGAGAACACATTGACACATATCATTTTGGAATTCCATTTGCATAGTGCGTCATTCACCGCTATCTATATTACTATACATCTACCTTTCACAACATGACAACTAGTATATGTGTGTGTGGATAGATAGATAGATAGATTCCCCTATGACATCACTTCCTGTGACAATAATGTGCATTGCCTATGCCAACCCAGACTTTTTTCAGGATTCTGGAACATTCTGCAACAGACTATGTTTCTGAAATGGCTGCAAGGACTTCAACATGACTACGGCTTAGCGTGCCAGGAGACATTCACCTTTGAGGGGCACCTCAAGTGGCCACCTCACTCCTTGTCAATTGTTTCCAGTCCTGGGCTTTTCAGATAATTCATTGCTATCAGGTTTGCTCATCTGAGGAGTTCAATGGAAGCAAACCAAAGACTACAACACCCAGAATGCACCAAGCTGTCCCAAGAAAGACCCTGACGGTGATTGATGTGACCACTGTACAGACACAGACCTCCCAAACCACTCTATTTGCCTGTGTGCCAGTCTGCCTCTCCTGCCAATGCACCACTCCAAGCACAGCACTCACATGAAAGAGGTGCAGAACAGCATTACCAATGAGCAGTTGCATTACATGAGGACACATTCATTTTTTTGTTAGGCAAATAAAAATACAACTTGACTCAAGATACACAGCAATATGACCTTAAAAATAGGGAAGTTTTTAGATCATAAAATCTGTTTTCTTCAGAACAAATTTGTATTTCAGAAACATCAATATTCTAGTTATGGCTACGCAGGAAATCATTCTCACTAAATTCAGTCTTTCTCAGAGAGTGACCAAAATAGGAACACTGATTTTTCTAGCTACATTGTTTTTACGTTCTGTGTGGGAAACTGGCTATAGAAATTCAAACCCTTAAATAATTCCCCATTATTATAAAGAACCCCTTAAAAAAACTTCAAATTTATGCAGGAGTTTGCCCAGGTCATCACCGGGCCTTATGTATAATAAGTTGTCCTCACAGAGCCTGTGTCGGGAGGAGTGACAGGCTTAGTGAGGTTAGAAGAATACAAATGCATCAAACTGCACATGCTGTGAGTCCAGCAAATTAAAGATGAAGGGGGAGGCAAATGGTCTACCTTCTCTACAGCTTGCAAAATTACGTTATCAATGGTTGGCTTTCTCTTCAGTGACCAACTGTTCTAAACTCACACACAAAAAGGAAGCTGTCCATGAGAGAATATGCGAATGAGGTCTGGAGAAAGATTGGTTTTGATATTTATTGCCAGTCCCTTAAGATGTTATTTCAAGGCCTGATGTAGACTTTATTTCCAGTTCTATGGTTGTGTATGAAATAAAGGGATGACACTGCATTCTGAAATGCACCTAGTTGACATTTGCCATCCTACTTCAAAAAGAAAAACTGACAATGGCTGAGCAGTGTATTAACAGGTTTGACTAGACATTTGTCGAATTCCCCCTCCATTTTGCCCCTCCAGCTTTCCCTGGACCATATCCCTGTTTGCACAATTGTTACAAAAATCACTACGAGAAATAAGAAACCTACCCATGAAGACCATTGCCACACTATTCAGGATGCCGCCTCATTCAGAGGTTTCCCATGGTCAATTGAGATCACGAATGCCAGACTTCATCACCTCTACAGTTGACAGTTATAATGATCTTCGTTTAGACATATTTTTGGCATTTGCATTAATGTCTTCATTAAGGTCCTTAACCTGTTCTGCCTTCTAATTCAGATAAAGCCTAATGAATGCTTTAACATTCAATTCCTTTACTGAGGTCTGCTTCCGTCCTGTCTTAGTACATCTAGATTTCAGATGGTGGTCCAACTTTATTCCTGGAAAGTTTCTAGACATACCAACTCTGGTTTTTCTTTCTGCTCCAGATTCAAATAAATGGCTCGGCATTTATGGTTGAAAACTATTTTAAGTCAATCAATCAACTCCAAGTGGCTGTAGCACAGGCTTACTGGCTCAAAGGCTATGAATCTAAAAATTATATCTTGTAAAATCTACTCTGGTTGTATCCTCATTTATAGGCCTTCTTACAACAGTACTTAAGGGATAATTGTTGCTGGAAACTAAACAGCACACTATACAGAAGACTAATTGGGTATGAAGTGGTGTCTGTACTGCTTATAGGCACAAACCTTTTCACAATGGGAAAACGATCTTTAAAAATGTTTGCTGGGGTCTTGCCAAAATAACCCTATTTAATTACTTTCCAACTTGAAGTGAAAAGAACCTGACCGACCATCAAGATCATGCAATGAGTTAAGCATCTGCTAGTGTCACCTGGTCAAAAGTTTAAATCCCGACACAGTAAACATTGCCTGCAATCTTAAATTAAGTATGATGAAATTAGGTATCGCAATACATGGTAGTTACAGCACTTAGAAATAGCAAAAAGATTGTAAATAATACATAAATACTAAATTATTTTTGCTCTTAAGCTTTTATGTATTTACTTAGTGAGGAATGGGTGCTACACTCTTTGGGGGAAAATATGCTTCGATTATCAGGGTTCGAAAAGAATTGTGCCCACTTTAGGGATCCTAATCTGTTTCAGATCTCATCACCTGCTCTAAAACGGGCCTTTGACACAGCCAAAGCAAAGCACACCAGAGAATGACGTGAAAGAAAAATCTTTCGATTGGAAATGAGCCTCCATTCGACATCAACTACTAACATAAACATAAATCAATAAAACAGAACGAGTCAGCATTGGCAGTGAGAGTGATTTGAAAAAGATGAATGGTGCTTCGCGGTGGAATGAGAAAGCTGCAGCAAAGCGGGGAAGGGGATTAAAAAAACGGCCATTAAAATACTCACGTTGCAGGCTTGCAGGCTGGGAGGGCAAGTCTTGTGTGGCTTCAGAGGATCCTGGCTGAGGCAGCTCTGATGCGGAGGCAGGGTCCCGACGGTGCTGGTAGGGCTGGGGAAGCGTCACGAAGCTGCTGCTGGATTCTGTTGTAGTCCCTCGCTCGCTTTAAGGCAGAGCAGGGTCACACTGGAATCTTGCTGCAGGCTGTAAAAGCAGGGTCATGCCGGTCACAGGTGGTTCTAACCAGCTGGTGTGCCGATGGCTGCCACGATGACGTAGGTGGCGCTGCGTGTACAAAGAGAAGGGACATCCCGCGAGAAAATGTCTCTCTTCAAAGGATTTCCCTTCCTGCTACAGCGCTCACCTCAGTGACGTCACACGCCGTAAGCAGTGCAAAACCGGAACAATAATGAAAAACCGGGACATTTCTGTGTTTAACCCGGACACTTTTCGAAAACCGGGACATTTGATTCACCTGCAGAAAAGTGTTGGGACACTTCTCTAAGAACGGGGACCGTCCAGGGAAAACCGGGACGTCTGGTCACCCTAATTATGGAGGCAGCCCAAACCACGGGCGGACGGCATGGAGGGATCGCTGCGCTCCCTTCCCAACCCCCCCCCCCCCATCTCTTCCCCTCCGCCCCCAGTGAATGATTTGGTGGCAGCACCGGGAAGCTAATGGGAGACAAAGAGACGACCAGCCTTGGCAAGGAAAGACCCCTGCCTGAGGCAGCAGTGGTAAATGTAAAAGGTGTCACAGCGCTATGTGCCATGCCTACCCGAGACACCTTGTAATACTAATCCCATGAGGTTACACTATTAGGCTCAACTCCCGTGAAAAACAAGCAGAACACAACTTTGCTACTGCTTGCTGACCCCCACACACAGCTTTCGGAGGCATTCCGGAACCGAGAGAGGATTCCGGAGTGTTTGGGGTATGCATTCATTGGCCTCCTCCCTGCCTGCCTGGAGATGTGGTAGACCCCCTATCTGACGTGCGCAGATGGCTAAACCTCCGACTGCCCGAGCATGGATTTCGTACCTGGAAAAGATGGACACTACCCACTGTGGCATGCGCCGGCTGCATTACGCTTCTTCTGAGGAAGCACTGACGGGGCACAATGCGGGGGTACACACAACAAGAGTTGTAGCAGCGCAGCAGGGGCCTGATAGAGACAGGGAGGGCGGGAGCGAGCTAGCGTTGTGCTAACGCCGCGAGCCGTACGCGTGCACAACTCCTGTCCACCGTACGCGTGCACATCTCCTGTCCCCCTTCCGAAAAGAAATCGACAACAATAGATCTCGCCAAGCGAGCAGCGCATGCGCTGCGTCGGCTAGGCGAGACCTAAAAAATGATATGCAGCAGTGTTTCAGCTCATCACAACACATTCAATTTTAAGCAAGAGTGCATGCATTTGAAAATAAGGGGGCATTTTTAAAGAAAAGTCAGAAAACTATGCTGCGCGTTTTTTTTTTCCCTCAAAATAAATGCAGTACTTAAAATTAAAGGTATATTGTGTAAGTGAGGTATCAAAAACATCGCGCTTCGGGGGCGTGGCTAACTGCCGATGGGAATGGCCGCTCGGTAGCTCGGCTCCGGAGCGCCACTCCCGCATTATCCAAATAATCCAGGGTCCCGCCGATCTGATCTACACCCTGCAGCCTTCTCCTATGTCCGGTGGCACCTAGCGACATTGTGTGCGAGTTTGGTCCGGATTGGTGGCTGCACCGGCGACGAGCTCCACGGACCGAGTCTTTGCCGGCGTCCCCGCTGGAGGGGGTGCACCTCAGCTGGTGCGCGTAACTACGCGAGACCGCGGCTGCGGCCTACCACCCCGGGGACCGGCGGTACCGACGAGACGCAATAACCGGCGCTTCACCCTGGGCCAGGCGGGAGCCGGCGGGGATTGCTCGGAGGCCTGAGAGGTGGTGGAACCGGAGAGTGAGCGTTGACGACCCCGCAGGAGAACATAGGGCCTGGTCGGGCCCGTCCGTGTGAGTAGCGCTATAAGCGGCCCCGTGGCCTCTAATCCTATGACTAAGCGGGCCCGTCCACGAATGTCAAAGTCCCGCTAGCGACCCGGAGAACTACTGTGGACCTGGGACAGCGGCTGCGTGGTCCTGCGGTGGCTCGAGCGGGCCTGATGTAGAGACCCATCAATCCTGGCTTCGCACTCCGCAGCCTTTTCTACTACACTCGAGGGGGCACATTCGGGATAGCACGGGGCCCACAAACGACCCAGAAGCTGGTTGGGTACCTAACGCATCCGGTGTGGGGTACAACAGTGACCTGACGAGGCTCGGCGCAGGAACCCGCTAATCCCTTTCCCCCCCGCTGTGTGACTGAGGCCGGGCGTAAGCAACGGGTGGGGCCCCAGACGACCTGGAGCAAGGGTGCTCCCTAGCGCGACAGGAATATCTCACACCAGGTTCAGTGAGATTAGACACTGCGGCGGATCTCCGCGGTGTCCCGTTGGCCCCGCTAGGACCGCCTCGGCGGCCGGAGCAACACACTATAGCTGAAAAGACGACGTGAAAACGGAGGAGATAGAGGCCCAAACCCACCCAGACCCTCTCTTGTTGGATTCGGAGTTTGGTGGGGCGCCACTAGAACTCATCTGACATTACACTCCCTGTGGGGTACTCCCCTGGTTGGGGTGCGTTCCGTGAAATCCGACAGGCCGGGTGGAAGACCCCACTGCAGGCGGCGGGGAGTAGCGGCCGCACTCTGCAGCCGGGTGGGGCCAACGAGGCGGTGACCATGGCGACCGGACGTAGCAACAGATCAGCTACACAGACCAAGCTGGATAAATTTGCCTGGCAAAAACAACAGAATGGGGAGCGGGACGAGGCGGTAGCCTCAGGCGATACGGCGGAACCCACGAATAAAGATCTCCTTGAGGCGATCACTGCCATTAAAACGTCCCTCGAGGCGAAGATCGACACAGTGGCCACCGATGTGGGGCTGATCAGGGAAAACATGAAAAAAGTCGCTGAGCGTGTGGGAACAGTGGAGAGCACGACCAAAGAACTGAGCAATGACACCAGCCTTCTCAAGCGAGAAGTCACTGAACTGCGCGCCTCCCATGACGTAATGGCTCAACAGCTGGATGACTATGAAGGCAGAATGCGCCGGAACAATGTTCGTATTATAGGTGTCCCGGAACACGCAGAGGGGCAAGCAGCGGACCTTTTCATCGAGGACTTGGTCCTCAAACATCTTCAGCCCCGAGGACTTTCTAAATGAGCTCATCGGGTGCCGGGAGGTCGGCCCAGGCCGGGGGCGCCCCCTAGGCCACTTCTTGCCCGCGTGTTCAATTTCCGAGACCGAGATATCATTCTCCAAACGGCACGGGTGGCCCCGCCGCTAACCATCGAAAACAGCAAAATCATGTTCTTTCCCGATTTCACACTGCGAGTCCAGGAACAGCTACGCAGCTTCCTGGAGGTGAAACGAGCTCTCCGAGTTCAAGAAGTTAAATACGCATTGATGTTCCCCGCCAAGCTGAGAGTGGAAGCCAAGGGGAAGTCATGGTTCTTCACCCGCCCGGAAGAAGCATGGGACTGGCTCGAGGGATGGCGTACGGTGGGGAAAAATGCAAATAAGGGACTCTCGGTGGCTGATGCGGCCGAAGACTAGCGCCAGCAGAAACGTACTTCTCCACACTCAGACTGATTCCCAGGACCACACTGGGGGGCACTAATCTTGGATGCTGGTAAAACTGTGTGTGATTACTCTTGATCCCCGAGGGTTCCCCAAAATGCTCCTGGTTGTGGTCTCGAAAGTCTAAACCTCTGAGGGTGAGAGTAACAGGTACGGGTCTGATCGGGAGGAGGGAGGGAGCTACCCTTGCTGACGAAACGGCATTCTTTGTCACTGCTGAGGGGACTGACTCAGTGTTTGACTGCCTATTGTCAAATGTTACCGTTATGCTTTTTCCTTATGTCAAAATACCTGGTGGTGGCCGTTTCCAAGTTGGAGACCGTGGACATATAGAATCTTGGGCCGAGACACCGTTTGGAGATGGTCAATTATCCTGGTTGAGCCTAGCGTTATAAATAGTGCTGGGGGTGGGGTCGGGTCGGGGGACAAGGAACAAATTGACTATCTGCAACTGTGATGGGAGTGGGGTAGCTCACGTTCCCTAGAATTGTTTATGGGTGGGCGACAGGCACTCTGCATGTTGGGGGTGGCGGGCGGTTTTAGTCCCGTAATGCAGGGAGGCAGGGAGGGGGGTGAGTTACTACAGACTTGGGCTTGTTTGGGTCTGTTTTGTTGGGGGGTTGTTCTTTATTGTTTTAATGCAGCAGTACGAAATGACATTTCATATCAGTGCATCACAGCTGGTATTGATACTCATGTCACTGAGTTCACGCCTAAGGGAGCCATGGGGCGTGGTGACACAATAGGAGCAACACAGAAAATCACCGTTATGGGTTACAACCACTCGACACACCCCTTTCACTCCATTAAATCGATATTAGTGTCTGATGGCAAGAGGTCAGGGACTTAGATTCATGACATGGAATGTTAACGGACTGGGGGACAAAATCAAGCGTGGAATAGTGCTACACTATATTCACCGTCTGGGGCTGGATATGGTGTTGTTCCAAGAAACACATTTAGTAGGTAACTCCTGTAAGGCCCTGGATAGAAAGGGCTATCGTATGGCTGCACACTCTGGCTTTACATCCGGGTCTAGAGGGGTGGGGATCCTCCTTCGAAAGGGCTGCCCCTATATGATACAAAATACGTGGACTGACCCGCAGGGTAGATATGTAGCTTGCTCGGGCATCTGGGAAGGCAGAGTCCTCAACGTTATCTCCGTGTATGCCCCACCGGGCCTTCAACGCTTGACACTAGCAGATATTGGTGTGCTATTATTGAACTTACCTGTGGGTACACTGGTGATGGGAGGCGACTTTAACCTGACAATGAATGGCCAAATAGACCGATTCCCGCCCAGACGTGACTCCGCACACAGCACACAATTACATGATTTTACTAATGCCCTGGGGATGGTAGATATCTGGAGATGGTCACACCTTCACGACACACACTTTACGTTCCAGTCCGGTGTGCATGGCAGCCAATCACGAATAGACTACCTGTTTACCCACGCACAAAACATACAGGACTTCACAGATTCCGCCTGCCTTGCGAGGGGAGTGTCGGATCATTCCCCGGTTACAACAGTCTTTGGAGCTCACCGTGTGGTGCAGCCGGGCCCCATCATGATCCAACCTTGGGCGCTGAAGATCCAACACATTCGGGAAAACCTACGGAAAGACACCGACTACTATTTTGAGGAAAACACAGGGTCTGTGAAATCAGCTATCACCCTTTGGGGCGCCTACAGGGCAGTGATAAAGGGGAGAGCTTTGGCAATGATGGTGGGCCACAGGGCAGAGCGCAACCGGCGAGTGAGTGAATTGGAATCGGAGATCTCGGACCTCGAACGCGCCACTGCGCAGAACTCGGATCAAGACATTCAACATAACCTCAATGTTAAGAGACAAGATTATAGACAACTGCTTTTGGAGGACCCCAACAGGCGTGCTCTAGCCACCCGTCATAAAATATACGAGCAGGGAGAGCGAACCGGTAAATTATTGGCATGGCTGGAACGCAAGGAACAGTCAGCGAGATGGGTGCGCGCGATCAAAGGGCCCGGTGATGTTCTGATCACCGACCCTCAGACCATTGCAGAGACGTTCGCAAAATACTATGAGCACATATACACTATGCCGCAGAACTCACAGGCGCCACGGGCGGCAGATCTCCTTGCTACTATTGAGGTCACATGCATCTCCCAAACAGATAAAGAGGCCTTAGAGGCGGATATTTCGGTTGAAGAGATTCAGAAGGCCATTCAAGATATCCGGGCGGGTAAGGCCATGGGCCCAAATGGGCTTCCGATTGAACTAATGAAACCCATGGCTATGAAGCTCGCTCCCCATTTACTAAACCTATATAACGAATGCTATGAGGCTGGCCTTCTCCCGGCAGATATCCGCGCGGCCACTATTGTGGTCATCCGCAAACCCGGTAAACCAGCGGATGAGTGTACATCGTACCGACCCATTTCCCTGATTACCGTAGAGGCCAAAATCTTGGCTAAACTGTTGGCTAACCGCCTACTCCCATATCTCACTGATTTGATCCACCCTGACCAATCGGGATTTATGCCAGGTCGCAATACGGCCCGTAACCTACGTCGCGTCCACGGCGCATTGGGTCGTGTGACAACGATGGAGGAAGAGGCGATCTTGCTCGCGCTTGATGCCAAAATGGCATTTGACACCGTGGCATGGGACTATCTGTTTGCGGTTTTGAATCGCATTGGGCTCGGGCCCAAGTTGATTGGGTGGATCAGACTGTTATACAACCTTCCCACCGCCCATGTCTCAGTGAACAACCATCGCTCAGGCTCTTTCCCCCTTGGTCGTGGTACGAGGTAGGGCTGCCCACTATCGCCCCTCCTCTTTGCCCTGGTCCTGGAGCCTTTAGCAGTCTGGGTCAGGGGAGACCCTGGTATCAGAGGCTTTAAATGGACAGACGGACATGAAGACCGCATATCGCTATATGCAGACGACATTTTACTTTATCTCACCTCACCGGCGCGCTCACTCCGCCGCGTTCTCCACATCTTCCATATATTTGGGGCCCACTCTGGTTACCAGATAAACTGGGCCAAATCCCAGATGTATTCCCTCTGGGGTGATCCACCGCAAAGTCCTTGGGGTTACACCATTCCTGTGGCGACCCAGGGTTTCCAATACCTTGGCATTTTTATCACAACTGACGTAGCAGTGTTCTATGAACAGAATCTGAGGGGACCGCTGCAGAGGTTTAAATCTGATGTCATCCACTGGAAGACACTACCCCTTACTCTTTTGGGGCGGGCGTCATTAGTTAAGATGTTAGCCCTACCACGTTTTCTCTATGCCCTGCAGAATACTCCCATCCCGGTCCCCGAAACCTATTTTTCGCAGATCGAGGCAGCAATTAGAGATTTACTATGGGATTGTTAAGAACAAAACACAATCATGAACATTCTGCGCCATCTTGTCTGATGAAAGTTCCTACGTGCACATAAACTACAGTCATTCTGATTTACCACAGCCATTTTGTACTCGGTTGGTCACCTTCATTTCACCCTGTCCTCTAGCAGCCTTCTGACTCTCTGACCAAACCTGATACGTGTGCTGGGGGCTATAAACTATTTCCACGACAAACATCAACATCACCTGCTGCCTCAAACTCGTCTTTCCTCTCATCCCTGCACAAACGGGTTACAAATACCAAACAGACTCTTGCAAACATGGTTTATTGCACTACACACAGCAAGACTGGTTTTTGCCAACAATGGGACCTGTTCTTATCAACAGAACGGACTCTTAGATCTGGCCGGTCTCACTCGTTTTTAGACCCTGAAGCAAGGTCCAGCTGCAATTAAATTGTCTGTTTTTGACCTGGGTGGGAGGAGAGTTAATGTTGGGCTTGTGTAACCATGTTGATAAAACAATGTCAGGCTTGTGTGACAACTGCCCGGGGCGGAGACTCCAAGCTTGTAACCATGATAAAAGAAACAAATACATTGTGTAAAACTGTATAAAAGGAAGAGTCAGAAGCATTGCCAGTAGAACACCTCCCTGAAGACATCCTGGTGTCAGCAGTTGACGTGGTCTCCTCTAAGAGTAATAAACCTTTTTCTTGCCTTCCAGCTTCCAGCGCCTGCCTCGTTATTTTAGATAGTGAATCCAAAGTGGATTAAAGGTGACTTTGCGCCGGGCAGCATTGGGGATCCCAGGAGACTCGCTGCTTTTCACAAATTGGCGACCCAACCGGGGGCCCATCAGAGACACGTGGGTCCAGTAGAGAGGTCCTAACGACGGAGTGAACGACTAAATGATTGGAGTGCACCTGCCTGAAAGAGACCCTCGTCTGGCTGCCAATTGACTGAACTTCACCGGTTCTGAACGGACCTCTCTCGAGTGACCTGCGGTCCTGCCTGGGGCCTTACAGGAACGCCGCATTGATTGTTGGAGTAAGAGGACAACCAGGCGCTGGAAGGGGAATACGAAGAACTGTCCATACGGTCCGGGTAAGGTCGTGAGAAAACATGACTTAAATTGATTGATTGATAGAAATACTAGTATTCCTTTTTGAGTTGAGACATTCCCTGCTTGCAAACAACGTAGAATAGGAATATTCTCTCTTTGCAGACAGCGAAGGACAGGTAGTGCAGACTTTTGTCTAACATTAATTGAGATATTCATTTTGACCGCTAAATACGTCATGCCTGTTTTCTCTAGATTGTTTGATTGTTTTGGACCGGACCGTTTGTTAGAGGTCAGTCATCCGGCACCGCCGGAAGGCACCCTAACAAGGACATGTACGTAAAATATGGATTAGCCACCGTAGCTTATAGCAAACTATGGCATAAGTACACTAGGAAGGACCGGGTAAATCAGTGGCCACTGACGGGATCTTTCGATCCCGCTAAAATAGAAACGTTAGAATTAGCTCTCCACAAAAAGAAAGCTAGACCAGCCATGTTTGATAGTTTTGGTTTATGGCGAAAAGAAGCAGCTCAACGAAAGAAAAGAGACGAAGCTAGACAAGATAAAGAAACGCAAAAATCAGCTTACCAAGACGTAAAAAGTTAGAAGAAGAACTAAAAGAAAAGGAAATCGATAAAAAGGAACAGGAATCAAAAATATCAGGTCAATGCCCTGTTAGAACGCCCTTAACTCTTTACCCCGAGTTACCAGCAAAACAGGGGGTAGATGATGATTTATTGTTAGGTCCCCCAATGATATACATGCCACCCCCTTATGCCCCTACTCATCCCGTAGTACAACGCCAGGACCCCCAAAGTATAACTGGAGATGGCACGATCGCCTCAGTCTCCACCACCTCTGCTCCCACCGAGCCATCCACACCAAATGCCTCATCAAAGGAGGCAGTAGTAGAGGTAGGAACCAAGGAAATAGGAGCGCCCAGGGTCCCGCGATTAAGTAAAAATGAGCGAGCAGGCATTGATAAAATAGTTCAAACCCTCATAGATAGGAAAGAAACAGAAGAACACGTAACAGACATATGCGACTCCTATGTTGAAAACCGCAAACGATACTTTATTGTACGTCTCTGTTACCACACCCTTACTGCATATGAAGAGAAGTACCAAAACGTAGGGCCCGAGCGATTAGTGGCTCTCTACAGGAAGGTAGACATCGGAGATGAAGGCGACAACGATGTTGCAGAACTATTTTCATCCACACTAGAAGTATTGCGTCACCTCATAGAACAAGGACAGATAGATAGGGACAGGACAACTAAGGTAGCAGGACCCCCAGTGAAAAAAAACAGATAGCATGATGCCAATAAAAGAAGCTGCCCCTTACTGGGTACCTCCTAGAGGACAAGGGACTAATGACGATATAAACCATCAAGACGCTAGAGGAAGGGTGGTCTACAATTGGGTGTATCAGCCATGGGACAGACAGGACATCCTGACCTTCCGTAAATCTTTGCCGGATTTACGAAAGAACCCCACCGCCTTTACACCGAGCTAGGTACCGCTCTGGGATCAACAATAATGACACTTGCCGACATAGACTTATTCTTCGGGTTATGTTTGCCAGCAGATGTGTGGAAACAGGTTAAGAAAGTAAACCATACCGAACTGTTTGGTCATACCTGGGAACAACTCGACACACTAGATAAACAGCGGAACCCTGGTCAAAAACCAGTTAAAGCAATATTAGACCTCCCTGACAAAATAGTGCAGAAAGTGAAAACGCTGATCCCAGAGAAAAAGATAGACTGGTCCATAGTACCCGCATGCCGCCAGAAACCACAAGAGGACGTCTCAGAGTACTTCTCCAGATTTGAAACTGTGTTCTCTGATTACAGTGGACAAGACATGTTCACCGCAACCGGACACCACTTATTTGTGCAGAACTACGTCAAAGGATTACTGCCAGATGTATCCCAGAAACTACAAGCCAGCGAAAGTAGTTGGGCAGCATCTAAACCGACGGCCATTCTCCAAATGGCCCAGTATTACGAGCATCAGAGAAACAAAAATGACAGGGCTACAGAAAGGAAAAAGAAGGACTTGAAGGAAAGGGTAATGATAGCACAACTCCAGGGGCGAATACAGGAGGGGAGCAATATAGGGGAGGAAACCAGCAGAATACCCCTAGAGTACAGCCACCTAGGAACAATCCATCTACATCATATGTAGGACGCCAAGACCTAGGACAGGATCAATGTGCATTTTGCAAAAAATATGGACACTGGAAATCTCAATGCCCGGCTTTGTTAGGAGCTGCTAGGGGCAGAGGGGCGAGGAAATAGCAAGTGGACAGAGAGGAAGAGGACGTGGGAGAGGGTACGCGAGTGAAGCAAGCGAGGAAAGGCCAGGAAGAGTGAACGCATTTGACCATCCCAGACAGAATCAGTACCAATAGACAGATTATGACAATACGTACGACTTTGCATAGGACAGCCAGGGGCAAGGGAGGGATCCAGTCGAGCTCTGCGTTGATCAGCAAGGCCCTTATGTTACCGCTGAGGTCCTGGGCACAAGGTCGCCATTTTTGGTAGCCACAGGAGCAACACGTAGTGCACTATCCCAACGACTGATTCCAAGGGCACCCTTGTCAGGCTCACATGTGACCTCAATAGGATTTGACGGTACGCCCTCCACCAACCCTTTGTCCCGACCCATCCCTTTTAATCTTGACAGCAATGGCGTCGAAACGACATTCCTCCTCTCATCTAACACCCCAGACGCCATTATGGGCCTTGACTTTTTGAAACACTTCCATGCGACTATCAGATGCTCACCAGATGGAGTGCGTGTCATCCTGTATGACAACCCCCAACGCCATAGAGAGAACCCTTTTCAGCACATGTTTTCCATCTCTGAGACTGACACATCCCTACTGGACACTTTGCCATCACACTTATGGGCTAGGGCTGATTCAGACGTAGGACGAATGATGATTGACCCAGTACACGTAACAATACGACAGGACGCAACCCTACCGAAGGTACCGCAGTACAAAATATCGCCAGAGGGTGAGAAAGCACTAACAGAGATCATACACTCTTTGGTAGAGGCAGGGGTGGTAGAGGAAGTAGTGAGCAACATTTGTAACAGTCCCATACTACCGATTGTAAAGAGACAGGGAGAGGGAGAGGGAGATGGGAAAGCCTACCGCTTCATCATTGACCTGCGGGAGGTAAACAAAATCGTAGTACCACAATACCCAGTAGTTTCCGACATCACGACAATTTTGACTTTAATCCCCTCCACTGCCACCACCTTCACTGTGATCGCCTCAAGAACGCCTTCTTTTCCATACCTATACACGAGGACAGCCGCTATCTTTTTGGATTTACCCTAAATTCCCGTTCGTATAGATTTTGTAGAGCACCTCAGGGGTACACTGAGAGCCCAAGTATCTATAGCCAGGCGCTTAAAAGACAGTTGGACGCCATACAATTGCCAGATGGAGTGGCACTAATACAATATGTAGACGACATCCTTCTAGCAGCAGACACCATACCAATAGCCGTCACAGCCACCATCAAACTACTCCATTTCCTTGCTGAGAATGGTCACAAGGTCTCCCGAAAGAAACTGCAGTTCTGTAAATCACAAGTGACCTATTTGGGTCACCATTTATCAAAAGAAGGGAGAAAACTCACGCCTGACAGGATCCAGACAATTCTAGACACCCCTGTCTCCAAAAAATCAGAAGCAAGTCCGCTCTTTGATAGGCCTCACCTCGTTTTGCAGACAGTGGTTACCGAACTTTAGCCTCATTGTCAAACCCCTTCTCTCCCTCCTAGCTAAGGACATCCCCTCACCTCTCCCCTGGACCCCCGAATGCCAGACAGCCTTTAAAGAACTACGCAATACCCTTTGCTCAGCACCAGTCCTAGGAACCCCAGATTACTCCAAACCATTCTTCCTCTACACACACGAAAGGGAGGGATGTGCATTGTCTGTCCTAACACAATCAATTGGTCACAAACAACGCCCTTGTGCATATTTTTCTGCTACCCTCGATCCAGTAACCAGAGCACTGCCAGCGTGCCCTGCGCGCTGTGGCAGCTGCAGCGGTATCAATACGCCAGAGCGAAGGAATAGTGCTCTCCAATCCAGTCACTGTTTTAGTACCCCATGCAGTCGACACACTACTGAACCAGACCAAAACCCAACACTTGACTAGCGCCCGACTGACAGGATATGAGTTGACCCTGCTAGCACCGCACATTACCCTAAAGCGATGCACCACCCTCAATCCAGCCACACTGTTACCCCTACCCGAGAACGATTCTAACGTGGCTCCACTACACGACTGTGTGACACTAACCGATGAACAAACAAAAAGTAGAGTAGACCTCAGAGACACCGCCTTTCTAGAGCCAGATGGAGAACTATGGGTGGATGGTTCGTGCATCAAACTCCCCGACGGCAGCACCTCAGCTGCATACGCTGTCACCACAGCCCGAACCATTCTAGAAACAGCCCGTATTGCCCAACGTTCCGCCCAGGCAGCAGAACTCCTTGCCCTCACACGAGCATGTATTTTAGCAGCTGGCACGACAGTTAACATATACACCGACAGCCAATACGCCTTCGGGGTGGTTCACCATTTCGGGATTCTATGGAAAGAAAGAGGGTTCCTGACTTCACACGGTACACCCATCCTGCATGGAGATTTAGTCTCCGCCTTGACGGAAGCAGTCCTCCTCCCCAAAAGCTAGCAGTGATAAAATGCCAAGCACATAGGAAAGTGACAGATCTCATTGGACAGGGAAATGCGCTAGCAGACGTTACTGCCCGAGCCACAGCAGAAGACAGAACCATGACACGAATGTATGTGACCAGGTCACAAGCTGAACAATGGACTGATGCTAGGACCACTGTAAGGGACATAAAGACTACAGGCACACAATACGAATTGACCGAGTGGGAAAAGGTGGGACTAAAAGACGAGGAAAATTGCTGGAGAACTAAAGACGGAAATAAATGGCTGTTACCCAATGCCTACCTCATCCCCATATTGACCATGGCACATTTACCAGCACACATAGGCTCCACCCCATGATTGAACTAATCACAAGAGTATGGCATAATGTCAAGATAACAGAATCTGCAAAGCGCCTAGTACAACAATGTATAGTATGCCTACAACACAACCCAGGGAAAGGGACAGTAGTACCACGGGGAGGGTTTGGAGTCCCTGATCACCCCTTTGAAGTCCTTCAAATGGATTACATCCAACTAGAGAGATGCCATGGTCTAAAATATGTCCTGGTGGTTGTGTGCGCTTTTAGCAAATGGGTGGAGGCATATCCCACCCGCGACAATACTGCCATAGCCACTGCAAAAGTATTGTTGAAAGAATTCTTCCCCGGTACGGCCTTTGCAGAATTTTATGGAGCGACAACGGCCCACACTTCGTAGCCAAGTGATACAGAACATACTGAAAGGGTTGGGGGTAAAACAAAAATTCCATGCCGTCTTCCACCCCCAATCACCGGGCCTGGTAGAGAGACACAATGCAACATTGAAACTAAAGCTAGCCAAAATAGTTGCCACAACCGGGTTGAAATGGCCCGACGCCCTTCCATTGGCATTGCTACCAATGCGCTCCACCCCGACCAAACACAGACTGACCCCGTATCAAGTGGTCTTCGGCAGGCCTATGAACATTTGGGCGGCACCAAGACCCACCTCCATTAACGATGTCCCGAACATATTAATGTCAGACTATCTGCATAAATTGACAAACGAGCTAACAATTATCCACCAACAGGTGCAGCAAGCCTTGCCTGACATATCCAGGGGCCCAGGACATGTGATAAAGCCTGGGGACTTCATCCTAGTTCGCAACTTCCAAAGAACGAAGAATCTGGAGCCCAGGTGGACGGGCCCCTGGCAAGTCTTGATCACCACTCGAACTGCCCTCCGAGTGGAAGGAAAAAAAAATTGGCTGCACGCCCACCACTGCAAGAAAGTCCCTCCAACGCTGGCAACCTGTGAAGAGGTGGAGGTGCAAGAGGAAGTACTCGCAAAAGACCGACCAGCTCTGAGTTGCTACCCACAAGAAGACACCCTCCAACTGTCTGAATTTCCCGACCCCACGGTGCCATCCAAGGAAGCGTACAACCTAAGATCGACGAAAAGGGGGGAGCTCCAACAACCAGGACACTAACTGAGTCAGAGTCTCAGATCGGTAGCACAGCCAAAGCGACGCTACCAGGAAAAACACCAGACAAAAGTCTGTGGTCCTAACAGTTGGTGAGCTCCTCGAAGATGATGGAAGAAACGGAACACCTGCAAAGCCACCGCAAAGACACCAAGACTTTTGAACTGCACAGTACAAAGACAATTGCACTTGTAGCTGCATTTCTCACCTGCCTCCTGCTAATGGTCACACTCTGGATCATTGAAGAGAATGCACCTGCATACAGAACATTGTCACCAACCATGCAACCAATCACAAAGAAAGAACACTACCTGGTATCACTACCGCCACATCTCCGAGAACGACGCAAAGAATTCTGGAATAATTATTTCGTGCAGATGCTGCACCAGCACAATCTTGCCACCAATGCCACTAACTGTTGGGTCTGTGGGCTGCTACCACATGCCACTGAACATTCCATCCCTTTCATCCCTTCACCCTTTTCTGTTCATGGATCTTGCCTTGCCTGGATGATGCTCCTACAAAGAAAGTTACAAAGACAATGCCACTTCAGATGGGACAATCGCTCAGTTCTACAACGAGTTCTGGCTAAACCAAACAGGAAGAACAGCAGCTCCCTTTTGCCCTCACACCTCCAATACGACATTCCCAATGAATGTCCCCTCCAAAGAACGAGTGGAAATACAAGTGTTCAATAATCCTGTCAGAGCCACATTTTCCTACCTGAAGAAAAGAACTGCTGCAACACTGACTGTGGCCCTATCTGTGGTGAACGTCTCTGGCCTTGTATGCATTGAAGGCCGTGGGACTAAGAATGTGGGTCACAGCACTTGTAAAATTGTAAGGACTTTGAACACTGCCAATCCTCCAGCATTTGTTGCATCACCCAATATGTACTTTGTCTGTGGAACCAAAGCCTACACCTGGCTCCCAAGAAACTGGGGGCACGTGCTACATCGCCTTTGTTTTGCCACCGACCTACACAGCCCCTGCAGAGCATCATCGAGAAAAGCGTTCTAAAGACACTGATCAAGCAGACTCTGCCGCATCACAGTTCGTTGACGCAGCAAAGGGCTCGTCCCGCTATGGGGTCCGATGGCAAACAGCCGAGCCATCAGACATCTGTCTCAAGCGGTAGAAACCGCCCTGAACGTCACAGCTGGCATCCTCACCAACAACACTGCCGAGCTTCAAGCGGTCCGTCTGGTGGCCCTACAAAACCGCATGGTCCTGGACGTGGTACTAGCGGATCGTGGAGGAGCATGTCGCATCATTGGTGCCAGTTGCTGCATATACATCCCTGATAATTCACCCTCTGTCTATGAAGCAATCGAACATCTCCACAGACTGTCTTCAGAAATTCATCAAGGATCAGAGACTTGGACAATTGGAAGTTGGCTTTGGGGCATCTTAAAGGACTGGGGTTGGAAAATATCAATGTTTCTCTTGGTCCCAGTATTGGCAATATGTGGTTGCTGTTTGGGTGTACACTGTATACCACCTTTGTGTTCTCTTTGCATAAGTGCCTTGCGCCCTAAGACTATGGACACTCAGTTAACAAAAATGAGAGTAATGTATGAACAAGAAATACAGGACATTATGGAGATCGAAATAGACTGACAAGATGGCTAGTTATGTTCAAAGGGGCGACTGTTAAGAACAAAACACAATCATGAACATTCTGCGCCATCTTGTCTGATGAAAGTTCCTACGTGCACATAAACTACAGTCATTCTGATTTACCACAGCCATTTTGTACTCTGTTGGTCACCTTCATTTCACCCTGTCCTCTAGCAGCCTTCTGACTCTCTGACCAAACCTGATATGTGTGCTGGGGGCTATAAACTATTTCCACGACAAACATCAACATCACCTGCTGCCTCAAACTCGTCTTTCCTCTCATCCCTGCACAAACGGGTTACAAATACCAAACAGACTCTTGCAAACATGGTTTATTGCACTACACACAGCAAGACTGGTTTTTGCCAACAATGGGACCTGTTCTTATCAACAGAACGGACTCTTAGATCTGGCCGGTCTCACTCGTTTTTAGACCCTGAAGCAAGGTCCAGCTGCAATTAAATTGTCTGTTTTTGACCTGGGTGGGAGGAGAGTTAATGTTGGGCTTGTGTAACCATGTTGATAAAACAATGTCAGGCTTGTGTGACAACCTGCCCGGGGCGGAGACTCCAAGCTTGTAACCATGATAAAAGAAACAAATACATTGTGTAAAACTGTATAAAAGGAAGAGTCAGAAGCATTGCCAGTAGAACACCTCCCTGAAGACATCCTGGTGTCAGCAGTTGACGTGGTCTCCTCTAAGAGTAATAAACCTTTTTCTTGCCTTCCAGCTTCCAGCGCCTGCCTCGTTATTTTAGATAGTGAATCCAAAGTGGATTAAAGGGGACTTTGCGCCGGGCAGCATTGGGGATCCCAGGAGACTCGCTGCTTTTCACAGGATAATAGACCGCCTCGGATAGCCACAAATAAGCTCACGATGGAATGGTACGATGGAGGCATTGGGTTGCCGGATATGCGCCTTTATTACCAGGCGTCGCAATTAATTGCCATCAACAGTTGGGTGTTTGGGTCCCATACTGACCCCAGTTTCCGCACTGATCTGTGGTTGATGGGGAAGGGAAGCTACAATGGAGCGCTATACTCCAACCCCAGGAAACAAGACTTGGCTGGCCCAACGGCCCGTACAGTAGAAGTGTGGCACGGGATTCAGCGGCGGATGGGATGGCAAGGGCGCCTGACAAAGGCTACCCCCCTGTGGGAACCCGACATCTTGGGACGGTTGAGTGTCTGTGCAGGATTTGACAAGTGGGACACGATTGGCATTTCCACGGTGGGAGATATGTGGATCAAGGGCAAGAAGGCGTCATTTGCAGATCTCCAACTTAAATACCAACTAGCACCGTTAGAGCACTTCCGGTATCTTCAAATAAGTCACGCCATAGATTGTGCCCTCCCTACAGACACCCCCTCCCTGATTCCTCTCCTCTGGAGGACAGGTTGTTGCTGGACCCAATGGCCCGCAAGGCTATCTCCCTAACCTACAAAAACTGATCAATAACCGGGTTGAGCCAACACGGAAACTGCGCGCTAACTGGGAGGCGGACCTGGGGGCAATAACTGACGAAGACTGGACTGAAGCGCGGGCTTCGCCTCGGGAGGTGGCAATCCCGATGCGACTCCGGCTCGTCCAGCTTAAGATTTTCCATTGTGTGTACTTTGATGCCAAATTGTTATTTAAATTAGTACGACGGCCAGATACACTTTGTCTTCGACATTGTAATCAATTGGGTACGTTCATACACACTCTATGGGAATGCCCCCCCATACAACAGTACTGGACAGACGTCACCCGACAAATGGCAAGGACTACTAATAAACCCATACATCCATCACCCCAACTATGCCTTCTTAATATCTGGGAGACAACAGACCTCACCCAAGCAGAACAATCGTGGGCCACTCTGGGGTGGTGCATAGCGAAAAGGAACATCGCCCAGAAGTGGGGGGTGGACACTATAACACAATTGCGAGATTGGGCTAAGGACATGGACCATGCCATGGTAGCAGAGAAAACTGTATACAAAGATAGAGGTTGCCCACGTAAATGGGATCAAAAATGGGGACGCTGGAATAAATACAGGGGGACATCTGCATTTCCCCTACAGTGGAATTTAGACGGGAGAGGCAGGCATTACTGGAGGAGGAGGCGCAGATGGGATAACATAATCCTCCGGACCAACTAGAAGAGTGAGTACAAGTGATGTTCCCAGACCCAACGAAGTAACTGTACCCCTCTTTAGATTGATCAGCCTTTCGCTCTATGTTATTTTGGGGGCTCCTGATGGGCGGAATGCTATTTTTGTAATCCTAAAATGCATATATTTCCAGCTGAAATGTTTATGCGATGTCACGATTGCTGCGGTTTTGTTTTCAATAAAAATTGTTAAACAAAAAAAAAACATCACGCTTCATTATGACAGCTGATGTACACCTCGTTCGAAGGAATGTGAAAAATATTTGAGTCTCATTGCTATCTTTATTTCACACTGGCATATTTAAGCTTCCAAGCACTGCAGTGATTTTCAACTATACCAAAAAAAAAAAAAAAAAAAAAAAAGGATTTTCTTAATATATTTAGGCAGTCATCTGTGGTCTTACTTCTTTGTAATAAATTAAGCTGTAATGATACGTTACAAATTTGAGGGCTATTTCCCCTTGCTCTTATGCATACATTTTTTGTGGACTGTAACAAATGTATTTTTGGTATGATTATTAGAGACCTTTATGAATGTCATAAGAAACCATAAATAACTCTGCTGGGCAGACCCTCAAATCCCTTTCCCCAGTGGTGCGAGGGGTGGTGCAGAGGTTGAATTGAAACACAGTTTCAAGACTACAGAATTCGAAGAAATCTGCTTATGCAAATTTATTTCCCAATTTTTTTATCTACATAGAAAACATGTTTACATGTGGAGAAATCTCTCTCCTATACCTTCTGCGTATATGGGGGTGCGCTTATATTTTACTCCAAACGCACACCAACTCTAGACTTTTCTGAATTACTATACACTTGGGGGAATACATGGGAGTTGCTTGTGAATATCCACAAAGTTACAACAGCTTTGACAGCGTTGTCAATATTACCAGTGACCACACCTGGGCATCCTTTATCAACATCAGTTTCCAAATTCCTTCTTTAAACTTACGACTGTGGATAGATACCCTTATTGTCTGAATCAGTCACATTAAGGCGCAGTTGACATTTTTGCACATCACACTTTAGTAGGTAAACATTTCTGGGAATCGACCCATCAGTTGAGTCTTGAGGTGTTTGTTGCAGGAAGTAACACAATGGGAAGACTGAATGCGCCCTATGAGGTGAACCTGCCCGAACAGGCTATTCACCCAAGTACATTAGAAACAGATCCTGGTGCGCCCGGACGCGGCACTCCAGTCACGATGTGCACGGTTTGCTGTGACCTACTATTTTCTGAACTCCAATTTTGTTTATTTGAATCTTTGTGCCTTCACAGTGCCTCGAGGCTCTTTAAAGCAGCAGAATAACATTATACCACTATATACAAAACTCCTCCTCCAAAACATATAAAAATGCCTTTACTGCACAGATCTTGTTTTGTCTTTTTATGCTGCTGCACATTCAAGGAGAAACAAGCATTAGCAAAGCCAGGAGGTCTGACTTTAGTGAGCAAATGCATGTAAACACAGACATTCGCAAATGCTGTTTACATGCGTTGCACTCACAAATTATGTTTTTTTCACATTAAAGCATGCCCCGTTGGCTTTGTCGGTGCTGGTAACAGGAATACAAATAAGTATTGCTTGGAGTATAAAATGCATTTAGTAGATAAAGAATTGAATGTGAGATACAGTGCGACAACTGAGTGTACTTTTCAGATGTGAAATAGTCCCTCATGCGTTCCATTTGAAACACTTCCTAGAAGGTGGAATGACACATCAAATAGCCAACACCATGAAGTGATTGAGCACTACTTCTTTGGGCGGAGCCAATGTCCATTCTACATACATTTTAAAGAATTAGTAACAACAGATTTTGCAGACAGCTTCGCTGTCAAGTCAGACCTGTAGCGGAAAGACGCCTGAGCTTCCCCAAAGGAGAATGAGATCACTGCAATATTATCAACACAGGGATCCCGAAGAACCTCATTCATGGGTTCCAAAAAGCAAATATAACCAAACCTTCTCAAACATAATGAGAACAACGAACAGCAGTAAAAATGCTTCACTGGCTCCAATTGGAGGCCAAGGTTAAGTTTGATGCACTCTGCACTGTCCACAAAGCATGTTGGGGAAAGGCCTAATCATTCACAATGTTTACAACCACCATTGAACCGTAGCTCTGCGCCCGTACACCACTTTACCAAACAATCTATCGAGAGTCACCAACCAGGGCTGGACGTGCCATTCCGTCACTCTGGCGTAACCCTGGTGGGCTGCAGGCTAGAGGGCCGCTCTCCGAGTAGGATTGGCTGCCAGGTCACAACAATTAAAGCACCCGTGGCATTTTACTAGTTGCCGCCGCTTGTAGTTTGAACATTTTGTCAGATCTAATTTTGCTTTCCAGTCTGGACCGGCTACCATAGGGCTACAAACTCAGTGCTTCGAAAGGCCCTTCCAATTAAAGTGCAGCGTTACAGCCCATATTGTTCCTGCCTGGGTCTCGCCTGGGCAAGAAAATATCATCAATGGTCCCCATGCACAGGCTGAAAACTCCCTTACCATTGGAGTCTAGAAGAGATCTTTAAAAAAAAAAAAAAATGATATATATATATATACACACACACACACACACACACAAGGCCAATAGGTGGGGCTTTAACAAGGATGCTTTGCTTGGTTTCATTTTGTTGTGCAAATATATACACAAAATGGCAAAAATATAAAAATCAAGGAGTGGCCCAGAAGCCCTGAAGTGTACTCCCTTTCAGGCTACACATTTGCTGTCGCTCTCATTGCAAGGCAGACAGTGGCTAAAGTGGGCTGACCCACTGCCCCGTGTTGTATGCTGAGGTTGGAGGAATCAAAGTGTGAATGGCATCTGAACAGATCAATGAATGGACAAGGCTAACAGACTAAGTTGATGTCAATATGTACCTATGTGTATTATGATTTTTGGGGAAACAAGGGGCGGCTAAATCTGTATCTAGGCGACTAGACCTTAAAAAACGATTTAATGACAATCTGTGAGAGCCTCTGTACGTCCTTAAACGATGCCCTTGCCTCCAAAGATGCACTAGTAACAGTGCTTAATTTAAGCAGGTGGTTTCCAGTGCTCAGCACCGGCACTTAATTGTCAACACAGGCGCTTGTGACAGTCTGCCACAAAGTGGCCCCATCTGGCTAATTTAGAGATGACCACAACAGCACTTAATTATGAATTCAATGTACACTAAAAATGAGTATTACACCACCTTTAAAATCATAATTCACCCAGAAGCAAGCATAGAAACAAGAAACTATAATATACATGAGAAGCAGAAAACTACTGAGAGAACGTTATTTATGTGAGAAATTAAACCCGACACGTGACAACTATAGGCCTTTGAGCCAAACCTTCTGTCTCCCCCCTGTCTACAACACTCAGGTCTGCAGATTAGAGTGGGCAACATTCTGGATACAAATGTAGCCAAAAAATGAAGTCTGTGAGACACAAAGACTCATAATACACGAATTAACCTAAATAAAAGTGTCCCTCGTTCGCATACCAGGGCAGTTTTGAACGTGTAAAGACACGCGGTGTAGATATTTTGCAAGGGGAGGGAGGCTGCATGCATGTGTATGACAGCTCCATCGTGTGACAGCAGCATGGCTCGAGGATGTTAAAAGGTGTTATTACAACCCAAATTAATGGCACTCCTCGTGTTGACTAATGCAGGATAAAAGGCCGAGCTAGCCCCATGAATTTAATTAAACCAGTGACCTCAATGTCTCACCAGCACCTGCAGCAAGGATGCTAGCCAACTGAGCTACCTCGTAGTCTTCCGCCATGTCACCCTTCTGCTCCCGTTCACACCCTGGAGTAAGACCAGTGCTTCAAACAGAAATGTAGAAATGAGAGTACACACCAGCCTGGTACTGCGAAGTGCCTGTACTCTCCCTTTAAAAGCACCGAGACCCTGCTGAGAAGTGCTGGTACTCCATTTCGAATTAAAGAATTACAGTACTCTGCATCTCCACTTGATCACCATGTGTGATTCTGTGCACAACACTTTGTCTCTTTCATCAATGAGCTAACAATGCCAGCACTAGGCGCTACAAAAATACACCAGACCAGCACCTGTACAGTTGTTGGGCTACGGTAAAAAATCACTGCGACAGACACAGAGTAAAAGTTGGAAGAAAAGTGGTCTTACCTGCCAGAAGGGAGATGGGCAGCAGAAGCCAGTACAGGACCCCACACAAGACCCGCAGCTCCATGGCCGGGTTCCCAGCGCGGGGGTGAGGGGCCACCCCAGTGGAAGGCGATCAGGCACTCAGCATCACCGCCCAATCTTTGCCAGTCAGCGGGGTAAGCAGGTGACAACGAGGTCGGTCCTTCAGAGCTCCCACATAAATCCACTCGGTCCAGTATCCAACTGAAAGCGCCCCGAAAAAGGGCCCGTGCCGTGCCCGCAGGACAGTCCCAAAGGAACGAGGGCTTTGATGCACAGCGTGAACAGGAAGTGGGTGACCGCGCGGGGTGCCCGCATCAGCTGCGCCTTCTTGAAAAGTTCCCGCTGGTTCTGTAACCGGGCGCTGCACTCCGCGATCAGTGGAAAATCCGCCTCATGTGGAGGAGGGGGCGGGGGGCTGCTGCTTCCAGACCTGCAGAAAGGGAGAGCAGAGGAGAGTGACTGGGTGGAGGCAGTGCAACGATCTTCTAATGCCCAGGTCTGCCACCCATGACCAGCCAGTGAGTGATGTATACCTTTCGCATGTGTCAGCTCTGCCCCTGGAGGTCTCGCGTCGGGCCCAACCCAAAACTTGTGGAAAGTACCTTTGTTCTCAAACTCTACTCAGAGAACTCCAGGTTCACGCGAGAGTGACTCATAAATGTAAGTTATTTTTTCTTTGCACTCTGGATTTGCAGTCCTGCAGATCTCATTGCAAAATCAGGACTACAAGTCCCATAATGCAAAGAAAGTCCTTGGATAAATGAGGCACTGAAACGTGCACCGTCCTGTGAGACTCTGGAGTTCTGGAGGCTTCCTCGTTCAGTAGCCGCTCTTCCTCTACTCTAAGTCTCCCCCCTCGTCACTTCCCCCTCTCTATTGGCCTCATGGCCAGTTTACTAGACACCCCCGCCCCCTACACTTCCACTCCCTGCGCCTCGATCCCAGGGATACCAGAATGTCATGAGCCGGACCTCCTGTCACCGAAGATACAAGTAACAGCCAAGTGTAGTCCGTTAACAGAAAAGTGCATTCTGGAAGTTGTAGTACTGTTTCCCCTCATATAGGCTAAAGTTCACAAGAAGGAGGGTGGGTGGAACATGCTGTACCCGGTGACACGGAGCCATCCTGTAATGTCACCAGAGCCTCTTTGCAGTCTGGGACCACCCCACTGGCGTAGCAAGGGGGAGGGGGCGGTACGCCCCGGGCGGCACGAGATTTGGGGGCGGCAGGTAAATTTATCGCCAGCACCCCCCCCCCCCCCCTGCTCTTAGGCGCTCGGCGGCGGCGGCAAAAGGCAGGGACCGCCACGGGCGGCAGAGTGCCTAGCTACGCCACTCCACCCGCTGTCTAAACCTCCTACCTCTGCTGACCCCACACCAGGACACTTTACCTACAAAAAGGCGCGTGCATGGTGGGACTACATGTCCCTTCTTATCTATATCCACGTGTTTCCGGGCACACAAAACCCCCCTCCTCTCCCGTTAGAACAAACTCAATACAGGGCATGTCTGTGGGGATATCGATGTCAGCACATGGCAGGAGGGCGAGGAGATAGCCATGCTCCAGCAAGTCAGGCAGCCTGGAGGGGGCAGCAACGCCACAACAGTGCAACTTGGGTAGGAGGGGCCCTTCACTCCAGAGAAGGCAAGCTGGGCTGAGTGGCACCCATCTTACTGCATGGCAGGCGGGTGGCACCCACCTCATTCCAGGACAGGCAGGGAACGCTCACCTCACTGCAGGGTAGTCTGGTCAAGAACCCTTCCACCCCTTTACAGCATAGACTGGAAGAGAGGGTGCAGACCCGTGGCTGAGGGGCACAGAGTTATGCCAACTCCTTACTTTCCCTGTAGGGCATGGGTTGGGAAACACCCTCGTTCCCTCCCACCGAGTACAATAGGATCAGCACATAGGCGCATCTGCCTACATGTGGCTGACATGTGCACCCCTCCTTCTCCCCGCCCCCCTCCCTGCGGTTCAAGTCCTTGGCACACTCACCACGTCAGGGTGAGACTTTCTGTGCACAGGAGAAAGCGTCCCCCGCCCCCACCCAACGAACACAAACACCCTCGTTTCCCATAGCTACGTACCTCCACCTTCCTGTCTGTAGCTGTGCCATGCCCCGGGCTCCTGTCTCCGGGGATTTAAGGCTCCCGGGGCTCCTTGCCTCAGGAGGGCCACATGTCTTAAACTGATCTTTCCTCTTCGGGGTGCAGGGCGGTCACATGCCCTGCTGACCTCATACAGAGGAGGGAAAGGGGATCTCCTTGAACTACTGCGCGAGTTCTCTTCTATGTCCGTTGGAGTGAGAGTATAGCGCCTAGAAGCCGGCTGCACGGTTGGCTCCCCGGCGGTACAGCTGGCACACTCCCCGAACTTCTGTCTGTGCACGCGTTCTCTGGCCGGGCCAACTACGTCAAAGTTGCACTTTGCAGAAAACATTCACCCGCCACTGCTTTTCTGTGTGTGGGGGAGAGCTGCATTCCAACGGCAGCAGCGCCACTTAGCGAAGAGTCAAGGAAAACACGCCCCTCGAGGCCTAGTGATAGTAGACCGCTGCAAAACCATCAGCAGAACCACATCACTCTTTTTTTTGCTGGAGCAGCAGTGTCACCTAGCGACAGACACGATAATGGCCGCTCAATCACGTCACAGAGAAGTAGCCTCGCTAGTTGTTTGTGACAAGTTCAAAAGGGATCCCCTAATTCGGAGTATCGATCATTAAAAACAAAGTTTTAAAAAGATGTTTTCTTGCACCTTTAGGCTGACTACGATCTTGGTTATTCGCATTGCCTCATTCTGTGTTCGGTTCAAATGTTTTTACGTCCATGATTTCCACTTTTCCCAAAGAAATGAGCACGGATACTGCACCTTCCTGGTCTTTGCTCTGGCGATTTCGTCCCGGTTCTACCTGTTGCAAAAGTCCTTTCTCTGTTTTTTGATCGGCTCTGCCCTTATCCACCTCTGGCTCAGTTACCTCGTTTTAGGTTTGTGTTGGGTCCGTTACATCTCCACTCCGTGCAACATAATTTCTTCTTTTGATTTCTCTTTGCATCTCTATGCTGCTGAAACCCACATCTTTTTCTCTGCACCCTTCATCGCCTGCGTTGATTTGTGAAAAGTGTGGTTGCAGACACACACAGAATGGTACAGGAATGTGTGTGTAATGACAGATGGTATGAGTTAGTGGGGAGAAGGGTCTGTCTAGCTCCCTAACACTTCAGCCACAACACTTGGAAGGAGAAGAGTTCAAGCTTGAGAAGCACAGAGGGAAATTGGGGCCAAATCCTGGATCGCAGAGCGTTGCAAGGGTTAATGTCGCAGATGCGTTGCTCAGCCAAAGTGATGCGTCGGTTCCAAGATGCGGCGAGGCTGCGGTACGAGGTCTTGTGTCGAGGATGAGGATCCCGCCGACGATAACTTGCAATGCGCTGCGCAGTTGGGGCGATGAGTCGTTTCCGAGGAGTTGCAAGGCTGCGATGCAGAGTCCAACGTCCTCGTCGTCATCTAAGCTGCCGTCGACGAGGGATGCAAGGGCCTGCACCAAGGATTTGCCATGCAGTGGCGGTTCCGATGAGGCAGTGGGCTGTGATGTCATGTGAGCCTTTGAGACAGGGAAGATCCATGCAACAGTGGTGATGTGCCGGTTCTGCTCGGGATTGCGCCGTGCAGGAGAGAGGATGCTTCAGTTCAGCGGGATCCACAGAGGCTGGGTGAACACCTTAGGCCCACTCCCAAGGGTCCAGGACTGGGGTGGCACCACATGGTAGGGTAGACTCACAGATGGCAGAATCCAGGTGCGGGGGTCAAGGTTGTTGGAGCCTTCTGTCCCTGAGTCTCAAGTCAGGAGGCCAGCCAACTAGCCCTTGGAGTCACTCTGTGGACCTGGGTTCAACAGATGCAGGTCCAGTCTTTCTCACCCAGGTAAGAGGGCATCAGGCAGCAAGTCAGCACAGCAGGTCAGCAGTCCTTTAGAGCAGCAGTCCAGCAGAGTGGCAGTCCTTCTTCCAGATAGAGTATCCACAGGTCCAGAAGTGTACTGAAGAGTTGATGTCTGAGGTCCAATATGTATACCCAGTTCTGCCTTTGAATTGGTAAAAGTTTCTAGAGGCTTGCCTTTGAAGTGCACAGGTGTGCACTGTCTTCCTTGCCCTGGCTCTACACTAACTACAAAGGGTATGCAGCCCTTTGTGTGGAGGCAGGACAGAGCCAAGTAGGACACATCCAATTCAAGTGTAAGTGGGGCTGTACCCAGCTCCTCCCTCCCATCCATAGCACACCTACGTTGCAGGAACCAAGTGGTTAAGGCAGGATACTCCATTCTTGCAGGTGTGGTTTCAGGCACAACAGTCAGGGAGAAAATTTCTAAAAACAGGCCAAATAAGATGAATTTTAAAATTCAATTGGTCTCAGATGTGGGCTGGCAGTGTAACATAAAATCACTGTATGACACTTCACAAACACCAGTCCTGATTCTCACCACTAATCTCTAACCAATGTTAGAAATTGTGTTGTTGGACGACTGGGGTAGGAACCCTTGTCAAGTAGCAACACAATCCTTGTCAGGGTGAGGTACAAGCCAACCACCCTCTAGTAGCTTGGCGCAGAGCAGTCAGGCTTAACTTAGAGGCAATGTGTAAAGTATTTGTGCAACTCTTCAAACAGCAATAAAGTGAAAACACCACACATAAAGAATACCACACCAGATTAGAAAAATAGATTAATGGTAATAAATAAAACAAGACCAGAACAACAAAAATCCAATCAGTTGAACCGGAGATATGCAAGTTTAAATATTTCAGAGAAAATTGCCCCCAAAAGCACAAAGCTCCAACTGTGGATATCTGGTGCGGACCGGGACAAAGTCACGAGTTCAGGCCAACTGCAATGGAGCCACTCCATCATCTGCATGTCTTTAACTTTCTAAAAGTGGCATTTTCAAAATTGTAATTTAAAATCCACCTACACCATGAGTTAGGATTTTTTATTACAATTCCAAAAACAACAAACATGAATGACTTACCTATTCCCATTTGGAAGTTACAGCTTATTAAATGTAATAAGGTAACTCCAATGTTATCCTATGGGAGAGGTAGGACTTGCAGTAGTGAAAAACTAATTAAAAAGTTTTATCACTACCAGGACATGTCAAATTTAAAAGTATATGTCCTACCTTTTAAATACATTACAGCCTGCCCTCTGGGCTGTTCTGTGCCTACCCTAGTGGCAACGTTTTTGTATTAAAATGGAAGGTTTAGGCCTGGCAACAGATTTATATTGCTAGGTCAAAATGGCAGTTTAAACTGCCCACACAAGTTGCAATGACAGGCCTGAGCCATGTCTAAAGTGTTATATAAGTGGGTGGCACAATCAGTGTTGCAGGTCCACTAGTAGCATTTAATTGACAGGCCCTGCAGACACATAGTGTCACTTTACTAGGGACCTACAAGTAAATTAAATATGCCAATTGGGGATAAGCCAATTTTACTATGATTTAAGGAGAGAGCTCAAGCAATTTAGCACTGGTTAGCCGTGGTAAAGTGCACAGAATCCTAAAGCCAGCAAAAACAATGTCAGCAAACTAAAGACAAAAGTTAGGGGAAAACCACAGCAAGGATGCCAGGTCTAACAACATATTTAATACAAAATAGCCAGCAAGCATAAAATAAGTATAGGCAAATTGCCTTCTCAACGGATCAGAGCTTTTACCCTGATCAGTTGGAGAAATGTAATGCTAAAATTCAATGAATTATGGTTCTACATTTATCTACCGTTACTCAATGCAAGTAAATGGAAGCAGGAACATGTGACAAACCTACAGATAGGCACTAATGAGCAGGTGCTGGGCTTTTCTATTAGGAACAATGTGAGAAGGCCTTGGGAAGCTGATACATGTTTCTCGAACAAAAGGTTGAATCTACAACTTACTGAACTCCGCACTCTGATGCGCTAAATTCAGAACGCATGTTCACTAATGCTAAAGTTAAGTGAGCCTTAAGCAGGTACAAAAACAAAACTGTAATTGATTAATAAAATATTTTAGCACATGTTAAGGCACATATGTGGATTTGCATTCCCATAGTATATAAGCAATCATTAAAGTATATATATACACACACAGATGGCAAAAAGATTTGCCCCTTTCTAGCTCGGCGTGGATGGCACTGTGCTAATCTTATGCTTAAAAACTTTGCTAGAAAAACAGACATTTGAGGTGAGCAGATTCAGCGTGTCGCTGGTGTGTAGGGTGCTCTACATAGGAGCTGCTCTCCACCTAAATTTGGGGACTACCCAGAGTTCTCTGCTTTCTATTTTGCATGATTATTCGGCACTTTAAGCCTGAAAGGGTATTGTTTTGACTTATACTGGGTGCTACCTTGTGACTGGACAAAACTATACCTCTCTGAAGAGCTCTATTGAGAGAGAAACAGTGTCAAGGGTTGCTTTTATGCATTCCAGGTGGTAAAAGGCTTTTGTCGTTTTACATCTCGGCATGGATGGCACTATGCTAATCTTATGCCTAAAGACTTTGCTGTATACATGGCAAAAGGCTTTGTCCCTTTCTAGCTCAGTGTGGATAGCACTGTGCTAATCGTATGCTTAAAAAGTTTGCTAGAAAAACAGACATTTGAGGTGAGCAGATTCAGAGTGTCACTGGTGTTGCAGGGTACTCTACAAATGAGCTGCTCTCCCCCTAAATTTGGGAACTACCCAGAGTGCTCTGCTTTCTAATTTACACAAATATATATATATATATATATATATATATATATATATATATATATATATATATATATATATATATATTCTCCACAAATTTCCCAAGTTTCAAGACCGCACTCCACATCAGGTAAGTTTCCACTTTATTATTCAAAAGGCATGCAGCTTCCCATCCCTACATGCCATCCCTGGCCTTACGCGTTTCGAATGCTTTTTGATTCTCATCAGAGGCCCGTGCAGCAACCCTTTTAAAACAAACTGCATTCTCCCGCTTGAGTCTTTATTGATTACTAGGCCTCAGGTGTGCCTTCACGATGGAAAAAAAACGTCATTTGCTGAGCACTCTGGGAGATGTAGTGTCTTTCATTTATTTTTCATTAATTTCACAACCCTCCAGTGGGTATGGTTGCTGCAACTAGCTGTGGGACAAAATCAGCGCCCTCCATTGGGCTTAGGATAAGACGCTGCATGCCTGCATTCAAAGTACCTGAAGTGTCCGTTCAAGAAGGAAACAGTTCACTCTTGCGGGTCCGTTGTTTTTTTCAGCGCACCGCCGGAAAAAAACAACGGACCCGCAAGAGTGAACTGTTTGCTTCTTGAACGGGCACTTCAGGTACTCTGAATGCAGGCATGCAGAGTCTTATCCTAAGCCCAATGGAGGCGTTGATTTGTCCCACAGCTAGTTGCAGCAACCATACCGACTGGAGGGTTGTGAAATTAATGAAAAATAAATGAAAGACACTACATCTCCCAGAGTGCTCAGCAAATGACGTTTTCCATCGTGAAGCACACTGCGACCTAGTAATCAATAAAGACTCAAGCAGGAGAATGCAGTTCGCTTTAAAAGGGTTGCTGCACGGGCTCTGATGAGAATCAAAAGGATTCAAGCGCTAAGGCCAGGCGGCATGTAGGGATGGGAAGCTGCATGCCTTTTGAATAATAAAGTGGAAACTTACCTGATGTGAGTGCGGTCTTGAAACTTGGGAAATTTGTGGAGAATACATAAGCGGCAGTTCCAGGCCGCGTGAGACGACGCACCGCCGGAAAAAAACAACGGACCCGCAAGAGTGAACTGTTTGCTTCTTGAACGGGCACTTCAGGTACTTTGAATGCAGGCATGCAGAGTCTTATCCTAAGCCCAATGGAGGGCGTTGATTTTGTCCCACAGCTAGTTGCAGCAACCATACCCACTGGAGGGTTGTGAAATTAATGAAAAATAAATGAAAGACACTACATCTCCCAGAATGCTCAGCAAATGACATTTTTTTTCCATCGTGAAGGCACACCTGAGGCCTAGTAATCAATAAAGACTCAATCGGGAGAATGCAATTTGTTTTAAAAGGGTTGCTGCACGGGCCTCTGATGAGAATCAAAAAGGATTCGAAACGCGTAAGGCCAGGGACGGCATGTAGGGATGGGAAGCTGCATGCCTTTTGAATAATAAAGTGGAAACTTACCTGATGTGGAGTGCGTTCTTGAAACTTGGGAAATTTGTGGAGAATACATAAGCGGCAGTTCCAGGCCGCGTGAGACGACGCACCGCCGGAAAAAAACAACGGACCCACAAGAGTGAACTGTTTGCTTCTTGGACGGGCACTTCAGGTACTTTGAATGCAGGCATGCAGAGTCTTATCCTAAGCCCAATGGAGGGCGTTGATTTTGTCCCACAGCTAGTTGCAGCAACCATACCCACTGGAGGGTTGTGAAATTAATGAAAAATAAATGAAAGACACTACATCTCCCAGAGTGCTCAGTAAATGACGTTTTTTTTTCCATCGTGAAGGCACACCTGAGGCCTAGTAATCAATAAAGACTCAAGCGGGAGAATGCAGTTCGTTTTAAAAGGGTTGCTGCACGGGCCTCTGATGAGAATCAAAAAGGATTCGAAACGCGTAAGGCCAGGGACGGCATGTAGGGATGGGAAGCTGCATGCCTTTTGAATAATAAAGTGGAAACTTACCTGATGTGGAGTGCGGTCTTGAAACTTGGGAAATTTGTGGAGAATATATATATGTATATATATATCCAACACAAAGATTGCCCGCAATGGAGAGGCCCACACAGGTAGTTTTGCTGCCACAATTTTAATGGAGGTTGCAGCATGGGTACAGGAAATGAAGCCTCGCATCAAAATACTAAGTCCAGCCCGACGCATTTCGTGCTTCCAAGCACTTCTGCATGGGCTTAGGGCTTACAGACTGCAGGTGGACTACGGCAGTTTTTTCAGCACCTGTATTTCATAACAGTCCCCGCCCACCTGGGCGTGGACACCGCCGTGGCCTAGTGGTAGTTGTAGTGCCTTCCTATTCCTCTCGTGAGTCGCCGTGTCACCGCATAGTTAAAACGTAAAATTAATCCCAAGTGGGTTGTGTGGCCTCAGTCCTACCACACACCACACATTCATACCTCCATCACCGGCTCCCGTCCCTCTCGCTGTGCCACTCTCGTCAGCGCCACAGCAGGACTGCTAAAATCGCAGCGGGGCTCTCTCCACGGCCCAGGCGTAGCCGCTACATATCCAACACAAAGATTGCCCACAATGGAGAGGCCCACACAGGTAGGTTTGCTGCCACAATTTTAATGGATGTTGCAGCATGGGTACAGGAAATGAAGCCTCGCATCAAAATACTAAGTCCAGCCCGACGCGTTTCGTGCTTCCAAGCACTTCCTCATGGGCTTGGGGCTTACAGACTGCAGGTGGACTACGGCAGTTTTTTCAGCACCTGTATTTCACCATTAATGTTTTTAACTTAAAAACACCCCAGAAATTCCAAAGTTATAGTTAGCAGAGATAACAATAAGATGCGCTCCCAATGCACTGCTTATGACCTCACATATTACATCACTCATGACATGTTCTATGACATCCCTTATGACATCACTATAACGTTACTTTAAACTTTTTCTTCAGTGAATTTATTTCTAAGTTTTTTTTAAAGCAAAATAGATCTTTTTATCACACCTAACAATAATGTTACTTTAATCATTGATTTTTCAGTGCATTTCTAGGGTTTTCTTTACGTAAAGAAATATTTTAATCCCATACGTAAAGCAAACCCCCAACACGCATGGCCTTTGGTTGTGCCCGGCGGGGGGCGGACTGTCCAAAGGGCCTGGCCACCAGCAAACCCTCCACAGGCAGCCAGCCCCACACTGCGCACAGCCTTTGGCCACGCACAGTAGGGAGTTGGCAGCAGGACCTGGCCGCACCAGGAGGCAGTAACCCCCCCCCCGCAGGCAGCAAACCGCATGCTGTGCACAGCCTTTCCTTGCACGTAGTGTGGGGTTGGCCCAGGGCCTAGCTTGCAGCCAGGCCCTACGTCCAACTAACCCTAGGCAGCCACCCAGAGGCGGCCAATCCCACGCCCTGCATGCCCTTTGCCCGTGCGTGGCATGGGGTTAGCCGCAGGGCCTGTATTGCAGCAGCGTGGCCCCTTCCTCAACCCTCAAAAGGCCCTGGGGACCCCATCCCCAAGGACCATATTTTTTTTTTAAGGGGAGCGGGCCCATGAGCCCCCCCCTCCCGAGCGTCATTAGGCCCTTGGGACCCCATTCTCCAGGGTGGCATTTTTTTTAAAGGGGAGGGACACAAACAGTCTCCCCTCCCCGAACCTTCTCGGGGCTTGGGGACTGAATCCCTGAGGCTGTCTATTTATTTTTTTAAAAAGGGGAGAGGGGCTGCGTGGCCCCACTTTCCAAGCCCCATTAGACCCTGGGGACCCCACCCCCAGGGCCTTGTGTATTTTTAAGGGGAGGGGGCACATTGCCCCACTCCTGAGCCTCATTTGGCTCTGGGGACCCCATCCCCCAAGGCAGTGTATTATATTTAAGGCTCCCAGTTTTCCGTTTTTACTGATTTTTAAAGATAAATACAGACAGAAAACAATGTGTTTCCTGTCTGTATTTATTTTTAAAAGCGGGAAAATACTGAAAATTAGGCTTATTATGGGTGACTCTCCATGCTGTCTTTCTGCTTTCCAGGGCAAAAGCTGAGCAGGTACACAGAATGGGAAGTTATAAAACAGGTCAGATTTCTCTGAATGCAGGCATATGTTAACATATATAAATATTATAATGCTGATATTTACCTGTGGGTACAATGTTCCACTATATTTGGCTGCTTAATTTGCTGAAACGTGAAAGTAACAAAGTATGAGTGCATGTTTATCAGTGAAATAAATGTGGAAATATACTGTTTTACGGCTCTAATTATTCTCAAAACACAATATAAATATGGATAAATACCAATAATATGGACCAAAAATAAATATGGATAAATACAGACGGAAATGTAAAAAAAAAAAATATACCATAAAACCGGGAGCCCTAATTATATTTCAAGGGGAGCGGGCCTGCATGGCCTGACCTCCCCAAGCCTATTTTGCCCTGAGGATCCCATCCCCCAGGTCCTCAATTTTAAATAGGTGAGTGCCCCGGAGTCCAACGAGGACACCCACAATCCACATATTAGGAGCAGCAGCAGGAGTCCTAGGACCCCCATGGCCCCAGCCTGCTCACCACAAGCCCCGGGACCCGGCATTGCTCTCACCCAGAGGGAGCAGCAATTTATGTTGCTCCCTCCTGGCGGGAGCGATCTGTTGATCTGTTTACTTGCCTGCATCAGTGCGGGCAGGGAAACAGATCTCAAGTCTGCTCCCAGCTGGCGGGAGCATTTTTAAAGCTCCCACCCTCTGGGAGCAGACTTTTTGTTTGCCCCTGTTTGGTGAGAGATAAAAAAAAATGCACCCGCCAGATGGGAGCAAACACATGCTTACCTCACGGCACAGGTGCGGGCAAGGAAACTGCTGTGTCCTGGGGGTGGGCTCCCCGGGACACAGCAAGTGAGCCAGCCCCAGGGGATGGGGTCCCTGGGGCCATTAAAGGCTCAGCAAGGGGCGCATCGCAGCCCACCCCCTCTTTAAAAAAGTGACGACCCTGGGGGATGGGTCCCCAGTGCCTTTTAAAGGCTCAGGGAGAGGGGCCACGTGGCCTCCTCCCCTTGAAAAATACATTGGGCCCAGGGTGATGGGGTCCCGGGGCCAATTTTGGCTTGGGAAGGGGACCATGCACCCCCTCCCCATATTTATTGAATCGGGCCCGGGGGATGGGGTCCCCAGAGCCGAATAAGGCTCGGGGAGGGGGGGGAACATGCCCCCCATCCCAATATTAATGAATTAGGACCAGGGGATGGGGATGGCTCGAGGAAGGGGACAATGAACCCTCCTCCCTTTAATAAAGCAAAATGGCCGGGCATCCTATTTTTTTTTGCCTCAATCCCACGGTACTCCCGTAGGATAGTGGTAAAAGTTCCCAATTTTTAAAAAACGTTTGGCCCCATGGGGCCTAGTGGGGGCAAGGTATCCCTACTCTGCCCCCTTATATGTTTTTTTAAAAATTCAAGACAGGGGACTAAGTCCCTGAGTCCTGTAATGGCTGCCAGCAACATTTTTCTCATGTTGCTGGCAGCCAAACAGAGCGCTCACTCCCACATGAGTCTGACTCCTGCGGGAGTGAAATGGCACGAGGGGAAAAAAACGCTCTCTGGGCCAATCAGAACATTCTCTCGAACCGAACCGTCCAGATATACAAATAGTTTTAAACCTTAATTTCTCAAAAACTACTGAACTGATTTACACCAAATCACAAAAAGCACAATCTGTGGCCCAAGATCTAGCTTCCTGCCAAATTTGTTGAAATTCCGTTCAGCCGTATTTGCAGTAGTGCTTCTTAAAGAAGTCTAAGGAAAATGCATGGGGATTTGGCGTTTTGGGTCCCCCTTTTTCCTCAGCCCCACTTGACAGATCACCAAGAAACTTTCCATGCACAAACTAAGTAAATAAGAGCACTTCTTTGGAATGTTTCATGGAGATTCGTCAAACGGTGCCAAAGTTATTAGCAACAAAAAAGGCATTTCCTATGGAAACGCTGACCTAACTATAACTAGCCAATTGTAGCTGACACTGGAATATATATATATATATATATATATATGCTAATAACCTCGGCACTGTTTGATGAATGTTCACAAACTTTCCTGAAAGGTGCTCTTTTTTACTCCGCTATTTCCCGAAATGTTTTGTGGTGATCCGTCAAGCGGGGCAGAGAAAATTGGGGGGGGGTCCCAAAAAGAAATTTCCTCATGCAATTTCTATAGGGATTTTTGGAACATGTTACAGCTAAGCAGAATTACACTAAATTTGGCAGGATGCAAGATCTTGATTCAGAAAGCTTGCTTTTGTGATTTTTGGGGAAATCCGTTCAGTAGTTTTTGAGAAATTAAGGTTTAAAAATATTTGTATATCTGGACGGTTCTGTTTGCAAGAATCCTGCAAGTGTCTCACGAGCGCAACTTCAAAAATAAAGTGTTCTGATTGGCCCAGGGCCCTGCTTTCCCTTTGGCCACCTCGCTTCTGAGGGAGTGAGGGTCCTGCGGGAGCGAGCGCTCTGATTGGCTGGCTGTAGCAATGATGCAGGACTAGGGGGTTTAGTCCCCTGTCCTGAAAAAAATCTAAAAAAAAGAATACAGGGGGCCAGGGTAGGGACACCCTGCCCTTTTAGCCCTTGTGCGGGAATCCCAGAAAAATCCCCTCTCCAGTGCCAAAAGTTTAAAAAAAAAGTTTTTTAAAATGATCCCTGGTGTGGGTCAAGTCCCAGGGGTTAAACCATTTTTTAAAAAAAAGGGGCCGAATATGAAATAAAAGGGGAGTGGTCATGCAGCCCTTCTCCCCAAGCCAGTCTGGGCCCCATGTTCACCATCCCAGGGAGCTGATTTTTTAAAAAGGGGAGGGGGCTCATGGCTCCCCTCCCTGAGCCTCTATGAGGCCCGAGGGGACCCCATACTCCAGGGCTGTTTTCTAATGTAGGGGAGGGAGGCATGCATGTGGCTTTCCTCCCTGAGCCAAGATCAGCCCTGTGGACCTCATCCCGGGGGCCCAATACTCCGTAGTGTTCCGGGGAGCCCATACCTGGGACACTGTGGTTTCCTGCAGGGGAGAGTGCAGGCATACCCTGCAGTGCTCTACCGGACAGGGAACAGAAGTTAGCCCCCGCCCGGGCGGAAGCAAAGGAAAGGTGCCGACTCCCAGCAGCACCCAGTATTGTTCTGGCCGTGGAGCTAGTAGGTGCCGGGGGGCGGGGGGGTCTTGGGACTCCCATTGTGGCTGCCAATGAACCCTGAGTTGTGGGTGCCCTGGGTGGGCAACGGGGTACCCACCTACAAAGAAAATGGCCTTCTCCTCCAGGTATGCCAGCTGGGGCCGTGGGGTCCTGGGGCTCCCCCCACAACTCTCACAAAAATAGAGCTGTGGGTGCCCCAGGAGGTCATGAGAATACCCACTTATTTTTTTTTTAAAAAGCCGGCTCCCACTGGTACACATGAAGTGTGGCAGCTAGGGAGCCGGATGGGCCGCGGGGGCCTTGGGCTCCCACCAACAAACTAACAAAAACAGAGCTGTGGGTTATCTATGTGGGCACTGGAGCACCCACTTCATTAAAACAAATCTCCCACCGGCACACATAAAGTGTGCAGGCTGGGGGCCATCTGGGGCTGTGGGGGGCCTTAGGACTCCCACCATGGCCCCAAATGAACCCTGAATAGTGGGTGCCCTCTGTGGGCACTTGGGCACCCACCTACAATAAACAAAATGGATTTCTCCTCCAGGTGTGCCAGCTGGGGCCGCCGGGCCCTAGAGCTCCCCCAACAACCCGCAACAAAAACAGAGATGTGGGTGCCCTGGGTGGGCATCAGGTGCCCAATTAATTTTTTTAAAAAGCTGGCTCGAGCCAGCACAAACGAAGTGTGCTGGCTGGGGAACCAGCTTGGGCTACGGGGGCCCTGCTGCTCCCCCCGCACCCGCCCCCCAAAAAAAAGATACGTGGGTGTCCTGGATGGGCCTGGGGCACCCACAAAAATTTATAAAGCAAATAAAAATAAATTAATGAATGAGCAGCTGGAGCCACTCAATTATTTTTCACTATTTCCAGCAGAAGCATCCGATAGTGCCCGATGGCTTTTTAAAAATAGATATTTTCTTGCTGGTGGTGCCACTAAAAGCTAAAAGAGGCAGGGGCACTACCAATAGTTTTTTTTAAAGTTGTTAACAACTGCTGGAAGTGCAGCAGCTCCCAGCAACATAATTTTTTTTTTTTTAAACAGTAACTCTCCTGGATCATTAAATCCATGACCCCAGCAGAACTTATCATATTTTCAAAAGCACTTCTAGCTGCAGCTATATGCTCTTCAGATGGAGTGTAAGGCACTCCTATGGTTATTTCTATGATTGCATTTTGTGGGCTGAAGGATGTGAAAAGAAAGACTCAGAGACATGATGATTTTTTTTTTTAGATATATAAAAAAAATATGTTTTGCCTTTAATATTTTAATGAGGCTGCCATCATCCTCCTCGACCTCTCGGCAACCTTTGACATGGTCTCCCACCACTCCCTCCTCACCAGACTCCACCACTTAGGCATCAAAGGCAAGGCTCTTGACTGGATCACCTCTTTCCTCTCTGGACGAACCAAGAGCATCCACCTTCCACCCTTTGCTTCCGCACCGAAAGACAACATATGTGGAGTTCCCCAGGGCTCCTCCCTCAGCTCCACACTCTTTAACACCTACATGACACCCCTGGCCAACATCGCCCGCAGCCACGGACTCAACATAGTCTCTTACGCCGACATCACCCAGCTCATTCTTTCCTTCTCAGAAGACCCAGACACCACAAGACTCAACTTCCAAACCACCTTGACCAATATCTCTTCTTGGATAAAAACCAGCTGCCAGATACTCAACTCGGACAAGACTGAGGTGATCATCTTCGGAAACAAGCCCTCCCCTTGGGATGACACCTCGTGGCCCTCTGCTCTCGGCCCATCACCCACCCCGTGGGATCACACACGCAACCTTGGAGTCATCCTAGAGTCCAATCTCACCATGAAATAATAGATCAACGCTGTCTCTGCTGCCTGCTTTCACACCCTCTGCATGCTTCGCAAGACGTTCCGCTGGACCCCCATCTCAACCAGGAAGACAGTAACTCGGGCCTTCATCTCCAGTTGACTTGATTAGGGCAAAGCTCTCTACGCAGGAACCACCAAACAACTTCTCTACTGCCTCCAAACCATCCAGAATTCGGCAGCAAGACTCATCCTCAACCTTCCCAGAAGATCCAGCATCACCCCTCATCTCAGGGCCCTCCACTGGCTCCCTGTTCAGAAAAGATGCCTCTTCAAGCTCGTCACACATGCCTACAGAAGCCCTCCACAATACCGGACCCACCTACATCAACAACCGCCTGACCTTCCACCGACCAACCAGAGATCTCTGCTCCTCCACCCTCGCCTTAGCCCACATCCCACGCATCCGTCACAGCCGATGTGGGGGCTGCTCCTTCTTCTACCTCACAGCCAAGTCCTGGAACTATCTCCCCCTCCACCTGCCACCTTCCCCTCTCTGAAAGAATTCAGGAAGCAGCTGAAGACCTGGCTCTTCAACCTCTACCTCTCTCCGACGGAGGATCGCTCACACCTCACAACCCCTGGAGAACCCTCCCCCCCCCCGGGTGACGAGCTGCGCTATACAACCCGCACTGATTGATTGATTGAATATTTTTCAGCCAGCAAAATGCACTCATAAAAGCAATGTTAAAACAAAGACTCAGAGACGTTGCTTTTTTTAATTTTAATAAAACTTTATTAAACATTTTTATTACAGTCACTTTTATTAAACATTGCCATTGTATGAATTTGTGAAATATACATTTGAATAAAAATATTGGTTATCTTTGGACAAAGTTGATAGATCTGCCTTATATATTTTGAAATACTCACCCCTTGATAAAGCCAAAAAGCCAACTTTTTATATTTTCGTGTTGTGACTCTTTGACAAAATCAGTAAGCCTGCCTGAGTGCGGCCAGGCCCTGCAAGACCAGCCACATGCTCCGCATGCCAGAAAGCTGTGTGCTGCAGAAAAAAACAAGGGTTAAAGTGACCTTTTAGTTAGGAGAAAAAAAGCGTTAGTTAGGCGAACATGTTAGTTAAAACATACCATTTTAAACAAACAGAATCACTGAAATTCACCAGTTATAGTTATCTCAAGTAACTATAACTTGTTTCCTAAAGTAACTATAACACGCGCCACCTCCGTGCACTGCTAACAACCTCCCATACTACATCACTCATGACATGTTCTATGACATCATTGATAACATTACTGCAACATCTGATATGACCTAATTGTTGTGCATGGTGGGGTACCTAACTATAATGTACCATGTAATATATATATTACAATACCTGCTGGCGGTCGCCAGTAGGTAGTTATATGCATGATGTATTTTCCATAGGAAGAGCATTTTTTAATATGCCAATAACTTTGGCGCCGCTTGCCGAATCCTCGCAAAATTTTCACAACTAGGGTGACGCTCACTCCAGCTGCTGTCTTGAATGTTTTGTGGTGATCCGTCAAGCGGGGGCCGAGAAAATGGGGGGGTCCCAAAACGCATTTTCCCCATGTTAATTTCCACAGGAACTTTAGACACGGCTACAGTCCGAACTGCTGGACTGAATTACACCAAATTTGGCAGGAAGATAGATGTTGGTCCAGGGAAGTGCCTTTTTGCGATTTGGTGTAAATCTGTTCAGTAGTTGGGGAGTTATTGACCAAAATCCAAATTTGTTGATATAGGGACGCGGACCTCTGAGGACCCGACAGTCCCCGTGATCAAATCGGATTGACTGGCAATACTTCAAACCAGGAAGTGTTGGCAGCCATCTTGGGACTCGGCTTGATCCAAGTCCCTGAGAAAACATTAAAACAAGCATTTGCAATGCAATAGGCCTCGCATTTGCGAGAATTGAGCTATTGGCATTGTAAATGGCAATGCCTTTTATTTATGTGTTGTTTTATATAACAGATAAATAAAAGGTATTGTCATTTACATGCCAATAGCTTAAACGCTCGCAAATGCGAGACCCATTGTATTGCAAATGCTTGTTGAACTACAGTAACAAAGTGCAACCCCACCTCCTCAAATCACAAAAGCCAATGGAAAATGAACAGCTTCAAAAATTTCTAAAAGCTGTTGTCAGCCAGGCACATATGGCAGACTATATCTTACATTTCACTGCAAGCATCGGGAAGAGCCGTATCATAACAAACCGCCGCTTTCTTTGTTAAAAGGTGGCCCATGCTGACACACTATAAAAACACTGTGGCCTCCTACATCACTGTGCATTTGCAATGCAATAGGTCTCGCATTTACATTATTTAGAGCTATTGACATTGTAAATGACAATGTTTTTTTATTTTTTATTTTTTAAAACATAAATAAAAGGCATTGTCATTTACAATGCCAATAGCTTAAACTCTTGTAAATGCCAGACCTATTGCATTGCATTTATACGAGTTTGAGCTATTGGCATTGTATTAGTTCGGTAAGTATAACATTAAAGCAAATGGCATCCATATCAAACATGGCAAAAAGAGAAAATTATGTGGCATCACTCTTGCAAGACATTTTCAATGGAAGGAGTTAAAAAGGTATTCTTCACCAAGGGAGTGTTCTCGCTGGCGCTGCTGGCAGGCCCGGTGTTATGTGCCTGGCTGGGTGTGTTGTTATGTGCCCGGTCGGCCATTGTAGTTAACTCGCACGGATCTGTTACTGCACAGTCACAGCAAAGGCCTCATTGGAAATGCAAAGCCCTTGTTTGGGGGCGGGCGGGGGGACCAAAAGTGTAAACAAAATGTGTGCCAATACCCGTAATCTGAGCATTCCCAGAGTGTCGTTGCCCCTCCCCCACCCAGCATCATGCAACTACTCATGTCTTCTGCTCCGACCCGACCCAGCCCTTCCCTCCCCTTCCGAACCACCTCCATCCCCGCCCTGCCCACGCTCCTCTGCTGTCCCGTCCCGATCGCCTGCTAAAGAAATAAAATAAAGGCGCGGCTCACCAACCTCTTTTTTTCAATATTTTGTACTTTTAGTAAGCATGCAGCATGTTGCCTGTGCCGCACTGCTTATTAAAATAATAAAATATTGAAAAAGTAGAGTTTGGCGAGCCGCGCCATTGTTTGGAGTGGGGTGAGGCGGCTTGCAGAGAGCCCAAAAGGAGTTTGGTGAGCGGCGCCGTGCAAAAGAAAGGCGCGGCTCGTTAAACTTTATTTTTTCAATACTTTATGCTTTTAGTAAGCAGCGCAGCATGGTGTATGCGCCGTGCTGCTTATTAAAAACATAAAATATAATGGTGCTCCGATACTTGAAAAATGACACAGAATTTTCAAACTCCATGAGTCGGAAAGCCGACACAGCACAGCGGAGACGAGGCATGCAGGCAGGCAGGCAGCACTTACCGCCGGCGGGCGCACTGGGCTCTCCGGAGCAGCCTCGGGGCACTTGTGTGTAATGTTCCACAGGTTAAACACGGAAAGCCAGTGAAGGCGATGTAGTGCGGAAGTCAGATGTATGCTGCAACTGATTAATCGATGCGCTCCTAGTGATATCTGGTGCTTGTTTACACCAATTTCATTGCCACGCACCGTGCACTTTGAGCCTCTGCCGTGCACAGGGCAGTCGGGTCCAGTGGTGCGCTCGACACCATAGTGGCGACTAGAGTGATCGTTTCTGTGAAAGACATTGGGCGCTCATGGGTGCACGCCTTAAGTGCCTTTAAATGTACGGGCACGTGGGTAGCGGTGCCAAGCAATCACTAGTGCAATATGGCGGAGACACTCGGGCCCAGATGTGGGATCATCTCACTGCCCACATGTCTAGCTGTTTATCACTACCAAACCGGTTGGGGAAGAGAACCCATTTTCCTTGCATGCAGAAGCACCCATAGCGCCACTGCTGGGGTTGTGTGTGTGTGTGTGTGGGGCGGGGGAGGGGGAGTGGTGGGGAGGGGTACATTTTAAAGGTCACGAGGCACCATAGGTATACTTGCTGGGAGCGCTGCACGTTGCCGCTCCGGGCCAGGGTGCACCGTGTGCATAGAGCACAGCTGGTTATCGTTTCTTGCAAGCAGCCATCACCACTGCGCCTGAGAGCAAAGTACTGCCTTTCAAGGCATCTCGCTGAAAGCGTGACTAAGGTCACCACATCTCTATCACATGACCACCTGCGGAGTGCGGGAAAGGCCATCTGTTGCCCTCATTTGTCATTCACGGGTGGTGGGTTTGAAAAAAAACTGAATAAAAAAAATGGCCTGCTCTGCAAAAGCGGAAAAAGTAATTGTATTGCCCCTTGTGACTTGTTTGTGATACTGCTGGCAATAGGAAAGAACATTAAGTTATGAACTTTATTGCTGTGGTTACTTCAAAAGATGCCAGCCTTGGGGTGAGGCGACGTCACAGCGCCCTTTGTTAGCACGAGGCTAAAACGCGGACCATGTTTCTTCCTCATAACGAGTTCTTTTCTTTCCCCATGTCATGCTGATATACCGTGACGGGACTCATGTTCATACAGTGCTGTGCTCCCGGTGCTTTCAAAAACAACATTAAATAAACTGATTCGGTATCCAGGCTGGCATGTGGGTGGCCCCCGAAAAAGGGAGCATAGGTCAATGGGTGCAAATGTCCCATTTTCTGCAGCGCATCAATTGCTGAACTAGAAATGGACCAGAACCTCTTGGGGGCCGGTTAAGGCTTATTTATCGCAAGCATAACCCACAAAAATACAAAGGAGTAAAAAAATTTAAAAAACAGGACTCTTACCCGTGCCGTCCACATGCTTGCAAAACAGGCGCGGTCCCGAAAGTGAAAGAGGACCGCGCTGCAGCCGGAGCATGGGGATCTCTTGTCTTTATGGGGCCAGTGTTTCTAATTAGAAACACATGGCCCCATAAAGATAAGAAAGTGCTTTGCGACAGCAGCAAAGCAGGCCACCGAGTCTGGATCGGAGGCAAAAGGGCGTGAACCAAAAACCCTCATTTCCAATGGCAGGCCACCGTTTAGCATAAACGGTGACGCCAGCCAATCGAAATGAGGGGCAGGGCTTCAAGCCCTCTTCTGAAAGTCCTCCTTAACAATAAATCTCGCTGAGCGAGCAGCGCATGCGCTGCCACGCTAGGCGAGACCTAAAAAAGAAAAGGAGGCAGGGTAGAAATACCCTGACACCCTAGGCCTCTTGGAGGGATCCCACAGGACCAAAACAGCATTTATTTTGTTTTATTTTTGGCGGGAGCCACGTTGGATCCACAGCTCCTGACAATTTTTTAAATTTTTTTTAATGAAGCGCAGATTCCCGCGCTTCGTTAGTAATCAGCCCCCATGTGGGGCAGGTCCTGGGGGAATTTTCAAAATAAAGGTGGGGGGTCCCACGTTAGAAAATACTTACACTCACTAGATGATGTCATCAGTGATGTTATTTGAGATGTCATCAGTGATGTCATGACAAATATGTGAGGTCATAAGCAGTGCATTGCGGGGGCGTAAGTTATAGTTAGCTCAGGTAAAACAAATGTTGAAGTGGTGTTATAGTTAGGTGAACATTTTCCATGCCAATGTAACATTTTGAACTAAAATAAAAACACAGAAATTCACCAGTTATAATTAGCAGAGCTAACTATAACTTGTGCCCCTGCCATACACTGCTTATGACCTTACATACAGCTCCCCTCCATTTAAAGTTAAGTTCAGCCCTGGGTGATAGGTTCCCTGGGTCTAATAAGGCTTGGGGAGGGGGGCTGCGTGCCCTTTCCCCTTAATTCTTGTATTTGGTGCCAGGGGATTGGGTCTCCTAGGCTGCCAACAACTCGGGGAAGGGGACGCGTGCCTCTCCTTAATTAAGATACCAAGGAGATGGGGAGTCGGGAGCCCCAAATGGGCTTGAGGACAGGGCCCTACTCACACCCCCCCCCCCCATCCCCAAATATGTATTTTAAAAAATGGTGGATCTCTGTTTCCTTTTTTTTTCTTTGCTACAATCCTGCGGAGTCCCACTGGACTTACCATTGGATCTTTCGTCTGCCCTTAGAAATGGCTGCTTTTTTGTTGGTTAATATGCTCAGTAGTCCCTCCTTTTCTACATTTGTAACCTCCTATGAGGACTGCCCCTCTTTCGTGTGCTATTACTCCTTATGTTATTTAATACTTTGAGAGCACTCTTTTCTTAGTTGAGCTTGTTTATGCTCAGGACCTCGCTCGCGCCTACTCTGGCTCCTGCCCATCCAGTTCACTTAATCTCCCTGCGCCATGCTCCCCACCACCACGTCCACGCGTATTTGCTGTTCAGCTTCTGCTCCCAGCCATCCCCCACCACCACTGCCTGCCTGTCCACTTCTTTTAATCTCCCAGTGCCGTCCTCCTATCACCACGTCCGTCCGTATTTTCTGTTCATCTTTCTTTTTTTTTCTATGTTTCAATATATTGGGCACACCCGTTGGTTTGGTGGGGGTTGAAATGCTATTACGTATTATATAACATGGTCTCTTTATTAAAGTTTTGTTGTTAGGAAATGCAATGTTAGATCCTCAAATTATCTGCACGATATCCCAACATATACATGAGTAGATATGTGCATATGTGTACTTTACAACTGAGTAACTTGCCATCTCATTACGCAACTAAAATGTATTGGACGCATTGCTTTATAAGAGCATTCATCTGCAAAACCCAATAAAATTTGTTTAAAAAAAAAAGACTATACACTTATTGCTGCCACTTGTGTGAAATCTGTGCTTTGAATAAAAGGTAGAGCCCCGATATTAACCTTCCTTTAAAATGGAACGGAAAGTAGCCGGCCCGCCATTAACATTTCAGGCACTCACTTCTGCCACATTTTAATTTTATGTCAAGACTGGAGGCTCCTATTATGCTTTCTTAACTTGCTTTTATAAATAGCAGCAGTCAAGATATAAACATATATACTACAAATCCCAAAAGGTTTAGCAACATGCTAGCCAATGGGAACAAAACACATCATGAACATAACCACCAATCATGTGACTCCAACATCTATAATGTCCATCTTGACTACAAACAGCCGTCTTTTCCTGCTGCTCACAGTCAAGATAAGTGCATTTCATTTCATTGTTATCCATTATTGTGGCTTTGTGAGAGTGTACTATTCAAATTTGCTGTTTTACTTATCACGTTTGTTCTCTCTTTTAGTTTTGCGCGTTCTCGCAGTCCCTCTCCCCATGCTCGCTTTGTTTCTCAGTAGCGCGTCTACTTCACGCGCGTTAGGCAGCGGTTGGCTCATCTGTCACTGGCGTTCTCAGCGCCATTTTGTCCGACTTTTTCCTCGTGCCGCCCACGTTGCTCAACGTTATCTGGCAATGTTTTGGAAGCGTCCGGTTCGTGCAATGGCTTCCTGTCCGGTTCCTTTGGTTTTTTTCTTCGGACAATTTTAGAGGGGCGTGCCTATTCTCCGCCCCTCCGGCAGTTCTTCCTCACACATTCACACCAAAAGGGAGTGTTTCTCCAGGCCAGTATACCCCTTTTTTCTCTTTTGGGGATTAACCTGTTAGTGGCTGGTTTTTTCTCAGATTTTCTGATTGGTATTGTTTTCCCTCAATGGAAACAGACAGCTCCCCTTTACATTCTGACATTAATGACAATGGGGAAGATTTTAAACAAGATTTGAATAACTTTATTCAGTCCTCAGTAGAACAAGCTGTTTCAGCCTCCATGAATAAAATATTCAAGAATATTGAGAACTCTGTGATGGACATCATGTCCAAAACTCTGTTGGCCCATTCTGCAGGGAAAGCAGAAAACGTAAAAATTCTTCTTTGCATACCAAAAAATGTTTTTCATTTCCTCCAATGACAATATGGCACTTTCGAACAGTGGGGTTCCCTCACACCAGACCTAGGACTCTGCTCCTCACAGGCCTCCTTCCAAGGAGGGGAATTTGAAATTACGTTCCAAGTCCAAATCAAAATCTAAAAATATTCAGGATTCTTCTCAAAAGATTGTGGTTGCCAACATTTTGGACACTGACGATGATATGGAAGATATGGATGATTTAACTGACATTCCTGCTGGTGATGATAATTCTTCATCTCCTCATCCCAAGAAATACAAATTTGACCCTTTTGCATTGAAATCTGTGCTAGACGCTGAAGGTTCTCCCATGTTTTATCCCTCTCTCATTTAACACTCAAACTCAACGAAATGGTTTCCGGCTACTCATGTGGGAGATTATATTTCCTCTCATCTTCGCCTCCCCTTAGACAAACAGTTCAGAAGCAAGCTCAAATCTGAATGTCCTCATCCTTCTCTTCCTTCCAACATTACTTCCACACCCTCCATCGACCCTTCTTTACTCACATTGTTTTCTAAGTTTGGTAAAGACCCTTGTAAAGGAATTGACAAGGCTTGGTCTACCTGTCAAGATAAACTACTGGTAATTGTGGGCCCTCTGGCTCGCATCTCTGATATGGCGGAAGCTGCAAGACTGGAAAACTTAGATATTGATCCTCTAGACCTTTCCTTGTGGATTCAAAGAGCTTTCTGTTTTCTTGGGAATGCCAACTCGGCAATTACTCACGAAAGAAGGAAGGCCTCCTTCTTAAGTTAGACCCCAAGTTGGCTAATTTGGCCACTACGGATCCAGGTATCAAAGCTCATGGTCTTCTTTTTGGAGATTCCTTGATTAAGGATCTCAGCCGATATGTCACTACTTTTTCTTCCATTTAAAAGGCACAACAATCACTCAAGAAAGTATTTTCTCAACGGGTTTGTGCGAGGGCCGGTAGAGGCAGGAGCCGCTTTACCAGCCGTTTCTACTGTAATCAGGGATCCAGAGGCTCCTTCAACACATATTCTTCCTACCAGGAGTACAGACCACAGTTCTACCCTCAAAGGGGTAGAGGCTTCCGAGGCCGTGGACAAAAGAACTTCAGAAACAATCAACAAGGTGAGTCTTCAGGTCGGTCAACCTCCTGTAGGGGGCCGTCTTCAGTTTTTCCTTGCAAAGTGGCAAACTTTAACAGCAAACCCTTAGGCTCTAAACACTGTTCAATGTTATCGTATAGAATTTTATGTTCCACCTTTCCAAACCTCTTTTCCTCCTCCTCCAAGGTTTTCAGTGGGCATGTCCAACCTCATCTCTCAAGAGATCCAATCTCTGTTACAAAAACAGGCTACTCAAATTTCGCATTTGGACCCGTCAGGTTTTCTCAGTTCCCTATTTTTGGTACAGAAGAAAAACAAAAAGATGCGTCCTGTGACAAATCTCAGGCTTTTCAATCAGTTTGTTCTTTACAGGCATTTCAAAATGGAAACTGTTACAAAGTGGATCAGCGGCGGAAGAAGCACAGGATCCAGATGGGTTCAGGTATGTTTATTCACCGTCTCCACTGCTCCACTCCTGTCACAGCCTTAAGGTGCCTCACAAGCTCAACATTCTAAGGTAGCCTTCAGAACCCCACAGTGGGAACATTCTATTTAACAATGGAGAGGAGGGGGGAAAGGAAGGTACCAAGTGGGAAGAATGAAATTACAACAGAAACCATAATCCATCTCAGAGATTCTCTGCATCAAAACGATTGGATGATGCATCTAGACTGACAAGATGCTTATCTTACAATTCCTATACATCCTTCTCAGAAAAAATATCTTCAGTTTCAATGGCAGGGTCTGACCTTCCAGTTTTCTTCTCTCCCTTCCGGTCTTTCATCAGCACCTTGGTGCTTTACAAAGGTGATGAAACCGATTGTAACTCATCTCAGGTCTCTAGGCATAAGATTAATTATTTACTTAGACGAAATTCTTCTCATGAGCCAAAATGTTCAGTTGCTTCTTCTTCAAATCACCGGTTCTCTTCTTTTAGATCTGGGCTTTCTTCTGAACTCAGAAAAGTCTCTTCTAATTCCCACTCAGCAAATAGAATTACTAAGCTTTCTGGTAAACTCTTCGAGCGCAACTTTGCATTTGCCTCAGGCCAAGGTCAAAGCAAAAAAAAACAGAAACACTTCCCATGCTTCGCAGCTCCCACACATCTCTCAGATCCTTGGCTCGAATTGTAGGTCTCCTATCTTCTTTCATCCAAGCAATATTTCCAGGTCCTCTTCATTATCGTGCACAAAAATTCGCCATCTCCGTAATGGCTTAGCCTACTCCGATCTAGTTCTTATCAATCCAGAGGCCTGCTTAGAACTCCAATAGTGGATAGACCATTTAGGTGCCTGGAACGGCAGGACTATCTTTGCATCAGCCCCCGATCATGTGTTAGAATCAGATGCAAGCTGTTGTGGTTCAATCTCGACTGGAGGTACTTGGTCTATCGAGGAGTCCAAATTGCACATAAACTGTTTAGAGATGCTTGCAGGCTCCTTTGCGATCAGAAGCCTCACAAAAGACCTAATTCATTGTTCAATTCTTCTTTGCATGGACAATGCTTCTGTGGTACAATACATAAACCGCTTGGGCGGCACCAGATCCAGACCTCTGGCAGAACTTGCAAAACGTTTTTGGGAGTTTTGTCCCCTCAACAAGATTTTAGTGAGAGCAGAATATCTTCCAGGCAATCTCAATTCCATTGCAGACTGGCACTCCTGTCTTCTTTGAGACTTCAGCTATTGGAAGCGTCATCCTTCTGTTTTCCTCTCTCTTTCTTGAAAATGGGGTCCTTTTCACATCAATCTTTTTGCCTCACACCTCAATTCTCACCTCCCTCAGTTTTACAGCTGGCGTCCCGATCCCCTAGCGTTGGCTACAGATGCGTTCTTTCAGGATTTGCCTCTGTCTCTCAATTACGCTTTTCCTCCTTTTCTTATGATAAACAGAGTGTTGTTCCAGATCAGACGCCAACAGGCCTCTGTGGTCTTAGTCGTCCTATTCTGGCAATCTCAAGTTTGGTTCCCTCATCTCCTGGAACTAGCAATCGATTTTCCAGTTCTCCTCCCGTCCTTTCCCGAACTTCTTCAGGATCCGTTCGGCCAGCCTCACAATTTGGTTCTCGACAATTCTCTACTTCTCTCTGCTTGGAGAGTTTCAGGCCAGCCCAATTTTCCCATTTCATTTCGACAGAGGCTTCAGAATTCATCAACAATGCCTGGCCTCCAGGAATCACAAAAGCTTACAAGTCCGCGTGGGCTTTATGGTCAAGCTGGTGTTTGGGAAAACATCTCAATCCCTTTTCAACCAATATAGTCTATATCATTAATTTTTTGGCAGCGGAAGCCAGCTGAGGTAAGGCTTACAAAACTATAAACCTTTACAGATCAGCTATTTCCTTGAATCATTCCTATGTTGATGGCAAACCAGTTGGAGAACATCATCTTGTCTGTCCACTTTTGAAGGGAGTAAAATTTTCTAAACCTCCTTGTCCTAAGTATAATAAGTTGTGGGATGTTAATGTGGTTTTTCATTTGTTCAGTTCATGGCTGGATAATGATGCTCTTTCATTGAAAATGCTTTCTGCTAAACTTACCATGTTACTGTGTTTGATTTCTATTAAACGTCTATCCTATGTTAAAGCTTTAGATTTGTCAGCTCGCCAGTACTCTCCCTCAGGAGTTATGTTTTCAATCAGCAAACGTACTAAAACTAATTTGAACTCTGTTTTTTATCCCTATTTTCCGAATCAACCCAAACTGTGTGTTGGTCAATGCCTCAAGGTTTATGAACGAAGGACCTCAGATCTCAGAACGTCCTCTCAGTCCCAACTCCTAATTTCCTTGCGCAAACCCCATAAACCTGTCTCTTCAGCTACCCTAGCTCGTTGGGTCAGATGGGTTATAAGGACATAATATCTATATCGATATTGCTGTTTTTGTGGCTCATTCCTCTCTGGGTGCTATGGCTTCCAAAGCTTTCTGAGTGGGTTCCAGATTGGAGGACATTCTGAGATCTGCTGACTGGTCTAATGATACCATATTTAGAACATTTTATTGTAAACCTGTTCTCACTGCAGCTTCTGTTGTTGTTAACATGCTTTAAACAAGCATAATAGACGCCTCCAGTCTTGACATAAAATGTAGATTTTCCTAGTAAGTTATGAAGGAAAGTCTTAATTTTATTAAAGACATGGAGGCGAGTATTATCCCTCCTCAACTCTTGGTAACCAATGTGTTTTTTCTTTCCCTCCCTAACAGCAACTACGGCCTTACCTCAGGCATCCTCCTAACTACTTCATGGATGAGAATCAAGGGGCTCCTGTGTTTTCTTCCTCATGTCTACCACTTGGAGGTTTTCCGGTTCCTTCGGATCTTCCTCTGGACTTTCCTTGTTGGAACTTTTGCTAAAACTTGTTCACTTTTGTTATGGCCTTTTCTATTGTTTTCACCATTTTTCCTTTGTTTACTGGTTCTCTCTAACTTCTCACACAAGCAAAGAGGGCTGTTCGCAGTCAAGATGGACAATATACCTGTTGGAGTCACATGATTGGTGGTTATGTTCATGATGTGTTTTGTTCCCATTGGCTAGTGTGTTGCTAAGCCTTTTGGGATTTGTAGTATATATGTTTATATCTTGACTGCTGCTATTTATAAAAGCAAGTTAAGAAAGCATAATAGTTGCATCTGTGTCTTTAATCAAATTAAGACTTTCTTTTATAACTTACTAGAAAAATCTACATGTAAACACATCCTGATTTTTGGGGTGGGAGGTAGTATTGTAAAAACCATTATCATTTACAATTGCCAATAGCTCTAACTTTCACAAATGCAAAGCCGATTGCATTGCAAATGCTTGTTTTAAAAAAAGATTTGCAGGACAGGGACTAAGTCGCTGAGTCCTGTAATGACTGCCAGCAACATGTTTCTCATGTTGCTGGCAGCCAAGCAAATAACAAATGCTGACCTGTAGTGCCCGTGACAGCACTTGGGATTCCACTGACCATTACAATTCACTGAATAGATTCAATCACTGACCGCACCCAGTATTTGAGACAGTGAATAATCTTTGCTCTGCACTTTTTGCCCATGTGATCTTTTATGCCCATCGTGTGACCAAGGTGATTTACGAATCATATATACCTTTAGGTGCCACAGCTCAACACTGTACAGGTTCAGACTCTTGCCTTTCCTTCCCCCGTATTTTATGTTTATCACACCTTCCCCTTCCAACATGGCGGCCATTTATAGCATTATAGTTCGTGTCATAAACGCAGCTCGGCGCGCAGTCCAGCTTTCGTATTTGTCTATAATAAGCAGAGCGCACACGCTGCTAATGTTTATAGCAGACGCCGCACAGCTGTTTCTCAAGGCAAGTCCACGTCAGACGAGCTCATGACCTTCCTTCGCGTCACGGTGATGCCGTGCCCGATATTTAAGATATTTTCTTAACAGACGCCGCTTTCAGCCACAGACTGGACTGCTCACAAAAGGTCTTATGAGCAGTATATGTTCATGTTCGGGAAAGTTTCCCTCTAACTTCTCTTCCTCACGCTAGCGAGCAGAAGGGGTTGTTCACTCAATTTACATGGTACCTTTATTAGGTTCCTATTTTTCTTTTATCTGCAGACTCTAATGGTATTTTTTATCAATGTCGGTTGTCCCTGCAATGTTTGGCATGAACGAAGCACTTTACGGTTTCACCAGATATTCCAGTAATCGTTTCCACCTTAGTTGCACGTGTACTGTTTTGCCCCTTAATGTTTGCGAGTCATCGCACATTTGTTAGCGTACTTGTATGTAGATGGAGACTGCTTTATCCGTGTTTAGACACTTCCGTATTTATGCTAATTATAGTAGAGCCACTAGGCTAGGGCCACTTAATCTGTTTTTGGACGTTTTTCCGTTTATGTTCACTTTAGTAGCCCTATCCTGTCCCCTACTTCGGTGTGTATTCCATCTCGGTGGTCTTAGCGCGTCAATTTTTGCCACCCAGTGCTAAACATGATTACAAATTCTCTTTACTTTCCCAGCCACCTGCGAGAAGCACGCCTTGCATTATTACGCTGCCCTTGCAGGTATATGATTTTAAGCTTTCTTTATTGCTCAAGAGACACCGACCCCAGCGATCACAACAACCGACGAAATCTTGTTATTACAGGAAACATCAGGAAGTTTATCAGTGGCTATATCGGCAAAATATAAACTTTGGCTGAAAATCAAACAGGTACATTAAAGGTAGGATAACTTTTTTTTTACTAGTCCTTTCATGTGCGTCCCTGATCGGCACACTATTTAAGGTAGTACTTTTGGTCTCTAATTCTATTACAGGACCGGAGGCTTCGGATTATGCTTCTCTTTCTATTTATTGCCACTCACAGCAGCCAATCAAAACGTTTTTGTATGCAATAAAAACTACATTTCCCATGATGCTTTATCCATACATCACTTCCTGTATGACCCTATAAGAGCCACCATGCCCATTAGCTGAGCCTCTTTCTTTGCTGCTCACACAGGAAGTTAAGTGCTCAAGAATTATACTATGATTTTGTCTATTACTGACCGCTAATGGATTTACTTTCTGATTATTGTATGGTTATGCTTGCGCGTAGCTCACGCTACGTTTAAATTTTATTGTTTTACATTTGTCCGCGCAGATCGCGCTGTTGACTGTTTTTTTCCTTCTTAGGCTGCGCGTGCGTTGCGCTGTGTTGCCGAGTAATTACCCACATCACACATCGGCGCTTGCATCGCGCTTTTATTTTCAGGCCTCCGGGCGTTTTCAAACACATCAGCGCTTGTATCGCGCTTTATCATCAGGCCTCCGGGCGTTTTCAAACACATCAGCGCTTGCATCGCGCTTTATCATCAGGCCTACGGGCGTTTTCAAACAGCGCTTGCATCGCGTTTTTATTTTCAGGCCTCCGGGCGTTTTCAAACACATCAGCACTTGCATCGCGCTTTTATTTTCGACCTCCGGGCTTCTTGACAGGTTCCCGCTGGTAGCGGTGATTGGGGCATGGTGCGCTCCCGCTGGGAGCAGTGAATAAATTACTACGCCTCCTCGGGGGTTTTGATTAGTTCGCGCGTAACGCGCGACTGCTTCGTGTATTTACGGCATTATCATTATGCTCTTCACGCGATCGCGCTGATGCGTTTGAACTCGTCTCCCCGGGCGCTGGCAGCGCGATCGGACCTCCGGCTTCAGAGGCGCAGAGAGTGTCTCGCGCTACAGCGGTGACGCGCGCTTTTCGGGCGGCCTGTTTCGGCGTTAAAGGCATGTCCCTTGGGCATCATATACCGTGCTGCCTTGGGCAGCTGCATGTTTTTTTTTTTTCTGGCACACGCTAAAGTCTTCCAGTGTTGCCTTTCAGGGGCACGTCGCGCCCCAGGGTTAATCCCTTGGCTCCAGCACATACTTCACGCTGTACTATCCAGTTTTATATTGTTAACTATAGGTTTTTTCATGCCTCATGGGGTCGCGCGCTCCCGCTATTGTTTGTTGTTGGCCCGCTCGGGCACCATAATTCTGACACAACGGATTGACGGATTTTGGGGCTGGTGTTATGCGCATTGCGCTGTTGTTGTTCATGCACATTGTTTTACAATAGGCGCTTCATTAATCTGCTGCACTACTAATGATGTGCGCGATAGCGCTAAGCAGCTTGGCCCGAACGGGAACAGAATATGGACGCTCCCGCGGGGGCGGAGCTGACGCACTGATAGTATTCGCTGCATGTCTACATGCGCGTGTTAACCCTTCCTCAGTTTTGGACCATCTGGGTGCAATATTGGGACGCTCCTACGCGAGCGGAGGTTCTGCGCTGTCGTTTGCAGCGTTCCTCATGAGTCGCTGTGGCATAGTCAAAGGGTTATGTGTGTCTATGAATGTGGTTCTGAATTTACCATTAGTCCTGGTGTTTCCATAATAGTTGTTTTGATTACGGCGCAGTTTTGCGCTTCACCGCCACAGGCTTTCCCTAGTTGCCGAGTGCGGGATGGAGCCGATAACGCTCCGATGTGCGTAGCTCAGCTGACCTACGCACATCGCACGCGTCCCCTGTTTGCTCCGAGGCTCATAGTGCCTCGTACTTTACACGGAGCAAGTTTCTCTTACGCCTCCCGGCTGCAACAATGGGCTGGCCCTTGGAGTGCGCACACGCTCCTGGTATTTGGATATGGCTCTGACGCCCTTGGGGGCTGGAATAATTTAGACTACAGCTTTGCTCAGGAGCTAGGTACATTGTTTTTTCTCTCTCGTGTGCATGGGTTAGCTCCCCCTCTGACTCCTCGGCTATTCTGTGCTTTGCACTACATATCACATATAGACACCCCTGGACATGGAATGGGTGAGATGTAAAGAGGATGACAACTTTTATGAGGAGCGTAAACGTCTCCTAGTAGAACTTTGTTGACGCCCGGGATGTTTCATCCACGAGTCGGTCAACGGGGCCGCAGGGATGACAGTCATTGTACTGTGTAGCACGCCGTGATGGTCACCCATCATTTTTTTTATGCGCATCTTCGGGGTGTGAGTTTTTCTCCCCTCAAATACTGGTGTGGTAGAACGAACCGCACGGTAGGTGCATATGGAGAGGAGACTCCTCCTAAGGCCAGTTTTAAGATGGTTGTGCCGAATACACCAGATCATTCTACTCTGTTTGCGCTTCCCCACACTGACTGGGAGAGTCAGGGTGGCATAATGGTTACGGTCTTACACTCTTATTCTCAGGGTTGAGTGTTTGCTTCCTGGTGGTATCTTATATCTGTTTCTTCCATTAATCATGTAGGCAATAGTAATTGAAACGCAATAGATTACGCTAGGGTGCCGCGGCCGGCTAATCCACGCCCGAGCTTGACGTCTCTTCTTCTAGTGGTAAACACCACAGGGGAAACTTTACCCGTGTCCTGGCCTTCTCTTAGTCAAAAGCAGGACCTTAGGCCAACTCCTGGAGATGGCTCTGGTTGCAGAAGTATCGACCACTCCTGTGGCTTTGGACATATTAGAACACGGGCCAAAAGGGGCGATATGTTTTTTCGTGGAGCACGACTGCACCCTCTCTATCGCGAGACGCAAAATCCTTTCAAGAGGATGGCCACCTTTGCCGATACAATGGCAGCAGAGCCTGGCCCTTATCGGGAAGCCCCCCCGGGGACAATGTCATTGCACGTCGTCTCTAAATATGTGGGCATGTTTGTCTTCTTACTCACATCCTTTAGCATCATGAGGATCTTCATGATGCAAGCCCGTTACAGATCACTTAGGGATTCCTCCTAGGGTTTACCACTTCCTTTTTCTAAGATATTCAACATAGCTGAGGGAATCAGTGATTGCTCATTCAAAGGTACGGGGCACCCTCCGAATCGTGTTTCGGGATATGTTTTTTCATCTTAGCACAGATATAGGCCTTAGCCTCGCAACGTTCCTGCTGTCAGGTCTCCTTTTTCAAAATCCGATTCCCTTCGGGAATACGATAGGTAATCGTCTATCCCAGATACTAGTTCGATACCCTTGTGTTCTTGGGTTGTACTTTTCAGACTTATCTCGTCCCCTTGTCTACCTCTGACAGTGACCTTCTGGCTTGCTTATATTGCCTCAGACAACTCTGACTTGAGGGCTCTCAGAAAAGAGTTATCGGTGTTACCCATGCAGACTATCCCCTTTCGGGCGCTTGCCAGAGTAATGGTGCTATAGCATCATCTATCAAATAATCTTCCCTGCCCCTCCATTCATTTTCGGGACCCTCAGACATTTTTCAATGCGCCTGTCTTACTGATCTGGTGCCCCATGGCAGGTAGGTGGTCTTTGCAGGAGTTATCTCTTCAATCAACTGTCTGGAGCAGTCGGCAGGGTTTTGCTTGCGATCCGCTCTCTCTCTCTCCCACACAGGCCTCTTGTTACATCCTATTCAACATGCGCAATATCTTGGCAGTGTGAGTTGTCAGCAAGCTGGTAGCTTCATGGTCATTTCTACCAGTGGAGGTAGTGAAGGACTTCTGGCTTCTGCCTGAGTCATCACATCTCAGTCATGGCAGAATACGTTCCTTATCAGCAAATCGGTGATCGCCCGTCCCATGACGGATGTGGAACGGGTCTAGGCTTCCCTCTGTTCATTCCAATTCAAGGAGAGGGGACGCAAATATCGCGTCAATTCGTGGGGGCTGCCTTTCCCCATATTGTGACTGTCTTTTATCAGTCATGCTGTCATAGGGATTGACTTTCGTTCAGTTCGCAAATGCCGTTTGGCCGGTTATTCTGCAGGTCATTTTCAGGTAAAGGGCAGACCGGTGGGCTTGCGCCGGTAAACCTGTTAGTTATTCAAACGTATTAGGGTAGCGCAGTTTCCCCGGACCTGGATATTCCCCTCTGTGGGATGTTTTTATGGTTCTTTCTTTATTTGATGTACGGCCAACTAATACTATGTTGGCAGCACTTAGCGTCCACGCTGTTCTTAGGCCTATCACTTATCGTCCACGCTGTTCTTAGGCCTATCTACCTGTTGGTGTTTCTACAACGTGAAAGCCCTGAATTTACAGGTACAGTATTTTCTCCGAAGGAGTTTCATTTAGTATTCAGGTCGGGACTACAACTTGTCAAGAATTGTTCCTTATTATGCTTTCCAGCTTTCGCAAATTGTGTGGGGTTCAATGCCTTAAGGCTTACCAGGGATGTATTCTATTTTTATAACGGGATGTTCGACATAATCAATGTTCACATTTTAGTACCCCTTTTAAAGCTGTGTCTGCGACTTTATAGCCGGGTGATTGACGGCAAATTTTACAAAGAGACCGGTATTCATACCCGAATGTTTGGGGCACCTTCTGTTTGTGGTGCCATGGCATCTCTATATTATATGATGATAATAGGAGTATTAATAATGATAATGATGTTTTCTACTGTCCAAGACATTCTGAGATCTGCCGATTGGTTTTTCTCAATCTATATTTAAACTGTTTATTATAAACCGGTGGGTGATATTGCTGTAGTTGTGTTTTGATAAGCGTTAAACTAGCATAATCCGAAGCCTCCGGTCCTGTAATAGAATAAAAAATTAGCTAGCATTCGCGCCAAGAATTCTCAATTCTATTAAGGACACGGAGGCGAGGATTATCCCACCCGGTTATATTACAAGGATTGTAATGTTTGCCCACCCGTATATATTTATGTTCTGTTTTTAGCAGAAATTACGGGTTTCCTATGTTTTGTTACTTTCAGGTTCTGAAAGAAGATGGAATAGAAGTACTTCTGGTTAAGAGGATAGCTACGTTCCAGTTGGTTCGGTTTTCTCCACGTTGAAAGCGGTTTCATGGGACTTGAATTAATGTTATTGGACTAAGAAACTGTTCGAGCAAAGAAAGAGGCTCAGCTAATGGGCATGGTGGCTCTTATAGGGTCATACAGGAAGTGATGTATGGATAAAGCATCATGGGAAATGTAGTTTTTATTGCATACAAAAACGTTTTGATTGGCTGCTGTGAGTGGCAATAAATAGAAAGAGAAGCATAATCCTCGCCTCCGTGTCCTTAATAGAATTGAAAATTCTTGGCGCGAATGCTAGCTAATTTTTTATTGTTTATAGGGGTTCTAGTTTCTTCCTTTATATCTGCTCCTTTTTAGGTCTCGCCTAGCGACGCAGCGCATGCGCTGCTCGCCTTGGCGAGACCTATTGTCGGTTTGGTGGGCGAAGGGGGACAGGACATGACATGTGCACGCGTACGTCTGTCTAACAGCTTAGCTGAAGACCCAGCATATGCACGCGCTTTGACTCACCAGGGGTCTTGGTGTTAGAGGGGCGTCCGGATTCACTCTAGGAAACTTTCTACGGAGACCATGCCTTGGAGCCTCAGTACAGCAGCTGGAAGTGTCTGCTGCCACGCTGGGGTGGTATATTGGAAATGTATAAAGTTGAATTTATAGTGCGTTTTCATAGTGTCCACTGACCACCGGATAAGAGTTTGGGAGCCAGAGGCAGGATCGATGCAGCCCGGATAAATTCAACGACGCGCGCTGTCCACACAACACCCTGGCCTGGTGGCGCGGTTTGTGTACTGAGTTTTCTTGTTGTAGTTTTCATTGTGTACAGTGTGATGGTAGCCCGTCTCTTGGATGGTGGTATGATTGTCCCTTTTTGGGCTCTTTCAGCTTTTGATGGGGGGGTTCGGGGGAGGGCGGTGCTATGGCGCTGGTTGGGTTTATTTCATACTAACATGGGAGGAAATAAGGAACACATGGTGCAAAACAATCTGTGAACTGCACCGATGAAGATGGCGGTGGAATTTCGACGTGTATTTATTTTGTTCGACTCTCTTACAGGAATGGGTGTACAGAGGTTGCAACAAACACGCTGGTGTAAATGAACAGTGAATAGTAAATTCGAATGGGATCTGACAACGTTGAGTGAGACGTACCGAGGTTATTGTCTGATTACATGGTGTATGGGATCCTGGTACTTGTGGTGGGGTGGTGCCTAAGGTCACACGATGTGGAATAAGAAAAGACTAGAAGATTATTAGCTGTGCTGTGGTGGTGCATGTTAGACTGTTGTCTGTGCTGGGATTTTGCTTGTGATTGCTTTGCCAGGGTTGTGGATCGGACGTTCACTGAGATGGAAAAGTGTCAGTGGGATTGGCATCAGTTCTGTGATATTGCATGTGAAGATGTTGACTGTCTGTGCTTGAATGATGGCTGTGAGGTTGGTGGTTTTGTTTCGTTGGCTGTGAAGCTGTTGGGAAGGTGAATTTGAGCTATGCTGACATACGTGTCTTTAAGGTTGTTCCATGCATCTTTTGGATGGTGCTCGTGAGGCTGTTTACTCTGCTGATATGGGGTGGTGTCTGTAAGGCTTGTAACTGTACTGGCATATTAGGTTGTTGGCATTTGTGGTAAGTGTGAAATTGTAACTGAATTTGTTCAGATGGTTTCCCACAGGTTGCTGTTTTTCCCTTATTCGCCTCTGAGTTTTGTATTTAAACTGAGCAGATGCCTTAAGGTTGTTGGCTGTGAATAAATGGCGCCTGTGTCTTTGTGACCATGCTGACTTATTGCTTATGATGATGTTTGATGTGCTGGGATGGTGTCTGTGAACTTGTTGTTGCACCAGCATGTTGTCTGTGACTTTGGAGGATTTGCCAAGATTATGCCTGTGAGTCTGTTGGCTTTGCTAGGCTTGTGTTTAGTTGGCTGTGCTGGGAAGGTGCTTGTGAGGTTGTTGGCTGCGCTAGGACTGTGATGTCAGGGTTTTTTGTTTGTAAACGGATGTTGGAGGTTAGGCTGTTGCTGGTTCTCAGATGTAACCATTGAGGTATTTGCTTTGTAAGTACTTGTGAGGTTGTTAGTCTTGTGTAAGCAGTGCCTGTGAGTCTGTGAGCTACAATGAAAGTGCGTCTGAGGTTGGTAAGTGTGCTGCAGTGGTGTCTAGGAAGTTGTTGGCTGTCCTGGTTGGTGCATGCCAGGTTCTTGTTCTGATGGTGCCTGTGACATCACTGACAAATGGACCATACCGTGCCTGATCTTTTCAGTGATGTGCACTCTAGCACTTGCAGTTTTATATTTCTAATTTGTGATTGGGTTTATAAGTCTCAGCAGGTAAAAGGCTGTTCTTTAAACACCAGGACTGGCTGAGGGTGTCACGCATGAAATTGAGTCAATTAGAAGCTACGCTTGTGTGAAGTTTTCAGTTGTGATGATATGCTGCTTTTTGAGATGATGATGCTTGTGTTCGGATGGTGTTGCTGTTGTTGATTTTGCTTTGATTCCGTGTGTGAGGTTGCTATGTTTTCCTTGGTTGTGCTAATTGGATTATCCTGGGACTGTTCTTGGCTTTTCTGGGAATATGCCTGTTGCGTTGGTGGTTGCGCTGACGTTGTGCCTGCAAAATTGCTGGTTTTGCTTTGTTCATGGCTTTTAGGTTATTGCTTGTGAAGTGCCAGGAAGGAGATCGGCTGTGCTTGGATGATGCATGGGAGGTGGTGGACTGTGCTGGGTTGACACCTGTGGTATGTGGATATGTTAAGATGACATATGTGATATGCTAACATGGTGTCTGCAAAGCTCTTTGTGTGAGTTGGTGCCTTTGGAGGTTTTGACATAGCTGAAATCCTGACTTTGATTCTTTAGTCATGCTGGTGGTGGAATAGGGTAAAAATACAGTTGGGGTGATAGGCTGCATGTGAACCCTTTGGTCACGCAAGGTAGATTGCCTAACAAGTTGTTGTCTAAGTATTGGGTCTTTTTTTTGCTTTTTGTTTGGGATACCTGACTGTGATTAGGTGGCAACAATGATGGCCTGGCTATGCTGTGATGAACTTGTGAGATTATGTGCTGTGCAGGGATGTTGGTTTCACTTTAATGGTGTTGCTGAGGTATAATTGTGTTGTATAGTTCTAAGCTGTAACAGTTTTTTTTGGTAGTTTAGCTGTTCTTTGGTATTGCATTACAAGTTGTCAACTGTTGTTTAATCATTCCTGCGAGGAGTTGTTCTGCTGCACTGGTGCCTTTGAAATTTAGGTGTTCTTTAACCCCTTCGCTGCTAGGCCTTTTCCCCTCCTGTGCTAAGCCTTTTTTTGGCTATTTGGGGTAGTGCGCGCTTAGGCCCCTGTAACTTTTTGACCACATAAGGTATCCATGCCAAATTTGCGTCCTTTTTTTCTAACATCATGGGGATTCTAAAGGTACCCAGGGTTTGTGGATTCCCCTGGAGGGGACCCAGAAATTAGTCAAAATACAGCTAAATTTTGGTTTTTTTGGAAAAAGGCAAAAAAGGGCTACAGATATAAGCATCTTGATTTTTCCCTGCAAATGGCATCAAAAAGGGGTTGTGGGGATGAAATCACCATCTTCCCAGCTTTCAGGGACAAGCAGACTTTTATCAGAAAACCAACTTTTTTACACAGTTTTGGCATTTTTCTGGGACATAGCCTATTTTTGCTATTTTTGTGCTTTCAACCTCCTTCCAGTTAATGGTAGAAATGGGTATGAAACCAATAATGGATCCTGGAAAGCCATACATTTATGAAAAGTAGACAAAATTCTGAATTCAGCAAGGGGTCATTTGTGTAGATCCTTAAAGTTTTCCTTATAGAAACTAACAGTTAAATAAAGGAAAAATTGAAAATTAGTTGAAAAAACAGCCATTTGTGTCAACGTTTTCACCTGTAACTTCTTCTAATTATGACAGCTATTGGAAGGCAATATACCGTTATATCCGCTGGACCTTTCTGGTTGTGGGGATATATAGGACTTGTAGGTTCACCAAGAACCCGACGAACCCAGAGCCAATAATTGAGCAACATCTTGCAATGATTTTTTTTAAGTACCGGGTATATAGCAATTATTTTGGGAAAATGTATACATGGAAAAATTGTTATGAAAGACACCTATGTATTTCTGAAATGGGAACAAAATGTAGATTTTAGAAACAGTAGATATTTGCACATTTCCGAAATTGGGAGTACCCATACTAGCATGAGAATTATAGGTCATTTTTCAAAATGACTTATTTTTTACACATTGTCTTTCATTTGGAAGGCAGAAATGCATCGAAAGTCAATAGGTAATAACAGTTGCTCTACAATTCTGTGTTACCCTAAGTCTCCCGATAAAAATGGTACCTCACTTGTGTGGGTAGCCCTTGTGCCCACAACAGGAAATGGCTCAAAATGCAACGTGGACGTACCACATTTTCACAATGAAAAATTACCCTTTTTGGCAAAGTGCCTAGCTGTAGTTTTTGAACCCTACCTTTGCCGGCACCTAGGAAAACCTAGCAAACCTATACATTTTTGAAAACTAGACACCCAGGGGAATCGAGGATGGGGTGACTTGACTGCCTCCCACCAGGTTCTGTTACCCAGAATCCCTTGCAAACATAAAAAATTGTCAAAAAAACACATTTTCCTCACATTTCTGTGGTGGAAAGTTCTGGAATCTGCGTGGATCCACAAATTTCCACCCACCCGCGTCCCCCAAAGTCTTACGAGAAAAATGGTACCTCACTTGTGTGGGTCGGCCTAGTGCCTGCGACAGGAAACGGCGCAAACGCAACGCGGTCACACCTCAATTTCGCAGTGAAAAATGACCCTTTTTTGGCAAAGTGCCTAGCTGTAGTTTTTGAACCCTACCTCTGCCGGCACCTAGGGAAACCTAGCAAACCTATACATTTTTGAAAACTAGACACCCAGGGGAATCCAGGATGGGGTGACTTGACTGCCTCCCACCAGGTTCTGTTACCCAGAATTCCTTGCAAACATAAAAAATTGTCAAAAAAACCACATTTTCCCCACATTTCTGTGGTGGAAAGTTCTGGAATCTGCGTGGATCCACAAATTTCCACCCACCCCGCGTCCCCCAAAGTCTTACGAGAAAAATGGTACCTCACTTGTGTGGGTCGGCCTAGTGCCTGCGACAGGAAACGGCGCAAAACGCAACGTGGTCACACCTCAATTTCGCAGTGAAAAATGACCCTTTTTGGCAAAATGCCTAGCTGTAGTTTGTGAACCCTAGCTCTGCCGGCACCTAGGGAAACCTACCAAACCCACACATTTCTGAAAAGTAGACACCCGGGGGCTTCCAGGGAGGTATGGCTTGCGTGGATCCCCCAACGTTTCCTTACCCAGAATCCCCTGCAAACCTCACTTTTAGCTGAAAAAATCACTTTTTCACACATTTTTGTGTGGGAAAGTGTGGCATCACTGGCCTCACACAAATTTCCTACCACCCAGCGTTCCCCCAGGTCTCCCGATAAAAATGGTGCCTCACTTGTGTGGGAGGCCCAAGTACCCGCGACAGGCAAGGGCCCACAACGTATTGAGGCGACCTCAAAATGGCCTTTCACAAAACCACCTGGTTTTGCAAGGGAGTCACCTGGGTTTTTGGCCCCGTGCTCTGCGGCCATCTAGGAAACCTACCAAACCCACACATTTCTGAAAAGTAGACACCCGGGGGCTTCCAGGGAGGTATGGCTTGCGTGGATCCCCCAACGTTTCCTTACCCAGAATCCCCTGCAAACCTCACTTTTAGCTGAAAAAATCACTTTTTTCACACATTTTTGTGTGGGAAAGTGTGGCATCACTGGCCTCACACAAATTTCCTACCACCCAGCGTTCCCCCAGGTCTCCCGATAAAAATGGTGCCTCACTTGTGTGGGAGGCCCAAGTACCCGCGACAGGCAAGGGCCCACAACGTATTGAGGCGACCTCAAAATGGCCTTTCACAAAACCACCTGGTTTTGCAAGGGGGTCACCTGGGTTTTGGCCCCGTGCTCGGCGACCATCTAGGAAACCTACCAAACCCACACATTTCTGAAAAGTAGACACCCGGGGGCTTCCAGGGAGGTATGGCTTGCGTGGATCCCCCAACGTTTCCTTACCCAGAATCCCCTGCAAACCTCACTTTTAGCTGAAAAAATCACTTTTTCACACATTTTTGTGTGGGAAAGTGTGGCATCACTGGCCTCACACAAATTTCCTACCACCCAGCGTTCCCCCGATAAAAATGGTGCCTCACTTGTGTGGGAGGCCCAAGTACCCGCGACAGGCAAGGGCCCACAACGTATTGAGGCGACCTCAAAATGGCCACAAAACCACCTGGTTTTGCAAGGGGGGTCACCTGGGTTTTTGGCCCCGTGCTCGGCGGCCATCTAGGGAAACCCACACATTTCTGAAAAGTAGACACCCGGGGGCTTCCAGGGAGGTATGGCTTGCGTGGATCCCCCAACGTTTCCTTACACAGAATCCCTGCAAACCTCACTTTTAGCTGAAAAAATCACTTTTTCACACATTTTTGTGTGGGAAAGTGTGGCATCACTGGCCTCACACAAATTTCCTACCACCCAGCGTTCCCCCAAGTCTCCCGATAAAAATGGTGCCTCACTTGTGTGGGAGGCCCAAGTACCCGCGACAGGCAAGGGCCCACAACGTATTGAGGCGACCTCAAAATGGCCTTTCACAAAACCACCTGGTTTTGCAAGAAGTCACCTGGGTTTTTGGCCCCGTGCTCGGCGGCCATCTAGGAAACCTACCAAACCCACACATTTCTGAAAAGTAGACACCCGGGGCTTCCAGGGAGGTATGGCTTGCGTGGATCCCCAACGTTTCCTTACCCAGAATCCCCTGCAAACCTCACTTTTAGCTGAAAAAATCACTTTTTCACACATTTTTGTGTGGGAAAGTGTGGCATCACTGGCCTCACACAAATTTCCTACCACCCAGCGTTCCCCAGGTCTCCCGATAAAAATGGTGCCTCACTTGTGTGGGAGGCCCAAGTACCCGCGACAGGCAAGGGCCCACAACGTATTGAGGCGACCTCAAAATGGCCTTTCACAAAACCACCTGGTTTTGCAAGGAGTCACCTGGGTTTTGGCCCGTGCTCGGCGGCCATCTAGGAAACCTACCAAACCCACACATTTCTGAAAAGTAGACACCCGGGGCTTCCAGGGAGGTATGGCTTGCGTGGATCCCCAACGTTTCCTTACCCAGAATCCCTGCAAACCTCACTTTTAGCTGAAAAAATCACTTTTTCACACATTTTGTGTGGGAAAGTGTGGCATCACTGGCCTCACACAAATTTCCTACCACCCAGCGTTCCCCCAGGTCTCCCGATAAAAATGGTGCCTCACTTGTGTGGGAGGCCCAAGTACCCGCGACAGGCAAGGACACAAAGCGTTTTGAGGCAACATCAACATTGCCTATCAAAAATGTTTTGGGCCCTTGCCTGTCGCGAGTACTTGGGCCTCCCACACAAGTGAGGCACCATTTTTATCGGGAGACCTGGGGGAACGCTGGGTGGTAGGAAATTTGTGTGAGGCCAGTGATGCCACACTTCCCACACAAAATGTGTGAAAAAGTGATTTTCTCAGCTAAAAGTGAGGTTTGCAGAGATTCTGGGTAGGAAACGTTGGGGATCCACGCAGCCATACCTCCTGGAAGCCCCGGGTGTCTACTTTTCAGAAATGTGTGGTTTGGCAGGTCTCCTAGATGGCCGCCGAGCACGGGGCCAAAACCCAGGTGACTCCCTTGCAAAACCAGGTGGTTTTGTGAAAGGCCATTTTGAGGTCGCCTCAATACGTTGTGGGCCCTTGCCTGTCGCTGGTACTTGGGCCTCCCACACAAGTGAGGCACCATTTTTATCGGGAGACCTGGGGGAACGCTGGGTGGTAGGAAATTTGTGTGAGCCAGTGATGCCACACTTTCCCACACAAAAATGTGTGAAAAAGTGATTTTTTTCAGCTAAAAGTGAGGTTTGCAGAGGATTCTGGGTAAGGAAACGTTGGGATCCACGCAAGCCATACCTCCCTGGAAGCCCCGGTGTCTACTTTTCAGAAATGTGTGGGTTTGGTAGGTTTCCTAGATGGCCGCCGAGCACGGGCAAAACCAGGTGACCCCTTGCAAAACCAGGTCATAATGAGATAATGTGTTGTTTATTTCTGCAGCGTGAAAATGTTGGCACAATATTGCAAGGAAAATGTGACAGACATTTTGAGGTTTGCAGGACATTGTGGGTACCATAACTTGTTGGGATCCACAAGAGAGATATCACCATGTACTCCCATGGGTGTTTCGTTTACGACAATATCTACAGTTGGTAGGTTATTCTTAGACGGAATGTACACCTTGGCAGACAGACTAAAAAGACAAAGATTACTGCACAGCCATCTATTCCTCAAGCACACACACATACTGGTTGGATTTGGCACGAGGGTGAGTGATGGTTCAGTATATACAATTGTATTAACAAGTGATTTTACAAAAATGAAATGCACTGTTAATAATTGAAAGGACGAGAAACTGAACCATTGACTCACAGCTCGTGAGCTGTAAAGCCACGACAAGGCACCAACCTCTTTACAGGCCATTCATACACCTTTCATACGTGTGACAAATACAAAACCATTCACACCACCAGCCGCGGGCCCATCACATTACAACACTCACACCAGCAGACAGCGCCATTCAAGGGCCCATCACTTTCACACGCCCACATTCCTAACACAGCAACCACACAACCTGATGGATTGCGTGGAGTGTCGCTCGACTAGCAGTGTGTGTAGTGACCAGCAGCAAGTCACTACTCACACACTGCCAGCCGAGCGCCACTCCACGCACACCGCCAGCCAAGCACCAGCCTACCCACACCACCATCACATTTAGGATTTTTTTATACAAAAAAGAAAACACAAACAAATTGCAAATAGATACAAATCTACTAACACAAAATCAGAAACATTGCACTAATGCCAACCTTGAAACAGAACAACAATTCTTAAACATTACAGACCAGGCAGTTCACTTTACGACTCATGGTTGCTCCCAATAATTCTTTTGCTTGTGGTACGCTCTATAACAAGCAGGCACACACAGCCCAGGGTTAGAAGGACACTCAGGGCAGTACATACGAGTCTCCTTCCGCGTACCTCTTCGCCAACAGACTCTACATCTCCTAGTGGGAAAGTCTTTTGAGGATGTAGGAGGAATGTGATCAGGAAAGTGGCGATCTTTCAATCGAGCCACATCCTCCACCACTCCAACTCTAGGAACACTTGCCTGTTCCACAACAACAAGGCTGCCTATGACAGACTCCTGAAACTGAACAAAAGTCAACTTTGACGCAGGAGAACACTCCTTGAACACAACAAAAGCATTGAAAGTTGCTAAATTGAAGAGATGGATGGCCAACTTCTTATACCAAATGTAAGACTTACGAATAGCAGTGTAAGGTTCCAACCTCTGATCTACTCTATCAACACCACCCATGTGCTTATTGTAGTCTAAAATGCACACAGGTTTGCGCACTTCAGCAATCTGACCCCAAACAGCCACAGGTGAAGTACTCTCATCATGGATGGTAGTCAGCATGTACACATCCCTCCTGTCCACAAATTTCACAGCTAGCAGTTCCTCACTACGCAAGGCACTGCACTGTCCCCTCTGAAGTTTTTGCAAACAAGCTCTTTTGGATAACCTTTACGGTTAGAGCGGATTGTGCCACAAGCAAAAGTGTCCACTTTGAACAATTCCTTAAACAATTGCACAGCAGTGTAGAAGTTATCAAGGTACAAATGGTGGCCTCTGTTAAACAGTCCTCTAGCAAGTTCCCACACAATTTTCTCTGAAACTCCTACTAAAGTGGACGGACAACCAGGGGGTCAATAGTGGAATCCCTACCAGTGTACACACGCAAATTAAAAACATATCCTGTCCTACTCTCAGACAACATATACAGCTTAATTCCATAGCGTGCCCTCTTGCTAGGAATGTACTGCCTAAAAACCAAACGGCCCTTGAACAGCACCAAAGACTCATCAATAGATATTTCTTTCCCTGGAGTATAGATCTCTGAAAATCGATCTACAAAGTGATCAAGAACAGGCCGAATCTTAAAAAGACGGTCACATTCAGGGTGATCTCGTGGCAACGCCAAACCATTATCAACAAAATGCAGCATCCGAAGCAAAAGTAAATACCGATCACGAGTCATAACTGCAGGAAATATGGCCGTTGCCATCAAGGGACTGGTAGACCAATATGAACTCATGGACGGCTTCCTTATCAAACCCATCAAAAAAGTCAAACCCAAAAACTTCTTCATCTCTTCCAGATTTGTGGGACTCCACCGGGTAGCTCTAGAATGGGGCCTAAGTCTGGCACTGTTGTCCCTCAAACTGTTCAGCATACAAATTAGTCTGCTCAACAATCTCACCCAAAAATACATCATCCATAAACAACTGAAAATACTGTATAGGCAAATAATGTTCACAATCCACTCTACACCCTGCATAACCACTAAAGGCAGGCAACACCGGCTGCACCATGTTTGGATCAACCCAGAGTCCAGCACTTCCAGTAGGAAGCCTAGCAGCCCCAGGCTGCAATCCAGATGCCTCTTGCACCATCGGCACAGTAGTATCCTCCTCTAAATCAGGCACTTCATCTGCACTGAGAGTACCTTCATCATCCGATGATTCCATGTGGAGAGAAAACTCACTGCCTGAATCTTCCCCTCCCTCCTCTCCCTCAGACGCACTGTCAGTCTCATAATCCTGCTCAGAGGAAGATTCAAGAAGCAAACCAACCACCTGCTGAGCAGTAATTCTACGGCTAGCCATAATGCTTACTAATAAAGGTTACTTGTCAAACAAGTCAACAACAACAAACCCTTTGTAAAAAAAAGAAATAAACAAAATGTAGCTTTATCACAAAGACCTATATACTCCAACACTATACCACTCACGTGACAGAAGCAGCTAGACTCACCACCACCTACTCTGCACAGACACAGTAAGGATCAACAATATCCCACTAAAAAAGAAGAAAAAAATTACACATAAGACAATGCAAAACATCGCAAAGAATTTCATGCTCTGAACACTAACAAATATGCTGCCATTATGGCACCACTTACAAAAAAATTCATTCATGCATGACAATAATACTCATTTGGAGTACACACAACAAAAATATTTTTCTTACCAAATAAATGCAATTACGCAAAACTGCAGAACCACAACTGCCGAAACCGCAAACCGGAATCAAAAGCTTTACACTAGAATAAAAAGGAGGAAAAAAACATTACAATCACATATGCAAATAATGCACCAGTCCACACACAATCCACCAGCCAAGCTAAGGGGTAGGTGGGCCTAACAGTATAAATAAAATATTCACACCCGTAAAAGGGGAGCAACACTTGCCCTTTTGGCCACTCCCCAACACAAAAATTTAAAAAAACCCTGGTGCCTAGTGGGCATTCCTGCTGCACGATCACATGATCGTGCAGCAGGAATGCACAAAAGAGCATCGGGGAGGAAAGGAAAACCCTTTCCTTTCCCTCGATGCCTCTTTTGATACAAACCCCCCTCCCCGAGCCAAACCTCACCTGATTTCCCCGACGCGCTGGAAGCAAATGGCTTCCAGCGCGTCTGGGAAGAAAGGAAACCCTCAATGATGTCAGCGCGCTGACGTCATTGATGGGGCGAGGGAGGCAGGGGAAGCCCTTCCCCTGCCTCCCCCCAAAAAAAACCTAACGATCAGATTCTCACGGGGGGAGCGCCAGCGCTTCCCCCGTGGGTGGTCTTATGACGAGCTGGACTGTCCAGCTCGTCATAAGCACCGAAGGGGATAAAGGGTCAGAGCAGGATCTCAGCGGCAGACGAGGAGAAGGAACCTCCTGGTCACAGGAACTACACGAGCATTGCGCTCGAGAAATTCAAGGATGCAAAGACCTCCATCAAGGATTACAGCTAACTTTTCAGGGTGTAAATGGAGAGAAGGCACATCTCCACGCTCACGAATTCTACACGAGAATTGCGCTCGAGAAAATGAAGGATGCAAAGACCTCCATCAAGGATTACAGCTAACTTGTCAGGGTGTAAATGGAGAGAAGGCACATCTGCCCTGCATATTTATCCACGAAGATGCCACCGTTTTGTGCAATACCTCTACTCAACTGGAGTACTTTCTACTGGCTAATCAGTAAGTGCTACCTCGTTGGGTAAATGTATAGTGCCTTTCCTACACTACAGCTGCGTAAAGGACCAGAAGAATTGTCTCCAGTGACCTGTGTGTCTGTAACTTTGCCACCGCGCCGAAAGCGCCGGGGTCCTTTCAGTAAGCTGTCCATCATAGTGGGGAAAGGGCGGGCATACGTTGCATACCGCTAGTGTATGTGTGGCGGGGCTTCTAGGCCCGTTCACATGCCTCTTGTTTATAAAGGGTCAGAGCAGGATCTCAGCGGCAGACGAGGAGAAGGAACCTCATGGTCACAGGAACTACACGAGCATTGCGCTCGACAAATTCAAGGATGCAAAGACCTCCATCAAGGATTACAGCTAACTTTTCAGGGTGTAAATGGAGAGAAGGCACATCTCCACGCTCACGAATTCTACACGAGAATTGCGCTCGAGAAAATGAAGGATGCAAAGACCTCCATCAAGGATTACAGCTAACTTGTCAGGGTGTAAATGGAGAGAAGGCACATCTGCCCTGCATATTTATCCACGAAGATGCCACCGTTTTGTGCAATACCTCTACTCAACTGGAGTACTTTCTACTGGCTAATCAGTAAGTGCTACCTCGTTGGGTAAATGTATAATGCCTTTCCTCCACTACAGCTGCGTAAAGGACCAGAAGAATTGTCTCCAGTGACCTGTGTGTCTAACTTTGCCACCGCGCCGAAAGCGCCGGGGTCCTTTGAGTAAGCTGTCCATCATAGTAGGGAAAGGGCGGGCATACGTTGCATACCGCTAGTGTATGTGTGGCGGGGCCAAACGAGCGGGGCTTCTAGGCCCGTTCACATGCCTCTTGTTTATAAAGGGTCAGAGCAGGATCGCAGCGGCAGACGAGGAGAAGGAACTTCCTGGTCACAGGAACTACACGAGCATTGCGCTCGAGAAATTCAAGGATGCAAAGACCTCCATCAAGTATTACAGCTAACTTTTCAGGGTGTAAATGGAGAGAAGGCACATCTCCACGCTCACAATGGCGCCCTCGTGAGCATTCCTGCTGCACGATCACATGATCGTGCAGCAGGAATGCACAAAGAAGCATCGGGGGAAAGGAAAACCCTTTCCTTTCCCTCTGTCTCTTTTAGAATCAAACCCCCCTCCCCGAGCCAAAACTCACCTTATTTCCCCGACGCGCTGGAAGCAAATGGCTTCCAGCGCGTCGGGGAAGAAAGGGAAACCCTCAATGATGTCAGCGCGCCTCGTCATAAGCATGGAAGGGGTTAATTGTGCTTGTTAGGTGATTGGTTTTATTGGATGACGTCTATGATGTTGTAAGGAGATAATGCTTTGCACTTATTCTAGAATGGTGCATTTAGAGTTGTTGGTTGCACTGGCATGAATTGTCTCTAATCCCAGTGCAGCCAGTAAATGCCTGTTAGGTTGTTGCTTCCAGTGTGTGTGAGTCGCTGTTTCACGGTGCTAGGGGTGGTGCTTGTGAGGTTATTGATTCTGCCTTGATATCTCAAGCGTATTTGTTGTCACCAAATCGTTCCTCTGAGGGTGTTACTTATGCTGGGACAACATATGGGGAGATTTGTTCTTTTTTTGTTTTTTTTGTTTGTTATTAGTACTTTATACCAGTAAATTTGCTTGCTGAGGCGTTTCCTGTGCTAGGATGTTATCTATGAGATTGGGGCGTACTGTATTGGTATGTGTCCGTTAAAGTTATGGTGGTGGTAAAGTGTTGGATTTTGCTCAGCTGATAGGTTTGGTTGACTCTGTTGGAGTGGTGTCTGTAAGATTGGTGGCTTTGTAAGTATGTCGTCTGTAGGGGTGTTAAGAGTCTGAGATTGAGCCTGGAATGTTGCTGGTTGTGCTAAGGCACGTGCCCGAACTGTTAGTTCTGCATATGGTACATTTCTGGATGTTTAATAGCTTTGTATGCTACCCGTGAGATATTTAAATTTCACCGTTTTGTAACCATGTACTGCTTTTATAGAAAGATTGTTTTATGCATAAAAAAAATACAAATGATGCTTGTTGGCTTGTGATGAGCACTTCTCTGTAAATATCCAGTCACGTTTGTGTTGCTCATACATACATTTCAACTACTTACAAGGGCTGGTATTTTTTGTAAAATAGAGGAACTGTTGCGCAAATAGATGTTGTGTTTTGAGCCTAGTAAGGGACCCAAAGGTAGATTCCTGGTCTCCTTGATCCGAAAGCGGCAATGTCGCTGCAAGGTAGCATCTCTTGTTTTGCTGTGGTGTATTTGTGACCATTAGCTTTTCCAGCATTGTGCCACTGACGTTGTTGGATTGTGCTGAAACAGTGCATGTCATAGTTTCCTGGAGGGATGCTGCCTATGAGGTTGGTAAGGGATGTGCTGAATGCTGCCTGGCTGGTTGTAAGCAACACACAGCACTTTTGACGTTGAGGTTGTATGCATCCTTGAGGTTCTATGTTAACTATCAGGATGGTTACCTTGAGGCTGTATGCAACTTATCAGGATGGTGGGTTTGGAATTGATCTACTTGGATGGTGTACTTGGGTTTGTTAGCTGTAGTGAAATTGAGCATGGGGGGATATTCGTTTTCTGTATGCTAACTTGCAGCTGTGCCCAGTCGTGTGGAATTCCTATCAAGACGCCCAAGACATTGTTTGGGGTCAAGGACAATAAGATTTCATGTTTACTTTGTCTAGTTTACAAGTAGGTCAAATCCCGAACAACAGACCCATTTGGCTGACTGTTTACAGTACAACAGTATGGATTTCTAAAAGGGGATTGTCCGCATGTAAGGCTAAAATATCTATATGAATAACTTGTTCAAACTTGTATATATGCTTGATTGATGCAAAGACTTTACTATTTGGGAAAGCGCTCTCATGAAATGCAGTAAGATGTAAACTCAGTTTGTGTTACTGCCAGTGGTTCAGTGTTCATAATTTAGCAAAATCTAACAATTTGAGGCTACTTATCTTCTCAGAATGGTCACTGATTATAAGCAAATACATGTAGAAACGTGAAAGCAAGATTAGTGATTGCTTGCTTTCAAAATAAATTGTGCACAAAAATTTTCAGCTTGAAAAAATGTTTTGCTAAACTATTGGACCAACTTTGGATAACATTTCTTTGAGGCATCATTTAGTCAAACATGTTTGACGCATGCAAATAAGAACAAGCATTGAAAATGCAACAGGTCTCGCCTTTGATTAAGTTAAAGCCATTTGCTTTGCAAATGGTATTGTATTCCAGCTTTGCATTATTTGGTGTATAATTGTGATATGTTGTAGTTGTATGTAGTTAGAATTGTTTTGTTAGATGTGTAGTAGTTTAAAGCATAGTGTTAGTAGGAAAAGAGCAGTGTTTCAGATTTCGGAGGTGAATAAATAGAAGAATAGTATGTGTGTTAATTTCGTTTAGTGAGTATTACAATAGCATGAGGCAGACAAAAGAGGCGAGGGGAGAGCAAATATATGCACATATCACAAATATACACTAAATAATGCAAAGCTAGAATACAATACCATTAGCAAAGCAAATGGCTTTAACTTAATCAAAGGCGAGACCTATTGCATTTTCAATGCTTGTTCTAGTTCTCATTACTTGGAGTTCGCTATGTTTCTTGGTACACTCTATGGGTTTCCGCACTTTTGGTTTATGCATGGTCATCTATTTTCAGCCTTAAGCTTTGGTGAAGGTGTTTAGTTCAGGTTAATGGATACAAACCGCAACACTCTTGTTATTTTTTAGTATTGGTTGTTGGGCATATTTATTGTACATTGTCTTTGCAGGTCTTTTGCCTTGTAATTAGCATGTGGCTTTCCTGAAGGAGTTATGCCGAAACACGCATAGATGGCATTTGAACATAAGCCACACGAAGATGCACCAGGACCATCCATGGTCTAATACAGTTTAAGAGTGATTTTAATCTTTCACTTCAGAGTATCTCTTGCATGAGACTCTACTGCTATAACGTTTTTAATAATTGTTCCTGCATTTTTTTGTGTGTGTGGTTTTAGAATAAATGTTGATACAAAAGGTGTATGTTTGAAATATTTATTGATCTTAGAGCTATATTGATGCATAAGCTTCTATATTTGCTAAAGTTTTTCTATGAATTTGTGATATATTGATTATTCATTTTGTATGTTTAATTAACTTTTTTGACCACACATGCTGTAGAAATCTCCTTGCCCTAGTATATGTGAATTTTTTGGAAACAGTATGGTAGCCTAAGTCTTTATACACTAATTACTTTGTTCCCTGCCCCAGATACCTTCTGGAATAGCAGGGGGTCCCCTTCCATTTACAACGGATACTTTCTTTGCCAGTGCTTTTTTTCCTCTCCATTTTTGTTAACTCATCCTTGTGTTTCAATTATACCTTTATATTCTAGTAATTCAAAGCCCATAGATCTTTCTCTTTGCCCAAATATGAATTGTGGTTTCCTGTCCTGTATTACAAATGAAAGGGCGTTCTGCCTGCTAGGAAGGAACACAACTTACACTCCAAATCTAAACATCACGTGAAGAGCCGTCCTTCCTCTTTTGTCCCATTGAAAAGTTGTACTCCTCCTTTGCCATATTCGGTGTTCCGTTGCTTTATCACTGCATTTGTGCTTTATCTCTGCATTTGTGCTATACAAGAATGCTATATAACTATACATTTATTTTCAGCGTTCTCAAGGAGACAAAAGCAGGAGCACCACTCTTGTAGAACTACTGCCCCTATAGCTTGTACCTGCTACTTGAATCTAAATTAAAAATTCATCTGATTTTTGGCCAAAGCAAAAAAGGTTTCCCTGAGCTATCTTCTACTTTTAACTAAAACTGTTTTTAAGCTTCTAGACTCTTGATACTAAAGTTGAGAGCAAGCTGGCTATGACCTCACACTATGCCTTGCAGGAATAGTGAGGACGGTTAGGTTATGAGCCTGAAAGACATCCTTCCAATTCTATTGATCTGGTCAAAGAGAGACTTCTATCATGCTGAGTAGTTTTTTTAGGTCTGGCATTATTATACAAGACCACTCAAGTTTGCTAAAATTATATGGGAAATATGTATAGGGGCTTACAGTCAGTCCTCTACATCCATTAGTCTGTTGTCATTAACGTTTTTCGACTACAGCATAGAGCACGAGGGTGAGCCCTCTTGAGCCATTGGTTAACTTCACTGTGCGTGACAGCATTTTGCTCTTTCACAAGGAGCACATTCACACACAAAGTAGTTCCTTTCAGTGATGGGGACTTGTACAGCAATGTGTACGTTTTGAGACCCCCAAAAATATTTGTGCTTTTAGACATTTTTTTTCCTATATATTGTCACAGGTCTGTCAGCTGCTCCAAAAAAGTTTTGCGAAAAGTGTGACAAAGGTAAAAGGCTGGAAACCAACACCAGACTTTTTGTCTTTAACATCACTTATTTTTAATTGAAAAAATTGTAGATTAAGAGGTACATTTGAGATCAGACCTGAAACCAGGACAATTTGAACCATCAAGCCTGTCCACCGTTCAAATCCTGCCCATATTTTGAGGCAATGTTGGTGTTTCCAGCGTTCACTGGCTGCCATTTTGTTTTGGTGCATCATCTGTGATCAGAGGTGGCAGTGCTGGGGATGACACATTTTAAATTGAGCTACGATCCAAAATCGTCCTCATTTGACATAGTCGCTTTGTGGATTTCTGAAAATGAACACTTATTTCCTCAGGAGAAATTAGTCTCTCTACAGTTGGCTGAATTATCAAAAACCTAGCTAGTGGCAGTCCACTGCCTCAAATGTAGTTTGGGATTCACTCCACATGTTGAAGTATCAAAAAAATCCACCCTCTTGCCACTAGCTAAGATTGCGACAACCATGCTGCCGACACATGTCCATCAGTTTTGCTAGTCTTTATATACTGATGATGGAGAAGCATTGCGTGTTCAGCTGTACATTCACATTGCATGTATCCTACAAATTATCCAAACATTTATTAAGTAAATGGCTGCTTCAATGTCTTGATCCCTTTTCTGAGACATAAATCATCCTCTGTGCTTAAAACACCGATAACCCGATTTAATACCTAATTGTTTGATGACCTGAAACATCCTCTAAATCTTCTGCTTATGTTTCCACATCCAATGCAATGATGTACCTCCATTTAACAAGCTCTTCAACTCCCTACACATAGATAACAGCTGTCATTCATCCAGGTAGCTCACCTTATGGGACACTCTTCTTTTCCAGTAGGTCAAGGAAGGTCATGTTTTACACCGTAGACCCTCCCCTGCACATTCTGTATTTGACCAGATTAATCACCTTGTAATCTTTACTCTTTCCTACTGACTGTAACAAACTCGTACATTTAGAATTGTCTACAAATAACATGATGGATTAGTTTTCTTGTTAATTCAATTTGGACTAATTTATCCAGAAATGTTTCTGATGGGGAAATACTGGCACCCTCCCAGGAGCAAATGAAAGAAACTCACCAGACATAGCAGGTTTGCTCAGAAACAGAGTGAAATGTATTTATTGGTACCAGATGCATGCATCATTGCTAATTAGCAAGGAAGAAGTCAGGTCTCCAGCCTTAGGGGCTCTCAGACTGCTTCTTCCCAGAGTGACAGGTTTCTAGGTGCTATATACTTTGAGTAATGCCATGTCAGCGGAACTAGAATAAGGCACCAAGCCAAATATGGCTAACAGGGATGTGTAACATGCCAATTATAAATGGTTAGATATGGTCAGACCAGAAAGGCTGGCTCGGCACTGTGTAAGCAACTTGCACAACCAGATAAGGAAACTTATGATGACATCAGGACAAGGGAAGTGACCTCTAAGGCTGATTCAGAATAGCTGCTGGAAGCTTGTTCAGGCAGGGTCAGATAGGAAGCCCTTTGGAGCTCTGGGCCTCATGTTAGTGTGAGTGCATACATATGAATTTAAATGGAAATACATATATATTTTGCAACAATCCTCCCTTTTGGATAGACCTATCCAATATTAGTGTAAAACCAATATATGTATATATGAAGGAAACATTAGTTACATATCTTTGGATGGCATTACACAGTGTTTGCATAAAATGCATATATTGTCACATTGATACATCCTGATGAGATCATTATTATATCAGCAGGCTGTTGTGATACCGGCAGCATAACCATAATTAGGTGTCCAACAAATATTGTTTGCTCTATGCAATGCATCAGGCTACATTGTCACTTAGTCACTCAGTTCCCGGGCACTTTGAGCAAGTGTCAGTAATTTAAAGGCACGCAGTGAGCGGTCATCTGCTTCGCCTCCTGGTCCGCAGTCGTCTTGTTCAGGGGCGGTTTCACGGACCTGCCCTGCGTTGTCCTCTTCAGTCTTTTTTTCTGCAGGTGCAGACCATCACCTTTCTTGGAGACTGCATCGTGTACTTCACTCAACAGCATCAGTAGATGTCGCGTCCCTCTGACACTTTATTATGGGCCCCCATGGATCGTAGAAATGGTCTGGTCTGTCCTCTTCTTGACTGCTGTGTTGCTCAGGTCCTCTGGTGACAGATGGTCATCAATTTCTGGTACCGTTCTCTCAGGCGTTGGGGTGCTGCCCTGCATTTTGTCCCCTCAATCCATTCATGGCGTTGGTTCACCGTCTGTGGTTCAGTCCACCTAGAACTAAAAGAAACAGCTTTTATTTTTCTCACCATGACCATGTCTCCATAATCGCTTTAGAAGTCTTTGCCACATTGCAGGCAGTACTAAGTCAGAGCATCAGGCCATTTCAGGCCTGTTCCCTCAGTTGCTTTTACTAATAATCTATTTTTTATTTTTATTTTGGCGCTCATTTACTCCTCCTGGCCTCAAGTTGGAGGGTGGTATGGGGTATGCATGTTATAATTTATTCTCAAAAACAACCTCTTTAGCATAAATGTAGTCACTAAGTGATCTCCTTCTATCGCTATTTATGCCCTAGTTAGTGGGTCCTAACCTTGGAGAGCTGGCTTTCCTGAAGCACTTCGCCCCAGTTGCTGCATCATTCTTCCCTGTTGGACACACCTCCATTCATTTTGAAAACTTATCCACCCACACCAGTAAATATTTAAATCCATTCACTGGGAAGCAACATGCATCTGAGCATTCATCCTCCCTTGTGCAATATCAGAGGGTCCCTGCTCCAGTCTTGTAAGGGAAAGGAACATACTGCGTGGGGGCACCAGCATCTCATCCTGGTATGCCCATACTCTCTTCATTATTCGGCTCACATACATCATCAATCCTCCCTCTATGTTCATCTGGTGTTGCAGACCAATGTGCTTCCTTTACATTAGCTTGCAAGAATTGTCCCTGAATGAGCTGTATTTTTGGGAATGCTTTATTCATATGTCCCATCTGCACTGGCTGTAACATGCTTTCATTTAATGCTGTGTCAGCGATGGCATCACCTTTGGCTAACTTAGTATTAGCTCCTGTGTAGGCTTCACATTTTATTACCGCTATCCTGGTATGTAATAGTATTGCTTTAAACAAGATCCTTACTAAAGGACCATTTTTAATAAGGCGCCCTGCTTCTGTTATGAATCCGTGATACTCCCACAGCTGGCCACAAATAAGAACTGCAAAGCATAATGTGAGTCAGTGTAAATGTTAACAGTTTTACCCTTGACTAGTATTCATGCTTTTGTTACAGCATACAGCTTATCTTACTGGGTAGATGTTTCAAGTGGCAGAGCTGCACTTTCACCTTTGTTGTCTGCTATTGCTATGGCATACCCTGCTCTGTAATTAGTGTCCATCAGTCTGCTGAAGAAACCATCAGTGTACAACTCATATAGTCTGTTTCCTAATAGTGTCTAATCTTGGTGTGGTGCCGTTTTCTACAATCTCAACACCAACTTACTTAGGGGTCTCATCTGTCTCTAAGAGAATGGATCTCATCAGAATAACCTATTGCAGGTACTACTTTTGCCAAATTAACAGGTGGGCCTTTTATTATGACATTACAATTAGACAACATGGTGCCATTATAACCTGTGTGCCTGCCAGCGGAAAATGTTGTGTCGATCCAGACATCAACAACAACCGTAACAAATGCATCCGCCCCAAATGTGGCACCTAGACAATACAAGTATAGTCCAACACAATGAGAGCCGTCCTCTCTACCATCACAGCTGCTGACCCCTAATCACTGCAGAAAGCAAAGTCACATAGTTGTGTCCCACAGGCCTTTCTTTTCCAGCTGCGTCAGCACACCATTGGCAGCACCACTTCATTTGCAATGTTATTTTGCTCTGAAACAGAGATAGAAAGGCAGTTTGAAGTCAGGCAGTCCCCATGATGGCGCAGTACACAATGTCTCTTTCAATTTCTTGAAACAGTTTGCAAGTTCATTAGTCATAGCATCTGCATTCATGGACCCATTGATGGCAGCAGTTCATTATCCCCAGGAAGGACATCATTCCTTTCTTGGTGGGCAGGAGCTGAATGCCCTGAAACAATTTTATTCTGTCAGGTGGCATGCGGCGTGTACCTTGGAATATCGCATAACCCAGGTAAGTCACCTCTTTTTGGCAGCACTGGCATTTTGACAATGAGGCTTTGTGTCTTCTCTCCTGGAGGTAGTTCAGCAGAGCTACAGTGTCTTTTTCACAGGCTTTCAAAGGCCTCAAGTGATGGAGATGTCACAAGGAGGTCATCAGCCTACTGCAAGACAATGCTACCACCTTCCAGGCATAGGTGGTCCAAGTCTCTCTTTACTGCCTGTGCTTTGACATTGGGACTCACAGTGAATGAAGTGTACTGGGTATCCCAGCATGACGGCATCAATTATGTAATATTGTATTAAGTATCCAAAACGCAGCAGCCAGGCTTATCCTTTATTTGCCCAAATTTCACCCTTTCTCAGCTTGTATCAAAAAGCTGCACTGGCTTGCAGTGGCTAACTGGATCAAATTCCAGGCTCTATGCCTTACATATAAAGCCGTATATTATTCCGGCTCCATGTTCCTTAACCAATCTCTCTCTTGGTATATACCCAAACGAGATCTAAGGTCTAAAAATACTTTAATGATCTTGTGCCCTAAATTTAAGAGACTCAAATGGGGGGAAGCTTGTTTTTCTCTGAAGCGGCAGCGCTTTGGAACAGCTTGCCTATAAATATCACAGCAACTCCCACGTTACTGAGTTTTTAGGAAACTTGTTAAAACTTTGGCTTTTTAATTCCTAGCCTCCTCCGCTCTCTAGACACTGTAAACGCCCCAAATTAGCGCCAAGACACCCTTGGGTATTCGTGCGCCTTAGAAGTTTCCGTAATATAACATAACATAACATAAACAAACACAAAATATCTTCTCTGAAACATAGGACAATGTATGCAAAGTCCATTCTCTTTTTATATGGAATGCTTGGCATTTCTGCCTCGAGTTTTAATTCAAATTTTTACCATTGTGGGAATATAATAATTGAATGTTCACACATCTATACTTTGCTACTGCTTCACTTTCCAAAGTAGCGCGCAGCTACTTAACATATTTTATATAATTCATTTTCTTACCTTTATCTGCAGGGCTATCTTTTTTTTTTTTTTCTCCTGCCAGTTTTTTTAAACAATTTTCCAGTGGGCTTACCATGATTTTCTTCTGAGAAATTTTTCATGAAATGTGGTTTTTTTTTACTCACAATGTGCACTTTTACCCTGAAAGATGAATACAAAAGGTCTCCTACAAAGGAAAAGTTGTTAGGTAGTGGATAGAATGTGTTAAAGAGGAAAATCAACAGTTATGGACCAGCCAGAGACATCACATATAAAACCAATTTCCTTCTCTCATGCACTAATGTGCTTCATTTTTATATCAATCAAAGAAACATTTCAAGGAAACATGGAGGTCCAGGACTGAAGATCAATACCCTATTCAAATGCTGTCATTCATCCATGACATAACTACGCATATTTCAAAATCATTTCCCTGTGTTCCGGTGCAACCTGCAAATCAGATGCTCCACTCACTATATTCTGGGAGGGTTTCTTTTTTTGTGGGTAAAATCAATACCCCATCCTAACACAGGGTCTTCTGCAATGGATTTTGTGAGACCCCCAAGGGTCTAGCCATTTGTCAAAATTTATTGACATAAAGTAACTTAGTTACTTATCAGTCACCTGTTTCACTACTTCTTATATGTGTAGGTACACATAAATATTTCTCTAACCCAGGCTCTCCTGCAGTGTATGCCACATATCAATTAGTGTATTGATATAGAGAATATTTAAAAAACATTCTCAACAGTCCCCTGTCTATTTTAAATGCCAGTCAATGCCCCTTTTATTAATACTATGTGTTAAATACGCATTTGAAAGACTGAAAGGTCACTTGCAGCAAGGCAAGTTTGTTATTTAGCTTACATCTCACTGACTGGTGACATCACAGTCCTCCAATGTCCCACTTTCTGACACCATTCTGATGGGGAAATACTGGCACCCTCCCAGGAGCGAATGAAAGAAACTCACCAGACATAGCAGGTTTGCTCAGAAACAGAGTGAAATGTATGTATTGGTACCAGATGCATGCATCATTGCTAATTAGCAAGGAAGAAGTCAGGTCTCCAGCCTTAGGGGCTCTCAGACTGCTTCTTCCCAGAGTGACAGGTTTCTAGGTGCTATATACTTTGAGTAATGCCATGTCAGCGGAACTAGAATAAGGCACCAAGCCAAATATATCTAACAGGGATGTGTAACATGCCAATTATAAATGGTTAGATATGGTCAGACCAGAAAGGCTGGCTCGGCACTGTGTAAGCAACTTGCACAACCAGATAAGGAAACTTATGATGACATCAGGACAAGGGAAGTGACCTCTAAGGCTGATTCAGAATAGCTGCTGGAAGCTTGTTCAGGCAGGGTCAGATAGGAAGCCCTTTGGAGCTCTGGGCCTCATGTTAGTGTGAGTGCATACATATGAATTTAAATGGAAATACATATATATTTTGCAACAGTATCAGTCACCTCTACCATCTCTCAAGTGTATTTCTCTGATCACCTCCCAGTACTGATGGTTCAATCAACTCCTAGATTTGAAAGGAACGTTGTGGTGTTCTGGTGTATGACTGAACATAACTGAGATCTTACCAGGGGATTTTTGAGCCTTTGTCTCTATTGTTACATTTATGTACTATTATTCTTGTTTTATTTGCTTGTGAGGTCTGCCGCACATGTTTTTCCAGGTTCACTGACAGAATATCGAACACAAAATATCGTGTGGACAGAATATAGTGTCCAAAATATCGAGGACAAGAATATCGAGTAAGTAAGTGCAAATAGATAGGTATAAATTTACTATTCTTAACTCCAGATCTACGTACCTTGAAGATATATATATCGTCAAAGTACATATATGTGGAGTTTTATATATAGTAAAACTTTACTTACCCATAAGAAATGACCTTCACGATATTCTTGTCCTAGATATTTTTGACACGATATTGTGTCCGACGATATTTGTGTTTTCGATATTTTGTCCACCCACCGTTTTTCCACAAGTGCATTTTATCAAATACAACATGTTTTTCATTTTGCATGTCAACCTGTCTCTTATCTGGGTGTCCGGACCTGTTCTGGGGTGCTTAATTACCCCCCCCTTTTATCGCTGCAGTGCAATTTGTACATTTCAAAACTGCCATCCTCTCCTTAAGGTCAGCTTAGGATTTAAAAAATAGTATAATTTGTCATCCTAGATTCTAGTTTTTATTGCTTATCTTAACATGTAAAAGGGATCTTGAAGAGGACAATATCAATTTTGCCTCCCCTTGTGTATGCTTCTTCTCTGTACAACTTTTGATTGTATCACCTGGCCAATTCTATCTAGAATTATGAATAACCACTTAAGGAAAGCTTACACAGTGTCTTGTTCATGTGTCTGATTTTATCTCAACTATTACAATCCTCTTCATTCTTAGGAACTGACTGTTCCTCTTCAGCCTCTGCCTGAGTGTTGGCTCTTGTTTGAGTTTTTCGCGAGGTTCCACTTCTCGTGGCACTTACACAAGACTTAAGAAGATTGCTAGAGTTTGGTTACCGTCTTGTGTGGTACTGTTTAAAATGTGCCTGAGAAAGTTGTTCTTCCATGACTCTCAAACTTTAATGTTAATCTGTTGGTGTTCTCTGTCCACCCCTGAATTCCACATCTCATATTTGCATAGTCTGTTTTTTTTTTTGTGTGTATTTTGTATTTTTATGTCCCATGCTTCCCCCCCCCCCCTATAATCGCCACCAAAGATGGCAGACAAATAAGGCAAGGAAGACTGGGCAGGGTAGGACCTCAGATCTGTGACAAGGAAGAGTGAAACTTGAGGCATGAAGATTAACGGCCAGAGCTGCTGACTTTGGAACTGGGCAACCGGGTTCAAGTCTCGGGTTTCGGCTCAACATCCTGTGATTCTGGGCAAATCACTTAATCTCCTCATGCCTACTAAAAATTGAAAAAATGAATATATCCTTGTGTAAGGTAACTGGTGCTCATGTAAAGTGCTCCAGTACCTTCGAGTCGAGTTTGCACTATATAAAACTGGAAAGAAAAAAAATCATGTCGCTACTGCCTCGTACGGTCATACTCCTAGCTGTTTGAGGATATGCCAAGCTCATTCTTCTGGTGGCCGCCGGGTTGCAAGAAAGTACAGAAAGCAATGCCACACCCATTTGTATTAATTAACAAAATACTTCGAGCACAGTGACAGAAGGAAGAACACTATCGGAGAAACTGTAATGACTGAGCACTACATCAACTCTGTAGTGGTGGGCAAGTGACTGCCATGCCGGCGTCATGAAAGACATTTTTTTTTTTTTTGCAGTCTGTTTTGTACACACTGTGTGTGGGTTTTTTAAAACTCTGTTCATTTACTTGTAAGTCTTGAGTTTATGCTTTTGGCAACGGGCAGTTTGTTCCCGGTCCACAGTTTGTCTCCTTCCAGTACGTGTCTGTGAGCACTGACCTTCGGTTGTGAACAGTTTGTATAGCATATCACTGATGTCTAATGGGTAACTCTTCTTACAGCTCAGTAGCCCCTTCTCCAGGACAGCTCGGCGTCACTCCACACCTTTGCCTATTATATTCATGGACAAGAAGTCCAAAAACATTGTCAATGAGATGTTGTCACCAATCCTGCGGAGCCCGTGGCAGGAGCGCCTTCCTGTCCTGCATGAGATGGTGAGTCCATGTAGATCTGTGAGCTATTTAATCTCCGGATGACCCAGGCCAGTCTGCTTAATCATGACTTTTACTAAACAGGACAGTAAAACTAGGGCAGAGCTGGAGAAAGTTGTGTGCCGGGTGGCAGTGGTGTCAAAGGGAAACATGCTTGATCTAACTTAGGGGGGCCACGACCTTCTAGTCTAGCTTATGAAGCCTTGTTTACTGTAAACCTAAGTGCTTGGACTCCAAAAGACTTTGTGCTCTAAGGAGTCGAGGCAGATGTCCCTGCAGAGTTTTAACATGCATTGCAGGGACAATGACCACTCCTTCTTGCTGCACTGCTGTCATTTGCAATGTGATACTGGTGTGGCCTAGTGGTGATGTTGGGCCTGGTTGGTTTGAGCTATGGAAGTGTATGTGATGTTTTGATTCCCTGTTTTGCTCTTTTGCTTGAACTGTGGTGTACAATTCAAGTTTCCTGTACACCATGACCGTCCAATTTAGAAGGACGAAGAAATCCCCTATATGTAGTGCATAGAATGTATTCTACCACTTCACCAGCCTTACTAAGGAACACAATTTGTATTTTGATTGCAATTCAGCATGGTGAAAGGTTTGTCTATTGCCTCTGCTTCTCGTCCACACACTTAAGACTATAAAATATACATTTGGCGTATGTTTATTTCACTTTTTGTGAAGGGAATTTTGCTAACAAATATTTCAATCTACATGTAATTGCATATTTAATTACCCTTTGGACAACACAGCAGGAACACCACCAAATTGTTCATAAATTTGCATTTAAATGTGTGTTTTAGATTATTTTTCAGGAAGCCCTAAATCGCAAACTAGTGTGTCAATGTTTCAGCTGTAAAACCTATTTGACCCAGTCTTGCTATGGACCAGACCGCACGCGGCTGAAACACGTTTTTTTTCTTTACTTGCGCCTGAATCCATTTTTTAGGGAGATACTCGCACCAAAAATATGGACTACCTCATACCACCAGGAATCTCTTAATCACAGGACCCAAAAACGGCACAGGAACTCCATTAGTTGGACTGCCTCCTGTAGAATTGTAACCCTTTACCAGCACATCCATGTCAATTTTGTTACCATAATGTATAACTCAAAAAGAATAATTGCTCTATCTTAGGTGATGATAGGACACCAGATATGGTGAGATCAGACCTATGCTGATTTGCACGTGGTTGATCACTGTCTTATGAGCAAAAAATGATGGAATGGAATGTGGTACACAGTAAATACAGTGAGTGACTCTAATTCAAGCAACCTACCCTACACATTTTTGCTTTTCTCACTTACATTCAAAGCATAAAATTCGGGGAGGGGAGGAGAATAAATCTGAAAATATAACCAATCTAAAGCGAGAAGGCCACATCCTGAATTTGAATTTTTCATAAAAAGCAATCCCTCTTCATGATAAAGATATACATTCAGATGCCAATTGCTCTTTTTAGGTCATTGTGAGGGGGGCCGTTGCAAAACCATAGGAAAAGGATCAATGAGCTAAAACCTATTAATAGACATAAATTAATTGATACAAATATGTAGAGCATCAAGATTTTTTATTATGAATGGAGATAGGCGACACCTCTGATATCTCATACTAAAACCAGAAGGATATCAAAAGCCATTTTAATGACGTGACTGGCATGTTTGTAATAAGCTCAATTCTCAAAGTTGATATAGTCTTCTGTATTACCTGTGAGCTAGAATCTTCTTTTATGTTTTTAAATAGAAGTCTGTGGAATTCATCAGTACCTTCCCCTTACTGAAGGCAACATCTATTTGAATTAGTTTTAAAGAGGATGCCCCATTTCCCGGGCTTCTTTTCATAAAATAAAATAAATGGTTTCTAGAAAATCGGCACAGTGTCCCATAACTAGAGTCTTTACGAAAGCCCCTCAATCAGGTGTTGCATGTAGGGCGCAAGATGTCTCGGGAGCATACATCGAGTGCCTGCTTAAAGTGGTAATTACTCTTCAGACTGTTTGTACCAGTTGGGATAACAGACATGCAAGTGATACCCAGGTGCCATCCCTGACACCCTAAAGATGTTGGGCGTATATTCATACCCGGTGCCCACCAACCAGTTTCTTCCCACCAAGGTACCTGAGCTCCTATTCCATATTGTCCTTGGTATGTTTAAGGACTTGAAGTTCTCATCAGAGTAAATGCACACCAGCATAATCGGTTGATACCAGTTTCTCCCCCTGGTTTTCCTTTGCTCTGCAAAACCCATGGAGATGCAATATGTCCTGACTTGGAATGTTTCAAATTTAAGTGAAGCTCAGGTTTTTGTTATCCTTGTTTTCCCACTTTTGCTTCCCAAGGAAGAATAAATATTGACACCATCCGACCAGTTGTTGTTGAGGTCAGAAAATGCTGTCGGAGCAAGCTTGAGGTTTTGTCTATTTTTCCTGCTACCTCTGCTTCATTCACTAGCTACAGTAAACAAGCATGGTAAGCCTGAAAACTCATAAGGGCTCGCACACCAAACCTTTCCCTGTTGCTTAAAATTAGATCTGTATTTAGAATTGTAGTGCTTAGCAGTATTTGTTTAGTCCCATCAGGGCTGCTGAAAGCTCTAGGTTCTTCTGCTTTGTGTGCATCAATATTTTATCCAACACACTTGTTCCCATCTGTAAATAGTTGTATTCTTTCATGACTGCACTTTGAGTTTGAGTGTAATTACTTGTCACAAAGCATCTCTGTTCCAAACCATTTCCCGCCCTTTTTCTTAAGTCTCAATTGCTCCTCTTCAGTACTCCTTTGAGAGTCAAGCATTTAACAGGAGTAATGTGGTTACTCAGTTGGCGTTCAGTAGTGTCTGGTCCAGGAACACCAGCGATGAATGACAGTACCTGCTATGGTTACTGCCCACTAACCTCTGACTGCAAGAGCCAGAGATAAGGCCTCACGGAAAACCCAAATGCCACCACCTGGCCTGGATACACTTACCCACATCTACTGTGCGCATACTGCGAGTGTACGCATGTGGACACTAGATGCAGTCTCCCACATCAAATACAAACACCTACACCAGAGATGAACACCCTCCTACCAGAACTCACCAATACAGCATGTCACCCACACATGTAGATATGGATTTCCTAGCAAAAACAAGTGAGTTTTTCCATTATAAAAATAATTAAAAAAATGTTAAATCTAACCTCTGGCTGGCACATTTGTAAAACATAGGAAAACAAACTTCACACTGTAGTTATTTTTCCTATTAAGCTGGTATATCCATCATGTGATCTGATCTGGATGAGCTGTTGTGGTCCCTCATTGGGTATGAGGATTGGAGTTACAGCAAAGCTTTTACAAAGTTGCTCACAGTTTGCATTATATGCTCTCTCACAAGTGCCTCCTTCTCACTGCCTACAATAGGTCTTTAATTGATGACCAATATATAAAAGTTTGTTAGCTGTTGCAAAGCAGACAGATTTGTCTGAGGTTGCTGAAATTAATTGTAATACTTTTATCCACCTCAGAATAAAGTTCCTGCTAATATTTAAAGCTGGCATTGAACCATGTTCCATACCTCACTCTTACTTGCCCTCCGAAACACTGATCTTTTTTCTGTCTCACTCTTTCATTGTCTTTCCCACTTACACACTGATTGTTTTCCCCACACTTGGTTTAGCTAGTACAGTGCATGTATTAATTAGAGCAGAGCACATAAAATGTTGAAAAGGGTGAGCCCACCACTGGCATCCAACACAGTATGTCACTCCAGTTGAAGGTCCACGGTCACCCTATTGATGCTCCATCTCTGGCATGATCTGCCCAGTATAGTAATGTATGTTTATTATAATGTTTCAGCTGAGTGTGTTTTGTCCTGTGGAAGGCTGAATGAAATGGGTTCTAACGCCAAAACATTGTTGATGAAATTTTGCTTCCGGGATGACTTGCACAACATTTCATGATGAATAATTCATAGTCTCCCAGATGAGTCAAGGTGCAATGTTGTGACCACTTTAGCAGTCTTGTGCCATTACAAGAGTGTGGGCTGTCATTACTACACTTGGTAATTTCAGACTAAATAGAATATTGTAAAGAATGAACAACACATTTCAAAGTATTATCTTTTGTTGGGTGGGAAGAGGACAACTTACTTTTTCAAATATGCATCCATAATTTGGAAAAAAAAACCTGTCCTCTGTAGACACTGGTACACTACAAACATACACTTTATCGAAGTTATTTAATATATATTTGAGGGCCCTTCCAGGTAGGCCATATAGATGTATTGTGTATCTGCTGGCAACAAATGTCTCAATCCAACGTTTCCTTTACAGCCCGAGGAAAACATGGTAGATCTGAAACCGCATCTGAAAAGACTCCAAGAAATCAGTCGTGAACTCAATTTGCCTTTGACACCTGTGCCTTATGTCTCAGACCTCAATGATTTGCCAAGGCATCTTGTCAGTAAGGACCCTGTTGATGGCTTGAAACGAGCTGGCCACTGGAAATCCAAGGAGGGGAAAATCAATTGGGAAGCCAAGGAGATAGAACAGGAGATAAATGAGGAACAGAAAGCCTATGAAGGGCGAAGTCTGCCATCAGTGCCTGCTTTTGAATTGTTGGACCGGGAGGGTTGCTTGAAACGGGTGCAAGAGATTGAGGCACGAGTCCAGAAATTAAAAGCCATGGAGGAAGAGCGGAAGCAGAAAGCCATAGAGGAAGAGCAGAAGCAAAAAAACAGAGCCGAAGAGCAGGAACAGAAATTTAGGGTAGAAGCGTGCCTGCCATCCCGTCCTATTATTCAGTTGCTGGATCACGAGGGCCAACTACAACGGGTTGAAATGCATGTTGCAAAGCTGATAGCCATGAAGGAGGAGCACCAGAGTGCCAGAGAAGAGGAGGGGTGGAAAGCTAAAGAGAAGAATTGGAAATGTAGAAAGGAGGAAGAGCTGGAACAGGAAGCCACTGGGGAACACTGGCTGCCACCGTGGCCTGTGTTCGAATTGCTGGACCGACAAGGCTGCCTGAAACGAATGCAGCAGATTGACGCACACATTGCAAAGCTGAAAGCTGCAGAAGAGAAGAAGCGGAGGGCCAGAGAGGAGGAGTGGAAAACAAAAGCGAAGAAAGCCAAGCTTATGGGATCCCAAGTCGAAGAGGAAAGGTGAGCAAGGAGCGTTTAACCAGAAGGGGTCGGTAGTTTAGGATGGGTTGGGGAGAGGTGCAAGCTTGGTATGGGTAAGTGTGCAACTGCTCTCGACCAGGTGCTCCAAGGCCTGCAGCATGGGCACTATCTTTGCTATTTTATTAGATTGTTGTCAAGCAACATTGGATCGCTTTTCTGATTACTGGCATGGGCTTGGACCTTGAAACAGCCTGACTTAACGAGTTGACCAACTTACTGATGCCTGTTTTTATCAACTCTGGATGGCTGTACGTTTAAGCTGTTGGCTGTCTGTGTGAGCTATATCTCTGTCTGTTCTTGAGCTGTTCTGAGTTTGATGTGGCTTTTCTTTTTATAATTGATCGTAGGACTAGCTGCATTAATAACTAGGGTTACGCAGATCTAGCATTGATGGTTGAAGTTGACCTACAACATGCATGTTGTATACATTTTGCTTGTTTCATCAACTACTAAGGTTGGACATGCACTGCATCTTAAAGCTGGTTGTTGAGCTTTTATTGGAATTCAGGTGGAATCCCTAGTCTACCCGTTGTTGGACATCTGACATTGCTTGTTGATTAACTTGCTACTTTGTTGGCAGATGTTGGACCCATAACTGACCTCATTGGCGGCTTGTTCACTTACTGCTGAGACTGTCCATGCAATATTCCTCCTTTCAATTCAATATCAATTTATTCGAATATAATACCATCCATAAAAGAATCACAAAAGTAATGCATATTCCTTTCATAACTTGCTCTTTCTGTCTCCACAGCCCTGTCCCTGAGGATGCACCAGTCTGCCAACGCGTCCACACCCTGACCCAGGATGTGACCCCAGGGATGTCCTTGCCACACAAGTACACAGCGCTGGCTCAGATGTTTTGCAGCATGGACACGATTGTGACGAATCTCTTTAACCAATGTGAGACCGTGACTTTTGCCAAGGTGAAGCAGGGTGTGCAGAACATGATGCACAAGTGAGTCACTGAAAAGATGTAGACTGTCTATTGTTGAACCCTAGATTTTTTGTTTGGGGGGGGAAGGGGTGTGTGAGGGGGTTATTGCAAGTTATACTAGTACGATGTGTTATTATGTTCTATGTAACTGGTATCTGTTTGAAATATACATTCAAACAACATCAGTGTGTAACGCTATCCTGTCCAGAACCCTTTTTGATTAGTGAGAGGTTTTGCAGGCTGTTCTCAGGAAAAATATTTGGAAGGTAAAGTTGGAATGACTGTTTTTCAAGAAAATCTAATTGGCTCTTTCAAGTAAATAATTGCCCTGGGGATCAGTTTCCATTTGGAGCAAGAATATTCGATTTTTGTTCCTTATCCCAGTAGAGTTTCCTTGTAAAAGGACGATGAGACTTCATTTTAATGCCAATGAAAGCGAAGAAACGTCAGACCTCCTTGGAGTGGAATTGGGAGCCCCTTGCACCCTCATCTAAGGCCCTTTTCTACCCCAGTAAAACTGACAAAGTTTTGAATGAGTGCACCTAAATAACAGAGATGGGGCATGGCAGAGAAGCGGCCAAACACACACAAGGATCAAGTGCAAATAGACATCTTACATTCATGTTAGTTCTGGGAATAACTAAATGTTATTTTCAACAGTTTTTCCAATTGATATGGCAAGAACGCGTAATGTATAGTATGTTATTTGATTATTAATATAATTATTTTCTATTGTTCATGATTACTCCATAGCAGATCATAATGTGGAATTTACCTTCTACTGTTACATGTCAAAGACTTGTAGCACCAATACTTTTGGTATGTACTTTTGGAATGTTTACCTGAAGACTGTAATAATGTAGACGGGTCTTTGGTAAAAGAATGAAACTATAAAACCTTGCAAGCATTCAGTCACTTGAGAGTAGGTACACTAGGAGCAGTGCTTAATTTGAGCCTGTGATTTCCGGTGCTCGGCACCAGCACTTAATTCTAAATACCTGCACTTATGGCTGTCTGCTACATGGTGGCGCTGTTTGACTAATTTAGAGATCAGCACAACTACAGTTGTTTATGAATTTAATATACATTGAAAATGACTAATACCTGCTGCTCGGTTTGTACACTTTTTTTCCCTCGTACTTCCTGTAGTTTTTGTGATTATTTTACAGAATGTTCCTCTTCCAGAGCACTGTTTTTCAAAAGATTTTAGGAGTTTGTGTAATCTCTCATTTAACTTGATCAAAACAATTGTAAGTTGAACTTCAGGATGAACTATTTGGTTATTCTTTGCCGGTCTTTAAAATAACTTATTTTATTATAATTTTTTCTTGCATCCGTGCGTTTACTGCGTGCATGATGATATGGAAGTTTTGTTTGTATTCTGAGGCGAAAATTTTTCATTTTTGTAGGCGCCCTAGGTAATGTGAGGCAAATCCTTATATATATATATATATATATATATATATATATATATATATATATATATATATATATAATCTACTGGCGGTCGCCAGTAGATAGTTATAGTTACAACCTATTATCCATAGGAAATCCGCGACATTCTATTTGAAATAACTCTCTTGCCGGTTGACGTATCTTCGCAAAATTTTCAAACTTTGTGGCCCGCTCCGGTCCGCTCCTACCCTGAAAGTCTCGGGGATTCGTCAAGCGGGGGCCGAGAAAAAGGGGGTCCCAAAACGCGTTTTCCCCATGCAATTTTCCATAGGAAACTTTAGACACGGCTACAGCCCGAACTGCTGAACGGAATTACACCAAATTTGGCAAAGAGGTAGTTCTTGGTTCAGAAAGAACCCTTTTGTTAAATGGTGTAAATCCGTTCAGTAGTTGCTGAGAAAATCAAAAGAAAAAAAGATAGGTATATCTAGGGCCGCGGATCCTCCCGAGCACGAGCTTTGTTAATTGGCTGTCAAAACTCCAAATCAGGAAGTGTTGGCAGCCATTTTGTCCCTCGGTAGAACCGAGGGACAGAAACAAGTGCGCAAAGCGCACAAAGGGGGCAGGGTAGAAACACCCTGACCCCTAGGTCTGCTCAGGGGGTCCCACAAGGACCCCCTGGGCAAAAATCGGCAGGATGCGCTCAGGGAGCGCGAACCCTGCCGGAAAAATCGAAGCGCGGTCTCCCGCGCTCGATAGCACTGGCCCCGGGTGGGCCAAGTCCCGGGGGCATGCTGGGGGGGGTTAATTTTGTGTGGGGGCCTCTAAGGGCCCCCAAGCCCGGGGACCACCACCCCCGGGGCTTTATGGATAATGGTGCGGGAGGGCTCTGAGCCCTCCCGCAGCCCCGGGGACCACCACCTCCCCGGGGCTTCTTTTTATATTTGAAAAACCTGTGTGGGGGGCTCCAGCCCCCACACGCCCCGGGACCACCACCTCCCCGGGGCACTAAGAAAAATGAAAATGGGGGTCCGTTTTGGACCCCAAGCCCCGGGGACCACCACCTCCCGGGGCTTTCTCGATGTAGGGAGGGGGCCGCGCGGCCCCCTCCTGGAGCCTGTGGTGGCCCTGGGGACCGCCACCCCCAGGGCCGGCTCCTGCAGTGTCCCGGGGTGCCTACCCCCGGGACACTGCTGTTTGCAATGACAGGACGGGAGCCTCGCGGCTCCCGTCCTGTCATTGCAAACTTGCTTTGGATATTGGAAGAGAGAGCAGGAAACCTGCTCTCTCTTCCAATATCCAAAGCCGATTGCTTTCCACATGGGGAGCTGCATCTTAGCAGCTCCCCATGTGTAAGCAATGCCGTCTCCCTTAGGACACGGGAGCCGGCGGGACTGTGGGGGATTGGGGACCCCCACAGTCCCTAACGAGAGGCCAGGCCCCGGGGATGGGGTCCCCGGGGCCATAAGTGGCCACGGAGGGGGCCACGCAGCCCCCTCCCCAAAGTAACAAAAAGTAAAAAAAAAAAAAAAAAAGTGCAAGGCCGGCCACGGGGATGGGGTCCCGGGGCCTTAAATGGCCTGAGGAGGGGGCCACGCAGCCCCCTCCAAATAAAAACATAAAGAGGCCATGCCCCGGGGGATGGGGTCCCCGGGGCCAATACAGGCCCAGGGAAGGGGGGGCCACGCGGCACCCTTCCCGTTTTTTTTTTTTTTTTAAATTTTAATAAAAAAAAAAAAGGGGGTAAGGCCCTGGGGGATGGGGTCCCCAGGGCCTAAAAATAGGAAAAAGGAAGGGGGGCCACACGGCCCCCCTTCAGGGGAAAAAAAAACAAAAAAAACAAAAAACGATCGGACCCGCAGGCCCCGCCCCCTTCCTTCACCACTCTGCAAACGCGCCCCTGGCGCGTTTGCAGAGGGGAACGAATTCCCCTTGAATACTGGGGGTCCCTGGGGCCAACTAGCCCACCAGGAACCTCCAGTATGCGCCAGGGGCTGCCTTGCAGAGAGGTGTACAGAGGCCACGCCCTTTTTACACCTCTCTGCAACGCAGCTCTGTGGCGCTTTTGGAGGAACATGGTGGGCTAGTTGGACTCCAAGGACCCTCAGGATTCAAGGGAGTTAATCCCCCGACTTAAAACGCGCCACGGGGCGCGTTTGCACAGTGGTGAAGGGAGGGGCGGGGCTTCAGGTGACATGTGTGCAAACAGGCCCCATGGCGCGTTTTAAGATGAGGAATTAAATCCTCTTCAATCCTGAGGGTCCCTGGGGGCCAACTAGCCCAACAGGTACGTCCAGAAAGCGCCACAGAGCTGCGTTGCAGAGAGGTGTAAAAGGGTGTGACCTCTGTACATGTCTCTGCAACGCAGCCCCTGGCGCATACTGGAGGTTCCTGGTGGGCTAGTTGGCCCGTAGGGACCCTCATGATTCAAGGGGACTTAATCCCCCAACTTAAAACGCGCCACGGGGCGCGTTTGCACAGATGTCACCTCAGGCCCCGCCCCTCCCTTCACCATTGTGCAAATATTCCTCTAAAATCAGCCGAAATACGAATTCCGATTTACTCACCTGTTATCAGGAGAGACCTCAGTGCTGCATCTTTCAGCCCAGTACTGGTCCTGAAAAGTAATTTTAACCGTACTTACCAGTAACTTGAATTTCCTTCCATAGGCTAACATTGACTGGTTTCACTTGGAAATTCTTCTAAGTGTGGAGTTTTGGAACTTTAAAATATTCCTCTAAAATCAGCCGAAATACGAATTCCGATTTACTCACCTGTTATCAGGAGAGACCTCAGTGCTGCATCTTTCAGCCCAGTACTGATCCTCAAAAGTAATTTTAACCGTACTTACCAGTAACTTGAATTTCCTTCCATAGGAATCCATTGTCTGGTTTTCAGCAGAAAAGTTTCAAAGTGTCGATTTTCACAAACTACAAATATTCCTAAAAAATCGCCTGTATGACTTAAACGCATTCTTTCAACTGTTTACAGGAGATGCACCAGTGCTGGATCCAGGATCCAACACTGAGTAAGAAAAAGTAACGATAACAGTTTTTAACTTCTAAGTGAATTTCCTTCCATAGGATAACATTGGTGATTCTATGAGAAAAAGTTTCTAAGTGTGAACTTTTAAAGTACAATAATATTCCTTAAAAATCACGACTGTAACCAAAACGCTTTTACTCAACTGTTTACAGGAGATGTCCCAGGACTGAATCTAGGATCCAGTAATGTGGTTAGAAAAGTAATCCATAAAGTAACTAATTGCATTTAACTAGAAATTCACATTGAGCTGAATGTTGCATTGTGTTTGAAAATGTGTTGCCCATTGCAACAACTGTAACTACTGTACTTAAAAGTCTATTGCCTATGTGCAAAGTAATTAAACTAAAGTAATTCATTCTGAGAAAGTATTTTTGTAATGTAATGTATAATGTAATTACAATGTAATTTAAAAAATAAAATATGTAAAAAAAAATTGTTTCTAAAAAATTTGGAAATCAGTATGAAAAAATTTATATAACAATTAATACATTTAAAAATTGTCATTTACAAAACCTTTGAAATTCACTGAAAAAACTGTAGGTTTCAGACATGTTATAGTTACAAATTAGCATTTAAAAAACCTTTGAAATTCACTGAAAAAACCATAGGTTTCAGGGACGTTATAGTTACAAATTAGCATTTAAAAAACCTTTGAAATTCACTGAAAAAACCATAGGTTTTAGGGACAGTTATAGTTAGTTGGACATTGCACTCGTACAAAACCCGTGAAATTCCCCCGTTATAGTTAGTCCAGCTAACTATAACTCGCGCCCCGCAATGCACTGCTGATGACGTCACATATTACATCACTCATGACATGGTCAGTGACATCACTGATGACATCATCCACGTGATAATCTGATGCACCTCCTCACACTCTAATATAACCTTTGATACACCCACTCTAAATTACAGACTGCCATTCGCAAAACCATAGACACTCCAACACCAATAACTACATACCCACTCACTGATTCTTAGGTCTACGCACACATCCACTCACTCACCCGTACAGTCACTCATACTTACGGTCACTCAGTACAGGACTATCATATGCACTCATACTCCTATATAGACACTCAAACACCGCCACTCATCCATAGAGGTACTCACACACCTAGTCAGTCATGCAAATAATTAAACACACTACCATTTACTCACCTATACAGTTATACACACACCAGCTCACTTACTCATACAAATAGTAGCACATTCTTACGCTCTTATACAATCACTGATACAAGCACACACTCATCCATACAGCCACTATCACAATCACTCACTCTCGCTTATAGCTATTTATATACTCCAACACACATATATACTGCCTTTCACATATGTAGTTACTCACACATGTACCACTGGGACATACATTCACTCACTAACACACTCTTACACACACTTACCCACCCATACAGTCTATCACAGTTGCACTCTTGAAACCATCCACCCAGTGAATCACCCACTCACACATCTATGCACAGAGTTGCACACACCCCTCCCACACAAACACTCAGGCACCCATACAGATACTCAGACAAGCATTCAATAACTCATATAGACACTCATGTAGCTATTCACAAACACATGCAGCCACTTACACAGCAACAGACAGACGGATACAGACATTCACCCAGTTTAGTCACTAACCCATGCATTCAGTAAGATACGTTAAATCACTCACTTATAGAGTCAGTCACGCACCTACTAAATCATCCATACAGACACTTACACACCCACTCATTCTTCAATACGTCTTTTCCTATATATATTAAAAATATTTAAACTTTACAGAAACACACAGTCACTGGATGATGTCATCAGTGATGTCATCAGTGATGTCATTTGAGATGTCATCAGTGATGTCATCAGTGATGTCACTGACCATGTCATGAGTGATGTAATATGTGACGTCATCAGCAGTGCATTGCGGGGCGCGAGTTATAGTTAGCTGGACTAACTATAACGGGGGAATTTCACGGGTTTTGTACGAGTGCAATGTCCAACTAACTATAACTGTCCCTAAAACCTATGGTTTTTTCAGTGAATTTTAAAGGTTTTTTAAATGCTAATTTGTAACTATAACGTCCCTGAAACCTATGGTTTTTTCAGTGAATATATATATATATATATATATATATTTTTTTTTTTTTTACCTCTATAGACGAGGGATCTACATGTTACTAAAAACATTTCTAATTAATAATAAAGTTTGCTTAGTAACATGTATGTTTTGCACTAACATCAAAAACACCACACTTCACAGAACAATTTTTTTTTTTCCAACATTGGCCAACCACGGCCTAAGCTAGGCCCAACTCCATCTTATATTTTTTATGAGACCATGTTTTCTTTTCCCACTGTGTCTGCACGCAGCAAAATGTGCACAAATGACATGCTTTGTTGATATGCATGGGCGTCCGCAGGGGGGGGGGCAAGGAGGGGCGCTTGCCCCCCCTGGATTGCCGGTCCGTCCGGTGCAGGACGTACAGGTGGTGACGTGGATGGTGCGGCCCTGTGTGCAGAATTTATTAAGGGGAGGCGGCGCCCCTTTAAATAAGTTGCACTCGATTCAATTCAGCTGCCTGGTTTCTTTTACTCAGGCACTACGTAACTTGCCCCTCCCACCCTCCCCCCAAGTCAGCCCCCACCGTCAACTATGAGGCAGCAGGCTCACACTAAATGATACAAGTAGTTACTTTAAGGCGCGAGGGGACGCGCCTTACGGTAACTACTTGTGTCATTATTGACAGCCCCCACAGTGGTGTTTGTCTGCAGGGCCGTCAATATTAAGAGCGCGAGAAAGCGCTTGCAACGACGGCCCTGCTTGATGAGCGGGAAAACTGCTGCTGATCGGCAAGAGAGAAGGTCCGGGCCTGGCTGCTCCCACAGCTTGAAGTAAGCATAACCTCTCCTGTTTTAGCTCCTCACTTGCTGAAAACCGTGACTCCAAGAACTGGCTTCCCTATTTTTCCTCTCCTTGCTTCATTTGTTCACCTTTGAAATGGATCTAAAAAGGAAGTAATACTTTTGCTGGAAATGTCTTTTTCTGACATTTTTCTATTCCAAAGTGCAGCCTCGGGATAGAGAGATTTGTTTTTTAAAAATACGAAAAATAAATAACTAAATAAAGCAAGATCGAGTGGTCACAAAGTTGCCAGCTTGGTTTTATTCACACCCAAACACATTAGCGCCACTTTATAGACTTTGCCAGTGAAGCACTACTTTCATTTTTTCTCGTCTTTGAATAGCATTGTTTTCCTCCGGTGAGGAAGTTCACCATTCCTGGAGGTAATGCGATATCTGGTTGATGCGTGGTGTAGAAAACGTTTAATGTGATCCTTATCAACTGTTTTCCTTATATTAGTTTATAAAATGTGTACTGCAGCTTTATGTTCATGAATATGGTCTTTTAAAACCATACTCCTTATGTTTTGGAAGGATTTAAGCAATGGACATTGAAACGGGTCCCTTCTGGGCCCTGTAGTCATGTCCTTTGCTTTTCAGGCATAAACCCTTGTTGATTTCTGAATAGTGAGTGCACAAGGGCCATCACTGAAACTATATTGACGTTCTTGCTTTTGGAGTTGGTTTACACCTTTTAGATACAAAATAGTGCTTAAATTAGCAGTCAGATTACGGCATGTTATGCTTATTTTTGGTATCCTCAAAGTGTCGGTATGATAAATTGTTTATTTAATTGGGGAAGATGTCAATTTTTGTTAAAGTACATCTCAGGCTGTGTGAAATATTGGTACATAGAGGAATGCTATGTAAGGTGCTTTATTAGGGGTAAGGGTTTCAGTTGGTTATGCGAAACTTGAGAGGAGCCGCATGGTGTGTTGGTGATGCAACTCCGCCTAGAAGTTGGTTTAGTACCTGTGGTGAGTGTGAAGTGAGCTAGCCCCCATTTCATGAACAGAAATAGGATTGTTGTTTTGCATTGGGGGGGGGGGGTGGGGGGAGGCGGGCAGTATAGAATGACTTAATTGACAGCTCGTTGTGGTGGCATATTTGTGGGTTTCGCTCTTTTCTGTGTGCGCTTTGGGGGTTATTTCTGAGGAGGGCCTCTTCGGGGAGTTGCAGCTAAAGCCACTTGTGTGGGCTACATCTCTGGGAGTACTGTGCTGGTATTAAGTACCCCATGCCCCGGCATTGTTGTTTTACCTTTTTGGCGGGGTTGATATTAATGTTTGGAAGAAATAAGTATTGGTATAAGGCCCACCCTTTATGTGGGTCTTTGTTTGGGTGAACTGCAGAGCTTTGGTGACATTGTGGTGGTTGGGCACTGTCTGCGAATATACATTTTTTTGGGGCAGTATCAGTCATATGTATAGGGTGACCAGATGACTCTCACCAGGTCACAACTTTTCCAGTTTTGATTTGCCATACCAGTGCATTCTGGGAGCTGTTGTCTAGGTTTTATTTCAACCAATTGGTCGAACACACTAGCTAATAATGTAAAGGCAAAACCCAGGTCTGGAAAAGTAGTTCTCCCTGTAACTTGCAGGCATCTTGTCGCCTTAATTATGTAGCACCAATGGGCAGTGTCTCAGAAAGGATGAACTCTTCCTTGGTGTATTTGAGAGATGCAGTTCTTTTGAATAAGTGTCTGCAAAGCGCTATGCTTCTGTTGGGATCTGTGTGAGGTGTCACTATTTTGAACAAAATTTAACCTCAAGCTCCATAGGGGCATTGTCGGTGTGAAGTGCAGCTCTTTAGGCAGGAATGGGTGTGGAGACTATGCATGTGTGTGTATGCAATGGTGTCAACATGGGGTGTGCATATTTGAAGCCACTTCTCTTGGGCTAGCAACTGGAGAAGTATCTCTTTGGGATCAAACTAATTGGCTTGTCATTGAAGGACGAAAAGGGGCAATGAAATCAGCACAGACAAACTTTAAAGTTAAATAAAGTTCATGTTATTATTGAGACAAGAAAAAACTCAAAATAATTCCCCACCCCTTTAGTTTTTAAACTAATAGAATGGTCAATGAAAAACAAATACATCATACCATTACCATCTACTATGCAATAACATAGCCTGTATTTGACTCTCTGCTATCTCTCTCACCACTTTACCTAGTTCTTTGGGTTCTAGGCCCTGTCCACTTTGCATTGGCATATTGGTCTCCTCTTAGGCCTACCAGACACCCTTTTCACACTGATCTTTTAGGGCCATATGTATCATTCGAAATTGCGATCGCAATTTTGCTGTGTGCAATGTATCACACACAAACCCACTCGCAAAATAAGGAATCACAAAATTTGCGATTCCCTATTTTGCGAATGCATTTAAGGAATCGCAAATTGCGATTCCTTAAATGCAATGTATGTGCGGGTATGGCAAGTTGTGCGAGTATGGCTTAAGGAATCGCAAATTACCACCAACTACAGGTTGGTGGTAATTTGCGATTTCCTTGAAAAATGCACTTTGTTGCATTTTTCAAAGTGCCATGTGGCGCACATACATGCCCTTAGGGCATGTATGTGCGCCACATGTGCACCCATGCTCATTTCAGGGGTGTAACAGGGTGTCCTTTTCACACCCCTGCACCCTTGAAATTGCATTCGCCATTTGCGAGTACCTAATGGGTACTCCCAAATTGCGAATGTCATCCCATTCATTCCTATGGGCCTCTAGGCCCATTGGAATGCATGGGAAGGTATTCCTTAATTGCGAATCGCAATTTGAGATTCACAATTAAGGAATATGTAGGATTCGCACATTTTTTTGCAAATCCTACATCGCGTTTTGCGATTCCCAAATAGCGATTCTCAAAAAGTCGCAATTTGAGAATCGCAAAACCTAACTTTGATACATATGGCCCACAGTCCTTTCTCAAACTTACTGGTATCAGACCAGCACTGCCCTATCTCAGTGATTCCAGGTTATATTATGTCTGACCCGGACCCTCTAGACAAATTAAGAAGTAGAATGTTCACTTGCCTGGTTACCCCACCCCCTTTTTCTTAAAACTAGAAGCAACTGTATGCGTCTATCTCCAGCTTTTGGTCATCTCTCATCAATCCACAGCAAGTCTTACTTGATATGATTTATTGCTTCCGGACCTGCCTCTTTAGCAGATTACTTTTCTCCTAAATGTATCTGTTAGCCCTGGGCATCTGTGTCCTAGCGTTAGCAACACCAGAAAGAGCTGGGACTACCTCATAACCCCCCTCCCCCCATCTACAGTACTTTTTTACTCACCAAATCACCTTTTTATTAAGTGACCTCAAAACACAGTTTCTTCTATAGAATGGGCAAGGCCCCTGAATAACGTAAAATATGGCATCAAGCTCGTCCTCCATTTTCTTGCCCCCCTACTCCTAGCTGAATGTAACTCCAAAGTCTGTCAGAACTCCATCTCACCAAACCCATGAACTCCATTCTGTCCATCCTTGTTTGCCTTTTGGTCTCTGCCTCTGTTCTAAAGAGGTGTGCATTAGAGGACATGTAGCCCTGCCACTTCCGTGTTCAATGACTTGCACAGTACACCTAAAACCTACCCATTTATCAGTCCCCCTGCTTTCCTCGTTTCAGTTTTCCTGCACCTGGCCTTTACTTCTGCACTGAGATCTCCCTCTCTTGCTTTTCCACAGACTCTAAAGAGGACATTCCTCTGAGTTTCTGTTCAAGTAGATAGATGGAATCAGTCATGGCTTTGGTACTTAATGAGTTGCTTCATTAATATTGTTCTAGACAATGTGGCTTACGAGGCTGATCCTACTGGCTCTTGAATTTGACACAATCGTCCACTGTATCATCAATGAAAGGTTTGCTGATGTGGATAGATCTCTCTAGAACCACATCAATCTGATGTAGATTTTTTTTCCGGGCCATTTTTAGTTTTGTCCTCTGTTTCATTGTAGTTGCCTGGTCATCTGCTGTGGTGCCTCACAAGATCATTCTCTCTCCCCCCCCCATCCCCCTTGGGTTTCTTTGTTTATTTAAGCTCTTTGTCTTATTAGATTTTTTATTTATTTATTTAATACTTGTGCTCAATCATGTCGGAGGATGGTGAGGAAGTAAAAATGTTGGCCCCCCCCCTGGAAAAATTTCTGCGGACGCCCATGTTGATATGTTGTTTTTGGTGTACTCTGAGGAAGCTTCTGTCCAAATGTAACTGTTGAACGTCCTTTCTGCCTGTCTTCAGTGGATCTAATAATTTTGAGTCAGTCGTTGTTTTGAGTGGAGCTAATTTGTACTGTTTCATTCGATGAAATTAGGTCAAAAGGGGACTAATTATTATTCATTAGTGGGTGGTGTTTAGAATGGCGCCAAGTAATGTTGCATTATATTGTTTGTGATTCTTTGTGCCTATGTAACATTTTATTCACCTCATGCTGACTGATTTTTTTACTGTTTTTTCTTATAAAAGTGTCATTCTGGAGATGAGCCAGGCTTGGGCAGCTTGGCTTGTTGGACTAGACTTGCTATGCGAGAGAAGCTTGCCTTCACACTTTGAGAGCAGACCCTCGTTAGTCTGTCTCATGCTTAAGACTTTGGATTATATCGATATCCATTCCGAGACTTGATTTCGTGTCAGACCTCCTGCTGCATTTGGCAAACCTTAATGCTAATTGCCTATGCAAGATTTATTATGCATTTTAACTGATTTTGAAACTAATCAAATTTTGTGTTCTGTAATTAATTTAAATCTTTTAATGAACCTTCATGGTTTTTAGACTATACTTAGTCTCATGAAGGCTTATTTAATCGTTCATGCTATCAATTTACTGACAATCTAATTTCCTCGTATGTTCTTGGGGACAAAACCACCCCAATCCTGCAAAGGCCCTTTTTCTTACTATCTTACCAGATTATTAGAGATGGCGTCCACAATAACAAGATGTAGGATAGGAGCATACTTCCAACCAGCACCCTACTGTACATTCAAAGGCACAAGCTTCTACAGAAGCTCCTTGGCTGGTTAAGGCTGGTACTTGCCCACTCGGGAGATTTGTGTAACTTTTTATTTTCTGTTGTTCCATGCTAACCAATCCTTCTATATAGCTAAACATAGCGTTATCGGAAAAAGAACCTATGGAAGTCTTAAGAATGCACATTAAGCGTTGTACATCATGGAGGTTCTAACAAAAATAACTTTAAAGTGTACAACCTTTTTAATGGCGTGATGCTATAAAACCATGTAATATTATGGAAGGTTTGTCATCTATAAAAATATGTACAGGTTTTCTCATTATTGTTTGAAAAGCAAGCTCACTGTCACTATCTAACTGTAAAATGTTCCTTTCTTGTATCGTGTTGCAGGCCATTCGAAGAGAGCAACATTGGTCAGATTAAAACGGTTTATCCCACAGCTTATCGTTTCAGTCTGGAGAGCAGTATCCCGATGTATGAAGACGGTGTGAAGAAATCTGATTGCCAGCTCACTATCGAGCCACTGGCTGGGGATGGTATGTCTCTGCTGCTTCTAACAACCCTATACACTAAAGTCCCCTTATGATTGTGTAGATGGCCTTCTAGAAGGTGCTTGACTGATATGGACTAGCAGGGGTTATTTTTCTTTCCTGTAGGGAATAATGAGCAGCAGCAGTTCTGCACATTGTGCTTAATGGAGCGATGCCACATCTTTGAACGTAACCTGGTGAACATAGTAAAGCAACATCACACAGTAAGTTCTGAGTCACTGCAGATGGTACCAAGCAGCAGAGCAATCCATCGTGATTGATGGTGGGTGTGGGCTTGGAACTCTGCCTTTGATGCAGCACTATATAAGTCTGTGGTACATCAGAATGGTCTTTTTTTTTTCTATTATCTCTTGAGTGAACTTCAGTTTGACAAACTATCAGAAGGACATTCTTAATCTTCACAGTTTCTCCTCTGCATTTGCAATGCCATTGCTCCTCTTGACTAGCTCCTCTTCTGCGCTACATTCTTTCCCACATCACTAGCTAAACTCAGCTCTTTACATTGTGCATCACCCTACAAACGTCTTTGTGGCCAGGGCTTTAGACTCCTCACCCAAGACGCTTCTTGGTTACTCCCTCCAATTCTGCTGTTGCCTGCCAACCTGGGACTCTACTCCTATTTGAGCTCTGAGTAGTTTCCATTTAAGATGGCATCTCCTATTTCCCTCCAAACTCTCCACCCCTCCAGAATCCATTCTTGCACCTACTTATCTTAGTGTACACAACGTCTCTTGAGAGATTACTGCCTTGTTCAGCCTCGCCTGCCACCTCTGCCTCAACCCAAGAATATCTTCTCCCTCAGTTTTCCAACGACTCCAGTATCTGACATCTGATTGCCTCCTGACCATTCGAGACTGGATGGCCACATGCTACCTATTGCTGATGACCCCCAGCCCCCCCACCTTCCCTCCCCCTCAAACTAGGTAACCAGTAAACTACAGCCTGTTTTAGGGCACATTAAACCAGTGTAGTTCCTGCTTCTTCTTTTCTTCCTGACTTTTTTTCCTTGACCCCTTTACTTTGAGGTCTGGTTCAACCGAGAAATAAGGTGTTCTGTCTTTACTACCCCTTCAACAAGGGATGTCAGACCTTGGAATTTATGTCTTATCCAAAACTGAAATGCAGTTCTCACGAAACACAAAACTGATCTCTAGTGGGCAGCAGGAGAGAATAAGAATTTACTCCTGTCTATGAATATTTCTGATAGACTCACATTTGGCTGTAACTTGCACCTACTGTGCTTCCCTTGTAAATTATATCCTAATTCTCAGATTTCCAACAAGATGCATTAAAAGTTACTTTGGAAGGCTCTCAATATTTAAGAGCTGGAAAAGGAGACCATAACCTCTTGGATTTCTCTTTAACCATGTTTTTCTTCCTTGATTCAGTTCCACGGTAGAAGAGTGGGCTATTCATGGTTTTAGATCTGCAAACCTGTCGGATAATCGATGGGATTTAATAAACCCAGTGTATCTTTGCTGGTGTTTCCGCCAAATGACTGTAAACTACTTCTGCGGTTAACAGAAGAGGATGTGGTCTAACGGCTAGGGTAGATGACCTCAAATCTGGGGAACCGGGTTCGAGTCTCGACAATGATGCTTAACATCCTGTGATTCTGGGCAAATCACTTAATCTCCCCATGCCTAACAAAAATGAATGTGTCCTTGTTTAACGCAACTGGTGCTAATGTAAAGCGCTCTGATAACCGATCCCTTCGGGTCAAGTTTGCGCTATATAAAATCCCCCCCCCCCCAAAAAAAAACCACACTGTAGTTGTATTTGTACAACAGTACTTAAATGTATGTTACCATGGGTGCACAATTTTATTACAAATAAATAAATAAACAATCCATTGCACATGTAATAAGTAAGGGTCCTGCTCACCCTTATTGCGCTGTGATAAATGATGTTCTCCATCTTGTATTAACTCAGTCACCTCTATATGCAACTCTCCATCCCCCACCCACTTCACCTTCCCATCTACAATAGCCATGACCAATGCAATTAATTGTTGCTGCAGTAATCTGCATCACTTAAACCTCATCTAACCTCACTACTCCTTGCACTTTGAAGAGGTTCCTAACTTTTGCCAACTGTGCTAAGTTCAATCTTCCCAGACCTGCCAGTTCAACCTTCCCAGACCTGCCAGTTCAACCTTCCCAGACCTGCCAGTTCAACCTTCCCAGACCTGCCAGTTCAACCTTCGTCAGACCTGCCAGCTCAACCTACATTGTACAGTATGCCAAGGTGCATGCTGATCACCCAGTTGTTCATAAACCTTTGTGGTCATCCCCTTCCCCAATTTTTTTGCACACCATTCCTATACTTTTGCATGCCCAGTTTGCTCAAAATGCTGCACCACCCACAATTCCCTGCCAGGTACTATCTAGAGTTTAACATTTTTCCTTCAGGAACAGCTCCACTGCAATGCTCCCTCCCCAGGCACTTTCTAGTAGCCCTTACACCCAGCGTGACCAGATGAGACTCTAACACAAGAACACAACTTTTCCAGTACTGGGTTCTGATTTAATTTATCAGTGAATTCTGGGAGTTGTAGTCTTGATCCAATTAGATAGATTAAAATGAACTAACATCTAATGATATAGAAAAGTGGTGTCTTGGTGGTCTGGAGCCATCCGCTTACCCTACTCCCACACCATCTCAAGGATCCTTGCATCACTAAAACTTACAAGCCAGCTAGCACTTCTTGATTGTCTACCTAACTTAAAGCGCATTCTGTGGACTTCTTGTATCTTCTTGGGTTCACTCGCTGCACACTGTTCTCGCCACACCTGGTTTGTTTCCATTTGCTGGACATCATGCTATGTACTGCTTTCTGTTCTAAGCTCTGCACAGCCTTCCTGTTTTTTGGATGTTTTATACAGTACTTCATTAAAGTACCAGCTAGTAAATAAGCCCCAGGTCTATGTTAAATCACAATTCATTAAGATGGTTCTTGAGCTACAGAGATGCTCTAGACTGGTCTTTACCTAAATGCTTATAGAACCTGTCCAAAACTGTGGCATTTCATTATAGTGTTCTCTCAAAAGCTGAGGCAGATATCAAGAATCGTCAGGGCCATATATTGCATTATATGAAACAGTGTGTCCTCTGTGTGAATAAAACAAAACCGAGATCAGAGGACCTGGTTGGCAGAGGTGGGGACCTTGACACATTCCCTGTAGACTACCTCAACCCGGGGAGACCATCAGTCCTACGGCAAAATGCGGAAAACCTTTAAAATATTTGACGCTGACATTTTACATCCTCAGTCAATGTGGTGGTCTACAGTCTGTGTCCACCTCTGTCTGTCCTGTGTAAAGTAGTAGAGCTAAAGAGAAATTCTTCTTTAATATGTGGGAAGATGCAGGTTTGAAAAACGCTTGCAAAGCACTGTTCAGGCTCATAATCGAGATACAAAATTTCATTTGTAAAACCTACTGGTATTTGCAGATGTTGGGCCACGTTTATGCACAAGGCGAACCTACTGTCGACTTGATCCGTCAGTGGCAAAAAACTCATGGCAAATCCCTAAGACTCCGGATTCCAGAATCTGGATTGCTATGAGACCTCTTCTAAAAGCAGAAATAAACCAATTATGCTCTAAAAAGAAAGCTAGTCAGGTGGCCTTTGGCTGAAGTTTTCAGACTGAAATGCAGCACTGGTCTGCAAAGTTCCCTGAACTGGTCCGCAAGGCATTTGACACACTTGTAAAGATTAACATTTTTACATTTAACAGTACACCAAGTCCTCCCCCCCCACCCCCTGAAGATTATTGTTAAAATGCTAACAGTGTGTAACTTTCACGCTGTGGTCACCTTGCTCTTGCAAGTATATGAAATTATGGAGGAAGAGAGGGTCAGGATATGACTAGGATTTGTAAAAGCAGAGATGACCAAGGGAAGGTGAAAGTCAAAGCTTTTTAATCACTAGTTAATTTGGATACATTCAGCAGAAGTAAGGAGAGTCTAAATGTACTTCTCCAAAAGCGCAACCATCAACTTGGACTAGTATTTGGGAGAGGAGAGCGCATCAGCAATTTAAGAGAAGTTCTCGAAGTGAATGGAATACCAAGATTCTGTCCATCATACTAAACCTGGGCGTAGATCCTTGATGGTAGGCAGGCAATTCAGGTTTCATACCATGGGGAGCAATTGGCATAGAGCAGGATGTGTTTTGTCTTGAATGCCTCTTTGATCAGCACAACTAGCAGGAGATTTGGCACCAAATTGAATGAAATCCCTGCATATCCTTTAATCCAGGATTGTTCACGAGATGATTTGAAGATCACTGGAAAGCCAATGTTTGTTCTGTACTAATCAAGACTTCTACTACAGATGAAATCTGTGGCCCCATTGCTGAGTAGCAATGACTTAACCATTGTTGAGATGGCTGGGAACTGAATAATTTAGTATAAGCGTATGTCGATTTTTTTTTTTTTTTTTTTTTTTTTTCTTTTTTTTTCTACTCCATCTCGGTCATAGACCTTCTTAGCGATATAAGAAGTGTTTCATATAGACGGGGAAGGAGCACGTGCAGATGGCATTCTAGCCTGTGCCGCTTCCCATCCGGTGGGAGTGTTGAGTCTAATTCCATTGTTGGACTCAGTAACTTGATACCCTGACTTTATAGAGTATGCTTCTATTTAGTTTTCTGGTTTTATCTTTTACCTTGTATTTTGGTTGTCTTTTTGTTTCCCCAAAGGTTTTCCTCGAGTCCCTGGATCCACCAGTGATCATTCGTGGACACATAACCCGCTGGCATCCACGTTTTGATGTCGAAAGTGTGCCAGAGATTTCTCCTGCTGAGCTTCCTCAGCCTCCTCCGGTCAACAGGTTGAGCACTGCTCTGGAGGTGCTGAAGAAGGCCCGCAAAGTGCTGACACCCAAGGTGAGGACACAGAGGAATCATTTTCACTGCAGGTCTGCCCAGAGCTGTGTGCATCCTCCCAGCCCTTATAATACAAAGTAAACTAAAACTTATTCTAGCCCAGGCTTAATAGGCTTCTCGAAGACCCACTATTCTCTGTCTGCCATTTCTCTAGGTGTAGCTTCTCCTTTAGTGTAACGTGGAGTGGTGCATTGTTGGCAGGATTTCTGTACAGTATTTCCTCTTATGATTGAATGCTTTGCCTAAAAAAACTGTCTTGCCCCCACTTGACTGTTCCTGCAATACTCATATAAACGCGCCCAAAACTGAAATACCAGTCTATTCTGTCTGTTACAAGAAGCTGGTCTGTTTATTTATTGCTCTGACCCGGTTTTGATACCGCCTAATAGTTAATGGTGCCTTCTTTCCTCATGCATAGACTCTAGCCTACAGTGCGGACGTTACTGTATGAAGTGAGTAACCCATTGTTTAGAGGACTACATGGGATTTTTAAAACCCAATGCTGCACCAGCTTCCATGCAACACACTCCTAACAGATTAATGTATAGTTCCTGTGCAGAAATAAAATGAAGCCTTCACGGTTTTGAGAATTGTGAAGTTTCGGAGTTTCAGCTGTCGTTTAAATTTTCTACAAAAGCGGGGCATCTTAAGTTGATTTTAAAAAGGTATCTACTTTTTTGTTGGTCTTCTCCTTTTGGTACAGCTGGAAGGGGCATTCACCAATCTAACCTGGAGCAGTCCAAATATGAGGTCAGTGGAGAAAAAGGATCCTGTGGGAGACCTTGTGAGCGAGGGTCCACCTGCCAGTATCTCTGAGGCCCACAAGGCAATTCCGAAGACCCTCCAGGATAGGGTGAGTCTAGAATTTGGGGTTCCTGTGATTCCGAAGACCCTCCAGGATAGGGTGAGTCTAGAATTTGGGATTCCTGTGAAGAGACATTGTTTTTGTGGGGGCTTAATCAGTAGTACAACATTCACCAGGGATGGAGACTGTTTACTACATAGAAGTAAGCATGGCTTTGCAAAAGTCTGCAGAACACATATTGAATTGTTGACTGTCATTCATTACTTTGTAATCAATTGCACCAGGAGTCCTTCAATCATGGTTATTACATCAGGAGTATTTTAATTTGCATCATTGAATTATATTTACAGTACATTCTTTTAATTTGTATGCTAACTTTCTAAAATTAGTTTAAATTATTTTTAATAACATCTGTTTAAGGTATTTTAATGTTACATATTTTTAATATATCCCTAACGTATACATATATCTAAATATATCGAAACATATATAAACATAACCTAAGGTTCCAGCTTTTACTGCACTGGCCCTAGACTATCTTTTTTTATACAATGTGAAAAGAAACAAAAGATGAAGACTAGGCAAGTGCTAAAGCTGTGGAAAAAGCAAATGTCTGTGGCAATGTGGCCATTATCCCACTACACCTAGTCTCTTCCTCATGACTCAAAGTGAACTTCACTGTTGTCCTCCGTGGCATGGCACCTCGATTGCCACCCTACGCCTTACTGTATTTGACTCCTGGTAAAATGAAGATGTAGAATCCAAGTTTGTTGCCTAAGATAGGAGTAGAAGCCAAATAATTTACTTTCAGTGTTAAATGCTAACTAAAGAATCCTGCAGCTCATGCAAGTGGAATGTAGGAGGTCAGACATTAAATTCGTATGGACTGTCACTGCTCCTAATGGGGGTGGGAGGGCTTGTCCTGAGAAGATAACTTGGTGCTGCAAAGCCTCACTTTCAAGAGGAGTGGCATGTACCTCTAGAAGGTGGCCTCATAAACCCATTTGCAAATGTATTTCTAGGTCTTAATTTCTGGGTGTTGCCCCCACTGGTAGAATGTCTGCAGCCCTAACCCCATCAGAACTGTTGTAGCTTGGAGTTTCCTGGGCCTGGTGGTACAGATTCTCAAACTTGTAGCCATGTGAGTAAACAAACATTTTATGAAAAGATTCTTAAAATGTTATAGAGATAAACAGACAAGTTGAGGCTTAAGCTGGTCATTGCGAAGGAAAGCATGTGTTAGTCTGCCAGTTAGTTAGATGCAATCTCAGTTTAGATTTATCTGCATTTGTCTTCCTGGGTTGGGTATCCATTCCTCCCACCTCATCGTCTGGTTAGAATGAGCATAACCTAATGCCCATAAGCCAATTTTTCCTTATTTTTTTTTCTCTCCCATTTTCATATTTACACCAGTTTGATCATGTGACTTGCATGTCTCTTTCTACTCTTCAGATTCAGGCAAATGAATTGCAGAAAGCGCAGGCTATACTGATCCAGAGCCTCCAGCAGGAGGAACTACTTGCCATGATGTCTAGGCTGCCAGATATGGCCCAACTACTGCGCAATGTCTTTGTGCTTGGAATGAAGCCAATGCTGAAAATGGAGGTGGCCTGCTACCGAGCGATCACCAGCTATCACTCTTCAATTACACAAAGTAAGGCACAGGAGGCTCGCTGTAGCTCTGGTCTCAGAGTTTAGGTCTTTCATCTTCAGGTCTGTTTTATTAGCATGTGAGAAAGAAAAATGCAAGCAGTGAAGTGTAATAAACCAACAAAACCCGTGCTCTCCCATAAGCGGACTAGGTGCATGGCCTCAAGTTGAATTTGACTTCTTTAAGCCTGATCTGATTAAATGTCTATGTTTTTTTAAAGTCCCTAGGTTTCACTGCATTCATATATCTGAAACTTTCTTATTTAGCAGGCATGGAAAATTGTCACCTCTAAGCGAGGGTCGTGGCTCAATGTGGTGCTAGTAAAAGGTGCCAGTAGCGCGCACTAGAGTGAAGTTCACAATTGGAGTGCAAGTGCGTCTTGCCCTGCTCACCAGTATGCATCTCGCCCTGCTCACCAGTATGCATCTCTGCTTCATAACCTGCTTTGAAAAGGATTTGAGCCTCATCCAATCCTTTTCTGGTGAGATTAGACTTTTCAGGATGGCAATGGTTGCTCAATCCAACATGGGCTATCAGACCTATCTCACAAGTTTAATATGTAAAGTAGGTTAGCAATGTGTACATCTTCTTGAAAGTAGTATATGTGTGAGTATGTTTATTGGTAAGTGTGTCTAGGTGCAGGAGAATAAATATTTCAGCCTGGAAATGGAGGCCAGTATTCTATCGAACAAACATCCCTTGCCGTAACTCGTATATTTGTTTTTCTTTATTCGTAGGAGAGATGGAGAAACACCTTCTCCTCCTTTCAGAACTGGTTCCGACTTGGCTCAGTATTCACCCTGTCCAGAACGAAATATACTTGAAACTGGATAATAAGGTGGAGCTGAGCTTTGTTCTAGACGTTCTAGATAAGAAAGTGAAGGAAGAAGGCAGACGCTGACCCCTTGCTTGGACCTGCATTTCCTCTGGAATGGGATTTTTTTGCACTCCACAAACTTGGTCTCCTTGAAGGTTCAGGACAGAATCTGAGTTCTTACTACCATCTGTCTGCTTTGCAGCAAGCTCAGAAATGTTATTGGCTTAAGCTATATGAGCTTGAATTTATGAACCTGATGTTGCTTGGTACAAGCACCTACTACGCCGTTCAGTCGATGGCTACAGATCTGATTAACTTTTTCGCGGTTGTGACATTTTTAGATTATGTATTTTGATCACTAAATGTCTCAACTTTTGTTTAAACTAGATCTGAGGTCCAAAAACAAAACTAATGTTCTGCCAATCTGCAACCTGCAAAAAAAACCTGTGCTCATCAAATGACCATCTGAGAGTGCTGTGCAGTGGAAAAGACTAAGCTCTGCAAGAGTGGCCTTCTTGGTCAGAAAGTCATTAACCCTGGCCTGAACTTGTGCGGCCTGGGTAGCATATTCAGTATTTTTTGTACAATCCTGGCTTCTAAAATTAACCATGTTGGTTTTTGTATTTGCCCTGTGACTATGAAAAGATGTGTCCGTTGGGGACTTTATTTTTGCACTAAATATATTATTCCTTCGGTATTTATTGTCAAAATTTAGAGTTTGAATAAAAATATTTTATTACTTGAATTGTTTTTATGTTTGCCTTTTGGTATTTAAACAATGTATTCGTAGCATGTGTTGGCTGTAGATACAAATGCTTAGCATTATCCTGCCATCTAGTGTTGGTCTTGGACGATTACAAGTTGTTTTTCTTCGAAGAAGTTTTCGAATCACTAGGTGTTGTGACCCCTTCTCTATTGTGTTTTGCGCATGTTCCTCTGCTTCTTTGTTGATTGTTTTTTTCCCCGCCATCTGGTTCGGACGTTGTTATTGCAGCTCTGGGACTGAAGCTTCAGTCTACACAGAGGCCTTTTTAGGTTTTCGGTATACTCTCTAAGCCGATAAATCGCAGACCTGGAAGACAACCTGGTGATACCTCTGTCCACTGCGCCTTTTCAGGCCTGCCGTTACTCGACTTCTTCAACTCTGTTCTACAAGAATACATCTACGAGGGCTGGAAAATGTGCCCTTCAGTTTTTGCCCTAACTGTAACGCTAAATATTCCAGACAGGACTTGCATATAGTATGTAATCTAGGTTTATGTCTGGAACATTAAACATCTTGTGAGGCCTGCTATGCATTTAGATCGAAAAAGACACTTTGGAAATCAAGAGAGCGTCATTGGGTCCACAAAACCATGCATCGACGCACAGAAGATGCTCCTGATATCTTCGGGGATCAGTCGCCAGGCCACCAGTCGAGAACAAGAAGAATCGGAAGCACAGACGGCGCCAACATATGTACAGGTACTGCTGGCTAGCAGTGGAGGTAGTTCGGACTCTGAGCCCGACTCCATACAAGGGCACGCGAGTTCCTTGGCAAAAGCTGCCCAAAACCGTACCAAACCACCCACACCGGCTTTCGGAGCCCCACTGCCTTCGGGCCATAGAGGTCTCCATAAATGGGTACACAATCAAACACCCAATATGCATGCTAAGCTTTCGAAAAACGTCAGAAAATGAAAGCATTAAAATTTGTTTCGGCACAGACATCGCAACGAGCTTCAAACCCGAAGTCAAATAAGGACTTGGACAAGGAAGCATTCCGCAAATCTGAAAAACATCTCTGAGCTGAAAAAACACATCGTAACCGAAAACCATCTTGGAGCCGAGATATAGTTCAGCTGCAAAAGCTTCGGTATCCAAAACTACACACAGTCTGCACCATATACAAAGACGCAGAAAACAACAAATAAGGAGGGCTCTTCAAAGCCCAAATCTTCTGCGTCGGAATCACAAAAGATGCTACAGGGCCACACAAAAAACAAATGGAGCCCATTCTTGAACGCTTGCAGGGCAAGCTAGGTAAAGAACAAAAGTTTTTTTTTTTTTTTTTATAAACCCTCATACTGGGAAGGTAACACTACAGAAGAGGAAAACGTTTTTGGAGGAGGACATTGCTGGACCTGAATATATCCATCAACAAAAGAAAAAACCAGGACATGGGCACAAGCCCTATTTCTTTTCCTCCTCCCTCTCTTCCTATACCATCGCCTCCTATTCCAGTTTCCTCTCATACCTTCAACAACAGAACAAGTGCACTCTCCAGAACGGGAAACAACCTTTACAACGCATGCATTACATCGCATGCTATTAGATTGCGGTTTTTACAATGCAAGTCGTTACAACGACTTGCGATGGAAGGCGCTATAGGACAAGGAATAGTTTAATTTACTATCCAACACCTTCCCTACTGTACGTAGGCTGGAGTTGGAATAGTAAATTAAACTACTCCTAAGTCCAGCGCCCTCCAACGCAAGTCGTTGTAGCGACTTGCGTTGTAAAACCGCAATCTAATGGCATGCGATGTGAATGTATGGGTTGTATCGTCATACATTCTCCAGAACACTTTTCTTCTGAGCAGCCAATACCTTCACCAGATCACTCACCAAATCAGTCGCCTCATAGTGAACATCAAAACCAGGAGGATAATATCCCTTACTTTATGGATCCACAAGGTGATCCCAGTGCATCCCCTGATCCATGGGATATTTATGATGCCGATCCATTAGATGATATGGATCTAAGCATCCATTCAAGCCCTCCACACCAGATGATACATCAACTTATATCATTACTAGGCCTGCTACATATCATAAAGCCAATTTACACATAACACAAGAAGATTTCCTGGTGGAAACACTTAATAGATCACACACACACACAAATGCAACCACTACCTATGCTAAAAGGTATATTAGCATCTACATAGGAGATATTTAAACAATCTGTTATCTAGGGTAATCGCACCTCATGTTGAGAAAATATAAAGCATGTCTGCTAGATGCTCAGTATGTTGAAGGACCGGTTACACCAGATTCACTGGTGGTCCACACTGCCAGGAAAAAAGCAAATTCTCAAGTCACAGGAGACGTACCTCCTACAGATAAGGAGAGTAGAAAATATGATGCTGCAGGTAAAAGGGTAGCAGCACAAGCTGCAAACCATATGAATATTGCTTATTCTGAGGGGCTACTCTCCTGATCTAATTGGGCCACACGGGATGAAATGCAGGAATTATTGCAATATCTCCCTACCCATTTCAGCAATGTGCAACACAGTTAGTGGAAGAAGGCAAATCAATATCCAATGCCACTATACAATATGCATTTGATTCTGCAGACACCAGTGCGAGAGAAATGAATACTAGCATACAAATGGGGGGCAAAGCTTGCCGAGGCTCAAGATGGCCGCGCGCTAAGAGAGCTCCGCGAGCCATTTACGATATCCTGCAACTATCCTGGCATCCGCTGCTTAATTCCGCAATCAATCAAGCGGATTGTGCTGCGCATATCCTGCGCTTTGAAGCGCTTCGTTTATAGCCGCCTGTGAGCAATATTGAGGACGGGGGCTCATACGGCCTACAGCGGCGGCCCACGCCCCGGCGCAGAGTGATTGGAGCTGCCGCACTGCTGTGCTGGGATCCGGGATACTGGACGCGACCCGCCTTGCCTGGCCAGACCAGTGACGCCGGGGCGGTGATCTTGCAGCCGCGACCCTGCGCAGCTGATCGTTTCAGCAAGTGCGGTCTGCCTGGGACTTGCCTGCCACATCGGGGACCCGCGGGCGGCACCGCGAGACGGGAATACACGCTCGCATTCTTCTGTTACTCCGGCCATCATCGCGGAGGGAGCTTTCAGCTGACTGCCCCAGGCTCCGCCGAGATCGAGCAATAAAGGTACAAGGGCCCAGAGTGCACCCTGGAGGGTGATGCCCACGCTACTTGGCTTCAATTTCCATATTTTGCAGCAGGGGGCGCTCTCTCCCCCCCCACCCCCCACCCCCCCCCCCCCACCCCCCTCCACTTTTTGGCTTGCATAAATTAGCCCTTACCCCAGAGCGTCTGGCTGCACATCTACCTGACACTTCGCCTGCTTGGGAGGGAAGGTTGTTGGAAGGTCTACCCTGCACTATTATTTTCACCTAACCCGGAGGATACCACCGGCATAGTTACTCAAGCCCACTGAACAGCGTGGTGAGGCGGAGACGGGACCCAGAGAGCCAGAAACAATGGGAGCTGCCTACTATGTCCAACTACAACGCAACACTGGGTCTCCACTTATCTGAAGGTACCCACTTGGTTCACTATCTAATACGTTGGAAATGTTCCCTCCCTTGCCTCAGGCGGTAACGCCTCCCTCTGGATACTGCGGTGCCTACTAATCCACTTCGATTGCCTAGACGTGTGGCGCGGCTTGCTGTTGTGCGAGCTTTGTGAGACATTGGACGCAGCTCGTAACCAGTGCACTGCCTGAAGCCAGAGCTTTGGAGTCTTCTTCCCTCTTATCGCACCCCAATATGGGTAAAGTCGACAAGACGCAGCCCAAGCTACAATTTGAACAGCGGAAGTCTAGGACAAGCGAACTGGGGGACGCTCGAACTTCAGATGAACAATCAGATGTGCCAGAGGAAACTGAGGGGGACATCAAACAGATCCTGGCGGCGATGCAGAAAAGTTTGGCGACTATCGATGGGAAAATAGATACGCTTGCGTATCGTATGGACAGAATGTCAGAGCGCATTGATAAACATGCTGAAAGGCTTGACTTGACAGAACGGCGGGTGTCGGAGGTGGAGGAGGCACAGACAGTGGTGGACGCAACGCAAAAGCAGATGGTGAAAATGATAACGGCGCTCTAGGACAAAGTCGAAGATTTAGAGGGGCGGTCCAGGAGAAGTAATATACGCATCACGGGCCTGCCGGAGTCCACTACGATAAGTAACCTGGAAACCTTCATAGAAAATCTACCCGTCACGCTCTTTGGCCGTGGTACTTTTTTGGATATCTCTGTGGTGGAGCGTGCTCACCGGTCGCTTGGCCCTAGACCTCCCAACACCGTCTCTTCCTCCCCCCACCCCCGGCGTCTCGCCGCGTCCGGTGATAGCGAAATTGTTAAATGACAGGGACGCAGCCCTGAAGCAAGCCAGAGAAAAGAAAGACTTGCACTATGAAGGCTCCAACATATAATTGTTCCCGGATTTTACAATGCGGGTGTAGAGGCCAGACGACAGTTCGCTCCCTTGAAAAGACGCTTGCGTGAACAAAACATGGACTACATCATGCTGTATCCCGCCCGGCTCAAGGTAACTATGAATGGCAAATCCAGAATCTTCTTGGACCCAAAATCGTTGCAAAAGGCCTTAAAGGAACACTCTAAGATGGAAGCGAGAAATAGAGAATTGGACAAACTAGACGAGGCGGCTGGAGGCGGAATGGATGAACAGGATTGAGGGAACAGTTACATGTTAGACTCTTATGCTGTTCGTTGGACTGATCTGCTCTGATTTGTCCCTCGGAATCACCTCTGTATCCGTGGCAAGGGCCTTACGGCTTGCGTCCTGTTAGCCTGGTCTCTTCACCGGGATTGTCAGGCTTCTACGTATAGCAAGTATAGTGTTATTTACGATGTTCCTTTGGGAGTCCGCGATGTATCGTTTAGACTAATTCTCAGATGGATAGTCCCTGTTGTTCCATAGCGACAACTGTTTATCTATCGGTATGGATGCACTAGATACAGTTAGATGGCAATGCAGTAAGGTGTACTAGAAGTGCTATTACCAGAGCTGAGGTTACATCTGCCCCTGTGTGTTACTCACACAAAGTTCTTATTTGTTTTATTTTGATGGGAAAAGGTGGTTGGGGGGGGGGGGTGTTCGTCTGTGCTAAGTTGGGGCTCGCATGGCGTGGGTGGTGGGAGGGCATTGGTTGTTGGGCCTTTTTAGTTCTCTTCATTCGTTTTGTTTTTGATTTGTATGCTGTAATTGTTTTAGTAGTGTACATGACATATCCATTGACCCTAGTGGCGCTGCCCCGAATCTGGAAGATACCATGGGGAATGCAAACGAAATATACTACATAGCGTGAGATCCCTAGAGTAAACTTTGATGGATAGGTTGAGACTGTTAACGTGGAACATCCGAGGTTTGAATGACTTCAGGAAAACTAGAAAGGTTATTGCTTACCTCACTAGACATAATGTAGACATTGCTCTTCTCCAAGAGTCCCATTTACCTGTAGACAGCCAGATGCTCACCTGTAGAAGACTGCGTGGTAAATTTCATGCTGCAGGGTTTTCTACTCCTGCACGAGGGGTAATTACTTGGGTCAATCTGCGAGCTAATATCTCCTTGGAGGTGATTGAGACAGATGGGGAGGGCAGGTATGTCCTCTCCAGATGCAAGGGAAAGGGGCAGGATTTCATCACAGTCCATGTCTACGGCCCTAATTTTGATAGCCTGCAATTTTATCGAGTTTTACTGGGGTGCTTGTGCAGACTGACAATTCCTCAGGTGTGGGGTGGGGACTTTAACTGTGTCTTAGATCCGGCGCTAGATCGTTCAGGAGGCACGAGCTGGCGTCAATCCCTAGCGGCTAGGGCGATTGAAGATGCTCTTGTTGAGTTAGATCTAGTTGATGTCTGGCGCACGAGGCAGAGAGGGAGAGGGGGTTTTACACATTACTCAGCCCCACATGACTTGCATACCAGGATAGACTACTTGTTCACTTCTCGATCCTTGAGCTCATTGATTCATAGTTGTGAGATACACCCCCGCTCGTTCTCCGATCATTCCCCGATTCAGCTTGATCTTACTGGCCCGTCTAAACGACCAGCCCCGTTCACCTGGAGGTTTCCTCCATACGTCCTTCTTGACTCCGTATTTAAATTTGAAATGTCAGAAGCGATTGAAACCTTCTTCGCCACAAGCATAGGCTCTGTCTCCCAGTTTGCCACGGTGTGGGAAACGTTTAAAGTTTATATTAGGGGGATAGCGATGGCCAAACATTCCGGTGTTCTACGGTCCATTAGAGAGTCACTAGAATTGCTGGAAAATAAATTGTTTATACTAGAGAAAAAGGCACGGGAAGATGGGAATGACCAGATTATAGAAGAACTTAAAAATTCTTTGGAAGAATACCATGAGACAGCAGATGGGGAAGTTCAATATCTGGGCAAATATGCCTTGCGAAAACGTATGGAGAGGGCGAGCGCCCAGGAGCTACCTTGGCAGCCATAATGAAGGGCAGGAGGGAAGCCGCTTATATCACGGAACTGCGCTCTTCAACTGGAGAGCTTTAACGGGATCCCCAAGACATAGCGGATAGATTCAAGGAGTATTATGCAGATCTGTACTGCACTAAAGGGGTGGCAGACGAGACTACAATACTGGACTACCTGGAATATATCAAACTTCCCTGGCTAGTGAATGAACACAGAGAGTATCTTATGCGACCCTTGGGAGATCCAGACCGCTTTAAGCTCCATGAGGTCTGGGGGAGCCCCGGGGCAAGACAGCTTAACGATATCCTTCTACAAAGAATTCAGGGAACTTTTGGTGCCACACCTGATCACATTATTTGAGGAAATAGGGGAGAGTGGGGAGATGCCAAGGTCTATGCGTGAGGCCCTAATTGTAACTATTTTAAAACCGGGGAAGAGCCCTGCAGATTGTGCGTCATACCGGCCATTGTCATTGTTAAATGTGGATACTAAATTATTCGCTAAAGTATTGGCCAACCGTCTAGCACCCCTAGTGCCGCGGCTGGTCGGACCTGAGCAAGCAGGATTTGTTCCTGGACGCACTCTTACGCATGTGTGCACAGTGTTTGGCGCTATCCAACATACAAACCCTGACATAAAAGCTGCTGCCGTCTTCCTGGATGCTGAAAAGGGATTCGATTCCGTCGAATGGCCCTTCATGGCAACAGTGCGGAGACGTATGGGAGTGGCTGACCTTTTTTTTTTTTTTTTTTACAACTAGTGAGGGTTCTATATAACGCCCCCGTGGCCAGGATTCGAGTAGGGGACCTGGTAACCTCTCCTATAAAAATTTCTAGAGGTACTCGGCAGGGATGCCCGCTATCCCCCTACTTTACGCCATCGTTGCGGAGCCCCTAGCCTGTCACTTAGAGAGTACCACAGACATCAAGGTATTTGCTTTCCCGATTACAATTTGATAATCTCCACTTACGCGGATGACACCTTATTATATATGAGACCCGGAGGTTAATCTATCAACGGTGCTGCGGGAAGTGGTTCGATATGGCGAATACTCGGGCCTCAGGATTAACTGGGCCAAGTCCATCATTTTCCCCCTTACTTCAGCCATGAGGTTGATAGACCTTGATTTCCCATTGACCTGGTCTATTGAACCTGTGTGCTATTTAGGCATCCAAGTACATACTAACTCTGAAATAGTATTCAGAGAAAACTTTGGTAAAGTAATCGACAAATTAGAGGACGATATTACTAGATGGGTGCGATTGCCATTATCGCTTTTGGGCCGCATCGCATTAATGAAAATGGTGGTGCTCCCCAGGTTCCCGTTTTTATTTTTGAACATTCCTATGGTTTTACCCGCCCATTTTTTTAAATGCACGAGGTCCTTACTGACACGCTTGGCCTGGGCTGGAAAGCAACCCCGGGTCGCATGGGACATCCTGACGCTACAATATTCAATGGGTAGACTTGGGGCACCGGCCTTGGAACTTTATTACAGAGTGGCGCAGTGCTCCCATGCCTTTTATTGGTTACATCAACAATCTCCCCCCCCCCCCCATCTCATATACATATTGAACGTGTGGCGGCGGCGCCCTCGCCTCTGGTTGAAGTGCTGTATAAAGCTTCATCTCGATGCACAGGTCTATTGGATTCTATTAATGCCACTTCCCATGCTTGGCAGAACTTAATTAAAAGACAGGCCGCTTCAATTTTGTACTCCCCGTTCGCCCTGATAGATTTCTGCCAGTGGCTCCCAGTTCTTAAGGAACCAGAAGTATTATGCGCCCTGGCGATGTTGGGTATTTCAGAAATAGGAAAGCCATTTGAAGATGGCAAGGGACGTAACTGGGAAGAAATAATAGTAGAACAGCAAGCTATAACACCACTTGCAATGTTCCATTATTATAGAGTCAGACATGCGCTTCGCGACATGCTTGGGGAAGAAATGTTAGAGCCTCCAGAGGTCGGTCCTTTTTCCTTGATACTGAAGGCAAAATCCCCCTGTCCTCTTGTTTCCAAGATTTATTGCATGACACAAGACTATCGTAAAAATGTTTACATTAAGGCCAGACTAGAATGGCAATCTGACTTGGAAGTCACAATAGATGACGATACGTGGCGCTATTGTTGTGCAGCCATGAGAAAAGTTTCGCTAAATGGTCGTCATAGACTTATTCACTTTAAATTCCTGAACAGGGTATATTATACCCCGGCTCGTCTGCATCGATATGGCCTCAGGGCTTCCGCGAGATGTGAGAGATGCTGTGCAGACCAAGCTGATTTTCTACATTTGATCTGGCTATGCCCTGATATCGCAAAATACTGGGCATTTATATTTCAAAATCTGAGTGACATCACAGGGGAACACTTGGCACCTGACCCTATGTTAGCTCTTCTGAGTTACTCTAAGCAAGTCCGGAAAGATATTCGTAGACTGGTTGACATAGGTCTATTGATTGCTAAGCGCAGGGTTGCTATGCATTGGGCCCGTGGCCCTCCTTCTGTCACGCAATGGTCTAGAGACATGTTGTTTTGCAACACACAAACGGAGCTATATAGCGAGCTGCTCCCTCCCCAGAGTAGACCCAAAAATTTCTGGGGATTATACCAGAGGTATTTGGCCGGTAAAAGCTAGCTCTTGTTTGATCTTGGATACAAGGTTTGATAAATTCCCGTTCAGATAATATAAAACATCACTGTCAATATATTGTATGGATCTGTATTATATATGCCGATATTAGATGCACCACTGAGGTGCAATGTATGTACACTACAGCTTCTTTTTCTTTTGGTTTTATTTTGTAAAGCATTGTTTTTGTTTTTTTTGTTTTTTTTTGTTTTTTTTGTTTTTTTGTTGCAAAATTAATAAAGAAATAAACAAAAAAAAATACTAGCATACTAATTATAAGACATGCATGGCTAAGAGTATCTGGATTTAAACTGGAAGCACAGCAAAATCTGCTTCATTTACCACTTGATGGCCAACATTTATTTGGAAAACAAGTAGATGAAATGCTAGAAAAGCTTAAACGCAAACCGATAAAACAATGGGGGCCCTACAAACATATCAGTACTGGGGTTCCTTTCATAGGGTGTCAATACAGCGGTACAAACAGGAAATTTCTCCTCTAACTCAAATAATGCCAACAAACAGGGTTCCTATTAAAACCAATTCAATAGGGGAACTCTCTACAAAACAAATTATAGAAACAGAGGCATATGAAAGATCTCGCAGTTCGTGGTCTACGGACCTCTGCATATCAATCATCTGGAGTTGCTAGCAATTCAGCTAGCCCTCAAAGATTTTCAAGTTCACTTGTACAACAAAATAGTACTCATACAAACAGACAATATGACTGGAATGCATTATATTTAAAAAACGGGGGGGGGGGAGAAACACATTCCTCAACTATTTCTCCTCTCAGAGAAAATCTGGTACTGGCCAATTTACCACAACATCCACTTCCTAGCAGAATACCTACCTGGGGTTGTCAAGGACTTCACAGACATGCTCAGCAGAACACATCAAAAGTGCATGAGTGGGAAATCCATCAGACACTGCTTCACTCTTACTTCAAAGGTGGGAGACACCGGAAATAGACCTGTTTGCCACTCAACGCCACGCCAAATACCAAAACTTCGCATCCAGGTTCCCTCATCCGCTACCCCAGGGCAATGTCCTATGGATGAATGTGTCAGGAGTGTTTGCTTGCGCTTTTCCTCCTCTCCCACTCATTCCATATATAGTTTAGAAGTTAATGCGAACCTCTATGACACTAATTCTAATAGCCCCAACATAGGTACGACAGCCATGGTTCACAACCATACTGCAACTATCTCTAGTGCCATAAGAGAAACTACCTCTGTAGCCACACCTTTTAACTCAAGATCAAGGGAAGATCATACACCCCAATCTCAAGCAGCTCAATCTAGCGATTTGGCTCCTGAAGTCTTAGAATTTGGATATTTAAAGCTACCATTGAATGTATGGGCATACTTAAACAAGCTTGTAGACTGGCAACTATAGTGTGTAATGCAGCTAAATGGAATTTGTTTTGTAAAAATAAACTAAATGCAGCCTTTATCACCTATTGTACAGGATATTATAGGCTATCTTTTTCATTTGCAGCAAACAGGGCTTGCTTGCACATCTATTAGGCTACACTTAGCAGCCTACATGCAAAATAGACCACATATGTCTATATTTAAAATACCAGTCATGAAAGCATTCATGGAAGGTCTAAAAAGAGTTACACCGCCTTCCATTCCACCGGCGCCAACCTGGAACCTGAATATTGTACTTACCAGGCTTATGGGACTGCCATTTGAACCACTTCATGTCAATTACAGTTTTTAACTTGGAAGGTGACTTTTCTATTCGCAATCACGTCTCTCAGAAGAATAAGTGAATTGCAAGCACTTACTTTGCAAGAACCGTTCTTTAAGGTCTATACAAATAAAGTAGTTTTAAGAACCGACCCAAACTTTTTGCCCAAGTGGTGTCAGCTTTTTATACAAGCCAAACTATAGTTACCAGTGTTTTTTCCAAACCCAGAGACAGTAGCAGAAAGGGCTCTTCATACATTGGATGTTAGAGGGTTATTATGTTCTATATTGATAGAACAAAATCATTTAGAAATGCAAATGTTTGTTGCTTTTAGTAAACCACATCAAGGGGCGCCAATATCCAAAGCAGGAATTGGTAGATGGATAGTCGGATGTATTCAAACTTGTTATCCGAAAGCCAAAAGGATACTTGCAGTACCACCACGGGCTCATTCCACAAGAAAACAAGCCACTAGGCCTTCTTTTTGGAAATATTCATAAACAACTTATTTGTAAAGCAGCTGTATGGAATAACACACATACATTCATTAAGCACTATTGTGTTGATGTGCTCACTAATCAACAAGCAAGAGTTGGCCAAGCTGTACTAAAACCATTATTTCAAACAAGTGATTCAACCAGTCGCTAGCCACAGCAAGGGGAGAACTGCTTTTTAGTCAATGCTAAGCATATGTATCTACGGCCAACACATGCTACGAATGGAATGTTACTTACCCAGTAAGCATCTATTCATAGCGTGTAGTGCCGTAGATTCATATGCACCCACCCACCCACCTCCCCAGAAGCTTTTGGTTGAATTACTTCAAAATATTTAAGATATATTTACACATGTAACTCTTAATCTTTTATATGCATGTTCTGTATATTCTGTCATTTCATTGCTCCTTTCTTTCTAATGCTCACCCAATGAGCCAAAAACAATCTAAATAGGAGCCGATGAACATGCACAATACACACTGGAGGAGGGGGTCACTCACTATACCTCATGACTTGAAGACTTCTTCGAAGAAAAACAGCTTGTATTCATCCGAGCCCAACACTAGATGACAGGATAAGCCTATGAATCTACGGCAGTACACGCTACGAATAGATGCTTACTGGGTAAGTAACATATTCCTTTCTGTTTAGGGTGAGAGAGGATTTTATTATTGAATGAATGGATTGACCTTTGGAAAGCATTTACAACACGGCTGAATTGAGTTTGTGGGAGATACCTTATCACCAAAGAAGAATTACATGACTTTGTCATTATCTGGTGACATATTGGTGACTGCAACGACCACACATTTACTATCTTTTATTGCATGTGAAATTTATGTGCAGTGATAAACCCTACAGCAAACTGAATAGGTATATTCCTATTCAGATTTGCTTTTACGTTTGCCTACCTGTAAAATAAAAACTTTCTGAAATAAAAAAAAATAAACGCCAACACCATAACACTACTATTCACATTTTATTCCTATCACAAAAACAGCTATTTTTAAGATTGCATTTTCCCACACAACTCTTGGAGACTATTAAGTGGACTGTAGACACTTGGACACCTGTTGCAGGACTATGAGTGGGCGGCTTGTATCCTCTTTTCACTTAATAGTCTCACAGGAGAAGGTTCCAGGCCCATCTTTTCATGGGAACGCCCTCTTCTCCACAGGAACAGTAACGTCCTTCCTTAGTATCTGTTAATCTTGCAGGAAAATACCACTCTGTTCTCAAATTGGTGGCCCATTAAAAAATGGGTAGGCCAGTACATTGGGACATTACCTTGCTGGTGTCAATATCTGGCCACTACCCCCTCCCCTATCCCCCCCTTCACTGTCCAAGGGCAAGAGGGTATGATGGGATGATGGAGAGAGGTAAAGTGCATTGTGTCCCCTCCCCCTTGCGAAAATGGAAAAGGATCACTGTAAGCCTGCGGTACGTTCTGTGCTACATTATGAATTTAGACTGCTATCCCTTTTCCAACGATATTCGCTTTCACTTCAAATGACAATTTTCCCAGTTGCAGAAGTTGAGGCTCACTGAAATTTTTGGACTATAACAATTCATTCATCACAGCAGTGTTTCATTCACTTTTTGCAATGTGGCCGCTTATCAGTAATGGATTGTACACTACAAGTTCCAGAATACTTAGGAAGTATTTTGTAATATTAAAAGCCTAGAGTTTTCCCATCCATCTGGATATACACCTTGGTTTCCTGGCTGGTATTAAATTAAAATTGATTACAAGAGCATCATCTTAACACCCCGACTCTGAAAAGACAAACTTAGATTGCCTAACCCCCCGTAGTATTTGACTCAAAATGAATATAAAGGTGCTAATTTCACAGTGATGGTGTGTGCACCCTTCAAGCTTCAGCAATACTAACATGATCATTGGACACATGCTTTGGAGGTGAGCATCTGGCAAATAAAGGATTATTGGTAATATGCGAAGCAGTGTGCAGTGAGATTTTGTAATGCTGGAAGTTGAGAGGATTCCAGATTCACACCATAGAGCTAGAACCACCTTGTGACCTTTCCCAGCTTCATTCCCAGAAGTAGATAGACCCTTACTTAATTCATGCACTTTATGATAGAAAACATATTAGTGTACATACTATCTTAAACCTTTATTGGTTTAACATTCCATGCATTGAAAATGTCATGCTTGTTTCATGTTAATCCAATTTGGAGTAGCAGCAGGGCATGCATGTGCGACTATGCTACAAGGTGTTTAGCTTGACCTACCACAGTGGCAGCTGTATCTGAAGCAGCTCTGCTTCACTGCTGCACTTTCTCCTAAACTAGCCCAACAGTTTGTGATCCCAGCCCATATAAGATGTTTTTTTTAGAGGGGGTTGGTGGGGTTCAAGTCTATGGTCTATTCTTGCTTGGGGGAATGTGCTGATTGCATACCTGATACCTAAAATTGGTTGATACAATGCGTATAAATTGGATCAGGCCCGCCATGATCTCGTCACAAAGGCCCAGTTCACTGGATCCCTGGAACTTAGAAGGGCCTTCTGCCACCAGAGCACATCGTTGGTCTGAAAGACACAGTCGTTTTTTCACAGCTGTGCCTCAGACATTTCCCAATGGCTGCAGTGAGCATTAAGTCGCAATAGTTAATGTACATGAGTGAAGTGGAGTTGCACCTATTTCTGTCATCCAATCAAATCAGAAAGATTGCTATAGTTTATCTTCTTGAACTTGCATCCTATGAGAATGTAATATGGGAGGCTCTACTTGTCTCCCAGATCTAGAGGATGCATTGTGGGGGCAGCTCAGAAGCATGACAACACTTGATCTGTTAAGAGCATATGGTTCTGGGCTTTGTAAAGGGGAACCATCAATCCCTCGCCATCTAGGGGCAAACATTCTGGAAGGCGACAAACATGGCATCCCAGGTGGGCAGAAGCCAGGCCTATCCTTAAGATGCTTTTTGGTTGAAGAATCTCGGTTGACATTTGGACTGTTCACCTCTCCAGAAACCCCTAGAAATCAGATCCTCCATCCTGATGCTTTCTAACGTGTTATTATCCAACAAAGGGAAATAACTTCACAGGCAATTATTCCATTACCCTCCTCGCATCACTCTTCCTCCTCTGAGCATCCACAGCCAGTAGAAAGGGTGTGAACTGGGATGCGTGTGTAATAAAAACATGTTTTAGATTCTGCAAAAACTTCACAAGGAGTAAACATTTTATTCTTTGTGAAATAATTCTGGTGCCAGGGTTGTAATTACTGGGTTAAAGGGCTGATATTCTTCCTCCAGAATTCACCCCTTACCAGCCTTATCCTTGCCTTTGAGATTTGACTGCACAATATAAGATGCAGATATTGAGTCTACTAAGCAGTGCCCTTCGGATTTTTCATTTCAGATTTCCCTGGAGAAAACTATTATGAAGTCTCCTCATACCTTTTGACAAGGAGATCCCTGTCCTTCATAAGTGTTCTAAGGAGCTAGCCCCTTGTATAAAGAATATTGTGAATAGTTCCTTAAGAGAAGATGTAATCCTACTTAATTTGATAGAATATTGGGCATCACCCCACCTTTTTATTTAATAAATAAATCCACTTGGATCTTACAAACTATTGTCCAGTCACACATACTTCTTGGCTGCTAAAAATAAACGAGAAGGTAGCCATAATGCAGTTACAGGAATATGTGGAGTCACCTGGTATTCTTGGTAACATGCAGCCAGGCTTCTGCCCCTGTAGGGGAACATACTCCTTTCATTGATTGTGCAGCCCACTATCATTAAGGTTGAGTACTCGGGGGATCTGCCCCTCCAAGTGTGCTGAACTTGTCAATGCCTTTTGACTTCCTTAACCACCAAACCTTGCTAGATTGGCTGGCAAGGGCATTGGAGATCTCTTTAAACGGGATGTAGTCCTTTTTAAGACTAGTTGCTAGAATAGAATAACTGGTTGGTCAGGACTTAACTAAACCTTTTACTGTCCAGTGTGGGTACCATATGGCTCATGTTTGTCTCTGCTCCTCTTTAATAATGATATATAGCATGTCCGTCGCTTTAGCTGATAACTGAGGGCAAATTTCAACACTGCAGATAATGATCAAATTGTGATTGCCAGAGAGTTGCCAATGTGTTTGCGATGATCAAAAACTGGATAAGCAACCATTGGTTGAGCATAGATGCCATAAAATACAGATTATGATTATACGGACCAAACATGGCTTAAAGACACACAGTCCCTCCTATGGATCATGCTAGGATGGTAATATGGACATTGTGATTAAAGAAAATGTGTAAAGATTGTGGGTGCTTTTAAAAAAAATATTTTCCATGGATTGCTTAATAAACTGTCTTTGGGTGTTTTAATTGCCAAGTGAAGATGCTGTGAAAGACTTGACACATGATCTCACAGGAAAATAGATCCACCATTGCTAAGAGTACGATCAGCTCAAAAATCAACTAGGATGCGTCTCTTCTGGATGGTACTTCAAATGGTAATCATTTGCAATTCTGAAAGGTACTGCAGCAAGGGAAGTCTTTAATTTACAGAAAAACTGAAGACATGTCCTTCTGAAGTAGTACTGGCTTCAGTAGACTGATGGATTCAATTTAAGACCTTCACCAAAATGTCACTCCTTGGTGCTTTTGCTGATGACATGAAGAAGTGTTTCACTCTCTTGGGCCTCATCAGACCGATAGATTAGCAGGTAAACAACTTGTGTTTCCTCCTAAATATGTAAGGACAAAGACTAAGTGCTTTTCAGTCCCTGGAAGCACCCACTGGAACAGCCACTATGAGTGGAGGTAGATTCCAACCTTTTAGAAGAGTGTTAAAGACCCATGGTTTGTTTATGTTTCTATTATTGATAAAGAGCACTTAACTTGCCTACTTGTCTTTGGTGTTAAATAAATAAGGTAATTGATTGGATCATGCTAATCAAAATTGGGTTCATACAGTGTTTTCGTATTTGGCGAGCATGGCTTCTATTGCATCCCCAAAATGTGCTTAGACTTTTTTTTTTTTTTTTTTTAATTCAGAGCTGATAAGAGGATGCAATAAATTTCCTACAGTGTGTTGATGTTACAAGAAATCTGTATACATGACCCTGGAATCTGAAGTAAATGGTTTAGATCTGGCATGAAAAGATCAAATTTCACACTTCTGCCAACAAACTGTTGCTAAGCACTTCTGTATATTCTGTAGCAGCTCTACATTTTTCACCATCAAGCATGTTGAAACTCCTGACTAGTGAAACCTATATGCATGTTCCTCACCACAGATTAATTTGATACTGGAAGGTTCCAATGGAAGTCTCTACTCTGAAAGGCCCAAAGAAGTTCCTTTAGTTTTTGGTGGTCCCACAACAAGCAGCCAAAATGTCAGCTCAAGACCTCTAAAATGTGCACATTCTTTTGTGCTGTTACCTAGTTTAGGTACCATTTCCACCAGAGACACCCAGCAGTTGGAAGACCTTTACAGTCAACTGGAGGGCATTAGCAGCGCATTCACCTCACTTCCACATCGGCCTCTCTGGACTCTTCCCACAACCAGGACATCGTACAGTACCGGGGTTTTTGAGACAATTCGCAAGTTTTCAGCACGTTGTGGGATTTTCTGGTTCTGGGTCAGCTGTGGAAGATCTTCAATGGTTCTTTGGATAAGTTCTGCTTTTTCTGAGCCAACATTTCTGTCCCATGGTCTAACATTCTAAGCCTTATGCAGTACACTGCACATAATCAGACCTGTTCAGTCATTTAAGAAGTGCCCTAGGATGCTGGTTTTTCTAGTGTCTACACCATGACTTAATTTACATGTGTATTCAATCAGCCAACAAAGACTTGAGCGCTCAATGAACTCATTGTTTTTTGCAGTGCAGTTAGTACTTGGAAATAAAACATGGAGACACTTGCTCCCATAAATGTAGTGAGGGTTGTTCTGCAAGTGATGTTGCAGCAGGGTGGGGTAACTTGTTAATATTTCTGAACACCTCCCAAGAGATACTGAAGGAAGAAAATATGCAGTCTGGATAGTAACATTTGCTTTGCCTTTAGAAGTTCAATTTGAATGTCAAATTGTTAATGTTATAAAGTTGCAGCATAAATGACACACAGCACTATTTCTCTCTAGGGTTCTTAATATTCTTTTCTGAATTCAGATGAAGCACGAGACCAAGTTGGAGAGGGTATTTAATGTTTGTTTTCGAGGATGTCATGTTATCGAAGGCACCGGTAATGGTGGAGTTGAGCATGTGTGTTTAAACCGCAGGAGGATATTTGGATACTTTTGGTTAAAAGGGCTACAGCTCATTCAGTTTTGGAAAGGAGAGCAGAAAGGGAAGGGCAACAATTTCGAGCAGAAATACTCAACAAAGAAGGACGTTTTTAAGTGCTTTCCAGATGACCCGTCACTTTCCTAAGATGATGGGGTGGCTCAGGGGTTGCTCCAAGGTGTGGACCAAAGTAATGCAGTACCGCTTGCCAACCTCTGAAAGGTTGATTCTGTGTTTATGCAGCAAAAGGTGAGAGTTAGATTGAAGGTTGTGCTTTGCCTCCTACTTACAAAGCATTTCTTTAAAATAGGATATTGGGACAGCAAACGTTCCTTGCACGTTTCAGGAGATCGTGCATGCCTGCCCTGCGTTCACTATGTAGCTAGTCTTTGGTTATTTTGGCCTCAGCACATATGTCAAACATGTGTACAATAAGCCCTCTGACATGGAGTGCAATCCAGACCTGGACTCTGATCTGCAGGGCTATACCATGTTCGCCCCGCTGTTGCAGGATAGGGTCAATGTTGGCCACATAGGGTTGATTTCCCTTGCTCTTAAGGCAGTACAAGTATACTAGCCTACCAATCAGAGTGGGGAAAAACAGGGGGGCTGTGACCCATGACCTTACCCACAGGGAGAACACGTTGGCAACCTAACATTACCAGTCGGGGATGGGTATTTAACTAGGTTACCATCACACCAAGGGAGTACACCTACAAAAAAGATCTCGACTTTTATTTTAGAAGGCTATTTTTTTAAGCTGATCTATGGCAGACTATGTGCAAAAATATTAGTTGATTTGAAAAGAAGTGTGGCAATAATGAATGAGCAAAAAGTAAATAATATAAAAGCAGACTGTATAGTATCTTCCATGATTTCCCTTCTTACTAAGTCCTGGCTAATAATTAGCACTGACTGGTCTGTGATTGTACGGGGTTCATTAGTTTTGTCGCATACCTGAATGCAGGCAGCCTAGCGCCTGCAAGGCGAAATTCTGTTTGAGAATCCAGTGTGTTTTTAGTCCACAACCCTGATGGAGGAACTGAGCAGTTTGACTGGGGGTAAACTATACTGTGCACCTCCACACCATTGCATTGGCCGCCAATAGGCTGTTTATTTGCACCCTTTGATTATATTTATGGTCATTATTGTATGTATTCCGAGTAGTGATAATGCTTTTCAGTTTATATATTCATATAACATTTAGTGTTAATATAGGAATAGCTGAATTGTAGGAGTAATATTGTTAAAGTCCCCTGGGATGCTTCTTGCATGCACCACTAATCACAGGAGCAATTTCTCATGATAGCCCTGAGGACAATTATAAGAACAGCACTTTCAGCTCTTCTGAGGGAGGCATGTTAGACTTCTAGGGAACTGGGTCCTGAGCGTGACTACGGTTATCAGGCGGTGGAGGATGGTCCATTTTACATGTTGCCTGCACAGAGTTGCCTACTGGCATCTCCTGCTTTAAATTATTTGCCAGTCGCTTCTAACCGGGGTCTTTGCTCCATCCGTATGGGACATGGATGTCGCTTGCCTGCTTACACAGGGTATGTGTAGTAGGATAAGATTGGAGTGTATTTGCTATGCTTGATTGTTGCAGTTTAGGAATCTACTTTGTATATGCTGTGACTGGGTGGGAAAATAAGAGATGGAGCCTGCCAGACATCCGCATGAATTGCACGGCTCCTCAAAAGCACACCTGAAGTCCTTTGAAATTAACCAGAATGTAGGATAGGAAACAGGTTTGCTTTAAAATGTAGTGACAGACCTTGACCCATTTCTGCTCCTCTCTTCCCCGTGGGGGCATTATACCCAACTGGTTGACAGGTAGCTGTATGAGAAAGGTTCTCATCTTTCGTGCGTTTGTTTTGGGTTCGCCTGACAGGGAGCTCCCTGCCCCCTCCATCTTCTTGCTAACACTAATACTGAAGCTAGAACCAGGGCAGTTGCCATTCCTCTGCCAGGTGTCCAAGGATAGGCACGAATTGAAAGTCCAATAGTTTTCAGGCAGACTGAGCAATCAAGATTTTTTTTTTTATATATAATGGGGATGTCACTACCCTTGCTTTCTATTTGTCAGGAATGGAAAAACAGATGTTACGCAACTCTCAGATCTGACCACCAATAGCTGCTTTGAAGGATTTCAGAAGTGAGATTAGACAAATGGTATAGGGAAACCAGACTTCATGGTGTTCAGCGGACACAGTCAAACAACCAGAACAACAGTTTGTGACACTGGGTATAGGTTGCAGTGGCAGGTCTTGCTAACTTTAGATGAGCAATAGATGGCCTGCATATGGAAAAGCTAGCTTATGTATGACGAAACTGTTGAGAAGCAGCAGATTTTTATTGGCACTGCTTTAGGTTCAAAATGCAATGTATTACTGTAAGAAATGTGATTTTTAGGGCTGCAGGGGTGGAGTGGCTAAGCACACCAAGGAACAATAACAGCCCTTGTCAGAATGAACTCTCAAAGCCACTATATTAACCTGAGCTCAACCCCCTTGTAGCTATGCACAGATCAGGCAGGCTTGATTTAGGGCAATGTGTAAAGTATTTATGCAGTACCAAAACAGTAATAAAGTCAAATTGCAAAACAATAAAAATACAAAACCAGATTAGAAAAAGATTAAAATAAACAAAAATCCAAGAAGGGGAACTGGAGGTATGAATATTTTTATTGTTTTAAGTTACAATAGTGCTAAGAAGCATAAAGTCCCGATGATAGTTAATGGTCGCAATAATCTGGGACCTAGGTGCAATTTGATGCAGACTACGAGTCGAATAAACCACCAAGTTCATCTTGGTCAAAGATTTTACCTTTTGACTTTAGTCCTTTAAGTCCCAATCCACCACAGGAATACACTTCTAAAGGACCTCAGGGGAAGCACTTAGTGACTCACAGCAGGTAGAGGCCAAACAACCGTGTACAATCACCACTGGTCAGTTGCAGCAAAAGGTATCTTGTGCTTGTTATGTCCCTGTAGCTTTAACAGGAGGCCAACCTTTGAGTCTACTTTTTTGTCCTGGGTACAAGAGGGAGAGCAGGTCCAGTCTTTCAGGCTCTTCTCTGGTCTAACTGCAGGTTCAATCCTCTTCTGATCTTCCACATGTCCAGGAGTGTTCTAAAGTAGGTGCCACATTTAAGCCTGGCACTAGCTAGTAGGGGGGAATGACTCCTGGGCACACCCTAACCAATGGGATAAACATTCCCGAGGCTAACCCTTCCAAATTTGGGCATTTTCAAGATGGTGAAAGTCTTCGGCTTCACTAGACTTGAGCTCTGAAGGCTGGCGGTGTGTGAGGAGCGTACTATGGTAATCCTTGTGTCCTCCCACATCCAACATTAATATTCAGTTTGAAGCAATCACTGTACCCCAATAAACCCAGAAACAGACGTCTGGTAGAACAAAGATTTCCAGCAACCAGAGAGTGGATACACAAGAATTGTTTTGGCATCATTTATTTGACATAAAAAGTAGTGAATCCAAAGAAACACTACATTAACGAAAACAATTAATCATAGTTAAAGCACGTAAAAATATAAAATACATAAAAACCTCTACACAACCCAAAACAAGTTATTATTAGTAGAAGGAACGTCGAGGTCTCTCCATAAGGCAAATACTTTATTTGCAAAAGTGCCAGGTGCCATTCTAAAACTTTAAATTTATAAATAGGGTCTACCTACCGTTTTAATAAGGACATAAAAAAAACTCTTCAAGCTATAAACATTTATAGAAGGCGGATTTAACATCAGAAATAACACTTCCTCGTATTTTTCACAAGAGTGCCTTTTCTAAATTGAGGCAATATATTTGTCTCAATCTCCAAATCTGGGCAAAAGAACAACACCCTGCATGACAAAATTTACAACTCTGGGGCCCTTGTGCTCATATGAATTTTGCCCAGGGGTTAACACTTAATAGAAGCAAGCAATTTTAAACTTCATATAGAGTTTCCGAAATAAAGGTTCAAAATTTGCTCTTAAATAAATTGCATTACAGCATTAGTGACAAATTGACAATTCATTTGTAATCTTGAGATCTGTCTACAATGCTCTGGATCACTCTGATAGCTTTTATTGATTTCAAGAGATAAACTGAATTATTTGAATAAATGTCATGTTTCGATGGATCTAATTGAGCGGCTGTGTTATTAAATAATTTTGTGAAGGCAAAAACCTTTGCATGGTCATACCTAAATGGTCTCCAGATCAGTTTTTTTATTAACATTTTCAAGGCTAAAGAAAGAGTTTGTAGGTCTAACTTAAAATTTGTCCCAGTGTCCTATAATTAAGGATTGTAAAGGCAAGCTCTAGTCAGATCATTTTGATTGAAGAAGACTGCCTGACGCCCAAGTGATATCACCATAATTTAGTCTCCATGATGGCATATCTTTTTAGGGCAGCAATTGGATGGGCTTCCCTAGCATACAGAGCCACCAATGGAATTTTGGAGACGTACGCCTGAAGCAAGGAAGGGATGTCTCTTTCCCCCCCCCCCACACAGACAACAAAAAAAAAGTTCTTAAGGCAAAGCCCTTTAGTAGTAGCTTTGGAAATTTGCCACTGAAGATGAACTGACCATGATAGATTGTTGAAAATAGTCATCCCTAGGTCATTATATGACTTTACAATTTCTAATTTAGATCCCATATATAACCACTGATTTTGAGGTTTCAGAACAGACAACCACGGACTATAATTTTGGTTTTCCCTCTTTCACTTTTAAATTATGGATTTCTGAGTAAGCTGCTAAGGCTTTGTCTTGGAAGATTGATTGGGGTGAGGGACCGAAGAATTAAATGAACAACATACATTAATAAGAAAATTGGCCTACAGCCCAACTTCAGAGGATGTACATTAATCTTCCTAATCAGTTCAGAAAGTAGTCCAAATATAAGGAAAATAGCAAAGGAGATAAAGCACATCTCTGCTTTAGACCATTCAAAACTGCAATATCAGAAGTGTATTGTGGTCCGGAACCTAATAAAACTCTTAGCCATTTATCAGAGTATAGATTAATCAATGGTATTCGTTGCTAGTTGGGGATATCCCAGTGCCCTAATTTTTGCCATAGCAGGGGGCAATCAACTTGTCGATATTCTGTTCCAGAACCTTAATAAAATTCTTAGCCAATTATCAGAGTATAGATTGATCAACTGTATTAGTTGCGAGTTGGGGATATCCTAGTTCCCTAATTTTTGCCACAGCAGATATCGATCAACTTTGTTGAATACATTACTGAAATCAACAAAAGCCTCATAAAGCTTGGACTTCCTTACCTTCTCATGCTGTTCTGCAATCATTATTAGAGTTAAAATATTAATAAACTGTAGAACAATCCTCCCTTAAATCACATTGTTTCAGTGGAAGGAGAGGATTCAATTTTACCCAATCTGTCAGTCTTTGCAAAAGACATTTAGCAAAGATTTCCCTTATTACATCTAGGAGGGAGATTAGCCGATTACTCTTAGGGTCATTCCCATCTCCTTTTTTAGGTTTTGCCCTGAAGCCAGCGCTTGCGCTGGTCTGGGCGAGACATTTTGTAAGTGGGCATTTAGAAATGCGACCACTTTTTTTTGGGCTTGCCTAGAGCGTGCGAGTACGCGCACAATGACGAGCAGAGGCGCCATATGGCTTTCCTCTCTCGTCATGGTGCGCGCACATCGCACACCATTTGCCAGCCTGCTTGCACGTGCACAGCTGCTGCTCGCACTCCCTCCTCCCTTCTCCCCCTCCCTTTTCGTGAGCTTTGATCAAGCTCCTCTGCTGCTGGCATTCCCCCTCCCTTCTCGCCCAGCCCTTCTTGTCTAACTTTCTCTCTCTCTCTCGCCTGCCTCTGCTGCTGGCATTCCCCCCTCCCTTCTCGCTCAGCCCTTCTTGTCTAACTTTCTCTCTCTCTCGCCTGCATTGGGTCGAAATCTGATTATGGAAAACAAACACTGGTCGCCCAAAACGAGTTCCGTGCCCACCACCCTCTACCTCTCTCTCTCTGCCTCTCTCTCTACCTCTCTACCATCTCCTTCTACCTCTCTAACTCTCTACCTCTCTCTCTCTACCTCTCTCTCCCTCTACCTCTCTCCCTCTCTCTCTCTACCTCTCTACCTCTCTCTACCTCTCTACCTCTCTCTCTACCTCTCTCTCTACCTCTCTCTACCTCTCTCTCTACCTCTCTACCATCTCCTTCTACCTCTCTAACTCTCTACCTATCTCTCTCTACCTCGCTCTACCTCTCTACCTCTCTCTCTACCTCACTGCCTCTCTACCTCACTGCCTCTCTACCTCTGCCTCTACCCCTACCCCTCTATCTCTCTACCTCTCTATCTCTCTACCTCTCCCTCTCTCCACCTCTCTCTCTACCTCTCTCTCTCTATCTCTCTCTACCTCACTACCTCTCTACCATCTCCTTCTACCTCTCTAACTCTACCTATCTCTCTACCTCTCTCTACCTCACTGCCACTCTACCTCTCCCTCTACCCCTCTAACTCTCTACCTCTCCCTCTCTACCTCTCTCCCTCTCTCTCTACCTCTCTCTCTACCTCTCTCTCTACCTCTCTCTCTCTACCTCACTACCACTCTACCATCTCCTTCTACCTCTCTAACTCTCTACCTGTCTCTCTCTACCTACCTCGCTCTCTCTACCTCTCTCTCTACCTCACTGCCACTCTACCTCTCTCTACCTCTCTCCCTCTCTCCACCTCACTGCCACTCTCTCTACCTCACTACCACTCTACCATCTCCTTCTACCTCTCTAACTCTCTACCTGTCTCTCTCTACCTGTCTCTCTCTACCTGTCTCTCTCTACCTCCCTCTCTACCGCTCCCTCTCTACCTCTCCCTCTCTACCCCTCTCTCTCTCTACCTCTCTCTCTCTACCTCTCTCTCTCTACCTCTCTCTCTCTACCCCTCTCTCTCTCTACCTCTCTCTCTACCTCTCTCTCTACCTCTCTCTCTACCTCTCTCTCTACCTCTCTCTACCTCACTGCCACTCTACCTCTCCCTCTACCCCTCTATCTCTCTACCTCTCTCTCTACCTCACTACCACTCTACCTGTCTCTCTCTACCTCTCTCTACCTCTCTCTACCTCACTACCTCTCCCTCTCTCCAACTCTCTACCTCTCTCTCTACCTTTCTCTCTACCTCTCTCTACCTCTCTGCCTCTCTCTACCTCACTACCACTCTACCATCTCCTTCTACCTCTCTGCCTCTCTCTACCCCTCTCTCTACCTCTCTCTCTACCTCTCTCTCTCTCTCTCTACCTCTCTCTCTCTACCTCTCCCTCTCTACCCCTCTCTCTCTCTCTCCCTCTCTCTCTCTCTCTCCCTCTCTCTCTACCTCTCTCTACCTCACTGCCACTCTACCTCTCCCTCTACCCCTCTAACTCTCTACCTCTCCCTCTCTACCTCTCTCTCTCCCTCTCTCTCTACCTCTCTCTCTACCTCTCTCTCTCTACCTCTCTCTCTACCTCACTACCATCTCCTTCTACCTCTCACTCTCTACCTCTCTCCCTCTACCTCTCCCTCTCTCCACCTCTCTCTACCTCTCCACCTCTCTCCCCCTCTCTCCCCCTCTCTCTACCTCTCTCTACCTCTCTACCTCTCTACCATCTCCTTCTACCTCTCTACCATCTCCTTCTACCTCTCTTAACTCTCTACCTATCTCTCTCCCTCTACCTCTCCCTCTACCTCTCTCTCTACCTCTCTCTCTACCTCTCTACCAACTCTTTCTACCTCTCTAACTCTCTACCTATCTCTCTACCATCTCCTTCTACCTATCTCTCTACCTCTCCCTCTACCTCTCCCTCTCTCTCTACCTCTCTCTCTACCTCTCTCTACCTCTCTCTCTACCTCTACCTCACTGCCACTCTACCTCTCCCTCTACCGCTCTCTACCTCTCCCTCTCTCCACCTCTCACTCTACCTCTCTCTACCTCACTACCACTCTACCATCTCCTTCTACCTCTCTAACTCTCTACCTGTCTCTCTCTCCCTCTCTACCTCTCCCTCTACCTCTCTCTCTCTCCCTCTCTCTCTCCCTCTCTCTACCTCTCTCTCTACCTCTACCTCTCTCTCTCCACCTCTCACTCTACCTCTCTCTACCTCACTACCACTCTACCATCTCCTTCTACCTCTCTAACTCTCTACCTGTCTCTCTCTCCCTCTCTCTCTACCTCTCCCTCTCTCTCTACCTCTCTCTACCTCTCTCTCTCTACCTCTCCCTCTCTACCCCTCCCTCTCTCTCCCTCTCTCTCCCTCTCTCTCTACCTCTCTCTACCTCACTGCCACTCTACCTCTCCCTCTACCCCTCTAACTCTCTACCCCTCTAACTCTCTACCTCTCCCTCTCTCTCTACCTCTCTCTCTACCTCTCTCTCTACCTCTCTCTCTACCTCACTGCCACTCTACCATCTCCTTCTACCTCTCTAACTCTCTACCTGTCTCTCTCTACCTACCTCGCTCTCTCTACCTCTCTCTCTACCTCACTGCCACTCTACCTCTCTCTCCCTCTCTCCCTCTCTCCACCTCACTGCCACTCTCTCTACCTCACTACCACTCTACCATCTCCTTCTACCTCTCTAACTCTCTACCTGTCTCTCTCTACCTGTCTCTCTCTACCTGTCTCTCTCTACCTGTCTCTCTCTACCTCCCTCTCTACCTCTCCCTCTCTACCCCTCTCTCTCTCTACCTCTCTCTCTCTACCTCTCTCTCTCTCTACCTCTCTCTCTACCCCTCTCTCTCTCTACCTCTCTCTCTCTACCTCTCTCTCTACCTCACTGCCACTCTACCTCTCCCTCTACCCCTCTATCTCTCTACCTCTCTCTCTACCTCTCTCTACCTCTCCCTCTCTCCACCTCTCTCTCTACCTCACTACCACTCTACCATCTCCTTCTACCTCTCTCTCTCTACCTCTCTCTCTACCTCTCTCTCTACCTCTCTACCTCTCTCTCTACCTCTCTACCATCTCCTTCTAACTCTCTACCTCTCTCTACCTCTCCCTCTCCACCTCTCTCTCTCTCTCTACCTCTCTCTACCTCTCCCTCTCTACCTCTCCCTCTCTCTACCTCTCTCTCTCTACCTCTCCCTCTCCCTCTCTCTACCTCTTTCTCTCTACCTCTCTACCTCTCTCTACCTCTACACATCTCTACCTCTACACATCTCTACCTCTCTCTCTACCTCTCTCTACCTCTGTCCACCTCTCTACCTCTGTCCACCTCTCTACCTCTGTCCACCTCTCTACCTCTGTCCACCTCTCTACCTCTCTCTACATCTCTACATCTGTCTAGCTCTCTCTCTACCTCTGTCCACCTCGCTACCTCTCTCAAATATAGCTACAACGTCTACGTATAATACGGTACACTAAGTGGCAGCCGCAGCCTAAAATCACTTCTTGTCCTTAAAAAAAACCAATCATTACCATATCCAATATATCTCCCCTTTATGACCTTATAAGTATTTACTTCTGCAGCACAATATCCTTTCGTCAACAACATCAAATGTTGCACAGCTAAACACTTATAAGGTCCCAAAGGCGAGACCTATTGGCTATGCCAATGCTTGTTATAAAGTGGAATGATATCACTCCCCTTTCATGATTTGGGAATATTACCAAGCTTTACACAGATCAAAAAGTTGCTTTAAATATGAGGCCCAGGAATCTGGGCAAGATTTTAATATGTCCACAGCAATTTTACCTGGATCAGATACCCGAGACATTTTTTCAATTCTTTAATTGCTTTCATAATTTCGACTTTGATTAGATCTTCCCAAGCAATACAGCCAAGAGACTTATGTTCCATCGAAAAACATTGTATGCAGTCACAGGTAGACAATTGCTCCATATGAAGGCGCCAGTGGTTTTCATCAAATGGGATTATTTTTTCCATGTGGTCTTTTCCCAAACACCTGGCAATAATAAACCAGAATCTACTACTATTTCTGGTAATTAACACTCTGTAAAGACCACCATAGTTTTACCATATCAGCATCTCTTTGTTGCTTTTTAGTCATTTTTGAGCAGAAAGTTGCTTTACAAGTGTTAATGTTAGAACAAAAGGATCGCTGTATATATACAGCTCACCAGATACCAAACCCCGCGCGCGCCATGCAATGTTGGATCTATGTAGCTCTGTGGGACTAGTTAATGTGCGGCGTCAGCGCAACCCGGGAGAATCCGCATATACTCACTACTCTGCTCAGTACGACACCTGGACACGATTAGATTATTGGCTTGTTACTCCCAATTTGGCAACCTGGTATCGGTCATGCCAGCATCTCCTTAGCACATACTCTGATCACTCTCTGGTAGTATTGCAAGTCCAGGTCCCCAGACCTTATGGCTGTGAGAGACAGTGGAGGTAGCTCGGACAGGCGCTGATGGATGAAATGTTCTGTACGGAACTTCGTGAAGCCATCGGGGAATACTTTGATCTAAATAAAGGATCAGTGAGCTCATGGGCCACACTTTGGGAGGCCTTTAAAGCCTACATGCGGGGGGTCTGCATTTTTAAACACTCGGGTGTTGAAAGACTTGATAGGTACGATAGCTCGTATTGAACAACAACTAGATGCACTAGACAGAGAGCAGGTTGAGCAGCCTGCTCCGTCTCGGAGTGGCCGCCGCTTGATGCTCTTGACGGAGTTTAGGGAGGCAGCGGAGCGCAAGACTCACTTCTTGACTAAATATGCCATTGCACGTTGTTACGGGGAGGGCGACAGACCTGGCCGCACACTGGCACGGCTTCTGAAACCCTCGGCCGGGCAATCATACATTTCTTGTATCCGCTCCTCAACTGGGCAGACCCTGACAGGTACCTCAGACATACGGGATGAATTTTTAACATATTACTCCGCATTATACGCGACACGTGTGACACACAGTGAAGACCGTAGGGATTACCTTGCAAAAATTGCTATGGTGTGGCTCGAGAAGTTCATGCAACAGTTTCTAGGAGAGCCATTCTCCACTGAGGAAATTATCAGTGCCATAGATGCCATGAATGGCTCGACTGCCCCGGGCCTGGATGGATTCACTGGCATCTTTTATAAAACATATAAGAACCTCTTAGCGCCATACCTCCTTGAGGTTTATAATGAAGCACTCGAATGCAAAGAGTTACCCCCTACTCTACGCGAAGTGGTAATAATTCTTCTCCCCAAAGCTGGGAAAGATCCGCTCTTATGAGGCTCGTACAGGCCGCTGTCACTCCTAAACCTGGATTACAAAATTCTTGCTAAAATGATTGCGCTGAGACTGGCCTTGTTGCTGGATCGAATTATCTCCCCGACCCAATCAGGCTTTGTCCCTCACAGGCACAGCCTTGAATCTGTGCACATTATTTGCGGTGATGGATAGAATTTCACCTGAGGTCCCGGCGGCTGCAGTCCTACTTGATACTGAAAAGGCCTTCGACTCCTTGGAGTGGCATTTTTTCTTAGAGGTAATGAGGAAGCTGGGCATCCCGAAGGGATTCATCGACCTTACCGCACTGCTTTACACTGCACCTAGCGCTAGGCTTCTACTGAACGGCACGCTGCTGCCCCCCCCCATTTGCTCTTACCAGCAGCACCAGACAGGGCTGCCCACTCTCCCCGCTGCTTTTTATAAGGGCTCTGGACCCTCTGGTCGACACTTTCAGGAGCAACATTTGCATAGAGGTCTCCAGTTCAAAACGGGTCCTCTTCTAGTCTCCCTTTACGCAGATGATATCATTCTATATGTCCGCAACCCTCAGGAAAATTTGGAACCGCACATCAGAGAGATTATCTGATTTGGTGTTTTTTCTGGGCTGGGTATAAACTGGGGCAAGTCGTAAATTTTCCCCCTGACGCCGAGTACTGTTCGGTGGGATTGTGAGTTCCCTCTGTCGTGGTGTGAGGAATCTGCTAAATACTTTGGAGTTCAGATCCACAGAGAAACGGAACAGATTATCCTGCTAAACTATGGCCCTGCATTGCATAGTCTAGAGCAGCAATTAGAACGCTGGCTGAGACTCCCTCTTTCGCTAGCTGGTCGAGTTGCACTTACAAGAATTTAGGAAGGACCACCATTTTTATATCTGTTTCACAACATCCCGCTCCCCAATAGCTTCTTTCGCACGCTTTGATCCCATCTCATCAGATTGGTTTGGGGGGGGCGGGAGGCCCATGGTTAGCTGGGACACACAGACCTTACCGTATGAAAGGGGGATTTGGGGTGCCCAATTTTCAAATTTGTTATCTAGTGGCACAGTGCAGCTTTGCACATTCCTGGTACCACCCAGATGCGTGGATCCCCTACACTAGACCTGAGGCTGACCTAGTGCTTCCAGCTCCCTTGCGCACGGTGTTGCCACAGGGATTTCCCAGAGATCCTCGGGATATTCAAACAGTATCCACCACTAGCTGGGCCTGGCAGAAGCTGGTGTGTGTGACTGGCTGTCGCACCCTACACTCCTCTGAGATCCCCATCATTAACAACCCATGGCTCCCCATCACGGAAGAAAAACTGGTCCAACGCACGCTCACTTCATACTCGCTATACAAGATCGGAGACCTATTCCCAGAGGGTCATGTCTTCTCTAGCACAGAGGAGGGGAGGTTCAGTGAGGCAACATTCATGGATCAATTTATTATCAGCCGGGTTCGTAGGGCGATCAGAGCCAAGATTCCGGAATTCCCATTGGAGCCCGAGTCCGTCCCTCCTCTGACTCTTTTAATTACTAGTACCAGGTGAGATCATCTAATTTCTAAGTTATACAGAGCATGTATGTCCTTAGTCCCTAGCAAGGATGCCAAGATCCGGGAGGCGTGGGAGCGAGACCTGGGACACCCAATTCAGGACTCCCACTGGTCCTTTTGTTGTACTCAGACTAAAGAGGTCTCCCTAAACAGCAGACATAAATTAATACATTTTAAATACTTGTGGAGGGTTTACATGTCCCCGGCAAAAATTAATTCCATCGACCCCAACCGGCCACACACGTGTCTTAAGTGCGGTGGTCCACATGCCCATTTTGCCCACTTGACTTGGAACTGCGCTAAGATTGGGAATTACTGGAGAGCCATTTTCAGATTGTTATAAAAAATGACTCACCTGGACATAGACCCTACGCCTGAGGTCGCCTTGTTGGGATATGTGTATTTTTCCCCAAAAAAGCTGCGCAAATTCACAGCCATTGCCCTTTTGCTTGCAAAGAGGGAAATAGCGATCAAATGAGGCAATAGAGCCTCCCCCACAGTGAAAGCTTGGCTTAATAGCCTCACATTTTGTAATACGAATTGTGAACTTTATGCTACAACCCAACCCTCTGCATTCCGACCCAAAGATATTTGGGGGCCTCTTAAGAGCTATTTGCTGGATATTGGTTCTGTCCCTACCTCACAGCAGCCTGAAGGGATAGTCACCACTGGGGTGGGGTAATTTATGCATTACTAGCTTTCTCAGTTGCTGTGTTTATTATGTCAAGGACAATGGGTGAGGAGTCGTTGGGGAGTACCCTGATATTTAAGTTGATCGGATGTCTGTAATACAACGTATGATGTATATGCTACCCTGAGACAATTGTGCGTTTTATGTCGGAACACATTGTTCTTTGTAAGTATTTCTCTTCTGGCTTGTATTGTCGCAGTGAGTAACCATGCAATGTTTGTAAACCTTTATGGAAAATGATAAATAAAGTTTAAAAAAAAATATGGGATAAGTTATTGACCCAATGAGAGCTCAAAATGGGAAACGTGTCTGATGCAATTTTTCTGTTTGCCAGAAAATTAAAACCGATAATTTATTTAATGACCTTATATAAAGCCAAGTGTGTTTCTGTGGGCACCTATGGGGCGGGTCTATGGGGAATGTCAATTCTACCTGCCTATAAATGGTAGAAATCTTTTTTCTTTGTAGGTTATCATCAGTCCCCACAAGCACCTCGAAATTCATTACGCATTCTGGGGTAAATTTGCTGTATATTGAGGAAAATAATCAAATTAGACCAACTTTTACTTTGGGTGAAAATCTGGAGCTCATCTTTTACCAATTTCTCTCATTTTCTCCTCTCTGATTGTATTGCCCTAGATTACAGCCACAATATTCCATGGCTTGCATACATCAGGAAATCTTTTACACACTTTGGGGGTACCACAATTGTTTTACTCCTCATACAAGATCAATGGTAATTTGAAGGCTTTAATCCATTCTCTGTTTCTTGATAATAGTTATTTAAAATTGTTCCAAAACGTTTTGGGAAATGGCAACAGTGAGTTATCATATGGAGATTGCCCTTCCGGTCAGATCTGGCTTTTATTTGGAATGGATACCTAATTCAGAGCATTGCTTTTACTTAACTCGTTTTAGGTTAAACCATGTTCATTTTTTGGTCACTTATCCTTTACAGGGTAGTTGGTTTGCATCCTTACCGTGTTGTCCTTGTAACGAGATCAGCAAGTAATCATGTTAACATTTCATGTTCTTGTGTAGCTTTTATGCTCTTCGTAGAAAAAAATTGTCATTTTATGCTCTTTTGGCTGGCAATCTGCGAAACTGAGTCTTAAATTTCTACAATGTTTATCGTCTGAATTTGTTTACCACTCCATCATTAGTTTTATTCGTGCTTCCATTAAGATCAGGAAAGATGTGTTCTAATTGATCCACGATTGATAGGAATTCTTTTTCTGTATCATTTATTTTAATATACCTTGAAAGAATTACGTGCTGTGCCTTTTTTAGTTTTCATTTCTTAGCAATTGTAATCTTTTTAAATTTGGTATTTTGTAATGTATTGCATTTTTGTCCCCCTGGAAATTGCTCTAGATGCGTTGTGTATTTTTTCGTTTTAATGTACCCTGATAAAATCTGGTTTCAATCACATCACTTAAATTCATTTGTATTTTTTATTTTTTTAAACTTTGAGAATAAAGCATGTTACATTTAATGCATTCAATTATACAGTTTGACATCTAGTCTTTGGCAGAGTATCATCATGACAATGGCGCATTGAAAATACATGGCAACTTGGTAATTATCCGGACATGCAAACATCATTTTGGGCTGGCACGTATTTAAGTCATAATATCTCCTTGTCATAGAGTTGCAGGTCTGTCATTGTCGGGGATTACGCTAACATTCAGGGCTGTTGGGTCTGGGGTTTGGTCAGGGGATTCCTCAGTGTCATCTGATTGACAGAGGTATGCCACCAGGGGAGCCCAGATATCGTGCGGCCTACTCGCCACAAGCATTAGATTCCAATATTCACTGTGTCTGGCAGTGTGCTGCATCTGCTAGTCAGTATTTGGACAGTGGTGCCGGCTTGCAGCCCCAGTGGATCGCTACCCTGCATCTGGCCAACACCAACAGCATTGCAACCAGTTTGCGGCTAGCGTCTGGGATGTCCTTAACATGTCTCAGTAAACATGTGAGGGGGTCAGGTGTGATGGTTTCGGTGATGATGGCGCTGATGATTTTGTACACATCCTGCCAGTAGTTCGCTACCTTTAGGCATGGCCAGGCCAGGTGTGTAAATGTTGCATCGGGTGCCGGACATCGTGTGCATCTCGCATCCACAGCCAGGCCCATTTTGTGAAGTGACCTTGTGGTGTGATAGAGTCTGTGCAGAAATTTAAAGTGTACCAGGCGCAGTCGATAGTTGGGGGAGAGTCGTTTGGTCTGGTTACAGCAGTATTGCCACTGTTCTGGTGAAGGTCCCTCAGCTAGATCTGCCACCCATGCACAGCGCGCGCGCTCAGTGTCCGCCGGGGAGGCTGCAAGGGTAAGCGCATAAAGCCTAGTGGCAAGTCTGCATGGGGATGTCATGTGGATATATTCAAGTGCTGCGTTTGGCAGTGGGGAGTCTGGGAATGTGTCATTAATGTTTCTGCAGGTTGCTCTGATTTGATAATACAACAAGTTGTCAAGTGGAGTTGTGTTCTCGGGGAGAGGGAGAAACTGTTCATTGGGATAGAGATCAGCGTTGGTACGTATACCCAGTGTCGCAGCCCAACACGCCATACCACTGGTCTGCAGTGGAGGGAAAGAGGGATTGTTTGCTAGTTGCATCGCTGGCGCATGTAGAGCTTTGTCCCCTATGTGTCTATGGATCCCTTCCCACACCCAGCGCATACATTCAACTGTGTTAATTTCACTTCTGGGGGCCGTGTACTGCAGGAACAGTGCCGTTTGAAGCGGCCGAGGGGAGATCAGTCTCAACCGCCACATGCAGTTGGAAGGGCGTTGGGTACAACCAAAAATGAAGGAAACTGGCTTGGGCGCAGTGTGCAGAGAGCTTAAAATTTGGAGCACCCATCCCGCCATGCGAGAAGGGCAGCATCAAGGTTTCATAGGCAATGCGCGGCTGTCGACCGGCCCATATTAAGGTGATCATATTGGAGCATAGTCTTTTAAAGAAATGTGAGGTAAGTGGTAGCGGAATATTTCAAAACAAATAGAGGAGCTTAGGCAAAACCACCATTTTGGCTATTGCAATGCGGCCCGCCAAGGAGAGTGGGAGATTTTTTCATACGAGAATTTTAGTTTCCAGCCATTCCATAGTTTTACAGAAATTTGCTTTCCATGGCTCCTCCGTGTCTCTGCTCAGCCATATGCCAAGATACTTAGTCGGTCCTGTGGCCCATTTTATCGGGTATTCAATGGAGAAGGGCAGTGTTGCATCAGTTAAGGGGAAGAGAATGGATTTACTCTAATTTATTTGTACCCCAGAATAACCTCCAAACCGTATCTCCTCTCGTCATTGGTGCCAGATTGTTCTGTGGCTCGCGTATCTACAATGCGATGTCGTCCGTGCACATGGAAGTCACCTAACTGCGGGTTGAGAACCCAATGCCACGCTGTGTATGGTGCTGTCGCAGCCATGCTGCGAGAGGCTCCATTGCAATAGTGAATAGCATCTGCGATAATGGGCAGCCCTGCCGTGTGCCCCTAGTGATAATTATGGGATCCGTAATTTGTCCGTTAATTTTAATGCGCGCCGATGGCAGTGTGTAGAGTAGCTTGATTTTTTTGAATGAAGGCTGGGCTGAGACCCAAGCGGCCAAGCAGAGAGAAGAGGAAGGGCCATTCTAATGAATCGAATACCTTAGTGGCGTCTAGCAAGGCCGCCACCGCTGGCAAAGAAGGGTTAATTTGATGCATTATAGAGAAGATGGTGCACAGGTTGTGTGACGTGGCGCTGCCCGGGATAAAGCCAGACTGGTCTGGGCGGGCTGTTAAAGTTATAAGAGGGAGGAGCCCATTAGCCAGCAGTTTTGCGTATATCTTATTGTCAGTGTTTATTAATGATAAGGGGCGATACGAATCGCAGCACTGATGCGCTTTGTCATGTTTAAGAATAAGAGTAATCAGTGCCTCTCGGAGAGTGGAAGGAAAATTGGCCGAGCGTGACGGATTCATTATACATTTCGGCAAGGTGGGGAATAAGGATAGGCGCGTATTCTTTATAGAACACGGGCGTCAGCCTATCTGATCCTGGTGCTTTATCGCCCGGGAAGCCAGCGATAACCTTTGCTATCTCCTCGGTGGTGAATGGTTCATATAAGTATTCGCGGTGCTCATCACTGAGCCACAGCAGCTCAATAGTCAAAATAGTCAAAATATTGCTCTATGACATCATGGGGTGTCTCTGCTCCAGCGGTGTAAAGTTGGGAATAAAATGACGAGATTCTAGTGATTATTTCATTGGGGGGGACGTGGTTCTTCCCACAATGTCATCTGATAGTTCTGTTATATATAAGGAGGCATGTGGCTTCCGCAGTAGGTTCGCCAGTTTTCCGAGGGCGGTCACCCTCTCCGTACCGGTGGGCCTGCGCCTCACGGCTGAGGTATGCCACCTCACGTTCAGCTTCAGTGTGGTATTCCGTTAGCTTTAGCCTTATGTCTGCCAATGTAGCGGGGGAAGGGTCAGCGATATATCTTTGGTCGAGTATCTTAATCTCTTCCTCCAGGAATTCTAGGGTGCCTCTAATGGATCTGAGCACCCCGGATTGCTTAGCGATGCTTACCCCCCGGATCACCACCTTAAAGGTCTCCCGGAGGGTAGAGGGCGATTCCACCGAACCAGGGTTCAGTTCAAAGAATTTAGTAATGGCGCTGCGCAGCTCCTCTCTGAATGTAGCACCGCGAAGCGCGTGGGGAGGTAGGCGCCATGCAAACATATGTTGGGGAGTCAACGGGATCCACACGGCCATGCATACCGGGGAGTGATACGATAGGGTGCTTGACAGACGTGGCCCAGCATGTGACAACCTGAGTGTCCACAGGTGTTGGAAACGCAGGTACCTTCGAGTCCGTCAGGGTGAACGTGCCGCCAGGTATCAACTAAAATGTTATCTTGCATAAGGGTACGCAGTGTAGCGGTGGCATATCCACCCCATATCAGCGGGAGGGGGCCGATTGAGGAGATTAGTCTCCACATATGGGTGTAGAATTCAGAGTCGTCTGTGTTCGGGCCATAAACAGCTGCCAGAATTACAGGCTGTGCGTAGAGTCCCAGTATCACATATCTGCCTTCAGTATCTATGCGAGTTTGAGTAGCGCCCCACGGCAAGCCTTTTCTGAATAGTATAGTGACACCTCTTGCGTAGTTGGAGTAGAACGAAGAATAGGATTCCCCCCAGTGTCTCGAGCGCAGTTTAGCGGCGTTGGTGGCTGTGAGGTGTGTCTCTTGCAGAAAGCAGACATCAGTTTTATGCCTAGTGAGATATGCATGTATGAGACGTGCTTTGCGATGGTCATTCATGCCTCTGATGTTCCATGTTAAAAAGGTAACCTCAGTCATGCACAGAGTCCAGTGAGGGTATAATGTGCTGTCCGTGTTAATACCGGGAGACAGTATATCAAAGAGCATAGTATAGCTATCATTGAATGTAATCGGAATCATGTTCAAAAACAAACAGGTGCCACAATTTAACAGAACCCAGGAGCATGAGTTTACCACGCCATACCCCCTAAGAGCTGCCCATCCCCCCCCCCCCTCCCACTCCAACCACCCAACTAGGTTGAGAATCATGCCGCCTCCCACCCAAGGAACCCCAACTTGGAAGGTGCCAACAGAACACAGGAATTATCCGTATGGGGTACGTGGGCTCGGCCAGACTTGCCCCTTGCAGAGAAGGCAGGGTGTCCGAACATTATAATTCGCAGTGAGGAGGAAAACTTAGGATTCTAATTGACAACAATTAAGCAGAAACAAGGCAGTGATGTAAAGTTATGGCACTGTTGCATAGCAGTTTCGAGGCCCACCATAGGTAGGACAGCGCTTAGATCGCCGTTTGCCCGCTAGCAGAGTCAATCATTGTCACTTGTGCAGCCATCTTCAAACGATGCGGGACGATCCCAGGGGAGGGATTTCTGCAGTTGTTTAACAAATGTCAAAGAGGCTTTCGGATCTGTAAAATATCGTGGTTTATCTCCGGAGTCAATTTGCAGCTTGGCAGGGTATAAAAGGGCATATGTGATGTGCAATTGTTGAAGTAATCATTTAGCAGGAAGGAAGTCTCTCCGGGCAGCTTGCACAGTCAAAGTCAAGTCAGGGTAGAAAGAAAGTATGTTGCCTTGCTGCCCGACTGCTCCCATTTCTCTCGCCTACCGAAGAATGGAGTCACGGTCGCGATAATTTAGTAAGCGTGCTATTATTGGTCGCGCTGGGGCCCCTGGGCCAAGAGACCTATGCGCCTGTTCGACAATGAAGAGACCGGATAGGGCTGCGCCAATAAGTTCGCGCAGCAGGGATTCTAAGTAGTCCTTCATTTTAACAATTGCAGTGGATTGAGGAATACCTGTGATGCGGATGTTGTTCCTGCAGGATTCGAGATCTTCGTACTTTGCGCGGATGATCTCTAGGACTTTATCCATCTTCAGTAGTCGTTGTCTATTTTCGGTGCTAGTATCATCTGCATCAGAGACCCTGGCCTCTAGCTGCGTTATATGGGTATGCTGTGAGTCCACCCGCTGTTTGACCTGATCGAGACGGGATGTCAAGTGGTCGATCCTAGAGTCAACGGTCTTTAGGCTGGATTTGACCTCAAGTAATAAGGAGCATATGCGGTCATCTTGCACCTCCGGCGCATCCGTCTGTGTGGCCTGCTCAACCGCCTCATGAGGTGGGTCTCCGCATCTGCCGGTCTTGCGGCCCTCGAAGGTTAGCTTAGGCTGTTTCACATCAGCCTTCCCCATTGTGGCTGCAACGAAGAGGCCCAGCCCAACAAGGAGAGCGTCAACAATGGCAGTGCGCAGCGTTCGCCAAGTGGAGGTTGGATTGGTGAGGTCCACCCAGCAGGTTTCACACGCTTCCACGACTCACCAGCGGCTCAGGTCTAGCAGCTCCTGCGGGCGGCCCAGCAATTAATGTCCACAATACAGGCGCAAGCAGCAGGAGGCGGCCGGGGGTAGCGCTAGCTTGGTGATCATTATCATGGCCTGTAGAAAGTTCTGCCTGGTAGGCCGCTCAGTGTTGGGCCCAGCGTGGTTGTTCCGTCCACTCAATGTCAGCCGGACTGGGGCCAGTGGTGCTGGGCAGGTCCGCGGTCCGCAGACAGGCGCGCTCCGGCATGCTCAGCACTTGTGTAGTCCAATGATGCAAGGGGGAGGGGGGGGGTCTCGCCTCCACGCAAGAGGATGTGGAGTACTAGCGGCCCCGCAGGCATACAATTATAGAGTTACTTTCAGGGGGATGTTGTGATGCGGGGTGCCACACTTCCCAGCTAGGGCAGCATCAGGGTCGAAGGGCTCCCGCGGCGCATGGTCTTCAGCGCCGCAGCACTCGTATTTCTTAGGGCCCAGCCAGCTTAGGCACCGTGCCCACCGTGGCTCGAGTGCACCCCGGGTGCGGGGCTCTGTCAAAGGGCAAGTAAGTCCCGGCAGTTTGCCTCCTCCCCGCTCCTGCACCTTACTTGTTCAATGCTGCGTCACAGTTGTTTTCCGGCCCAGGCACTCAGGAGGTGGCAGGACTCCGGTTACACCGTTGCGGCTCATGCAGGGCCCTGGGAACTGTGTATGCAATCGAGCCACACCGCTGGGAGGCAGAGTCACTTGCCCAGCCCAGCGCGGCCCGCTACAGACAGCGGTGGCGCCCGGATTCCAGGCAGGGGGTGCCAGCACGAGTCCAGACGGGCAACGTGGCCCAGGGCCTTTAATTCGATTCTCGCACGGGTCGGGCCTCCCGCCGCTCCTCTCGTAGGCCGCAGTCCCAACACGGCTGCGGCAATGCCCTCCTCCATCCAGCAGGCCTCCGTGCTCTCAGTGTCCCGGGGCTCCAGGACCTTCAAGAACAGCAGCACCGGTGCTAGAGGCAGTAAGCAGCACAAGCCTGCCTTCTGTGCAGCTGCACCTTCCCGCTGCTAACAGATGCTGGCGGAGTTTCCCGTTCAGCCGGCAGAGCTCGCTCAGAGTGCAGCCATCTTGCCGCTGGCGAAACCACGCCCCCCCAAATTCATTTGTATTTAACGTACTATAATGTGTTTTTAATGGACTTCTGCACATTGTTTGTCTTTCACTTTTGAAGTCTTGTTATTGTGTATTTATGTTTTTTTTTAAATAAAATAAAGTTGCATTTGACTTGAGTCGTCTAAGGTGTGGAAGTCATGAAAGAAATAAAAAAATAGGAGAGAACCTGTTACCTGGGTTATATGCCTCTTTACTCTTTCCTGAGGGTTTGCTATATTTAAAATCTGTCTTTCCAGCAAAAAAAGACCTCAGAGAGTGAACAGTTCCAGAATCCGGAATTGAAGATTGGACAGGTGAAGATGTAGCACCCATTTTGGATTTACTTTGCTAGTCGCTCCAGTTGATCCCTCCAGGGAAGGAAAGTAATCCAGGCTGCTTCGGTTTTTGCGGTGGAAATCACTTTGGTTATTTGTTCATGACTGCTCCTTAAAAGCTACCCGGATTATCAGCTATCAAGATCTTATAAATTACCTTTCTACTGCCAAGTTCCTTTTTTTAATATACACATCTGAGGGAGGAAAACAGAGTATAACCATATAGCAATTATAAGTCCAAAGCGAATGGTATATTGTGCTGGAAGTTCTTCTCTGGGAGTAGCCCCTCCCCCAGGGATGCTTTTAAAGTAAATAAACCCCAAACATGCAACCAACCAACTGAAATGCACAAATTAATGTGCCCTAAGAAATTAACTCCAGTCTGCCCAGAATAGTAGAAGCAGTAATACAGGCCGATCAGAAAGCTGGCTGGAAGGGCAAAGTTGGGCAAGCACAGGCTGATGGCCCACCACCTACCGGGCACAAACACTCCCAATACTCCTAAATCAGGGGTCTCCAACACCTGATTTAGGAGTAACAAGAGCTACTTATGTTTACTGAAAATCACCTTAATCTACTAATATCACTGTTTTTCACATCAAACAAGATTACATTAGTGACCGCCTTATGTAAGAGGCCTGGGCGGAGTTCCGTGAAGTGACCAAAAAATCCTGCCGCGCTATTGCGTTAGGTCGTGCCATTCGTGCTGATTTTTAGCGTCAGGGGTTTGTCCCGAGCTGGAAAATTAGCACAAACAGCACAATGAGCAGCGCAAGTGGGTGCTGCTTCTTTCTGCCACTCGAGAATATTTTCTACTCTAGCGGCAGCTTCATCTATGCAAACAGATGGTTTCTCAACGCGAGCGGTCGCGATCATCTGCGACCGCCTGCTTTGAGAAATCTTGCTGGGAGTTGTTCTAGCGTTGGATTTTCCTCGCTTGCCAACTTAGCGTTGGCAAGCGCAAGTGAGGAAAAAAACTCTGCTCTGCGCAGAGTTTTTGTTTTAGAACTCCGGAGTGTGGAACATTCCGCGAACAGAGCAGAGTTTACCAAGGCCTAATGCAAGATTACCTGCCGTGATCATCTCAGTGCAGGATTGCCAGCAGTAATGTAAAAAAGGCGTTTTTCAATTTGGAATGGCTCTACAATGGTAATATAGAACAGCCACAGCTGCAATGCTCTTGGCACCGAGGCTATAATATCAAGGTTTTAGTAGGTCCTCCAATGCTGCATAATTTATCATTCAAATATACGCTTTAAATATATTTTGTAAATTATGGGTTCTGAAAATACATACATTTTCATCTCAAATGCACATTTTTTCAATTTTTATACATATATTCATTCAACCAAGCAAAAGTTTCTAATTTAGTAGGCTGGACTGCACACAGAAGATATACTCACAGGTAGTTGGAGAGCTACCAGTAACACACAAGCTACTCGTTGGAGAAGCTAGTCCTAAGTAATCCGTTAACAAGAGCTTTTAAGCGTAGTTTTTTTTGTAGATTAGTCACCATGAACCACAGTTATCCACTCACCACAGAAGACTCGCAATGCACTCAGAAGTTGTCTTTTCAGAAAAGGTAGTCTGTATTAAAAACAGCCACTGTCAAATGTTTAGCTTTGAATAGCCACTGCTGCCCCCTCCACCTGATGCCTCAAAGACCTACAGTGCACTGTGCACTAGTTTCTGGTTTTCACCAGTTACCGATCAACAAAATGCTTGCTGTTGCAACTCCCCTCTCAGGTGCTTAGGCTCCAATTAAGCTAGCTCACATACCCTGCTACGCCCCTAACCCCTTGGCTCCCCGGGGGGGGGAGAGACGGCGTAGAGGCACAATAACAGCAACTTGGAGCTGCTCTGGGTCAGTTCAAGTCCATGTAAGCAGAGCAACCAGACTTCGAGCACCAAAACAATAAGCCTACAGTGGTGCGGTGTGGTATAGCTACCTTGGACCTGCTGTCTGGTCTGTGATGGGCGAGCATGAGCACAGCAGTGGCTGACATCAACAAGGCCTTTGGCATTCTGTTTTCACTCTTTGAAGTGTGCCCCTAATGTGAGAAGTAAAACCATAGCAAGCCTGTCAAGCAGCATTTGACACTGTTAAAAAGATGCTCACAGCCCCACCCTGAAGTTTCTGCTAGGCTTAGAGGGGTCTTCCCTACCCATTCAGGTCAGCCTATTGTTTACTCCTGTGAGCCATTTCACATCCATTTAAATGCTAATTACTGGCTGGCAAAAGTGGGAAAGCAAAATGCAAATGGGCCTCCAGAGGCTTTAGGCAGGGAAAAGGTAGTTCTCTAGAAGTACATTTCCCTTAATATTTATCAAAAATCTGACATCACCACTGAATTGGATTTTTGATAACTATTAAATTGTTGTTTAATTATTTTTCTAGCTGTTTCCCAACTCAAATTAGCATTATTAAATGTAATAATGTAACTCGGTGTTTTCCTACGGAACAGCAAGTCTTGCTACAGTGAAAGTAGATTTTGGGGCTTTTTGATTGTAACAACGTGTTTAACATTAAAATTCCTACATGTCCTACTTTAAAAAACCATGCACCCTGCCTTATGGTCAATAAGGCATTCATAGGGGTGACAAATATTTAAAAGGAACGTATTGAGCTGTCAAAAGGTGTTTATAACTGCAACAACCAGACTACAAATGGTAGACTTGCAATCATGTTTGCACTGTAGAGGGGGGCACAATGGATGCGGTGGTCCAGTAGTGACTTTTAACTTACAGGCCATGGATACACCATATACTAGGGACTTATTCGTAAGTTAAATGTACCAGTGTAGTGCCAGAGGCACTCCTAAATATTGGGACCACGTGATGACCTTTGACTACCATTGTTTTAATTGACTTTAGGTGTTTTAATTTACTCTAACTTGAATGTGCTTGGAGATTCTATTTTGTGTCTCCTTGTATCTTCAGAGTGTGAGTGTTTCACACAGTAAGACAGCCTTAGCCTTGCCAGGAACAGAACGTGTAGGATGTGAGTTTGAAAGCATGAGAGAAATGTGTGGAATACTAGTCTGTCTTGGAGTGTAGTGTTATATGCAGCAGTGCTCAAATGTGCATTATGTTGTACATTGGTAAATTAAGTATGTGATGCTATAGGCAGTGGTGCACAAAAGTGCATTATGTTGTACATTAGGAAGTTTTATGACGTTTTTACTATTGGCTTTGACATGCCCTCATTCCATCTTGAATTCTGACTCTTGAGCTCTGCATACACAAGCAGGCCCCCAGGTTACTCATGTTATTTAGGTTATTCATGTTCAAGATTGTTTTCTGTACTTTTGGAGATGTTTTCTACTTTCGCAAGCTTCACTAAGATAAGGGGCTGGAATGTTTAGGAACGCAGAAGAATACGTGAGAACTCCTTTGCCTTTGGAATGCTTGTGGGAGATTGGCCAACTCCACTAAGTTTCCTTGGCGCAAAGGAGGTCTTCTAGGAAACTTCTAGAGCATTGAGATTATAAAACTGGGGTTTCTTGACTTGGAAAGTGGGATTTTGTTTTGACCTGAGAGGCGGATGCATCTACCCAGTGTGGCAGTTCCAGGCTTGATGAGTCTCTTGACCTCAGGGCTGTGAATCCCCCAGTCTGGTGTGGGCTAAGATGAAGTTATTGAAGCCAGTGGGGTATTTTGTCCAGTTATTGGCATTGTGATGTGTATTATTATTATTGCTTGCACATACACCTATATATCTATATACACTTGCATATTGTTTTATTTGAAATCTGGAAAAGACTTTCTGTTAGAGAGTGTTGCACAAATAAAACCCCACGCTTTATTCTGAAAACTGTCTTTTGATGCGTCTCATTTCATGAGTGAAACCCTTTTTCAGGTGTTTTCTTGCTTCACCGTGTGTGCGCCTCCATGAGGGAGTGCTGTATTGCTTTTATTTGGGAGTGCAAAGCAAGACAACTAGTTAGAGGTATGCTGATTTCACCATGTTAAAAGGGGGAGCTAAAACTTTTTCAATGGTTATTTCTGGTAAAGTGCCAGAGTTCTACAACCAGCAAAAATATAGGGACAAAAAAAACGCCAGAAAATTTAAGTGACCCTGAAGAAAGGGCAAATTGTCTACAATTACTTTAATGGGTTGATTTATTTATAGAGAAAGTCCAATTTTGCTTTAACAATGTTATTTTTATCATTGAACTGTGGGCTCTTATAAATGAAGGTGTGCACCTCGGGTAGGTTTGCACCACATGCATTCAGGTTGGTAAGCAGTACGCTGGTCTTTCTTTAGATAAATGGTAAACCATAACTGGTGCTTTTTTTGTGCTTCAAGGCACCTAGGTCTATATGGTTAAACATTTCTACAATGGCCTTGCTGAACTCTTCAAGTGCAAGTTCAATACATCTGCAAAAGTTCCTCAAAAGGACTTAAAGCCCCTGGATGATTTTATGGGGGGATGGGAGGGGGGGGGTTAATGGTTGAAAATGGTATGACCGATCAGTCCAGGTTGAAGGAAAGTTTTCAGACACTAAACAAAGGCTATCTGACATACAAACCAAATATAGTGTGTGACATTGCTCCTGTGCAACTGTTCCTTCAGGATGGGATATAATGTTTTAAAAGATAATGGAATGGGACATCAGCTGAGGTCAATGGTCCTCTTCAGATTGTAGCAACAACAAAATGGCCTGTCGATAAGGTTGTTCGAATAAACCAACAAGCTCATACTGAATTCAGTCATGTCAAGCTATCAGACAGCAAGGGGTGAGGGGTCTTATCCAGTAAGACCTTCAGATCAGAGGGTGATTTTGTTGTTAAGTAGTAGAAAAAGGTGTCCAAGGTAGCCTGTACACCAGAGGTCTTCAAACAGTGGGACGTGCCTCCCCCCCTTTTTACCCCCTTGGGGTCCATGGCTGCATTCGCAGGGGCACACAAATGCGTCTGCAATTACTTGTAAATGAAGGTAGCCTGGAAGCGTTTATCTTTTCCAGGGTGACTTCATTTGCATGCAATGGTTGAGGTGCAATAAAAGTGTGGTGTGGGGGACTTTAATAATAAGTGCCATGGGGGAAGGGGCAGTTAGTGTGGAGAGGGAGTAAAAGAGGTGGCTAAAAAGAACAAAATAGTCTGCATTTTGATTTCACCTTCAGTTAACCGCATACAAAATAACACACTTTAAATGAAAATCGCTGGGAAATGTGCTCTCAGGCTATAAAACCTCACTTGGTTAATGCGAGATCTGCAGATGTAAGTGTGTGACCAGAGTCACAGAGTGACATCCTGATTGTTGCAGGGAGGAATAGGACTTGTTTATTTATAGTGCTTCAAGATCCGAGCCTGTGAGAGAAAGCAATGTGAACATGCCTTGATTTTAAAACTGCATTACACAGAATGAATTATGCTGCTGCAAAATGTAGTGATTAACATAAAACAAGTGATTTAAAAATAAACACAGGAACTTTCAAAATAACTTACAAAATAAGTTACCAGACTGTATCTAGAGCAAATACTTTTGTAAGTGCCTATTAAAAGAACACATGCCAGAACTCCACTGACATCACCTTTAGATTACCTCTCAAAAAGAATAAATATTTGTCACTATGAAGTTTCAAGTGATTTCATCAATTAAAGTTAATGCTGGCTCCAAAGTAGTCTTTATATTTGGTGCATGCATTTGCATTTCTTTCAGATAGCAGGCGCCCGATGAAAAGGCATGTGTCTTCTTAGCTCTCTGTCCCTTTCTTGGCTTCACAGCGCAGGAACCCACCGTCCCCACCCCTTCCCTACTATGAAAAGTGGGTGGGGGACGGGACATATTCCTTGCTAGCATCAGGGCCCAGGCGAACCTTGCTGCACACTGAATAGGGCCCAAGAGGAGGAAGGCAGTGCTAGGTGTGTGTTTTTTTGTTTTTCCCCCCCAAAAAGCAGAAGGAAGCCTGCTTTGGGCATCGGGCCTAGGAGAGATGTCCAGGCGGAATGGGCAGAGTAGACTGCTTGCTTCACAGAGCTGTAGGTATCATTGGTGCTGCAGAATTATGACTGTTCTACTATATTTCCTTTCTTGCATTAGAGGACCAGTGCATACTTGTTGTTCCAGTGTTTGTTTGGGCCTCGGAACAATAGCACATGGGAGGGAAAAATTGAAGCAGAGGAGGCACATTGGTTTGGGCATCAGAGAGATGGTTGGGAGAGGGTTGACCGGAGATAGGAGTCCATGTTGTTAACAATGGGCAGAGGAGACAGCCTTCTTCACAGGTCAGTAGCCATCACTAGGGAAGCAGGTGCAATGGCACTGGGGCCCAGGGGTCTGAGGGGCCACTGCATCACAATTATGAATGTCTTACTTTAAAAAACCTGCCATGGAGGGTTATTTCCCTTGCTATCATTAGGGCAGGGGGCACATGCAGGAGGAGCTCATTCTTTTTCGAAAACGGACAGGCGGCACGTTTCAAAAATGAGGTGATGGTTTGGCATGGTGGGGAAGGGGTGAAAGAAGAAGAGGAGATCGCCTGCTTCTAAGCGTCACAGCTATCATCAGGGCAGCAGGTGTAGTTGCATTGGGGTCCAGGAGTGCAAGGGGCTCACAACACCCCAATTATGGGGAGTAATTGTTTTGGTCAATTCTGTTTGACGCATTTGCTCTTCAATAAGTGTCACATTTGGTGTGGATTCTGAGCTATAGAAAAGCATACTGAAATGATCTCATAATTCCCATTCTCTGAGATCAGCCACCCCTCTCCCCCCCCAATCTTTGCAATAAAATTCTGGGGAGGGGGCGATTTCAAAACATTTTGCTCAAGGGAGGCAGAGTGCAAAAAAGTTTGAAAACCTCTGCTGTAAAGATATCTGAAACCAGATTGGGCAGCATCAAGAGGCCTTTTTACCAAAATAAGGCTCATTTAGATAGAACGAAAGAGTAATTGAACTGAATAGGATCTCTGAAACTACCCGTTGCGGACAAGCTTGATTTCAGCATCTTCTAAGGCAGTGATATCCACGCCTCCTCCCTTATTCATGGAACAAATTTGCAAGATAATATTTAACCTGCTGGCACTTGGATAACAACTCAAAGTCTAATGTACCTTTCAGGGTATTTAGATTATGAAAGCAGTTTCTAACTGTTACAAATTTTCCTACTTTTTTTAATATTACTCCTCAACTGTTTACTTTGAACTCTCAATGGTTCTGCCTGTTTGTGTTATCCTTCCTTGTATGGTATGTTATCACCAGAAAGAATACACTGTCATATGGGCTGAATGGACCCTGTACGCTGGTGATCCTTTGTGGAGGATTATTTTAACCCCACCTATGACCGGGGAACCTCATATTACTTTCATGTTGGGTGGGTGTGAACAGACGCAGTGAAAGAGCCAGCTCAACGTACCTCAAGGGTATGGCTCAATGAAGGAGTTCCAGTTTGGGTGCTCACTTTCAAGTTGTTCCCTCATATCCTTCCCCATATTTCGGTTACTCATTTTGACATAGGCCCTCTCTCCGCCCCACATCCTGCTTAATGACACTCAGACCCAGCCAACCCCCAGATCACTTTCTTCCTCAGGTCATTACTCTTCTATTAGGAACTGGTGTAGATGTCCGATTATTGTGCAATGCAGCGCGAAGTAGTGGCTCGTGCATGGGCAAGTGGTCAACCAGAAGTGGAGACCAACAAGAACGGTCTTTGAGGTGGTGGTGGTGGTGGTTGGGAGGAAGCAAAAAGCACTTTGGGTTAGTGGCTCTGGGAAGGGTCCCAAGATAAGATGGCTCCTCTGGACAGGCTGGGGCACTGCAATAGTGTGGGAGTTCAAAGGGAGGGTCCAGAATGAGCTGAAATTCTCACATCAAGCTGGGGGCCTGGCTAGTGGGGTTGCTGGTTGGGCAGCCCAAGGGTAGAACCATACAGATGAGAAAGATCGGAAACATTTGAGAAGTCTATACAGGTAATTCATGCGGGCAGCCGAGTTGCCTGGTGCATGTTTGACAGACAGCTACAGCTACCTGAGGCAAGGCATCAGAGTTTTGAGACACCTCTATTGAAAGAAATTGGTCCAGGTCCAAATCTTTAGTACGCTAGATTTGCACTCCACAATCAGATTTATAACATCATTTTACCCACATGTGGTCTTAAGAAACACCCAAATTAAGCCTGCAACATATCAACACACATCTCCTTCCACACTGATGTCCTTCATTTCTCCTTTCACACAGACATAACTAGAAACCGGGCCCCACCAACTATGTAGAACTGAAAAATGTAAACATCTTAAATGGGATTAGAAAAAAGACTTACTAAAAAGGCCATTTTATTTAGGAAGAACACATGATTTAAGCCTATACAATACTAGCTGGCGTAAGAGTAGCAAATCTGCTCATTCTTTTTTGTTTGTTTTGTCTATACACTTCCCGTTCAGGAAAGCGCAAGAACTGTCCACTTTGGCTTAATACAGATTGAACCTGTAATCAGAGGAGACGTATTGGACATTCTCTTGGAAGAAAACGATGCTTCTGCAAATAAAGGATATAAAAACACAGGCAAGAAGAGACCTCCTTACACTGTGTCACTTGTTTCTAATCACTTGTGAGCAGTGCCCATGTGATCCAGGGCTTCCTTTTTTTCTAGATCTGCGATAGGTTTGCATGCACATGTTGAATTGCTATACAAGGAAACATTCAGATTTATTTACAGTACTTAATTATAGATAAAAGCCTGCTCTCCCTAGTCATGTCAGATAAAGGAAATGAGGCACAGGGAGATTAAATCTGCCAAGGAACCTACAATTTGATTAAGTGGTGAATCCGAGATTATCAGTATGGTTTCATGCTTCCAAAGGTCAAGAGCGAATCCTCTAGGACCACAACTCCATCTTCAATGAAGCAGCAACACCCTTGGTGTGAGTGCACAAACGCCAAAAGGCGAATGACTCGATCCAGAAGATGGCCCTAATCATACTGCAGGAAGGAATAAAGTGGGACAGATTTCAGTTTCTCTGCCCCCCGGAGGCTCGTCAACTCTATCAGAACCAAGCACTCAAGAATTTCAGCCCCCCGTTTCTTCATGAGCTGACAAGATGCCCACAAGGTACCTACAAAGAAACAGAAACTTTAATAAGTAGGGTGCAAAAAGACAACATATAAACAAAGCATGGGCACTTTCCCACAGAGGAGAAAGGAAAAGCATCATAGAAACAAACCATGAAAACCAGAAGCTATGATCATTCCAAAGTGCACTTCTATAACTCATCGGGAGTAAACGAGGTAGGTGCATGAGACAAACTGAAATCAGGCTTGCAGCACGAACCTGACCTTTTTTCAACAGCTAAGCATGGCTGGCCAACCAACACATTAGCTCTCTTGTAGGTATTTCTAGTTATATAGCCCAGGAGTTGCAAATTATGGGGAGAAGAATTGCGAGACAAGATTGTGGACTTCAGGCGGTGATTCATATAGCTGAACTACACAATTACATTTCACACATTTACAATTGCAATTCACACATGTACATTTTTAGGAGGAGGGGGGGGGGGGTCTGATTTACCTAGAACCACACGATTCAAAATAAAATTCTAACATTCAGGATTCAAATCCAAGGCCAGTGGCGGTGTGTCCATTGGGGCGCTGGGGCGTTGCCCCACTAATGCCACATGGCCATATTCTTCATGGCCACATCACATTCTTCCTCGTTACAACACTTCTTACTGAAGAATTCGGGCCGGCTGGTCACCGAGGCAGTCAGGACGCTGAAGGGGGTGGGGCAGCACTGCAGGGTTTGACTGACAAGAATTAAGCAAGGGTGCGGTGGTCTAGTAGCGCAGCAGCAATAGTGCGCATGTTCGGTTTTGGGCTGGTCATTTTTCCGACCAGCCCGAACATGCGCACTAGCCTGCACACATTAGGAGAGCGAGGGTTGCTTCATGCCGCAGCCCCCGGTCTCCTAATGGGCGGGGAGTATCCCTGCTCAAGCCAATCCTGGCGCTGCTGGAGCAGCGTTTGGATTGGCTGAGAGGCACGCGTTCAGTTCACCGCGCAGTCCTGAGGCATTGGGTGATTCAGCAGGCTGTCTGGTGCGGTCGCGGCGTCCCGTAAGTACACACTACATTCATTTCACGCTCGTTCGGGGGCACAGGAAAGGAAGGCACAGTGCGAATTACGACTAAGAGATTAACTCGTATAGGACGGATTCATTAAATTGTGTTTTAGTACCAAGGCATAGAGGCACTCTGAAACCTGGTTTAATCTATTCTCACATTCCGGCTCGAAATGTTCTGTTTGTTTTTGCGGGACTTGGCCGTGTTAGTGTTCCTTGGCGCAGTGAGTGGAGTGGGCGCAAACTGCATGCTCTGCTTAACACCCGAAGCCCCCGTGAGGGCTCTGCAGCTTTGCCTCTACGAGGGGTTGTCTGAGAATTAATGGCACCATTTGCAGAGCATGAGTTTGTCAGTTGGGCAGACACTGGGGAGAGAACGGCAGTTTCACTGAATAGCGGACTGCCGAGAGGAGCATTCTTGACCAGGCTGGGAACTTACACGAGAAAGTGTTTTATTGACGTGATTTATTGATTGACTGCGAAGGCCAAATATACGGACTATGTTGGCAGGTTACTGGGATCTGGCTGGGCGTGCATTACTGGGAAGTTGATTGTCAGTCAAACCACATTAACAAATGTTTCTGTGCTCTGCTTAGCGCACCAGACAATTCTTTTCTTGTTTAGTAAGTTTGTTAGAATGTTTAGGTTTTTTTTTTGTATTAAGACGACAACTCAGTACAAAAATTATTTTTTATCGTACGAGTTACAAACTAAAATTTGAAAAGCAGACATGAAAGTCCAGCTATTCCTCCCCAGTTGGCCCTCTGGGTCACATACTAAGGGCTCCGTTGGCAGTACGATGTTCATGCGAGTCAGAAGGCGTACCAGCGCAAACCATGGACTGAATTTTCAGGGATGGCATTTAACTTATTGTTATAAAAGGAGGAGTTATTACTATGGCTCTGTATGATAAAGCATGGCTGAAACTTAGAAGTGTGGATCCAGCGAACCTCTCCACCCCCAATTCTTGAATTGGCTAGTAACAACGTGGTGTTTTTTTTGTCCCATTATACACTTCTAGTCGAAATTCAGTAACGGTCCAGCGCATGCGTCCTTCGTGAATTTGACAAATCGATTATATATTTTTTCAAAATATAGAACTACTTGAAATCTAGCCATGTCAATGCATATACGCTAGTGCGGAATATTAATAAATGCTCGGCTCTTGATCCATATGATAGGAAACACGTCTGGATATTTTTCTGTGGTGTGCTCTAGAAGTTACGCTGCTCACCTCGGAATCTATATGTGCCTTAAATCATAAACATGTGTAAAATAGTTCAGGAGCATCCCTACCACAGTCACATCTTGCTTTCTGTAACTCGGTCTCAACTGGACCCACACACCATACTGTTCTATGTGCAGGCTTAGATGCCCTGCTACAATAACAATCCTCTCCGTAAAGTGTGTCGCTGCTCTTAGGTGCGAGGAACATGCTGCGCTTAACAAAGTAGTTAATATGTCTTTTGGGTTCTCGGTAGTGGATATGCAACTGTTGATCTGCTTTCTGCAAATGTGTATGTTGTTTGTGTTTTGGATATCTCTATACATATACATATACATATACATATATATATATATATATATATATATAGCCCAGGAGTTGCAAATTATGGAGAGAAGAATTGCGAGACAAGATTGTGGACTTTAGGCAGATATATTGCCAACTGTGGTTTTCCACCATTTGCAGCGATTTACACTTTCCATTGTTTACATGGTTCTATGCGATTTTGCACATTTCCGCTTATGAAATGTTTAATAGGCTGAAAGGTAGTCTCTTTCTATTAATATGACTCCCAGTGCTGGGTTATGTATAAGATGTTATATTTCAACTATGAATTTGATAACTGCCCATTTATGGTTCTACGCTTTTTTATCACATCATTTGCGATATTTATTTAAGGAGGTGGTATATTTTACCAATGAATTTGATAATTATTCATTTATGGTTTTTATGCCTTTTTATTATATTGCAATATTTATCGCTATGAACTACCATGTATTTATTTAGTGCCAGTATAGATTTTAGTTCTTGCTAGAATTTGGTAGATGCACTAACAAACGAAAAACAGACTAATCATGATGTGCAATTATGTGCTAGTAGCTCTTTTATGTCTATACATCACGTGGTTGGAAAGCAAAGCATATTTAAAAACATGGCGAACTGCGTGTCTCCATATGTGATCAAGGACAAGTGCTGTCCGAAACGCGTCATAACTGAGGAATAAAGAACAATGCCATACTTCCCAGTGGTTCGTGTCTCTTCTCGCCGGAAGGAGGTTTGGAGAGTCGAAGTGTTTCTTGGATACGATTACGGAAGTTGGTTGCTTCCATCTACGAACCCACTCCCGAGAAGCTGGCAGCCGCTCTCAACCAGAGTTCAGTGGATCCGAAAGGAATTTTTGCGGCAGCCCCCTAACGCAGCTGGTAATCTCTACACAGGCCAGGAGACGACGAGGTCGGAGGACCGGTCGGCAGCGGTTTTCTACGGCGGTGAGTTGACCGGCGAGAGGCGTAGGTGGGGAGGAGTGGAAGCCATTGCTTTGGCTGACAGATCGAGATTGCCAAAGCACAATATTCACACACATTTACCTCAGAATGTTAGCAGATGCAGTTCGCGAACGAGAGGCAGCGGCGGAAGAACTCTTTAATAATCTGCCTAAAGCGTCTACGAGTGGCCAAGGTTCCAATACCACTACCACAACCAAAGATGGCGACGCTAAAACGCTTTTAAAGAAATTGGAAAAATGTATGCGGAACGAAATAACTAAATGGTGGGAACACAAATCCCTAACAAAATATGAGGAAGTGGGTCGTATCCCACGGGGACTAAGAATCCTATTAGCACCAAGTTTTGACAACCCTAATCCGAGTATGTTGAAAGAATGGGGTGAAAGCAATTTGGTGGCATCCATGAACCTGGTGAGTATACTGGTGAAGTATGCTGAAATTGATCGACAAGCTTTGATTTTAGAAATTGAGAAAATCAATGAGCATCTGAGCAAGCTTGAACCAAACGAGTTTATAGTGAAGACAAGAAAAGAAATACAGGAACGTCTGACTAAGCAAGAGGAAAAAATTAAAATACGCAAGGCATTCAAGTTCTCCCGCGATAAAACGGATTATGAGCAAGGTCGTATTTTTACGTTCGCACGTAAATACGAGAATGCAAAGAAAATTAAATTGAATGCTAAACCAACAAATTCTGCAGCAACTTCGGCACAACGCTCAGATAATATTATGAATGAAACCTCTTCCAATTTAGATGGCGACTCACTTACCAGCGACATGTCATCAGAGAGTGGGAGTATCAGCAGCATTGGCGAATCAGTAGAAACTAGAAAACTCGATGTAGGAGAAGAGATTGATTTTTAGCTTCGGATCGTCGCCAAACCCTGAGACCACGCAATAAGAATAGGCAGACAGAACCAGAAGAAACGCAAGGAGAAGGGAAAGGCGTAAAAGGAGGAAATGTAAAACCAAAAAAGACACAATGGCGCAGGAAATGAAGGCAGATGATAATACCATCATCAATCTTTCCTCCATGGTGTTGACAGAGGCGGAAAAACAACTACTGTCATTGGGTTTATCCTTCTGCCCAGTCAGCGATTTTAATTATGCACGCACGAGAGTGGACGTTTTCTGTTTTATCCGAAAGTTGAAGCTCAAAAAATTCTTTGCTATCAAAGAAGGGTTAAAAGAAGTACAACAGATAAATACTAATATGGATCGTACCAGTACCGAGCTTCAAGTGTCTGACATTACGACGCTACTTACCAAGCATGATCTCAGCAACAACATCAATGCGACAGATCAGGAGCCTACTAATTGTCAGTCAACACAAGAACGACTCTTAGATGCCAACATCAGACAACGGGGAGCAGGCATGAGTCCTTTTAAGCCCAGATCTAATTTCATCCCAGCCATGCCTAAGGATGCTATAGATATCTTCCATGAGTGTGTCACGGAGGATATTAAAAGATTACATCATCAAGTCAAACACAAAAAACGCTCTAGAAATTACCAAGAATTACAGTACACCAGATTGATGAAAAAACTGAGTGATAATCATGAGATAGTTGTTACAAAATCTGACAAGGGCGGCAACATAGTGATTTGGCCGCAGACAGAGTATTTCTTGGAAGCCCGCAGACACCTTGATGATCAGGTCTGCTATGAAAGAACTAACTACAAACAATACAAGTTAGCCAAAGAAGCCTTGAAAAAGAATCTTCTACAATGGAAAAGAGAGGGTGTTATCTCCATGGAAGAGTACCAATTCTTAAATGTAGAATATCCAGTACTACCGAGACTATACTTTATCCCTAAAGTCCACAAGAAGACCTCTCCGATACCTGGCAGACCGATCATTTCAGCCATTAACAGTGTGGGGGAACGTGCTACGCAATATGTGGACTTCTTTCTGCAAGGCTTTGTGAAACGGCTTCCCACCTATGTGAAAGACACAGGAGACTTTCTTAAAAAAGTGCATGATATCCAGTGGGCAGATGATTTTATGTTTATCACACTGGATATCGAATCGCTATATACAAGCATCGAACACCACTGGTTTAAATGCAGTTAAATACTTTTTAGGCACTAGGCCTTTGGACTGTTACAACCACAATAAGATGCTGTTAAGTTTAGTCTCGTGGTGTCTGCACAACAACTACTTCATATTTGGTAATGACATTTACATACAAAAGAGGGGTGTGGCGATGGGGGCCTGTTTCTCCCCCAGCTATGTATGTTTGCATGTCGGCTGGTGGGAGGAACGGGTCCTCAAGCGCACACACTCTGCAGAGTTTGCAAACCATGTACAATACTGGCTAAGGTATATTGATGATGTTTTTATTGTGTGGAAAGGGGTTGAAAAGAGTGCTATTGATTTTATTCAAAACATTAATATGAATACTGCTACTCTCAAATTTACCTCTCAGGTTAGCAAAGAGAGCATTGAGTTCCTGGATGTAAGGGTGTACATTAAGGATGGCAAAATAGCCACCACACTACATAGAAAAGTCACTGCTGGAAATTCCACGCTTCATGCCAGCAGTGCACACCCAAAACATTTAATTAACGGAAAGAAAGTGGGCAAAGTGATGGTCTGCCCGATGTATAAGGGCGTGACAACCTTTGGCAAGAAAGAAGGACGGGTCCTTAAAACCACCTTGTCCGGATGAACAGAAAGGAAAGGAGGTTTAGAAGAAAGAGCCTGGAGCTCACTCACTCTTCTGGCAGAGGTGATAGCTACCAGGAAAGCCGTCTTTAGAGTAAGAAGACGTAAAGGACAGTTATGAAGGGGCTCGAAGGGAGCGCACATCAGATAGGTCAAGACAAGATTTAAGTCCCATTGAGGCATTATGAAAGGCACGGGAGGAAACGTGTGTGTAATGCCTTTCAGGAAACGGTTAACAACCGGGGACTTAAAGAGAGAAGGCTGATCTGGAAGCCGGAGAAAGGCGGAGATGGCCGAAAGATAACCTTTGACAGTGCCCAGAGCAGAGCCCTGCTGGGCCAAGGATAGTAGGAACAGAAGGACCTCAGAAAGAGGGGCAGAAAGGGGATCCACAGACTTCTCTGTGCACCATGCCACAAACTTGTTCCACCTGCAGGCGTATACCGTCTTAGTGGAGGGACGCCTGGCTGCCAAAATGACATCACAGACTTCGGGAGGAAGATCGAAAGCTGTCAACTGTCGCCGCTCAATCTCCACGCATGGAGGTGGAGGCTGGACAGGTTCGGGTGGAGGACCGTCCCCTGCTGCTGCGACAGAAGATCCTCCCGAAGAGGCAGTCGGATCGGGGGATCGATCGCCATGTTGAGTAGCTCGGGATACCAGTATCTTCGTGCCCAATCCGGAGCCACAAGGATGACCTGGGCCCGGTCGCGCCGAATCTTCTTCAGCACTCTGGGCAGAAGTGGTATAGGCGGAAAGGCGTACAACAGACCGCAGCTCCACTCGCAAGGAAAAGCGTCGCCTAGCGAGTGCCGCCTTGGAAATTCCAACGCGCAGAACTGATGACATTGCGCGTTCTCTTCGGTGGCGAATAGATCTAACCAAGGCTCGCCCCACTGCAGAAAGAGACCTTGCGCCACGTCCAAGTTCAGACGCCATTTGTGATCCATCAAGCACCGGCGGCTGAGTTCGTTGGCCCTGGCGTTCAGAGAACCTGCCAGGTGTTGAACCACCAAGGTAATGTCTTGATGTTCCAGCCATGTCCAGAGGCGCAGAGCCTCCTGACAAAGGGTCCACGACCCCACCCCGCCCTGTTTGTTGCAATACCACATGGCGGTGGTGTTGTCCGTGAACACCTGCATTACACCTCCCTGGACAGAGGGAAGGAATGCCTTCAGTGCAAGTCGGATCGCCCGTAGCTCCAAAAGATTGATATGGAGCCGGGACTCCGCCGGAGACCAGAGGCCTCTGATCTCCGCCTCTCCCAAGTGGCCGCCCCATCCCAGGAGGGACGCATCCGTCACCACTGTGTGCTACGGTTGGGGAAGGGAGAGGGATCTGCCATTGACCCAATCGCGATTCGTGAGCCACCACTGCAATTGTTGTGCAGTGCCCTCCGAGATCTGGACAAGATCGGACAGGTTGCCCTGATGCTGTGCCCACTGGAACTTCAGGTCCCACTGCAGAGCCCGCATATGCCACCTGGCATGTTGCACTAGCAGAATGCAGGAGGCCATCAGGCCCAGGAGCCGGAGGGTCATCCTGACTGAAACCCGGGATAGAGGCTGAAAGATCGGAATCATAGCCTGAATATCCCGGACTTGCTGCTCGGGATGATAAACCCGAAACTGCGTCGGATCCAGAACCGCTCCGATGAAGGGGAGCTTCTGAGAAGGACTCAGGTGCGACTTTGGCACGTTGATGGAGAACCCCAGCAACTGCAGGAGGTCGGCCATAGTCTGAAGGTGGGTGACGACTGCCTGGGGCGAGCCCGCCTTCAACAACCAGTCGTCGAGGTAGGGGGAAGACTGACACCCCCGACCTGCGCAGATGAGCTGCGACCACCGCCATCACTTTCGTGAACACCCGAGGGGCGCTTGTAAGGCCGAAGGGGAGCATGGTAAACTGAAAATGCTCCTGGCCTACCGTGAACCGCAGGTAACGCCGGTGGGCCCGCCGGACGGGAATGTGAAAATATGCGTCCTGCAAGTCCAACGCTACCATCCAGTCTCCAGGGTCGAGGGCAGCCAGGACCTGAGCCAGAGTCAACATCTTGAACTTCTCCTTCCGGAGGAAGCGATTGACGTTCCGGAGGTCCAAGATGGGGCGCAAGCCCCCCTTGTCCTTTTCGGGGACCAGAAAGTAGTGGGAATAACATCCATGTCCTACTTCTGGCCCAGGAACGCGCTCGATGGCCCCCTTGGCCAAGAGGGCCGTGACGTCCTGTCGGAGAAGCGCTAAGTGATCCCCCGACATGCGGTGGAACTGAGGTGGCATGGATGGGGGGGCAGACTCGAAGGGGAGGGAATAGCCCCTTTGGACGATTTGTAGCACCCAGCTGTCCGAAGTGACAGAGCGCCAGTGGGGGAGGTGATATTGAATCCTGCCGCACACCGGCGTGGGGTGCACCCCAAAGCGCGGACTAGGAAGGCTTTGAGGCGGATGCTGCAGGAGCAGAGGTGGGCTGACCCGCACGCTGGCCCCCTGTGCCGCCACGGCGGCCACCACGCCCGTGGCCGCGCTGAGGCTGGTTCTGCGCAGGCCTTTGGCTGAACGGACGTGTAGAGGCGCCCCTGCCGCGGCCACGAAAGGAACGAAAAGTAGACGTGGCCGGGCGGGTGGTGGAGAGACCCAAGGACTTGGCTGTAGTCCGAGAGTCCTTAAAACGCTCCAGCGCACTGTCTGCCTTATCGCCAAAAAGGCGAGTACCATCAAAAGGCATGTCCATGAGGGAACTCTGGACATCCCCCAAAAACCCCGTGGACCGCAGCCAGGCATGTCGCCGCAAGGCCACTGTCGTGGAGATGGCTCTTCCCAAAGAGTCCGCGGTGTCCAACCCACACCGAATGGCGAACTTTGCGGCATCCTTCCCCTCTGCAACAGCTTGGGAAAGCACAGCCCGAACCTCTTCGGGGCACTGGGGCAGACTTTGCGCCATCGTGTCCCACACAGCGTGAGAATAGCGGCCCAAGAGGCATGTGGTGTTGACCGACCGCAGCCCCAGGCTGGCAGAGGAAAACAACCTTTTGCCAAGCTGCTCCAGCTTTTTGGATTCCTTATCCGGCGGAGCGGTAGGGAATGCTGTTTGGGAAGTGGAAGCCTGAATGACCATGCTCTCCGGTGTCGGATGAGTTGTCAGAAAGGCAGGGTCACCCGGTGCCGGGCGGTGACGTCTGGCCACATTTTTATCTACAGGGACCCCTGTGGCTGGCCTAGACCAGGTACCCATTAAAACATCCGTCAAGGCCTCATTGAACGGAAGCAGAGGTTCCACAGAACTTGCTGTAGGCTGAAGCACCTCAGTAAGGAGGTTAGTTTGGAGGGCAACAGTAGGCAATTCAAGGCCAAGAGCCTCAGCTGCTCTACGGAGCACCACAGTGTAGGTTGTGCCTTCCTCCATGAGAGTGGAAGGAGACACAAACCCAGGCTCAGAGGAGAGGTCAAGGCCACTGGCATCCTCTGAGTCTTCTGCCCACTCCTGTTCGAACTCACACTGCCGTGCAAGAGGGTCCTCCGACCCCTCCCAGTCCTCCTGTTCCACAACAGCCCGAGGCACAGGCTGCAACGGCGAGGGAGGCACAGGGGAAAACAAATGCTCCACCGGCGCCGAGAACGGCGCCGGTCGACGCCGCTCTGAGGCCCAATCGGGGTCCCAGGATGGAAACGCAGGCAAGGGCGGAGGTGGGATGAACGGCACCGGGAAGGGAGCCGCAGGGGGCGCCGGGGCCGGAGCCGCCGGAGGACCCTGCGGCGCCGGAGCCGCCGGCGGAGGACCTCAGGGCGCCTGGGCCGGAGTTGCCGGCGGCGCCGGCAGCAACCAAGGGCCCCCAAAAGGAACCGCGGGGACCGAAGGCGCACCGGCGGGAGCCCTAGGCCCGAAAAGGCGGTCCATGGCAGCAAGAAACTCTTGCACCTGGGCCGGAGTCGCCGACGGACCCGGGTATGGCGGGTAGGCCGCGGGACTGACAGGCTCCAACGGAGCCGCGGGGGAAGGACCCCGGGCCCCCTCGTCCGAAGACCGACGGGGGGAGGTCGGAGAGCGTACGCGCTTCTTCGACTTCTTTTTATGACATCGCTTACCCGAATCCGAGGGTGAAGACTTGGACCCCGAGGAGCGATGATGGTGACTCAGCGGTCGGTCCCTCGAGCGACCCCTGGACCTGGAACGGCGCGGAGACAACTGTCTGACCTCCAGCAGCTTTCGGGACCGCTCCCGCAAAGCCTTCGGAGCCATGGCCAGACAGTCAGAACATGACCGGGAGTCATGGTCGCGCTCTAGACAGTAGAGACAGACGCCATGGGGGTCGGCCACCGACATCGTACGGCGGCAGGCCCCGCAGGATTTAAACCCAGGCATCCCTATGTGGCACCAGGAGTCAAAATATAGAAATTAGAGACAAAAGTCCCAAAAAACAACTAGTCAAAAAGTGATAAGGTACGTGCTCTAACTGAATCTGCGCTTGCTGGCGCGGAAAAAGAAAGAACTGACGTCAGCGCGCATGGGTGGCGCCCAAGTAGTCTCCGTGACGTCATCTCGGCGCTTACGACGCCAGCGACGAACGTGGAGCCGCACGACGCCACCTACCGACGCGCAGGGGTACTGCTGACGAAAAACTTTCCGGATCCAGTCTGACGCCTGGGGATATTCTAAGGTAAGGAATCTATCACTAACGTGTCTCTTTCAGATTGCTTGAAATACTTTGTTGTGGCTGCCATTCCCAAACTCCGGAGAGGAGGAGACAGGGAAAGGCTGTTGCGACAACTGGAGTCTAAAATGATCCTTGAGCTAGACAGTAAGTCTCCCAACGGGCTTAACAACACGGAGGATCTGCATTATTTCCTGTAATGGTTCAATGTGATGATAGGCGAATTAGCTGCATGGAATATGAGATTAATTTTCTTTCTGATGTCCCTCCATTATGTTCCACTTATGATGTGATGGCAGTACATATTATTTTATTACTGATAGACATTTTATGCTGCGCCATTATTCCATCATGGCTTGCACAATGACTTTTTTAATATTACCACAAGTGTATTTTGTGCATTTTTTTCTAATTTTAGCACTTGCACTTTATTAGGTCAGTTTGACCTGAGGTAGCACCTTACTAGGCACATAGCACTTTCACTAGTCTGTATAGTTTGCACAGTTTCAGGGGTCTGCGCAGTTGGATTTTCCCTCTTGATTAGTATTGCGATTATATTATTGCAAGAGTAAGGGATACATTTGTAATTGCATTTATGCAGATATATTGCCAACTGCGGTTTTCTACCATTTGCAGCGATTTGCACTTTCCATTGTTTACATGGTTCTATGCGATTTTGCACATTTCCGCTTATGAAATGTTTAATAGGCTGAAAGGTAGTCTCTTTCTATTAATATGACTCCCAGTGCTGGGTTATGTATAAGATGTTATATTTCAACTATGAATTTGATAACTGCCCATTTATGGTTCTACGCTTTTTTATCACATCATTTGCGATATTTATTTAAGAGGTGATATATTTTACCAATGAATTTGATAATTATTCATTTATGGTTTTTATGCCTTCTTATTATATTGCAATATTTATCGCTATGAACTACCATGTATTTATTTAGTGCCAGTATCGATTTTAGTTCTTGCTAGAATTTGGTAGATGCACTAACAAACGAAAAACAGACTAATCATTATGTGCAATTATGTGCTAGTAGCTTTTTTATGTCTATACATCACGTGGTTGGAAAGCAAAGCATATTTAAAAACATGGCGAACTGCGTTTCTCCGTATGTGATCAAGTGCTGTCCGAAACGCGTCATAACTGAGGAATAAAGAACATTGCCATACTTCCCAGTGGTTCGTGTCTCTCTTCTCGCCGGAAGGAGGTTTGGAGAGTCGAAGTGTTTCTTGGATATGGAGATAGAGATATATATATTTTTGTTCTTTGGTGAATCTATCTGTTTGAGTCACTTCTTTCTTGGATATATATATATATATATATATATATATATATATATATATATATATATATATATATATATATATATTTTAACGCAGTTTTTATCCAATTTTATACAGTTGTAATATATTTATAATATATATTTATTCCATATTTATATATTTATATCCTCATTTGTGGGAAACAACTGTGCAAAATGGATTAATATTGTGGTTTTTGGACTTATGGTATTCCTCTTAGATAAGCAGTTTAAAAATATGGACTTATCCTATAACAACCATTAATGGTAGAAATTCACAACTTGGAGCACATTTCAACATGTATTATATGTATATGACCCTGAGCACTTGGAATACAATTATCAGGATACGTAGATAATTGGATGTATATATGCATTTATATTTATATTTGCGGTGACCAATTGCAATAATAAGGGTGCCAAAATGAAGAAATGGCTCAATATTGAAACAAATAGGACAGGTTATCATGGATTTATCTATTGCTATTACTGCTATATCAAAATAACTACCAAACATTTGTAGATTGCTGCTAACTCAGATACAACATTATATACACTTATGCACATTGCACTTTATAGATTTGCACGTTGAAGGACACTCCGGCACAGTTCACTTTATATCTTTTAATAGTTGTAAGTTTAAACATGACTAACCGATATTAGTCCATGTATAATTCATTTTGCTTTACAAGGATTTGTATGACATTTAATTTTGACAAATAGAAAATTCAATTATGTATGTTGGATTGCCCAAGTATTTATACTGGATATTATTGTGGCATTGAAGCAATAGATGAAATGCTTAATAAAGTAGTATTTTTTCCGTGTTTAGCATTACAACTATTGGGCACAGGCACTTTAAATAGGGAGTTCCTACCTTCTAGCGTTGTCATGTGATCAAGGCCGGCAACGGCCGAAACGCGTCATGGCGGTATGGAGAAGCACTAAATAAAGACTACATTGCACTCAAATGGGTCCACTCTCGTTCTTTTCGTGGAGGAGCAGCAGACGAGTGTTTTGGATATATATATATATATATATTAGATAGATAGAGTATTATATGAATGATCGAATCCCACGTCTGGTTAACGTTTCCACATGTAAATAAAAACGTTATTGATGTAATTGCTACACTTTCCCAATTGCTTTATTAACATTCTTGCTTTCTGAAATATCCTTGAAAATGCACCATTTGCCCGCTCTTTTTTCAAAATTTTCTCGGGGGGGAGAACCCCCCAAACCCCTCTTGATACGTTCGGGCTCGCTCGCTACGCTCGGTTGCCACAGTGCGCCGCCCGCAACTTTTACGCCGCACCACTTACAAATGTCACCAACCGCCACTGTCCAAGGCTAGAGGTTCCAAAAATCAGTGGCTTAGTCACTAGACCAGAGCGCCTCTTATTCTCGATGAAATGTGTGAGAAGACTCAGAAGAAAATACACACTTGTTCAAGATTGTGGGTACAAGAATGGGTGGAGCCAAAGAAAGCAGTGGAGTAGCACATATCACTATCAAATTCAGCATTTCCTAGAAGTGGTCGGATGTAGGCATACAGAGGTAATTAGGAAACACAAACTGTTAGGCAGGGGCCAGGAAAACCACAGTGACCCAATAGGTAAATATATATTTTTTTTTTACAACCCCCTTTTTTTTTGTTGACAGCCGATACAGGTTTGGTGTCACGCGGAACACCAGCAAAAACTGGAATCTCCAACCCCATGCAGAAGTCAATGCCCTTCTTCCATGTTGCAACAGATGGCGGAGACTCACTCTTTCATACCCCGGCGATATCGCGCTTAGCCAGCGTGAGGCCAAGAAAGAGCAAGTGGCGCTTATATCTATTGCCACCCAATCCCTCAGTAATGTGAAGCATAAACAGTCAAGGCGAGAGTTGAATATCCCATCCGAGGACCTCCGAGAGACACCCAGCCACCCCCCTCCAAAACCTCAATAGGGTCGCACACTGCCATACTGTGGGAAAGAAAGTACCCTCTGCTGCCCCACAACGCAAGCAGCGAGGGGAGGCGATCAGCCCCGCCCACCACAGCCTATACCTTGTGAAATAGACCCGATGCAGGTACTTGAATTGAATCAGTCGCAGACAGGCCGCGATCGCCGCGCTATGTGGGGATTCAAGCGCTTCAACCCAATCATCCTCGTCAAAGGGACCCAAGTCCAACTGCCAGGCCTCCCGTGTTTTATGTAGTGTAGTGGGAGTATTATTTGAGCGTGCGATAAAGGTTTGTTATTTTGTGGTCTCCCATAAAGACCTTAGTCTCAATAGGGTTGAAAATGGGTAGATCTTCTTGTTGCGCCAGATATGGGGAAAGGGCATGCTGCAATTGTAGGTATCTATAAAATTGTGAGTGGGTCATATTGTATTCCGTCCAGAGTTCCTGAAAAGACTTCATGCTCCCGCCGTGCATAACTGCGCCCACTGTGTCTATCCCAATAGCCTCCCAGCCCCAAAACCCAGACAGCTGCTCCAATTGTGGCAACTGACCGTTGTGCCACAGGGGGGTTTCCTTAGTCAGTTTACCCCACCAACCCATCGTGCGCAGAACTCGTTTCCAAATCTCGAAGACCGTCTTGGTCGCTGGTGGCAGCACCTTTAACAGCGGACCAGACTACAAGACCAAGTGTAGCGACATGGCTCCCATCAGCCAGCGCTCCACTGCATACGCCGGGTCTCTCTGGTCCCCGCACCACCAGTCATTGAGGACAAGTATGTGTGAGGCCGTATGATAGGCCTGAACATCTGGGGTGGCAATGCCTCCACAATAGGTGGATTGAAAACAGGTCCTCAATGCCACGCGCGCCGCTCCACCACCCCAAAAAAACAGAGCAAGAACCGTGTTAAGCTGCCGTAACCAGGACAGCCGTATGGGATAGGGATGATTTTGAAGCTGGTATAGTAGGCGGGGCAAATATATCATTTTAAATATGGCAGATCTGCCAAATAAGGAAAGAGGTAGATGAGACCACACACGGACCTGGTCTCCCGTCTGCACCCACAAGGGAGCCAGATTTCTGTCCCAGGAAATAGATTGAGATGTGGATAGAAACACCCCCAAGTATTTAAAACCATCCGGAACTACCGTTACCTCTCTAGACCATATACCCAGTTGTCCCCCCCCCCACGCAGGGGCCACAAATACGATTCCAATAGGTAAATATTGGTATTTCTCAGATTCTTATTACCTTGGGCGGTGGTGGGAAATACAGCACTATCAAACTCACAAATAAGTATGGAATCTCAACAGAAAATCATCTGATATATTATGCTGTGCGTCTTCCTGATCATGACTGTCACCTCATATGGACCCCATATTTTTGCTGGCTTTAAACTCTGTCCCCTTTACCTCTGCTAGCAAGTAGGGAAGTGCTTGTGCCCCCCCTTTGAAAGCATCATTTAATTGGCATATTAATTGGCATATTTAACTTGCCTACAAGTCCCTAGTATATGGTACAAAGAATACCTGGGGCCTTGATGTTAAATGCCACCAGTGGACTGCAGCACCTATTGTGCCATCCACTATAGTGGCAGTGCAAACATGGCTTGAGGCCTACACCGTGTAGCCCGATTGTAGCACTGTAAAAACTGCAATTCAACCTGTCAAAATAAACCTTTTTGACATGTCAAAACCTCCCTTTTAAATATTAATCAGTCACCAGTACATAGGCCTTTTAGTCCACAACGCAGGGTGCATAATATTTGAAAGTATGACATGTAGAAATTAAATGTTAATGTGTCATTACAGTGACTAGTATCCAAAAGCTATTTTTCACTGTGGCAGGCCAAGCTAGCTTATGGTGAAAACCAGAGTAGAGATTACAATCCTAATACTGTATCTCGGGAATGCGGCTCGCTTGAAGAATAATTAAACAACTATTTTAAATAATTATTAAAATCCAATTCAAAGGTGAAGTTGGATTTTAAATAAATATTAGGCAAAAATAACTTTTAGAAAGTTGCTTGAAGTTCCTGGAGGTTAATTTGCATTTTCTCTGCAGCTCCTCCCAGTCAGTGGTTAGCATTTGAATAGGTGTGAAAAAAAGGTGTGAAACACTTCCCAGAAGCAAATAGATCGGCCTGAATGGACAGAGAGGACTCCTCTGAACCTTACCAAAAATGCAACTTGGGTTTCTGGGCATCCGTTTTGACACTACAGTGTTAAGTCCTGCTGCAGTGTCAAATCCTGTTTTTCTGGTTTGCTGGGTTTGCATATAACACTAGCGGCGCACTTCAAAGGTGGAGAACAGGATGCCAAGACAATTCTTGTGTATCCACTGTCTGGTTGCTGGAGGACTTGGCCTTTGTCCTACCAGACATTTGTTTCTCCGGGATTATTGTGGGTACAGTGTCTTCTTTAAACTGGATTTCAGTGTTCGATGTCGGAAAACACAAAGATTACCATAGCACACTCCCCATACACCCCCAGAGGTCAAGTTTAGTATGGCTGACGACTTTTGCTATCTTGAAAGTGCCCAAAGTGGGTAGGGTTGGCCCTGGGCACTTTTACTCCATTGGTTAGAATGTGCCCAGGAGACATTTCCCCCACTAAATAGTGCCAGACATGAATGTGGCACTTCTGGGCAGCCCCTACAGATCACTTAATGGACCTTCGGAAGAAAAGAAGGAGAGAGTACCTGCTGTCTGTGACCTGAGAAGAGCCCTGAAGGACTGGATTCTTCCTTTTGTACCCAGGACAAAGAAATGGACTTCAAGCATCATACGGCTGACCACCTATTCAAGCTACACTGATACAACAAGCTACAAGAGTCCTTTCCCTCAACTGCCCAACTTGACCAGCGGCAACTGGACCTGGACTAAATACTGCGGTTGGCCTCTGCCCAACACCCTGAGAGTCTCTAAATGCCTCCAGTGAGGTGGGGTGTGGGGGGGAAGGGCTTTAGAAGTGTACTACTGTGGTGGAAAGTCAGAGGCATATTCTTTGACCAAGACAAACTTAGTTGGTGTGTCCAACTAGCGTTCCATCACAGTCAGCTCAAATTGTGCCAAGCTCCCATTCTACCTCAACCATTGACTTATCATTAACAATTTGTGCCTCGTGGCGCTTACTACTTAAAACTTTAAAAATTCCCATCTCCACTTACCCTTATTGGATTTTTATCATTTTGTTTATTAATTTATTTAGGAGTTTTATTATTTTGCATTTCTACTTTATTGCTGCTTCGGTACAGCATAAATACTTTACACATTACCCCAAGTAAAGCCTATTTGCACTATTCCATAGCTACCAAGGTGTTTAGCTTGCACTAATTTAGTAACTTTGAGGGATCACCCTTACAAGGGTTGTGATTATTCCTTAAAGTGGGTAGCCACCCATCCCAAATAATAATCTAATTTCTTGGTGTGCTTTTACAGATTGCCACCACAGTTGTTTCATGGAATTCATCCACAGCCAGCTTATTCCCAACTAACCAGACCTTTACTTACCTCCAGTGGCAAGCAGGTCATCAATAATAATAACTTTCTGTCCGGCATCTACTGCGTCCGTCTGGATTTCCAATTCAGCCTGCAACAATAAAAATTAGGCATTTCAGCACTTAACAGTTTTGCTATTAACCACAAAGTACTTTTTCAGGAGAGACTCCAATTGAGCCTATAATGAATCAATATGATCTTGAGATTCACAGGTATACTCTCTCCTCTACCAAAACCAAATTAGATTTACTTCCATCAAGCTAACAAAAAAGAAGATTGGCAAATAAAATGTTTCTTTCCTGTAACAATGGTCTACTGCTTATTACAATTTTAGATTCCCATGCACAACATCATTCCAGCTGGACTGGAGAAGCATCTTCTATACATCAATACAGTAGTTTTGGCATCATAGGCAGATTCAGTGTGATTCACGCGGACGTCGACTCGTAGCACGCAGAACTTAGACACCACATTTAGACAGTATTTTCCACATCATCATCATCATGCTCTGTTATTGGGAGCTTAAAGGGTTTACAAAAGTAACCTTGAGGTCACCCATCTTCTTCAAGGTGGAGGGTGGGTGCCATGTGAGAATAGTCTCAAGCTGCAAACAGATTGTTAAAGTTAAGTAACCTTTTCCTTTAGCACTTTGATCCTACTCTAGATCCACATGCTGTGCATGGAGTATAAAGAAGTGTTTCACACCTTATGGGGGCAGCAGTGAAGAGTGTGTCGTGTCAAACTGATTCTTGAATATTGCCTGCCCATTGTGGCCACTTGCCTTTTCTGAACATCGAAACAATTAAGACAGGAAAGGAGCACTAGTTTGGAGGCTACAAAGAAGATCAGACCGTTTCACCTGTAGGAGGGTTACCTCGCTTCTATCTGCATTAAATGGCAAACTTGGATTGGTGGCAGAACTGCAGTGAGAAAACAGAAGATCAAAGCCTGTTCAATCTCCATGTATGAAGGGGTAAATTGTGGAGGGTCAGGTGCAGCACCCTGCCTTGCTGCTGGGATGGCAAGTTCTCCCAAAGATGAAGCAGAAGTGGAGGGCAGATGCCCAGGATCAGCAGTTCGAAGACCAGACCCTCATGGCTCAATCTGAGCCGGCTAGAATCAGTTGTGCTTGGTGCTGCCCGACTTTCTTCTGAAAGTATGAGATCGGCATCAAAGTAGGAAAACACAAACAAGAGGCTGGAGCCTCACCGAAGGTGGAACATCTTTCCTAAAAACACATGAGGAGAAACCACCATAGTGCCAAAAAGATAATGACTATGAGTATTTTCAAAAGTAGCAAACAGGTCTACCCTGAGCCACCACCAGGTGCAGAACCCACTTGTGACTGGCACAATTTTGCCAGCTGAGATTGTCTGCACCGATGTTAAAGTATCCCTCCAGATGACTGACTTTCTGGAAAATCCTGTGTAGAGTCTGCTATCGCCAAAGCCTCAAGACAGATGGCACAAGACCCCACTCCGTCCTGCCTGCTGCAGGACAATGTGGCAGTAGTGTGGTCTATCAGCACCTGGATTGACCTACCCTTGTTGGACAGCAGAATGGCCTAGAGAGCCAGTCAAATGGTACCCACCGTCAGGAGACTTCGGTGACAAAATTGTTCCATCCCAGACCAACAGCCTCCAATCTCCACATCATCCAGGTGACCTCACCCAGCTGAGGGAGAACGTAATCATCTCTACTGTAGGCTCTGAAGGTGGAAAGGAAAATGACATGCTGCACGTTAGACTGGTGCCGGTCATCCACCAATAAAGGTGCTGAGAAGTCCATTGGAAAAGCACATTCTATTCGAAAGACTTCCCCATGGCTGAGCCTCCGGCAGAAGCATTTTCCATTAAGGGGCAAACTTATGCCAGAGGGTGCGAGTCACCAGTAGAATGCATGCTACCTAGACCCAAGCAGCCTCCGAACCATCAAGGCTGGAACAGAGAAGCTCTCGTCTAAAACACTGGGATTTCCCTGGCTTGTTGCTGGATGAGAGGGCCTTCAAGACAGCAGTGTCCAGAATGGCTCAATAAATGCAACCATCTAATGGGCTAAAGAGATTGGAGCTCATTAGTAGAGATCCCTAGCGTACAGAGCAATGACACGGATGTCTGTCGGTGATCTGAAACAAGGTGCAGCAAGCCGGTCTTCAGCAGCTAGTCATAGAGAAGTTCAATACAAAGAAGACTTCTCTGGTCTTGCCTCAAGAATATGGAACGCACTGCCCCCAGAAATGAGGACAAATCCCTCCCCTACATTCTTCAAAATGAAGTAAGAAAGCTTCTGGTTAATGGTCTCCTCCAATAGGAATACTTAATTACTAGTGATTCTTTATCAATGTGCTTGATCATTTACATATGGACTCCTGTGGATCGTGGATCTACGAAGTCACTGTGGTTTTCTGTACGCGTTTGCTTTATCAATGTGCTTGATCATTTACATATGGACTCTCGTGGATCTACGAAGTCACTGTGGTTTTCTGTATGCGTTTGCTTTATCAATGTGCTTGATCATTTAATTGTGAACTTCTTTGGATCATGGGTCTACCAAGCTGCCGTTTTTTTCTGTATGCATTTGCTGGGTTTGCATTGCCCTCTCACTTCCCTTCATGCATTTTTTACCTTGTATGTTTGACCTGACTGTTCTATATACAGCGCTCTGATGCCCGGATGGGTCATGTTCGCACTTTATAAAACTTCGAAAATAAATAAATAAATAAATAAATAGAGGTACAGGGAAATACGATCCCTAGCCTGCAAAGGTGTGCCACAGCCACCAACATGACCTTTGTAAAGACCCCAGAAGCCAACACAAGTTTGATGGTCTTAGTCCCCTATCCTTCAAGGAGACCAGAGAGTACTAGGAGTACCACTCCAGACCTCTGCTCACCTAATGCGTGATTGAACTGGTATCAATGTCATCACTTCTTTTAACAGAATCAAGACAAGATTCCCCGAAGTCTGAGAGTAAACTGGGGGAATATGTGAGGTGCATCCAGAAATGGAAGGGCCTAAACAATTTGGTTATTTTGAAGGGTCCATTATTCAATGTGAAGAAGAGTCACTAAGGCAAGACTGTCCCGCAAACTAAAGAGGTTTGGCAATGTTGCCTGGCGAGGAGGCAGTCTCTGCCACTTTACTGTGAACTATTAAGACTGGGAACAATAGGGGTGGCAGATGAACAAAGGATTAATTAAGAATGTTCTTGAGTAGGCACAATTCATCGCATGGCTGCTAGTCTCTGTTCGCAGTATGCATACTAGCTGTACTGTGAAATATGCATACTACCATGGACAATGCTTTTCTAGCTGATCTATTTGTAGAAAGAAAAAGAAAATTACACTAAGTTTTCAATCAAAGAAGTACAAGGCAATGGTTCACCTACAAACACATAAAAGAATGCTAAATAAAGGTAATTTAGGTTGACCACACAGTAAAGACCCAAAATGTTTGATCTTGAAATGAAAACCGAAACCTGTGCCTGCCGCTTAGTGCTAGAATCAGAAGGGTGGAATTAATTTCCTAAAGAAAGAGCCAACCAGTTTCCACATGCCTACATTTTGTCTATAGATTGGAGTTCTCGCTTCCTGGCTTTAATGTAAATTTCAGTAGCAGGCCTGCTGTGGGAGCAAGGCCTCTAGAAACATCAATAATGGTTCATTCTGGATTTGTCCCACTTCTGATGCTGCGTAACCACCAATGCTTAATATTCCTCAAAATTATTCTTCCTACCTGCTAATGTTCACTCCTCTATGTCTGCACCTACTTTTTACCTTCGCACTTAGAAGCCATTGCTTAAATCATCATTGCGGTTAGTAAAGTGCAGCTGAGAAACACTTAAGTGATGCATAAAAGACAAATCAACACTAATTTGTAGAAGTCTCGTAAGAGCTAAATGTCTTGGGCAGGTGGGAGAGAAATAGGAAAGAAAGCTACAGGCTGCTTGATTTCATGTTATTAGTGATTACCAGACTTACAAACACTCTTAAAACACTAGCAATGAACATAAATCACTCTACGATAGAACGGTGATGTATAGTTCTCTTCAAAAAGTGCAAAAACATTCTCTATTAAGAATTTAAGAAATGCAAAAGTGACAAATGAATAGCCACAGCCTTCAAGAAGTGAGCCCCCCACAATCCTGCACAGACTTGGGTAAGTGGTCAAAAACAAAGAAAAGTACACAAAGAGTCGAAATTAAGAAGCACCCCAAAATAAGAGCAACAAGAAAATTAATAAAATGACAACTTTCATAACAGTGGAAGGTAGTGGTAGGTTGGCAGAACGCACTAGGTTACGAACGGAAAATAACTATTAAGAGTACATTAGACACTTATTTTCCAACGTTGGACATTTAGGGACTCGTTTTACTGTAGGTTTGGAGTTGTCTACTATTAAAAGGTTTTTTTTAACTCAAAGAGCTAGTTTTAATTTTTTTATTTTATTGCATTTATAGGTATTAAATTTCCCAAGCGTCTCTACAAAAAATGCTGCACTGCATAATTGAGAGGGCATACGAGCAAGGCATGAGGAGGCAGCCTATTATGGCATAGGACCAACTAAAATACATTTGAAAAATAGACATAGCATCGGAAGAGTTGAACACAAGCTCCGGAGTAGATTAAAAAGCGGTCCCTCAAGTCTGTAGGTAAGGAATACAAGGATTTTCTTCTAATGCATATCCATTGATTTGCTCCATGTAAGGAACGTCTCAGTCAGCTTTCGTTTTTCAGCCAAACAATTTTGCATTCGGGATGTATGTTGTTTTTACCATTAGATCTAAAAATCGCAAAAGCTCTGATGGCCAAAAAGTCAGGGCCGGCTGAAGGTGTAGCACATGGCTTGGGCTGCTTGTCAACTTTGCCCCTATCGGAGGTGTACTACACCTATTACTGTGCTGGACCATCGTTGAAGCACTAAATTGAATTTTAATCCAATGTTTTTATGGTTGCGTGTGTACTGTAGTTCAATACATATAATCTGATCAAAAAAGAAGTCACTGATTATAAGATAAACATGGAGGAAATGATCACTTACTAAAACAAATAATACATAATATTTTCTAAACTACGGCCTCTTACTAGATGTGATATTGTAACAAAGATATACCAATAAACTATTGAAAAACAAGAAGGCACACATTTTGATCAATAAAAACATTTCAGAGGTCAAAACACTTTAAGGACTGAAAACCTATGATCGGTATAACAATGCTTTTCTTGGATCTACCCCATATCTACAATTAACATTTTCGCCACAGCTAGCCAAGCAAATTAAAGGATTTTATGATGAGATTTTATGAGTTGATGTTACAGGCATATAACTGTCTTGTTTTTACTCACACAATAGGAAAGACATACAAATGGGGCATTAGGAAAGAGCGTGTCATTTAAGCTCATATTCAGAACTAAAAATCCCAAATATTCTGCAAATAACCTTTGCTTTACTGCTTCTCATGCAGCTACATTTGTTGCTCTATACCCTGTAAGGTTTTAATTGTATGTAGTTTGCTCAGTTAATTTCTTTATAACACAGACACAAATCTAAGTGCTCCCTTCAGTGCCTCTGCCTGTTCTAGCTTTGGTAAGGAAAATGCTACTTACCAGTATGCATCTGTTCTTGGCATGTAGACCTGCAGATCCTCACACTGTGCATTAGATCGCCATCTGGTGTTGGGCTCGGATGCTTGCACTTTGTTGTTGTCTTCGAAGAAGTCTTTGTAGTCATGTGATAGGTGACTCCTCCTTAGGACAATAGTGCGCATGGGCATCGACTCCATCCTCAGATTGTTTTTCGCCATATTGGGGAGTGATGGAGTTAGTAGAAAAGAGATGTCCATGTGTGTGTATCTAATTAAGATAGGACTGGAGCACATACAGGTCCCGGGGAGGTGGGTGGGCGTGTGAGGATCTGCAGCTCTACATGCCAAGAACAGATGCATACTGGTAAGTAGCATTTTCCGTTCGAGGCATGTGAGCTGCAGAGCTCACACTGTGCATAGACTGTACAGCAGTATCTCCCCTAGCGGTGGTCACCTGTATGTGTTGCAGTAGTTTGAAAAAGGGTTTTAAGGACAGCTTGGCCCATGGAAGCTTGTTGCTTGGCTTGCACATCAACACAATAGTGTTTAGTGAAGGTGTGTGTTGTAGACCACGTGGCTGCCTTACATATGTCTTCTAGGGGAATGTTCCCTAAGAATGCCATGGATGCCCCTAGTTTGCGTGTTGAGTGCGCTCTAGGGGGAACTGATAATGTGCGTTTGGCTTTTTGGTAGCAGATTTGGATACATTTAACAATCCACCTTGCAACCCCGGCTTTTGAGATGGGATTACCTTTGTGTGGTGGAGAGAAAGCCACAAACAATTGTTTGGTTTTGCGAAAGGATTTGGTTCTGTCAATGTAATACATAAGGGCTCTTTTGACATCTAGGGTGTGGAGAGCTCTTTCTGCCACGGAATCTGGGTTTTGGAAGAACACAGGTAGTTCTACTGATTGGTTAAGGTGGAAAGGCGAAATGACTTTGGGAAGGAATTTTGGGTTTGTTCTGAGAACTACCTTTTTATGATGTATTTGTAAGAAAGGTTCTTGTATAGTTAGAGCTTGTAGTTCACTGACTCTCCTTAGAGAAGTGATTGCAATTAGAAACGCAACTTTCCATGTAAGGAATTGAAGTTCACATTTATGTAAGGGTTCGAAAGGTGGACCCATGAGCCTGGTAAGTACTATATTAAGATTCCACACTGGGGAAGGTGGTAATCTGGGAGGTATGATCCGCTTAAGGCCTTCCATGAAGGCTTTAATGGCGGAACTTTGAATAGTGATAAGTGTTGCCTGTTTTGCAAGTAAGCAGCAAGGGCTGCGAGGTGCAGACGTATGGATGAGTATGCAAGACTACATCTTTGCAAATGTAGCAAATAGCAAATGATGTTTTGCGTAGAGGCTTGTAATGGTTGGATGTTATTATTAGTGCAGTAAATAGCGAATCTTTTCCATTTAGCTGCATAGCAGGCTCTGGTAGTTGGGCGTCTAGCTTCTTTTATAACGTCCATGCAGTCTGGGGGTAGGTTAAGGTAACCGAATTCTAGGACTTCAGGAGCCAAATTGCAAGGTTCAGCTGAGATGGATCTGGGTGCATTATCTCTCCATGGCTCTGCGTTAGCATTGTTGGGGAGAGGTGTAGTCTTTGGTATGGGACTACTGATAGCTCCAGTAGTGTGGTGAACCACGGTTGGCGTGCCCATGTAGGGGCTACTAGTATCATTTTGAGAGACTGTTGTCAAAGCTTGCGTACTACAAGTGGGATGAGTGGGAGCGGTGGAAAAGCGTACACAAATCTGCCGGACCAGTTCATCCATATCGCATTGCCCTTGGACTGCGGGTGTGGAAGCCTGGCGGCGAAGGTTGGGCATTTGGCGTTTTGGTGTGTGGCGAACAGATCTAAGTCTGGCTGGCCCCACATCTGGAAGAAAGGTAGAAGAACTTGTGGATGTAGTTCCCACTCGTGAATCTGTTGCGTCTGTCGACTTAACAGATCTGCAATCTGATTGTGAACCCCTGGTAGGTGTTCTGCTAGAAGGTATATGTTTTGTGGAATGGCCCACCTCCAAATGTCCTGTGCTAGTTGGGACAGTTGTGGAGAGTGTGTCCCCCCTGTTTTTGTATATAGTACATAGCTGTGATGTTGTCTGTTCGGATCAGGACAGCTTTGTTTTGTACGTGGAGTTGAAAGGACTTGAGAGCTAGGAATATAGCTAGTAACTCTAGGTGGTTGATGTGGAACAGCTTCTGCTGAGTGGTCCACTTGCCCTGTGTTGTATGGTGTAACAGGTGTGCTCCCCATCCTGTAAGGGATGCGTCCGTGGTTAGTACTACTTGTGGAACCGGCTCTAGGAACGGCCGCCCCTTGGACAAATTGTTGGTGTTCCACCACTGCAGAGAGCGATGTGTGCGGCTGTCCACCAACACCAGATCTGTAAGATGTCCCTGAGCCTGGTTCCATTGGCGCGCTAGGCACTCTTGTAGAGGACGCATTTGAAGTTTTGCATGAGGGACGAGAAAAATGCAGGATGCCATCATGCCGATGAGCTGCATAAACACTCTGGCTGGGAGAGAGTGTTGCATTTGAAACCTGGGGACAAGGGTTTGTATACTGGCTATCCTGGCTGGGCTGGGGTAAGCTAGAGCAGTGGAAGTGTTTATCGTAGCTCCCAGATATTGAAGGACATGGGAGGGCTGAAGGTGGGACTTGGTATAGTTTATCGTGAACCCCAAGTTGTGTAATGTTTGTATCGTTTGCTGAGTGTGTTGGACACACTGGTTGAATGATTTGGCTTTGATAAGCCAGTCGTCCAGGTATGGGAAGACATGTATTTGTTGTCTTCGTAGATGCGCTGCTACTACTGCAAGGCATTTGGTAAACACTCTTGGAGCAGTGGTGACTCCGAATGGGAGTACTTTGAACTGGTAGTGCTGCCCATTGAGAACGAACCTTAGATACTTCCTGTGAGCAGGATGTATGGGAATGTGGAAGTAGGCGTCCTTGAGGTCTAATGTGGCAAGGAAGTCTTGTTGTTGTAGTAAGGGAAGCACTTGTTGGAGAGTGATCATATGAAAATGATCTGAGTATGTATTGATTGAGAGGTCTGAAGTCTAAAATAGGCCTGAGAGTGCCGTCCTTTTTGGGAATGAGGAAGTACAGGGAGTAAACCCCTGTGCCTTGCTGTAGCAGAGGCACTGGCTCTATGGCGTGCTTTTGAAGCAGGGAAAGTACCTCTTGTTGTAAAAGTGTAAGATGGTCTGTGGACATTGGACGCTGCCTGGGTGGTATGGTGGGGGGTAGCTGTTAGCTCCAGGCAGTAGCCATGTTGGATAATCTGTCTCACCCACCTGTCTGTTGTAATGGAGTTCCAGACAGGCAGGAACTGTGATAGCCTTCCCCCGACAGGGGTGTTGTGGTCGGGGGAAGTGGAGGAAAGTCACTGTTTGGGAGTGGTGGAGGTACGGGTGTTGTTATTATTACCTCGACCTCTGCCCTTAGAGTTGTTGCCTCTGTAACCACCCCTAAAGTATCCTCTATTAGGAGAGGTTTGGGTGTTTTGTTCGATAGGAAGAGGAACTGTCTGCGGTGGTATTCCTGGAGCCCCCTCTGTAAAAGGAGCAGCGAAAGGAGCCACGTTGCTGCGGGGACTGCAATGCTCCCATTGATTTGGCAGTGTCAGTATCCTTCTTCATCTTTTCTAGTGCTGTGTCGACAGCAGGACCAAATAGTTGGTTTTGGTTAAATGGCTGGTTTAGTATGGTAGTCTGGACTTCTGGCTTAAAACCTGAAATGCGAAGCCAGGCGTGTCGTCTAATAAGCACGCTAGTGTTAACTGACCTAGCGGCGGTGTCGGCTGCGTCTAAGGCGCACTTAATGGAGGCATTTGAAATAAGTTTGCCTTCTTGAATGAGGTCAGTGGCTTGTGTTTTGTATTGATCAGGTAGATGTTGAAGGAGGGTTTCTAGCTGATCGTAGTGTGCCCTGTCGTACCTAGCTAGTAGAGCTTGGGTGTTAGCGATGCGCCAGATGTTGGTGGCTTGCGCAGCTACGCGTTTGCCAGAGGAATCTAACAATTTGGATTCTTTATCAGGGGCGGAGCATCCCCTGAAGTTTGTGAATTGGCGCGTTTTCTGGCATTAGAAACGACCAGTGAGTCAAGGGGAGCTGACCTTTGATGTAGGTGGGGTCATCGGGGGCAGGTCTATACTTTTTATCCACTCTAGGATTAAGGATCCTGGCTCTGACCGGGTCGTTAAAAATTTCAGGTGCATGTTTAATGACACCCTTGATCATGGGCAAAGTTTGAACAGTTTTTTGAGACCGTTCAAAAGTGTCTAGAAGAAAATCTTCCTCTGGTTGGTCGGTGTGAATATGCACCCCATGAAAAACGGCCGCCCTATGTATGAGTTGCCCAAAACCTATGTGATCATCTGGTGGAGATGGTTTTGTGGGATAAGGTGGAGGGCTGGGGAGGTCTGTAGGGTCTGGGGGTCATTATAACCCCAGTCATCCTGTGGTGGATTATCTGGATCCAGATATAAATTATGAGGGTCATCCCCGTACCCCATGTTGTCCTCATACTCATGTGGGGGAGAATCCGCAGGTTGAGGTGCGATAGGGATGTGGAGAGGAGGGGTGTTAGAGAGAGGTATAGGGGAAGAAGGAGGCATAGGGGAAGTGGAAGAGTCTTTCTTCTTCGGAGGGACAGGCTTGTGACGTGGCACAGAGGAAATATGTCCTGTTTTAGGATTGATATAAAGTTTGTGTTGATTAGGATCGATGGGATCCGGTGTAAACAGTTCCTCTCCTTGAATATTAGTTTTCGGCGCCGACTTTTTCGGTTCCGAACGTGGTGATGGCTTCTTTATATGTTCCTTTGCTTTAGAAGGCGTCGAGGCGTCCTTCGGTTTAGCTACAGGCTCGACCGGCTTTAGTTTAGAGGGTGTGTCGAGTAGCTTCGGTTTCGGTGCCGAGGGATCCGCGTGCTTGGAGGCGGATTTGGGGACCGAACTGGATTTCTGCGCCGGGTGGTCTTTGTGTTTCGGCGCCGAAGGTGCCGGTGTAACGGGCACATGTGGTTTGGTCGGTGCCGAGGAACTAGAAGGCTTTGTTTTCTTGTTTGGTGCCGAGCCGAAGGCGGGCGTCCGAAACACGTTTACGGTCTCGACTGGGGCCCGTAGGCGAAGTACTGACCGTTGCCTTCGATTTTGCAGGGAGGGTTGGGGCAGGGGCAGTAGTACTCACACGCTGCCCTGAAGGGATGGAACTGTCGGAGTCCTCTGCCTCGGAGATGATAGCGAGGTCTTCGGAGTCTTCTTCCGGAACATCGGGACCCTCGTCGAAGATGTTGACGGGTTCCGGAGCGGACCTGTGCGCCATGATGTGCCTTCGGGCTCGACGATCTCGGATTGTCTTCTTGGAGCGGAAGGAGGCGCAGGCCGGACAAGTGGCCTCGTTATGGTCTGGTGAGAGGCACCGATTACAGACCTGGTGGTGGTCACTGTGAAGAAACTTTGCTCCACATTGGGGGCATTTTCGGAATGGCGTCCTTTCCATGGGCAGTAGGCCTTACGGCGTCGATGGGCCCAACGGCCCGCGTCGACGGCTGGAAAGGAGATCGAGGAAGGGACGTCGAGATGTCGGTATCAGGCGTTGAAAAGTGGAAAACGCTGCAAAAAAACAAGTTTCGAACCGGAGTGTCGAAATGCATCCGAACCCGATGGCGGAAAAAAACAATCTGAGGATGGAGTCGATGCCCATGCGCACTATTGTCCTAAGGAGGAGTCACCTATCACATGACTACAAAGACTTCTTCGAAGACAACAACAAAGTGCAAGCATCCGAGCCCAACACCAGATGGCGATCTAATGCACAGTGTGAGCTCTGCAGCTCACATGCCTCGAACATGTTAATCCGCGGCCAGCATTAGCCAGAATGCTCTATCCAGAATGGCTGGACTAAAAAATAACATAACTTTTGTGCAACAAAATCAATGTTCAATGTACTTTTCTTTCCTCCATTTCCAAGTATTCTTGTAAATGCTGTCCTTTGATATTTTTCTAACATGCCTTCATGAAGAATAGTGTGGGTAAGTGAATCTATTCAGGGTGTGATTCATACCTACATGGGGGTGGTGGTGAGGGTTGGTGTTTTGAACTATCTGACCAAGAAAGCAGTGATATAGTACAATGCAACATACCTGGTGATATGGTGGGTCTGCAAAGTTACATTTAAAATGTAGGTTTCATTCCAATTACCACATGTGCAGGGTGGATGTGAGCACACTTGCAACACTGCTTCCAAGTAAGTGTATCACTCTTTTGGATAACATACGCCGCGAACTGTAATACTCTGTGTAACTCGGACATTTGTGTATTCGTTTAAAGCTTGAAAAAGCCCCAAGTGGAGAGCACGAGAAACTACAAAACTGCAGTTAATTAGGATGATCCCAGACGTACCTTTCCATACTCAAGAGAGTAGGACACGCGCTCTGTGGGACCCGGCAGCTTACCCTTTTTTCTTATCAAAACAAACCCAATGCCAAGTCTTTGGGCTAGAACCGGGCCAAACAAGAAACCTCTAGAGTCCAGACCTGCAGGAAATGGAGAAAGGTTAGTAACTGGCAAGTTAGTAAACCCAAGTACCAGACCAGCATAAAGGGAAGTTTTGCTTCCAGGGGATTAGTTTAGAAGGGAATCAACGCTCCTAGTGTAGGAAATGATGAACCCCTTCACTGAATGGGTAAGAGCCCCATTAAAAGAGGAATAGATAAAATGGTACACATCTTAAGCAAAAGGGAAAGGAGCTAAAATAGATGGATGCACTGTACCAATAAAAGGAATCTACATTATTAATCCCAAACAATTTGTTTGAATTACAACTATTAAGAAAAGTTTGAAAATTTCAGTACATTTTTTTTTATTGTAAGAAGATTATTTCTACTCCAACAGCTTAATTTCTTCCATTTTTACTTTTCTCTGGTTCTCTTCTTTCTACTTACCTTCCCCGTTTTCAATTTGCTCTAGACACAAACCCTTTTACCCTGTACTCCCAAGAACATGCCAACACCAAACAGTCTTTTACCAACTGTTTTCTGTCCCCTCACCTACAAAATTCAATCTAATGGTCTCAAAATAAATATAACGCAAACCAATTATTTAAAAAAATATCACTAGATACCATTAACAATTTTTACCTTGGGCAGGCATATCCATTTCCTTCCTCTGCATATCTACAGAGGAACCACAATAAAACGAGAATGGCATGCAACCCCATAACACTGGGTTTGCATTAGGTTGGTAACAATCAGGGAGTCCATCGCCTTTTTGGGACGATAATTTAAACCAGTCTCTGAAGGCAGTTTGATTCCCAGCGCGCCTGAAGGAAAGAAACCATACGCGTACTTCGCCACTTTGTAGAGCTCTTGTGTTAGTACACCTGAGAGTTGTGATGCAGCAATGGTGTGAATCTTTCACAACTTTTAATAAGCGTTGAATCCATTTTGACATCTCCAAGCACATATTGTCCCATCTGCCTGGGCCATAACCCAACTCCCTTGTTCACATGTGGGTTCCTGCTGCCTTCTCCATTTTTCTGATCCACACCCGCCGGAGCTCCATTGTCCATTTGCTCTCACCACTCTTCACTTGACCAATCTGCTTCAGTCACACAATTCCCAGGACCATCATCTATCCCTTCCATCTCCCTCTGCTGCTTGCTTATGCGTCCAACCACCTGCCACTCCTCCTTTAGCCAATTCCTTTTCCACTACTATCTCTCAGTCTCCCCATATGCACAGCCTGCTCCCTTGTCAAATGCCCTTCCATCTCCTAAAACTAACTTAACTTTTCCAGCTCCCCAATCACGTTACCTGCCCCCACCCATGTGGTTTCACCCTGCCCCATCTATATCCTTTCACTCTCTGTCCGCCTGTGCCGGTCACTTAGTTTTCACACATCAATGGCCATGCTCTCTACACACCCAATGACCTGTGCCAACCTTATCCCAATTGCCATTCTCTCCGTCCCAGAGTGCACAGTGTGTATAGGGACGTCATCTAGTAGTTAGGCTGGAAATTCAAGTGTTGTTCTAAAAAAAAAGAAAAAAAAAAAAAAAAAAGAAGGATTTACATTAAGGTGTGCATTGACTTGGGAATTTCTATAGCAAGACTCGTGCATGACATTGCCTTACCCCTCGCTGCCTTGTCTAAAGCTTAGAGACCTCCTCAGATCTATTTTTACAATATCATACTGTGTGGGTCTGTGTGTTGCAACCACTGACTAAGGCTGGGCGAGTCTGAATACGATACTGTGTGGGTCTGTGTGTTGCAACCACTGACTAAGGCTGGGCGAGTCTGAATACGACTCTTAACATGACAAACTGTGAAACTATTATCGAAGATAAGCAAATACTTTTTTTGCGGCATGAACCTGGTGCAGACTCACATGATGTACTGAGATTTAGTTTTAATAAACTTTTAAATAGTGCCCGTCCAACCCGTAAATCTCTTCTTGCTCCAACGTAAACAAAATTATGTGGATTGTAAGTATGCGTAGAGTAGCTGTAACTCCAACAGCCACAGCACACTGCTTACATTAGGGGTCTACTAGCCAGAATGACACACGCTTCCTGCCCAAGTAATATTGCCTATTCTAGTACAGAACTCTCCCATTGCAGATATGGCTATGCTCATCTGCATGAGAAGTTAAACACCAAGCTCCAAAGACTTGGGAAGCAGCAGAAACAGTCAATAAATGCAGGCTATGTTGTTTGCATTTATATAGCGCACATTCTGACTTTGGGCCTTGCAATGCTACTGGCAGTACTGGGACTTTCCAACTGATTCGGAGATTACCGTCTCATAGTCTTGTCTGAATCAATTTGTGAAGATGCATTATGGGTACTGTGTACTGATCTTATTCAGAGTTAGGTGGCTGCTGCCTTTTTTCTTGAACAGTGGCTGTACAATTTTGGTATTAATGGTTAGGGCTGGAATGCTTTGCTACTTGCTAGCTCGTCTTCAAGGTGACTAGATAGATAAATTGCCTCAAGGAAAGCAGGTGGATGCATGAAGGCAAGTGTTTTTGAGGACCACATTAGTCAACTATTTGACTTAGCTGGGTCTTGTAACATGCATTTTACAATTTAGCTCTAGAGCGTGTCATGTCAGATGTTACAGTCGGGGTTACTGGTGGGGAACAAGATCAGTTCTGCCCAGGGTGTCCCAGTAAAATAGTATATCTCCATTAGGCATATGCCAAATAAAACAACTGGCAAGCAGATAATGAAAGTATGTGCAAAGGACATTCAGTTATCTCAAAATTTCCTTCCAACACTGCAGTAATCCATCACTGTGCGACTTAGCGTCTGCAGCAGAACGACAGTCTAGTTCTACAATGCCCAAAAGTGTTATATCGGGGTGCCCACCAACAAGAAGCCCTTCCGTACAACCATCATGGGCTCCAACGACTTCCTTTTGAGTAGCTTTGTGCACCCGTTGTGCGACAAAGGCGGTTGTGCGATTTCTATTCAGGTGGCAGTGGGAAGGATCAATCAATGTGCAGCAAAGGAAAGACTATCACTTTACGCTACTTTATCAGTATATGTTGCACCAAGAAACATCTGAAATAAATATTCAGATTGGACTTGGGCAACAGCTGGATACTTTCAATGAAGGAGAGCCTCTCCACCGATAGGTTTGAACCTCATACTAATGAATCTTGTTAACTTTTACAGTGAAGGTCCCACACTTCTTAGGACTTGAATGAAAGATGTTGCTCAAAATGAATTATTGGGGGCATACATCATTTTGTAGAACACAAAGCACTACTGTAAAGTGAAATGTCTATGCATCAATCCCAGATTAAATTCCCGCATTTTTATCTTTTGCATGGTTTCAGGATATCCCAGGTTACTAACCTGCCCAGAAATCATAACAATAATGCCTCAACTTAGAAAAGGTTGTGTAGTTCTCAACTGTGTCAAGGAATTTATATAGTGCTTTCCTAGCCTGAAACGGGCGCGGAAGCACTTTCTGTGTGGTAAAGTAAGTCATTACCCAGTTTGTTGTGGATAGACGGTGCAGCTTGTGTTTTCTGGCATGCTCTAAATGCACAAGTTACTAACTTGTGTAACGATATATCTGTAAGAGACAGTAGTTAGTGACAGATTCCTTACCTTAGAATATCCCCAGGCGTCAGGCTGGATCCGGAAAAGTTTTTGCGTAGCAGTACCCTTGCGCGTCGGTAGGCGGCGTCGTGCGGCTCCGCGTCCGTCGTCGGCATCGCCGGGATGACGTCGCGGGCAGTACCTAGACGCCGCCCCTGCGCGCTGACGTCAGTTCTGTACACGACTTTCCGCGCCAGGAACGCAGAGCCATGCAAGAAGCTGACACAGGTGTCTGAAAAATACTAGGGCCCTGAAAGGGATGTCCTTAACCCTAGAAATCAGTTCGCAGAACGGGGAGGTTGGGTGGGGCGGTAAGGAATCTGTCACTAACTACTGTCTCTTACAGATATATCGTTACACAAGTTAGTAACTTGTGCATCTGAAAGAGACACGTTAGTGACAGATTCCTTACCTTAGAATAGATACCCCAGCAATACCAACCCCGGTGGTGGGTCTGCGAACAAAGATCAGACAAGGAAGTCCTGGAGGACAGAACGGCCAAGAAGCCGTCCCTCCGGACCTGACTGTCAAGGCAGTAATGCTTTGTAAACGTGTGCAGCGAGGCCCACGTAGCTGCCTGACAGATAACCGGCAGCGGAACACCGCGGCCCAAGGCCGTGGTAGCAGCCGTTGCCCTGGTGGAATGGGCACGCAGCCCAACAGGAGGCTCCTTCTTAGCCAAAGAATAGCAGGTCTTGATGCACAAGGTAACCCAGCGGGAGATGGTCCTCTTGTGCACCGCCCGACCTTTTTTGGCGCCCATGTAGCCAACAAAGAGCTGGTCATCCACCCGGAAGTGTTTTGTGCGGTCAATATAGAAGGAGAGCGCACGTTTTGGGTCCAGACGGTGGAGCCTCTCTTCCTCTCTGGAAGGATGCGGAGGCGGAAAGAAGGTGGGCAAAGTGATGGTCTGCCCAATATGGAAAGCAGTAACCACCTTTGGCAAGAAGGACGGACGCGTCCGAAGAACAACCTTGTCCGGATGAACAGACAGAAAGGGAGGTTTGCAAGATAGAGCCTGGAGCTCACTCATCCGCCGAGCGGAGGTGATGGCCACCAGAAAGGCTGTCTTCAGAGTCAGAAGACGAAGAGGACAGTTATGTAGAGGCTCAAAGGGAGCGCACATTAAAAGGTAAGAACCAAGTTCAAGTCCCACTGAGGCATCACAAACGGAACAGGAGGGAAGAGGTGAGTAATGCCTTTTAAGAACCTGTTAACAACAGGGGACTTGAAAAGGGAGGGCTGATCAGGAAGCCTGAGGAAGGCCGAGATAGCACAAAGATAACCCTTGATGGTACCCAGGGCAGAACCCTGTTGGGCCAGAGAAAGAAGGAACAGAAGGACCTCAGAAAGAGGGGCAGAGGGGATTCACAGCCTTTGCTGTGCACCATGCCACAAATTTGTTCCACCTGCAGGCGTATACCACCTTAGTGGAGGGACGCCTGGCTGCCAGAATCACATCACAAACTTCGGGAGGCAAGTCGAAAGGAATCAACTGCCGCCGCTCAATCTCCACGCAAGCAGGTGTAGACTGGACAGGTTCGGGTGGAGGACCGTCCCCTGCTGCTGCGACAGAAGATCCTCCCGAAGAGGCAGACGGATCGGGGGATCTACGCTCATATTGAGTAGCTCGGGATACCAAACTCTTCGAGCCCAGTCCGGAGCCACAAGAATGACTTGGGCCCGGTCGTGCCGAATCTTCTTCAACACTCTGGGTAGAAGTGGTATAGGCGGAAAGGCGTACAACAGACCGCAACTCCACTCGTGACGAAAAGCGTCGCCGAGCGAGTGCCGCCTTGGAAATTCCAACGCACAGAACTGATGACGTTGCGCGTTCTCTTCGGTGGCAAATAGATCTAACCAAGGCTCTCCCCATTGTAGAAAGATTCCTTGCGCCACTTCCGAGTGAAGACGCCATTCGTGATCCATCATGCACCTGCGGCTGAGTTCGTCCGCCCTGGCGTTCAGGGAACCTACCAGGTGTTGAACCATCAGGAACATGCCCTGATGTTCCAGCCATGTCCAGAGGCGCAGAGCCTCCTGACAAAGGGTCCAAGACCCCACCCCGCCTTGTTTGTTGCAGTACCACATGGCGGTGGTGTTGTCTGTGAACACCTGCACTACCTTCCCTTTGACAGAGGGAAGGAATGCCTTGAGTGCAAGTCGGATCGCCCGGAGCTCCAGAAGGTTGATATGGAGCCGGGACTCCGCCGGAGACCAGAGGCCTCTGATCTCCGCCTCTCCCATGTGACCGCCCCATCCCAGAAGGGACGCGTCCGTCACAACTGTGTGCTCTGGCTGGGGAAGGGAGAGGGATCTGCCCATGACCCATTGCCGGTTCGAGAGCCACCACTGCAACTGTCTTGCAGTCCCCTCCGAGATCTGGACGTGATCGGACAGGTTGCCCTGGTGCTGCGCCCACTGGAACTTCAGGTCCCACTGCAGAGCCCGCATATGCCATCTGGCATGATTGACCAGCAGGATGCAGGAGGCCATGAGGCCCAGCAGCCTCAGGGTCATCCGTGCGAAACCCAGGATAAAGGCTGAAAGATCGGAATCATAGCCTGAATATCCCGGACTCGCCGTTCGGGAGGATAGGCCCGAAACTGCGTCGTGTCCAGAACTGCTCCGATGAAAAGGAGCTGTGGAGAAGGAATCAGATGCGACTTCGGCACATTGATGGAGAACCCCAGCGAGTGCAGGAGTTCGGCCGTAGTCTGGAGGTGGGAGACGACTGCCTGGGACGAGCCCGCCTTCAGCAGCCAGTCGTCGAGGTAGGGGAAGACTGAAACCCCTGCCCGGCACAGATGAGCTGCGACCACCGCCATCACTTTCGTGAACACCCGAGGGGCACTGGTAAGGCCAAAGGGAGCACGGTGAACTGAAAATGCTCGGGGCCTACCGTGAACCGAAGGTAACGCCGGTGGGCCGGCAGGACGGGGATGTGGAAATATGCGTCCTGCAAGTCCAACGCTACCAACCAGTCTCCAGGGTCGAGGGCAGTCAAGACCTGAGCTAGGGTGAGCATCTTGAACTTCTCCTTCCGGAGGAAGCGATTGACGTTCCGGAGGTCCAAGATAGGACGCATGTCCTCCTTGTCCTTTTTGGGCACCAGAAAGTAGTGGGAGTAGCAACCACGCCCTACTTCTGGGGTCGGAACATGCTCGATGGCCCTCTTGGTCAAGAGGGCCGTGACTTCCTTCTGTAGAAGCACCAAGTGATCCCCTGACATGCGGTGGAATTGAGGTGGCATGGCTGGGGGGTGGTCTCGAAGGGGAGGAGTAGCCCCTTCGGACAATGTCCAAGACCCACCTGTCCGAGGTGATGGTGCGCCAGTGGGGAAGGTGATGGCGGACCCTGCCCCCTACTGGCGTGCTGTGCACCTGAAAGGAGGGACTAGGAGGGCTTGGAGGCCGCGGACGGGTTGGAGGTGGTGGCCTGACCCGCTGCGCTGGTTGCCCGATCCGCCACGGCGGAATCCACGTCCTCGGCCACGCGAAGACGCCTGCTGCGCGGGCCGGTGGCTGGGCTGCTGACGTGAAGGGCGCCCTACCGTGGCCACGATAGGGGCGAAAAGCAGAAGACAGCGGAGGGCGTGTAGCAGAAAGGCCCAGGGACTTGGCAGTAGCCCGTGAGTCCTTAAAGCGCTCCAACGCATGGTCTGCTTTGGACCCAAAAAGACCGACTCCATCAAAGGGCATGTCCATGAGAGTATTCTGGACATCCCCTGAAAAACCAGTGGTTCTCAGCCAGGCGTGGCGTCGGAGCGCCACCGTCGTTGCAATAGACCTGCCCAGCGAGTCGGCGGTGTCAAGGCCACAACGTATAGTGTATTTAGCCGCATCCCTTCCTTCCGCAATGGCGCGGGAAAGCAGTGTCAAGACCTCCTCAGGACACTGGGGCAAAACATCCGCCACCGAATACCATAGGGAGTGGGTATATCGGCCCAAAAGACAAGCGGTGTTAACGGACCGCAAGCCAGCACTGGAGGAAGAAAAACCTTTCTTCCCAAACTGATCCAGGCGTTTGGATTCCCTATCCGGAGGGCGGTAGGGAAGGCGGTTTGGGAAGCGGAGGCTTGGACAACCAAGCTCTCAGGAGTGGGGTGGACAGAGAGAAACAGGGGGTCGCCCGGAGCTGGGCGATGGCGTCGTGACACGTTCCGATCCACAGGAGCCCCTGTGTTGGGCTTGGACCAGGCGCCCAAAAGAACGTCAGTGAGGGCGTCGTTAAACGGCAGCACAGTCTCCGCAGAGGAGGCTGCCGGCTGAAGCACCTCTGTCAAGATGTTAGGCTTGACCGTCAAAGTAGGGAGTTTGAGGCGTAAGGCCCCAGCTGCCCTACGCAACACCGTACCAAAATTGGCTCCCTCCTCCGTAGCCACGGGAGGAGACAGCATGCCAGTGTCAGGGAAGTATCCAGACCACTGGCCTCCCCTAGACTCTCTGTCCAGTCCTCATCGTACTGACAGTGTCGTGTCAGAGGGTCATCAGACCCCTCCCAGTCCAACTGGTCCTCCTCTGGTTCAAAATAAGGAGGAGGAGGGACAGTTGGGACCCAGGTCCCATTGGCGCCGGAACCGGCGTCGAGCGGCGTCGGTCCGGATCCATGTCCGGAGCCGGAAGGAACTGGGGGACGACGCCGCCCGGAGCCCAGGGCGGCGTCGAGAACGGCACCGGAGACATCGGCGCCGGCGGAGGTGTCGTTAGGTCGACCGGCGTCGATGGGGGTTGTGGAGCCGGGATCGAGGCCGGGGCCGGAGCCGGGATCGAGGCTGGAGGCACGGGCGACGCCGGGGCCGTCGGCGGCGCCGGAACAACCCCATCAGGGCCCGCGGGGCCCGAAGGGCGCACCGGAGGGGCCTGGAGGCCCGAAGAGGCGGGCCATGGCCGACAGGAATTCCTGCACTTTGGCCGGATCCGCCCCCGAACCCGGGAAGGGCGGGTATGGCGGGGGCGACTTCACAGGCATGTCCGGGGCCGCGGGGCGGGACGGTGCCGGGAGGGGCCTCAGCCGAGTCGCGAGACCGGCGGCGAAGTCCTAGAGCGATGATGCTTTTGGACTTCTTGTGTTTCGACTTACCGGACGAAGAAGACTTCGACGCCGGCGACCGGTGTGGACTCCGCGATCGACCCCTGGACCTCTCACGCGACCGGGGCTTCCGCGGAGCCGAATGCCGGAGCCTCGAGGAGCTTTCGAGACCGCTCTCGCAAAGCTTTCGGGTTAAGTGCCTGGCAGTCGGTACAAGACTCCGTGTCGTGGCCTCGGCCGAGGCAGAAGAGACACTCCCAATGCGGGTCGGTGACGGACATCATCCGCGCACAGGCGCCGCAACGTTTGAAACCGGGCATCCCTACGACACCTTGAGAGATGAAAAAACAGTGAAAAAATTCACCAAAAGTATGGTCAAAAAATGACCAGGGCACTGCTCTTCCCGGATCTGTGCTTGCTGGCGCGGAAAAAGAAGAACTGACGTCAGCGCGCAGGGGGCGGCGTCTAAGTACTGCCCGCGACGTCATCCCGGCGATCACGGCGCCCGACGACGGACGCGAGCCGCACTGACGCCGCCTACCGGCGCGCAAAGGGTACTGCTACGCAAAAAACTTTCCGGATCCAGCCTGACGCCTGGGGATATTCTAAGGTAAGGAATCTGTCACGAACGTGTCTCTTTCAGATTGGTAGTTTTTTCGTGTTGTGCATGATGTTTGAAGGTGTTCTCAAATAATGTTGCTTCAATCTAAACAGCTAAGATTGCCCATGGAATGAAGGCGAGATGTGGGAGAGTCGCTTTCGCATATACTTACCATCTTATATCGTCAGTGACAGAAGCTACTCCTTTGATTGTGATTGAGAGTAGGAGTAGGCTTGTAGCCCCATCTAAAGGAAGGTTCAATGAGAGTGAGAAGCTCAAGTCCTCAAAAATATTAACCAGGGGGTGGTGATGAGCAGCCTAATGAGAAGGACCAGATTCCACCCAAGGGTGGAAAGGTTTTAGAGGGTCACTCACAAGTGGGCAAAATACTGAGTTTGCAAAAGAGTATGAAGAGGATAGGTTTCGGGGAGTAGGAGCGAAAGATCAGATGATGCTGCTGTGACATTACTTTAATGATACCATTAGCCAATATTTAAAAAATACCCCAAAGCCTTGTTGCTTGAACCGCGTAACTTGTCCCACCATTTTAGTTTACATCCATGTGGAAACATAGGAGCCAGTCGGTGCCCTTCTTAAGTTACTCAAGACTCTGCAATGGTTCCACCTGGATAAATAGCAGGAGGGAAGACATTTTCTCTTCAATCCATGTCTCCTGTACACTGTACGGACCACAGACTCAACAGCAATGCCTGTTCTACACAGTAAGACTCAATATCTTACCTGCAATGACATCAACCTGCGGGAAACATTTCCTCACATGTGCCTCCATCAGATCCATTGCAGTGCGGAAGGCAGATGGGTCTTTTAGCAAGGGGGTGATGTCTCTGGAAAAAAACATATACATTATAGAATGAAAAAACAGAAGGTAGCACCTGGGACTTTCAAACAACTAACTGCTTCAGAGCGTACACAGGTCAAGCCTTTCCTATAATGAGCATTAAGGTTTCTTAATGGGTCTTCAGAGTTTGGTAATTTCTCTGCAGTCTTTGGTTCAACATCTCTAAGGGACTCCGAAGGCATAAAATAGACTTCCTTCTTCCGAGGCGAACAATGTTCCAAAGTTGGTATTGGCATAGTGTCTCTCTCTATCCCTCTCTCTCTTGCGATCAACGCTGGAGGCATCATCAAGTTTTCAGATGTTCAAGACGTAAACGGGTGTAGTTTTCAAGAACAATCCAACTAGTTAAATCGTTTTCCATGACAAGTCTCTTGACAAAGGAGCAGGGATGGGAGTGCAGGAAGAGAGAGAAAGGAAGAAAACAGACCCTCATGTTTACAATGCAACATTTGACATTAGCCATGGAATGATACATTCATCCAATAAAAACACAGTGAGACCCAAATGCTCTTTGGGGGTATAAGCACTATGGAGGAAATCCTTTGATTCAGGACCAAGCAAGTGAGATTGAAAAGAAACCCAAAGAATCATGAACAAGCAATGGTCAAAAAGCCAACCCCAAGTCTTTACTAAGTCCAACAGACGGCTTAAGTGGTCTGTAAGTGAGATCAAAAAAATGGCCCAATTGAAGTGCTACCGAATCACGTTAGTGGATGCAGCCAGGAAACTCTTTGCACAATTAACTGCAAAACATATTCAGGACTGGGTTGAAACTGTCAAGGTCCACCACTAGCTGTCTGTGTGTTCGGTTAACGTCTACCCCAAATATAAACCACCACAGTAAATTCAAGTGCCCAAATCTATTTATCTATATTAGAGACCTCCATGAGATCATTTTACATTCCCATCAATTTTGCTTCAAGTAGCAATACAACAAAATGAGGCCCTTGCCATAAAACCTAAAGTGCCTAGAAGATTGTTCTATGGGGGCTTTGCCCCAGGAATAAAGACGAAATGTAAATACCAACTATAAGCTTCGTCACTTTGATGCAGAGCCATCTATGGTGTCTAGGCTCAGCCCTCCAATTTATCTTCATTTTACGTTATTCTGCCCCCAAAAACAGCCATACACTCACCGCGCCCCCATTTCATCTGACCAGCTTCCGCTTGTCACCGAGGATGAAATATCAAGGTATTTTTTTTTTTTTAACTAACTTATCCTGCACAATATAGCTGTCTCTCACCCATTTAGCACTTCCCTCGTTACACTCTGGTCTCGCCATAATAAGGTTATGCTCTGTTCCCTCATACTGAGAAATCAAGGAAACGGTAACTTCAATAACTCAAGTCCAGAGCTCTCGGTCACTGCAAAGGGCTTTATGTTCCTTCCTTCTCACTAATGTGAGGCAGACTGGTTAGGGAATACTTTGACTATCACTTTCTAGTCATCTGCCCATTCCACCCCCCTCAGTTTTACCAAAATCTACTACTGCATCATTGCTCATGCCCCAAAGAGAGATGTCTAGAAGGACACTCAGGTTATTAAACCAGTATTTAAGTAGGGCTTCCACATCAGTCTTTCCTTCTCCTTTACTGGGATCCTCAGAGATGGCACTTAGGTTCTCAAGGTTTATGTTCTACTCCTGACCCCCGCCCCTATTCCCTTCCCACAACAAATGTGTGCCAAGCTGTGATCAGAACATGTCTGTTTCCTATATATCCGTTTCATTTCCTGCATTCTATCCCTATGTTTTTCCATTTTCCTTTCAAACTCCGATGAGCCAAGAGGCTCTGTTAATCACTACCATCAAGTCCTTCTTGCTTTTTGATGACAACGCGTTATCCTCATCGCTGATGAGGCAACTTCTGTTATTTCTCTCTGTAGTATTCTCTCCAGCTGGGGAGCACCTTTGCAACGCTGCCAGCTTTTCCTGCCAATTCATCCATCCAATCACATCTGACCATTTCTAGTAATACCCTAAGGGTCAGGACTACTATTGTCTGAGTCTAATGAAATATTTCTGAACCTAATTCAAAGATTGATTCCCTGCTGCTCTGCAGTAACAAATGTGGTCTGCTCCCATTTCCTCAATGTCCACCTACTTGTCTACCTTAAAGGACATATTACATTACTACATAGCCAATATATACAGCTAACTCATTATGAATGTCTTTAGGAACAGCTCATTGACAAAGGCATGGATGCTGCAAGACTATACAAAATTGTAGATGGCTGGAACCAACAAATGTTTTATGTCTCGGTACTTTTAGCATGTCAGACAATTAATGTTGCGTGTCATGCACTGCGCACGCGCCATGTAAAGAGCAAACAGTAATCAGTGTAACAAAGCATTATTCTTGAAGAATTCGCCCCACCAAAAACAATGAAGACTCAAAATGCATCGTTCTAGACATATTATAATAATGTATTTCATGCAATGTTTTCAATGCATCAGTTTTAAGATTTTATAGTCTTGCAAATAATAGGAGTTATCACAAATCAGCTCAATGGCACTGATTCGATCGAGCACAAAACATATGTTTTCCCTTTGTGGTGAAAAAAACCTCATACAGACTTTGTTCTTCGTGTTTGATAATCTTCTTCCTTTATACCACAAAAATGCTCTTACTTTTTTTTAATTTTTTTTTTTTTTAAAGTTGCCATCATTTTTAGGTCTCGCCTGAGCCAGCGCATGCGCTGCTCTGGCAAGACTTTTAGTAAGTGGGCTTTAAAAAGCTCACCACACGCTTTTTGTGTGGCCTAGAGCGTGCGGTTACGCGCAGTTACGGGCACAGGCGCCATCTGGCTTTCCTCTCTCGTCATGGCTCATTCATCTCGTCGGGCACCCGTACAGCGCGCGATCACTTTCACGGCCGCGTTACTTTCACGGCCGCGCGGCCAATGCTTGTTCCATTTACTCCCTGTGCTGCCGCCTTTCCTCCCTTCCTTTCCGCTATATCTCTGATCTGCCAGTTTCCCTTTTCTTCCTTATTTTGACCTATATTTAGTTTTTCCAACTCTCACTGTTTTTTTAACTTGACTTGTTTGCATTACCTCTCGTTTTTTTTCTTCTCTCCTGGGCAGCTCATTCGCTTTCTCTCTCTATTTCTCACTCTCCGTTTGTTTGTTTTTCCGTCAGCGGCTCCTCTAAATGATTCGACATCGTCCAAAAGTGGAGGAACACTGACATCTGGATGCCAAATTGCGCAAACGCCTCAGACTGCTTAATACAGAGAGCGTGTTGCATGGAAACTAGTTCTTTATTACGAATTCCGTACTATAATATATTTCATGATCATCATCTGGCAGTGGCTTTAAAGTGACCTATGCAAAAGGAACAAACGAGAGGGAGAAACAAAGAGGTCCGTGCAAGACCTATACTTTCTGCTGGTAGGCAGTTCAAACCCGATAACTGGTTGGATTTATGGAATAGGGTGGAGCAAATTATGCAGCAACTAAATTATGCGGCAAGAAACGGCAAATTATCTGGCATTGTGCAGCACACTTAGCAGCATATTTATCTCGTCATTTTTACCCATAAGAACAATGTCTGGGCAGAGTCTTCACCTTATTAGTATCAGTTTAACACCCAAATACAACTGAAAGATGACCTACCACTGCACACAACACGGGTGGCAGTGTTTTTAGTAACTTTTGATCTGTTCAAGCTGGAAACATTTTTGTTTGTTAAAATCTGGAATTTATGCAGATGAAAGAATATGTGATGTGATAAGTGCGCAAATCTATAATTATGTAAGAAACACCACGGCCACAGAATCTCACAATTCAGTCGTCCTGTCGATATCTCTCATTGACATCTAACGTTAAATTATTAACAGACGTGATGGGGTCACCCGCCCCAAACCTTCCTCAACCTCCAAGAATCTCTTCACCTCGAATGAAGTGGCGTAGCAGAGTGGCGGTGGAGGTCAGGTAAACTTACCGATGACGTCTGGGTATACAGTGGTAATCTTGGTTTGAAAGAGTGGTGCGAGGGCTTTACACATGATGATTTGTGTCGGCGGGGATGACGTGGACCTACAATTCAGCCAAGCACGTTGTCAGCCGATTTTGTAAGTGGTGGAGTGGAGTTGCATTAATGAGTCTGTATAAGCAAGGATTTTTTCCTTGGCTGGTTTATTTATTCACCACAACACCTCTTTGTGTGCGCGGGGCTTGCATTGATTGTAAGCAAATGCCCCAACCTATTCAAAATAGTGTTGGTACTGCCGCCCCTCCTCGCACAGACAGGATGTTCCCGGGGAACAACCATCAGTGATGGGGTGGGCTCCGTGCACTCTAAGCTCCCCCTGTCACAGACCTATTTGGAGGAGTCTCCACTTCAGGCATAGTAGGTTCTTTTTGTTAGACTCAAATGTGACTTTTCTTTTCCTGTGTCTCTGATTTTCTAGAATCTGTGTTCTTTTTTTTTTTTAATCTCGGCAGAGTCTGCTGCTCTGGATGGTAGGCATTTCCATCTAAACACACTCAGCTCAGCTGACGGCCTTTCGATTCCCCAACCCGTTCACACAAAGTGAGCTACGCCTCCCCCTCATCCACCCATCAAGACTTTCTCGTGTTATTCACCACAACACCTCTTTGTGTACGTGAGGCTTCTGGTGATCCATTGATTTCCGGTGATCATAGGCAAAGGCCCCATGCTCTTCAAAATAGTGTTTGGTGTACAGCAATACCCCTGCTGCCCCTCCTCGCACAGACAGAATGTCCCCAGGGAAGAGCCATCAGAGAGGGGGCGGGCTCTGTGCACTCCAGCTCCCCCTGTCACACGCCTATTTGGAGGACGCTCTGCTGCAGGCGTGGTGGGTACTTTAAAAATATTTTTCTGTGTTTTGTGCTCTGGGAAGGGCCTGGGTGAGAGGTACATTTCACTTGCACTCTAATTACACGAGGTGGCCAGGGTGATTGTTGTATTGTAGCTTGCAGGACCCTCCTACCCAAAATGCAAGGGTTGTACGTCACGGGCAGTGCCTTGCTGCCAGCGGTGACCAGGGTAATGTGATGCTTTGCTGCTAATTATGGGTAGGGTGAAGACGGAGGACCATAGGTCAATGGCTCTGATATGTTAACATGAATGGAGGCACAGAAGGCTGGACATCACTTGGTGTCCTCGTTTGCCACAGATGACTAAGTTGAATGTTGCATGCCATTTCCTGTGCCCTGTGTGCTCGGCTGGCTTGCACAGTACAAGCATGTACAGGTCGCTTGCTGAACCCTGTTGGCCTGTGAGTGTGCGTAGGTTGGGAAAGTCCAGAGCGAGGGCACTCACTTTATCAATTGTGTTCGCAGACTGTGATGACTAATAAAGCTTGCACATCCTAAAATGCCAAGTCTTTGGCTCGTGCATTTTAGGTGGTCCAAGGAGAGATGCATTTTAAAGTTGCTGTGCTCAGCTGAATAAGGGAGGCTAAGAGGAGGCGTGCCCGTCTCTCGTCTACATTGTGGCGAGTGGATCCTTTCCTATATACTGCAGTATTTTTTTAGGTTGAGCCTAGGCAGGTACTGTGAACTACTGGTTACAGATAGTCTATGGGCTGTTCCGTAGGTGGCCTCTGTGGCATACGAGTTCTTGAATTTATTGTACTTTTGGCTGTAAAACCAGAGCTGTGCAATGTTCACCCTTACGATACGACATCAGGTGAAAGTTATTCTATTGTTGGGCACGCTTACTGCACTATTCTGAAAACAGTGTTTGGAGTTGCCACCTGACTGCTGCAGTAGATACTGTAGCACCCAGTATAATGTGCTGCATGGCTAAATACTTATAAGGTCCCAAAGGCGAGACCTATTGGCTATGCCAATGCTTGTTTTGTCTTGATGGTGGAACACAGAAACCCGTTAAATCATTATTATTGAATTAAAATATTTTTATGAATTTCGTCATGGGGTGTGCGCTATTTGGTGATTTTTAATGAATTTTAAATATCATGAATTTTAGTAATTTCTTTTTATTCATATTTGTAATTTTGTGTTCAGAAAAATCTGAATATTTACATTTTTAAAAAATGTGCAGTTTTTTTAGGGTATTTTTAAGCATATTTATGTGGTATATAGGAAGGATATTATCAAACACTAAAAACAAATTCTGTATGAGTTTTTGGTCACAAAGGGGAAAACTTGGGTTGTTTTGTTTTTTTGAAGAAAAAAAAAAACCTGTTCCCTTTGTCAGTGAGGGGCTGCTCCTTGTTGGAAGTTTCCTAATTCTATTGACCTCCAGAGGGATGATAGAAACGGCTGTCAATGCCAAATTTTAAACCTACGAGCAGCAGGTTACAATCAAATCTCAACAGCTAGTGGTGGATTCCAAGGCAAAAGACTGCATGTGAGAAGAGCACTTTGGGGACACTACCAATTCTCGAGGAGAAAAGACAACTTAAAGAAAAACTCCAGACTGGTAACACTGTACCTAACCGGGCAGAGTTTCCTTTAGACATGCATGGATGTTATGAACTGCGCAGACAGATTCTCCTAGCTGCTAACATTAAGGTATGCCGGCATCTGAACCATTAACCAGATGGCCTTCTCTTTCACATTAGTAAGGTTCTAAATATTTATAATATCAACGAGGAGAATTTTCTGCGGGAGAATCAAAATACTCTTTAAACTGAGATTGTAAAAGAAAACAATGAGTCTATACAAGCTGACCGACTGGGACATTTCAACCGGAATTTTGTCATCGATTGTATATATATTAACATCAGGTACCTTGGGGTAAACTAGAAACTGGGGTTAAAGTATATGGGTTCACTGCTTCGAACCTGCAGGTGTGGCAAGGCAGAGAACTTATTTCAATTTCTGCTTAGTTGTCCCAAATATAAAGGCTTATAAAAAATGGTTTAAGCCTCTTTTTATAGGTTCAGAATGAAAAACAAGAACTGAGGCCAGGATACTTATTCTAATTGCAGCAAATGTGGAATCAAACCATTGTTTTGCCCAAAAAAAGTCAAAGACTACAATAGAAAAAAGACTGTGCATAAAATAAAGATGTAAACGTTAGAAGATACTTGGACATACATTTCAATTAATGAAATAGCAAAATTAGGTATTTCAAATACAACTGTGCTTGTGAGAAATAATGGAAAATCTTGGTAAAAGTATGTTATTGCTATTTCTACTACAAACCACCATGCCCCTGCCCTACCTCTCACCGAAAGTTGATTCCAGGTGATGGGAAATCCGGGAAGGACCTCACCTGCTGCCGGACACGCTCCAGTTTCTGCTCTTCACTTTCTGCACTCATGGCTGACTTTTCTTTAGCCTTGAAAGTAAAAATATGAAACACACTGTAAGCTCACTAATTTCATTCATTGCCTGGCTGATTTATAAAAGTGACCACATCCTACCATCTTCATGGCACTTGAAATAAATATGAGGCAATTATCAGAAAAACAAGCATTGGCAAAGCCAGTAAGTTGTGTCTTTTCAACCTACTGGGTTTGCCAATGTTTTTGTTGACACCACGAAGCACAGGCAAAAATAAATATATAAAAAAAGATGATGCATATATGTGCATTCATACGTATGTCATGGCGCTATCGTAGTTCAGTATGACTATGACAACCCATACAGCATGACGCCGACGCTATTTTGTTTATTTTATTTACTATTCCAAAAGGGGGGATGCCACTTGGAGCAGGAAATTAAAAAAACAAGCATTGGCATAGCCAATAGGTCTCGCCTTTGGGACCTTATAAGTGTTTAGCCATGCAACAGCTGATGTTGTTGCACCAAGGATATTGTACTGCATAACTAAATACTTATAAGGTCCCAAAGGCGAGACCTATGGCTATGCCAATGCTTGTTTTTATTTGAACTGAGCTTGTGATCTAATATCAAGTCATGGTAGCTTGAAGTCCAATGACTGGGCATTAAAAAAAACAGTATTTATTTCCTGCTCAAGTAGTGTTTAACACTAGAACAAGAAGCTTGGTATTAAACATGATCCCCAAATTCTGAATTCTGAAGAACCCCTAATTTTTTTTAGCTGAAATCACTTTGGTGTACAACTGTAAGGAAATGTGGCAGCTTATTTGCATTAAAGACTAATTGTTACCATTCAAGCGGACAATGCAAGAATGGAATAGTTTAATGAAGGTCATCTGGAGTGTGGGTAGAAACTAAAACCATTGGGAGCTACAGAGTACAGGCTGGCACTACATAATGATATGGGGGTTAAAGTAAACATTTAATGGTTCACGTTATCCCAGGAAGATGACGCGGTTCTGCCAGCATTGAAACCTGTGACCTGCAGGTTAGACTTCGATTTCAAAAGTAATGGTGACTTAACTCCCTGACCTAACAGGAAGGACTCACAAAACAAGTATGCCGGGGTAGAATGGAGAACTGAGGAAAGAATACAAGGGGACGGGATGGGTGGACTGAGGACAGAAAGAAAGAACACAGGAGGAAGCAGACTTAGAAAGCACTGGGGTCATAGGAAATAAAAGAAGGACGGGCATAGATGGAAGGAGGCAACAGAAATGGGTGGCCGTCTGCAAATCGAGATGGAATGAGAGACAACACCTCTGAAGGGAGACACACAAACAGGAAAGGACGGAAGGGCTGAGGAGTGGAAGGAATGCGCGTGTGGCTGCAGTGACAATGAAAGAATGGCTGCAATGTACACACAGGCGAGAGAGAAATGAACTTTAACAAACAGGCCGGCACACAAATTAGAGACCAGAGAGAAGGCTGCCGGGACTCACTCCCTCAAGATCCCTCTTCAAAGCGGCCGAGGCTCTAATGCCTGTCCCTGACTCACCCGGCAGCGGGGGTGCGGTGCACTGCAGAGCGGCCTGGGGGATGTCCCAACCCTGCCAAATGTGGTCTGCTCTGACTGGAACCTGTGCATTCCCGTGGAAGGAATTTGGTGTCCAGAGGCAGCCGGGCCTATTGTGAAATTGTGAATTTCAAGAGCGGTGGCCCCCTTTGAAAAGCCAGTGGGGTCGGGGTTGAATCAGCCACGTCGGGCGTGCCGCCAAAAGCCTGATAACACTGAAGTATAAGTGATTCTTCCCCGACCAGACCGGCCTCTCTGCTACATTTGGGATACCCCTCGAGCCACAGGAGAGTTGACTATTTAACTTCAGGACCCAGTCCACATTTCAGGATGAACTGGTTCAGTTGTGTTTTCTCTACTTGCAGTATTTGGAGGTTACATTAGAGCAGCTGCAGGGAAGGTGAGCACATCGCTGCACAGAGGACATTGCTGCAGCCACCAGCAGTGCAGGTTCCAGCCGAAGATCTCAAGCGCGCGCGCCTCGCGCTCACAAGTGGGGGGAGTGCGGCCGAGAGCAGGGACGCGCAGCGTTTCCCTTGCGGGAGCGAGCGCGATAATTGCAACCAGATGGCGCCGCTCGCTCCCGCAAGTGAAGCGCCAAACATGCACGCGTTGCCATTGAAGGCAATGCAACGCGTGCACGTTTTAGGCTGAAAAGCCGAATCGATGGCAAAAGGTCTTTTTGCCTAAGCAGCGCATGCGCGCTGCGTAGGCGAGACCTAAAAAATGAATTAAATCCTGGGTGAAAGCGCTTCTCAAAAACTGAGAAGACCAACAGGAAATGACAGCTGCTATCCCCTGTACCCCCCCCCCCCAAAAAAAATAAAGGACTGTGATGGGTGGGGGGCAGGGGGGGGGGGGTGGAAAAGTCAACACGGGGAAGCAACAGGAGTGAATAGGTGAGAAAAAACAGATTAGGTGAAGCAATGGATGAACTCATGGGGGGGGGGGGAGCGACACGGAGCACGTGGGGCGGTATTTGAGCAGGGAAAGGGCACACTAGGCAGAGAGCAAGAACACGTGCACTCTCATGGAGTGCATGAAAGAAAAATAAAGTAGTTCCCCACATGTGTGCATTGGAAGGACACAAGTCAGCCAATTAAAAAGATGTCAAAGAAGCTCCGATCTAGAGGAGAGAAAGGAAGGAAGAGGCAGAAGAGCCATTGAATAAATAAGCAAGCAAATGAGTGACATGAAACACAACAAATGGTAAGCAACAGCTAGCCCGAAGCCCACTCTGTGTTTTGGTATGGTCCGTAGGAGGTTTCCACAACAACAGACCTTTAAAACCAGTCTGAAGGGAAGAACAAGCATTGGCAAAACGGCGGGCGCAGGGGAAGCAACACCGAGGCGGCGGGCGCAGGGGAAGCAGCGGGTGCAGGGGAAGCAGCACCGAGGCGGCGGGCGCAGGGGAAGCAGCACCGAGGCGTCGGGCGCAGGAGAAGCAACAACGAGGCGGCGGGCGCAGGAGAAGTAACAACGAGGCGGCGGGCGCACGAGAAGCAACACTGAGGCGGCGGGTGCAAGAGAAGCAACACAGAGGGCATAGGTGAAGCAGACAACAGAGCAACGTGGAGCCTGGGGTGGGGGCTACGTGGAGCAGGCATAGGAGAACCACATGGCAAGAAAGCAATGGGTGGGGGGGGGAAAGAGTACACTAGGGTCAGAACAAAATGGAAAGGGTGGTAGAAGCACATGGGTGACAGAGAACACAAGGGAGGCCGCTGGAAAACGCATACACTTCCGTGGAATACTCAACCCAAAATATAAACAGTGCTTGAAAAGGAAGCATAGAAGTCAACCAACCAAGAGATGGTATAGAAGCTATGCTCCATGGGAAGGACGACCACAGGACTGCCCAGCTTGGAGATTAATAAGAAGCAGCCAAATAAGAGTTGCAGGAAAGCCAACAAATTCTAAGTACTGGGGCAACTCCAATCCCCTGTATGTTCTTAGTAGGCCCACAATATGTCTTGTAGCAGACAGCACATATGTGGTCTAGTAAGCAAGATCTAAAAAGAAGGAAAAGGCTCAACAAGAACCAACCTTCTCCTGCCTCACAACTTGGTGTTTCAGTGCATCTATCATTTTTGCACTGCATATCACTACACAAGAGGCCTTGGGATTTGCCTCATCGACTGTGCTGATCGCTCATTGGTTCAGGTAATGTTCTCGCCAGTGCGCAGGGCACACAGCACAGACAAAAAAAAAATAACCCACCAGGCCTTCCTAAAAAGGTCAAAAATATGTCTTTCACTGAAGGAAATAAGGGCAGTAGATTCGGAGAATAATACTGGGGACAGCTTGGAGCTATTCCAACCCTCTAACCGACCATATAAGTTAACATATCTGCATAACTGATTGACACTTCGTGGGTCAGCGTTCTTCCCCGAGTTGTGGTGCAGGTATCACAGTTCTACACATTTACTAGGCCCGCCTAGAACATTGTATCTAACTCAAGGTTGTGGGACAGAAACCATTTCTGTGCTAGTGCAGAAGGAGACTCAAGTCACCGTTTTGAATCTGCTGCTGCATTTCAGAAACAATCAATGTAAGTATACATTAGAACCATTCTAGATGCTTCTCTTGACCAACGCCCTAGCCCAAGCTGGTTCAGTAGTTATCGCTGCACTAAGTAACTACACCACATAGATTCAACTCCTACTTTGGTTTAGAAATCTCTGCTACACAAATGTACTAGAAGCCCCTAAAGTATTGCTACCAAGTCTAGCAGTTTTGCAAACTGTTCCTTTACTAAATATTAGCGCATTATGTATGTTCATGTGCAATCCATTCTGTGGTGCAAGAACCACTGCTATCCTAATGGAATAAGCCCCAGTGGACCACTGTGTCAAATCGACTGCTGTAGTACAGAACCAGTTCTGTACCAATGTACCTGGACAGAACAGTACCCGATTCCCAATATACCAGGACTCTGTGCCCATACCCTTGCCACGGTCTAAAAACCATGACTCCACTAGTTTACTCTTTCAATTATTATGAGTTTTTGAAGATTACTTTTTCACTGATCTATCAGGCTAGATTATTATACTTTAGGGGTTAGCCCAGTTCAAAGAGTGAGATTTGCTTTTTACTGAATTATTCTTTTTTACTTTGGAGGGGAATTTTGAACTACTATGGAGGAGAGGTCTCCGTAATTTCATATGCTCCTTTTTTTTAATACTTTATGGAAATTATGTAGATTTATATAGCGCAACAAATGCCCAAAGGCATCAAGGCGCTATATTGTGGCGGTGGCAAGCCAAGTGGTATTTTTGGTCCAGACACTTGCTGGTCACCTGGAGATGCTATCAGCTTCCCTGGCCTCCTTCTCCGTTCTTGATTAGCCGGCTGCCTGGTTTTCCCTTAATCAGTAGATATTGCAGAAAGACTATCAACTAAACTGATTACTTGTCTCAATAAGCATAGATTTCGCTCTGCCCAAATAGTTCAACATCCTACTCTTTCACCTAGTTCTTTTAATTGACCTCACTGTTCAACCTCTCCGCTTCAAATTGCTAAGAGATTTGAATGCCTGACATTTGATAACCATATCCTAGAGAGACTTCCCTTATGCAAAATTCTGAGTTAATGCAGTGTGATGCAATATCTTTCTGGGCAGATTTCAAGTTTGCATCTACAGCAGCCTGGATAAAACAAATCCTGTGACTTGGTTAACATAAATTTAAATAGAGTATTTGTAGTCTGCTATTCACAATGTGCTTAAAACTCTGTATTCAGAAATTGGACATACCCAATTTTAGATAAGAAATGATTAGGCTTTAAAATGTCGCCATGTGATACACAGAACAGATGACCCGTTTCTGAAATTCTCCAAACTTCCTTCATTGTACACAACATAGTGCCCATCTAGCTTTAGTTAATAACCTGCGCTAATTCAATTGAGTACCTAGTTACTGTTCAATTCAACCACAAGAACACGTAAATTTAATGGACAACTGCAGTTTGAAATGAAAGGAAACTAATTCAAACACTGATCTAATCTTTACAAATAGAAAGCAAGTGACCACCTGGACAGATGCTTGATGGTTTAAGCAGTGGTACAACTGCACCAATTACTTTGACTCCTGTTAACACCATCACGAATGATAAAGCATGCGGACCTGGCAGTGTCTGAGGAAAGATTCCCAGCATTAAGCTCATTGCCAGGCAATAACCCACCAAGAGTCTTAGGGTTATGCAGACATATACCTCATCCTTTTGTTCTTCAGTTCATAGTGGACGTTCATGCTGACACGCACCTTAAAAAACGTTAACACCACTCAGTTGGTGGCCATAATCCTTGAACTCTATGCTGGAGACAAAGCTGCTCTTTTCTGCTCATGTGGATACCATCCTCCATCTCCAGCTGCTGGTTCCTACTCCACACATTAGCTCTCTTCAAGTGATGTCCTCAAATAAGGATCACAATAGGATACACAGACCTGTCATGGAGGTGGTCAGCTCTCAGCAGTGTTGCAGCATCATGGTCATATGGCTCCCTCACACAATGTTCTTTCTCCCTTTAGTTTTGAAGCGACCAACCTGGACCTCAGTGGTGTTCCTGGATCAAAGACTTTCATTTATACAGTGACAATGTTGGAACTGAGAGTGAGAAACACCTCAAGGATGCACTGTTTAGGACCAGGAAGAAGAGGCATTTTTCCGCTTGATTAAAATGATAGGTCTAACCATTCAGGTCTGAAAAACAGACTGCTGACCTACTTTGTTGACTTTGAGCTGTACATTTTTCAGTTAGCTGGTTGAACCACAAACTGTTTCTTCATCTGCCTTAAGGCAGTCACTAAGCATTGGAGTTCGACAAATAACAATTCTGGGGAAGCACTGAAGTCTCACATCACTGCTTGTTGTCAGTCTTCATCTTGTAGCAAGCAATTGCTGCAAAACCCCAAGAGCTAGCAGATACCCTTGCAAAGGCCATATCTCTTTCAAAGCACATCTCCAAACCTACAAGCGTGCACATCACCAGCATGATGAAGAAAAGACCAGCACTCTCTGAAGTATTAGGGGATCAAGCGCAACCTGCGTCATTGGTACAGTCCACTGCGTGCCCAGCTCCTGAAGGCAAATTAAGTGGGTGGGCAATATTAAACATTATGAAAGGGTAAGCACATGTGCAACTGAGTTTCAGATCGGCTGTGAAATCAGGTCTGCTACACAGTTTGCTGTTTAATCTGCGAGACGTACATCTGCAAAAGAAACTGATCTGGAAAATCTAACTCCAAAGCTAGTAAAAAGCTGGTGCAAACTCAAAGGCCCGCAGACACTCCTGCATACTGATGAAACAGAGGTGGCACGGCACTTCAGAGGCATACCATTCAACATTCAGAATCAGAGTGAGGCAGAGATCAACAGCCATCTGTGGCAAGACATAACTGAACCCGCAGAAGGATCTACAGCCTGGGGTTCTCACGTGGTTTTGGTGGCCAAAAGTCAGTCAGGAGTTTAAATATGCTTATGTGTACACAAGCTACAGCCCCATCAATATACAGAGAGAGAAAAGCACTTCAAACTATTTTAACTATGGTAATGACATCGTTGTATTTGGAAAAACAATGAAAGAACACGAGTCCTCATTTATGGAGGCACGCAAGGCTCTCTGTCAGATGGGCTTCGTGCTGAAAAGGACGTCACTTTTGCAGACCATCCATTGAATTTTTAGAACACACTTTCAACCTGATATGGTGAAAGCTCTCAACCCAGCACCTGGTCCTGACCAGGTCACTGCTTTCAGGTTGTTTCTTGGGGATGATCAGCTACTGCTCAAGATACATTCAGAATTTTTGCCCTACAAAGAGAGACAACACGCTTTTCATTTGTTGGTTAAGGAAAGTGTTACACTGTTCTCAACGGTTATCGACCCGTAGGGCAATATTGTGCAACCCAAACTCCAGCGTTTGGAGAGGTAGGCTCTATGACTACATCATTATTTCAAGATCACACATAAGCCTGGAAAGGAAGAGACTCCTGATGACTTCTTTTCTTCCTTCCCACTGGTCATCTGTGGCTGCACATCCTCCATCGCAGAGGTATAAATCAGATGCCAAACAGTCTCCTCACCTTGCTATGGACAAGGCAGACATCATTAACCCATCACAGGAAGACCCCCAGACTTCAAACTGAGTTGGAGCTGGTTCACATTTAAATTGGGAGAGACCGGCAGAACACAGAGACTACATTGCAACTGCAGCCTCAAACCTGCCTGCCTGTCATATTCAGAGAACTTTCATGCCAAGGGAAGGGTCTCGGACACAGTCATGCATTATGGTTTGTTGCAGGGATTCAGGATTATAGGACCTTGGTGTATAGGGACTAAATCTTTCTACCACCTTAGTACCCACGAGCCCAGGAACGACTAGCTATTGTGTCTCACTTGCTCTCCTACTCACTCACAGAGAAACAAATGATTAGACACCCCAGAACACAACATTCCCAGATCTCTCATGAATCGCGGTAACAAGACACACTCTTTCGCTCGGACTCTTGTACTTGTCCACAATAACATGTGACAGAGACACGGAATAGTTTAAAATATTTATTTTAACTAACGTGCACTAACATGCAGTATACGTGCCACAACAAGCAGGAAAATGCATAGTATAAATACAGTCCGCATAGCAGCTAGTCCATATATCATGAAAGGGGATGTCATAATGAAAAGACAATAGAGCCTAACCTCCCTCCCCTTGCTACAAAGCAATATTATTATATATTAGAAGATCTCTGGGCTGGTCAGCAGACCCCATACCTTAGCCTATAGATGGTAGATCTATATCATAGGTGCTGTGTCGCTCTTCTCCCTGGAAAGGTCCCTCTCCAAGTGTGTGCTACTTATTTGTGTATTCTAATAAGACCAAAGTGCGTTTGTCCAAACAGCTGCATCGGTATATTTTGTCTAAGGGCTAAGGCCTGGCCAGAACAGAAAAACAAGGGGCATTATTGTTCAACCTTGCTCACAATGTTCAGTCAGAATCCCAGGAACTCGCAGAGTGAACACAGCGATGAGCTCTCATGTGAAAGCAGCCATAGAAATTATTGCAAAAATAAAGTTGTGTAGTAATGTGCGCAAAGCAGCAGGCAAGCTGCTGAGTGCTCATGCTAACTTAGTGAAAACGACAATGTCCCTATGGGCCACGTGACAGGTTAAGGAAACAAGAGCACTATAGCCATTATCTGACTGTTAAGACAGAAATATTTGTATTCAGCTTCTTGACGAAGCTTGCTGGCACAAAATGCGTCAGAAATGCCACATCTGTCTGAACCTACCTAGGAAAAGACAGCACCCCCACCCATAACTACACCCCTCATCCCCTCCAGCAAATAAAAATATCAGAGCTATACGTATGGGAATATGTATCAAATGACTTCTTTGGACCTATTCCAACTGGCCAATATCTCTTGCTGGCGGTGGGCAATTTTCCATCATTCCAGGAAGTCACTGAAGCTCTGAACATGTCGGCAGAGGGGGTCCTGAATCAAGTACATGGTTGGGATTCTTCCATTCAAGTCTCTTACTTGCCAACTTTTGAGGACTTCGAGGGGCTGTCAAAGTATCTAGGGTTTCATCACTGTAAAATTGCACCATTCTAGCCCCCAAGCTAGTGGAATTGTGGGCACTTTGAAAAAAAAGCCACACAAGTAGCCACTTCTAGCATATGCCATGTTTTGAGTCAGATCACAAGAGATTAAAGGGACACCCCGCACAGCTCAGTTGGGAAGTAACAAGCTGAATCGTTATTTGGTCAGATACTCCCACTCTGAATGTCCCATATGGGCCGGGCTCACTTATGATGGGTGATGTAACAGAACTAGTGCAAGAAAGGAAGATTAAGGACTATAAGTGGCAAGTGAAGCATTCTAGACTTTGTTGCGGTGACCAAGTCCAGGTATGATCAAAAGACTCAAGGATGATCCAGCCTTTGATAATCGGGCATATCTGAAAACAGACATCAAGAGTTCCACGCTGACACTTTGAAGGGATGGACACAGACTCATGAGCAACTTTTATTAGATACTGAAATGTAAGCCCTGTGAGTTTGCGTTAACTGATGAACACTGAAATGGTGAGGAAGTTTCTGCAGGAACCTCCCCCATTGATGTTGAACTACACAACATCTATCTATCCCGCCCTCCCATCAACAAGCTCAGAAACAGAACCATCTCTCCCCGTCGTAGCATTCAGCCAGAGGAGAAACTCATCACTACGATGTAGGGAAACTATATTTAGTTGTTAGGTGGTTGTTAGGCGGGTGGGGGAGGGGGTAGTGTTAACAGGCCAACACATCACACTCAACGCACATCAAAGACCGCTCTGTTGCATGGGTAAGTACATGCAGCAAGTTCATTGGATAGGTGTGTGGTTTGTCATAATGATTTGGAATGTCAGACCTGCACTTAAAGGGCGAGTAGTAGAATGTTGGGGGTGATTACTATCTTGCTGTTGATGTGAATACTTCACTGTACTTGCCGCTGTCTTGTGGGCCTAATGAATACTGGAGAATTCATTTCACTTGTTGAAAACTTCATGTGTCCAGACCATAAATTCTGATACTACAATTTTGGCGACGAGCTGTGGAACTTGACCTACGTCATAAGCCCACCAAGAAACTAACGCTGGCAGACTGATTCCTGAAACACTGTGGTAACTGCCATTTACTGGAAACCAGCTACAAACGTATGTACATTTTAAAGTTTTCAGAAGCAGCTTTGGCAGACTGGATAAGCGTGTGTGAGCAGTGTATTTTGGATCAGATATTAAAAAAAAAAGAACAAAAATACTGTTATGCTCACGCGCCGGCCATAGCGCTTGCCCTCCAGCCTGCCCTCTGTCTGTGTTGTGTCAGGTGCTTTGTGACGAAGCGCAGGGAACCGATCAGGCCACGCCTTTGTCGTTGCAAGCAAAGAACCAATCTGGCTGCGCCCTATTGCGATGCATGTCCGCGTACTGAGGCAATGATGCACTGACAGCTAAGTAACTAGAACGAACATTAATTTCAGTGTGCAGAGCACAGCGGAAGTAGCATAGTTGTTGGCTACGACATGCTGACAGCTGGCAGCAGGAAGCTGGAACAAAACAGTTTTCCACAGTTTTGGAACTCGCAAACAGCCTTGGAAATGTAGCGTTTACATGGTGTCAATTGTGTCATTTAAAAAATAAAAGAGGAAACAAAAACTTAAAGCAAAACGAATGAGGAAAAGTGTCTATATTTTTTTTTTTGCTCTTTCTTCTATATCATTTTGTTATGTTGACACCAAAATAACGGCATAAACAACAAAGTGCATAACTTAGCATACTATTCAGCAAGATTATCTATCTAAAAGAAAAAGTATTGCCCAAAAAAAAAAAAACCCACAAAGAATTGTAGCACTCACCTTCAGAATTCAACATGGCCAATGTAAGTGCTTTTAACCAACCTACATTGTTTTTACAAACACCAGGAAAACCTGTAATGAAATGGAAGAATTGGCACATGTCGTTTGAAATATTCTAGATAGCCACAGACGGTAAAAAGTATGATCCGGAAAGGAAGAAGGCGCTAATGTTTGGTTTACTAGGAAATGCAGGCCAGGAAGTTTTGGATTACCTACCAGAGGCTGAGGCGGCAGCAGCAGGCCAATTTGTACCACTGAATGAATATGAGGAAGCAGTAAAAAGGTTGGAGACAATTCATAAAAGCACCAACTACAATGGTAGAGAGACATGGTTTTTATATGAGGAAGCAACATGAGCATGAAACCATTGAGTATATTGCAAGCTTGCGCATGTTTGCTGCATCATGCGAATTTGAAGAAATTATGAATAATTATCTAAAGGATCAGTTTGTTTTTTATTGTTTTTCCAAAAAAAAGTACAGAAAATAATTCTAGCTTGCAGGAGTCCCACATTAAATGAGGTTATAGATATAGCTAAAGGAATAGAAAGGTCCCTTCTTTCAACAAAGTTATTGTCTTCTGAAAACGCACAAAGTCAAGCAGGTTGTGCGGTACATGAAAAGAAGCATGAAACGATAAGTGGGGTACCGTCTATTACCACAGTTAGTGATAAAAACAAATTTAGCAGACTTGCTATAAAAAAAACTTGTGTGTTACAGATGCAGGTCAAAATCACATAGGTAATCATTCTGAATGTCCAGCATTATGGAGAAAATGTGTGAAATGTCAGAAAATATGACATTTTGGGTCAATGTGTAGGAATGCAAAAATGTCTGGTAAAATTAAAGTGAGTTCAGGAGATGAAATAGATGAAGAGATGTGCTCCAACATAGTAATTACAGTTGACAGTAAGCCAGGTAGATTTAAAGGACCGTTAGGAATGGTTCATATTGGAAACAAAGAATTAAATGGAATGGCCAATTCAGGATCAACCATTTCAATTTTAGCGGATCATACTTTTTATATAATGTGCGAAAATATGATGCTTATGGAACCAGATGTTAATCCAAAAGCTTTTGGATGATTCGACATTGAGATGTTAGGATATAGGATACTTCTATGATACACTGGAATTTAAAGGACGGTCCATAAAATCCTAGATATACGTGGCTGCGAGAGGCAGAGATATTGTGGGGTGGCAGGCAGGAAGGACCTTAGCAAACTTGGTGTATTACTCAAACTAGGAGCTGAAGAACCAGTAATTTTAGAAGATTTACCCATCGTGTGGAATAGGATTTAGAGAAAACAGGTGTAGAGGAGGTTTTAGAGAAACATTATAAAGTGTTTTCACAACATATTGGATGTGTAAAAGGGTTTGAGCACCATATTAAAAGAAAATGCTATTCCAGTAACCCAAAAGGTTAGACATGTACCGTTATCATTCAGACAAGAACTAAAAGATTTATCGGTTATGCAGGGACGGTATAATTGAACCCAATGACTTCAGAATAGGTGTCAGTGGTAGTGATCATTAAAAAAAATGGCGACATCAGACTTCGTGCAGACTTAAGGACATTAAATAGGAACAGGAAACGCCCAAGATACAGGAAATGCTTAATTCAGTTAGTGGGTCATCATATTTTTCTATTATTGATTTCAAGTCCACATACCACCAGGTAAAACTGTCGGAAGGTTCAAGAGATTTAACAACTTTTGTTACACCATTTGGAGCCTTCCGATACTTAAGATTGCCTTTTGGCCTGGCCTCTGCCGCCAGTGTTTAAAAAAAATTAATGGATCATCTATTCGAAGGTATGCAGGGGGTACAGACCCTTCAAGACGACATTATGATCCATGCAAGGACAGTGAAGGAGCATAATGAGGTTGTGGATAAGGTTTTAGGTATCATTGGTGGCAGAGGAATGACTGTTAGTAAGACCAAGTGTTAATTTTTGAAGGCTGAAGTAAAATATTTGGGACATACGGTGTCTTCAGCAGGCATTACACTGAAAGAAGGTTTGGTTAACGCAATCAGGGAGGCACCTACTCCTAGTACCAAAGATCCATTGAAGTCATTTTTAGGTATGAGCGAGTACTATGCTCGTTTTATACACGATATGCTTTTCTAGTGGAACCTTTAAGGAGGATGTTAAAGGGAAAAAAAAAAGCACAGCTTTCTTGGGGAAAAGACCAAGAGAAAGCATTTCAGGCGGTTAAACAAGCCATTTTGAAAGCTCCAGCACTTAGGCCATCAATCCCAAGGGAAGAAATATAATAACGGTTGATGCCAGTGAAATTGGTTTGGGAGCAGTTTTCAGTCAGGTGTTAAATAGTAAAGAGTACACTATAGTATTCATATCTAGAGGTTTAAAAGAGGCGGAGAAAAAATACAGCACAATAGAGAGGGCAGTTTTGGCAAGTGTTTGGGCAGTGGAAAAGTTATTTGTGGGGTAAAAGCTTTGAAATTGTGACCGGCCACAAACCTTTCATAGATGGTTGTGGCAAAGGAATGGCTACTGCTTCGTCCAGGTTGATTCGATTGTCAGAATTACAGGAGTACAATTTTGAGGTTAGACATATTGCTGGGGGTTTGAATAGGAGAGGAGATTGGTTATCAAGGTCACTAATTATGGGCTTGCACAGAAGTATGAATCCAATTGAGGGTGAAGGTGTAGTGGCAATCATAGATGCCAGAGTCTGCTGTGAGGGAGTCATACCTGAAGATCAATGGAAAAGGACACTGTTTTGCAACAGGTTATAGAATATGCTGTTAACGTTTGGCCACCTATTCGAAATTTAGATCGGACATTGAAGAGCTATACACAGGTAGCGGATGAACCGAGTATTGAAGGGGAGATGCTTGTGGGGCATGATGTCTTTGTACCACCTTTTAATTTGAGAGAAAAATTAGTGAAGTTGGTTCATTGTCGACATCCTGGAGCCATGGCCACTAAGACTCCTAAGAAAACATTACTGGTGGCCAGGAATGGATTCGGAGGTGGATGAGAGTATTGACAAATTTGTGAGGTCAGATAAACACTGGAAAACCTCAATAGAAGAAATTCATCTAGTTAGTATTCCAGATGGTCCCTGGTTAAAATTGGGTATAGATTTTGCAGGACATTTTCATGCCCTTAGGGAAGATATGCATTATTTGTTAGCACAGACAGATTACTACTTTAAGTGGATACACTATGAGTTTAGTACAAGTATCACCACTGAAGCTGTAATTGACTTTCTACAGAGAATTTTTGCTGTTGAAGGTGTCCCACACATTATAGTGTCAGATAATGGCACTCAATTAACATCATTGAAAGTTGTGGATTTTTTGGACAGGAATGGTATAAAACAAGAAAATACACCTTTGTTTAGTCCTTCCTCTAACAGCTTGGTGGAGAGAGTCAACAGGTACTTTAAAGGAATGTATGCGGATGGCATTGGCGTCTAATTTTAATGCATCACACGTATTAAGAGAAAAAGTTGCTAGATTTAACAATACTTCTCATTCAGTTACTGGGTTTTCACCTTTCTTTTTTGATGAGAGGGAGAGATGGGTGTACTTTGTTGACACCAAACTTTGAAAATTGTAGAAAGTCAAATAAACTAACAGAAATTCAAGATTATGAATTAAAGGTATATGAAAGAAAAGAAAAAAAAAAAATCACAAAAACAATGCAAGGACAAAATTAACCATGACAGTGTAGAGAGAAAAAACAAACAATTTTCTGTAGGTGATTGGGTCTTAGTTGGCAAACCTACGAAAGTACAAAAAGGGGATTATGTATATTCCCTGCCAAAACAGATTATAAAAGTGTCTGGCAGTGCAGCTTTGTTGGAAGAAAAAGGTTAGTGGAATAAAAGTGCTCTTGTGCTGCCTAAACCCGGACAGGAAACGTTGTTTGACAACAAGAATACAGAAGATGGTGGGGTTAATGTACATCATTTTGGAAATGTTCCTGTTGAACAAAGATTTCATGATGTGGAAAGTTTATCGGGTCAACAAGAAAACAGTACAACTGTAAATGAAGAGTTTGGCGAAACTGAAAGTAGTACACATGATTTGTATGATCAAAAACAAAGTGTTGAAGATTCACAAAAATAGTATTGTAACACTGTTAGAGAAAGAAGGAAAATAGTAATTCCTGCAAAACGTTGTGACTATATTGTATATTGAGGAAAAGCTACGTTTGAATCAATGTTTTATTTACTTATTACCATTAGTGATTTGAGAGTTTAGTACGTTACTTTTTTGTGTAAAGAAAAGGAGGTGTTGCATGGGTAAGTACATGCAGCAAGTTCATTGGATAGGTGTGTGATATGTCATAAGGCTTTGGAATGTCAGACCTGCACTTAAATTGTGAGTTGTAGAATGTTGGGGTGATTATAAGATATGATTGTGTGATGGCTTGATTCGCCATCAAAGGGGGAATTGATGGAGCGTGGATGTTATCTGACATCTAGCTTTATCAATTCTCACCAGTAAAGATCATTTCGACAAATAATACTTGTTGAAGACATGTTAACAGGCTAAGTCAAAAAATTGTGAGAATGCACGTTGCATCGTAAAAGCATGCAGTGTGTTCTAAAATGATGAAACAAAAATGTAAACAAAGAGGAACAAGGAGAACTACACAAACGTATATACGTGCTGGAGAAAATAAAAATATATAGTGGAGATCGAGAGTTTTGTGACAGACACTTAAATGTGCATTGATCATGAAATTATATAGCTAATGAACTTCTTGAAATGCAAAATTGCTTAATTTCAGGGGAAATTGACATAGTGCAAACCTGAAGTTCTCTAACGTTAATACAAAAACACATGTATTTGAGAGTGTACCATTAACAAATATGCTTGACAAAGATGACGCACAAATATTGCCTATAGAATTTTTTTTTAGTAGTACCTAATATTGATGTGTAGTTCCTGAAGAGAAACGCTATAATTGACATAATGGAGAAAGTTGAAATGTATTCGTAAATGTGTGATTAGTGGTAATATTGAACAGTAGTGATTCAGCTAATTTTTCATGTAGGACTCAAATGCTTTCTGTTTCCCTACGTCAATGTAAAATTATTTGAGACAGTCACCTAAGCCCTATGAGAACTTTCTGTGAAGTTTCTTTTCTGTATGGATTAACAATGGATGCTCCTGTCAGATCCCATCCTCGTCGCCAAAATGTAATAAGGTCCGACACAGAAGAAGTTCACTCAGAGCTTTAATAGGAGCATCCACATAGAAAGGCAGCCACAGGTAAAACATAGAACACCACCAAGAATGGAATGCTCATACACAAACCAATGAAATAAAGAGACACAATGATAAGGGAGAAAAGAATGTTCATTTAACCAAGCTTGGTTGAATGAACATTACCACAGACTCACTTCTCGCTAAGAAGCATATTTGATAGAAATGTAACAAAATTGTTGCAAATCCAGTAAAAAGCGCCTGGGAACGGACGGACTGTGAGCAAAGCAATGTACCACCCATTTCCGTGAAAGTGACGAAATGGTAATACAATTGAACTTAACGAATCCTAATGGAATATGCAAAAAGGATTACTTAATTCTTCCGGATTTGTGTGATTCACTGATCACCCCACAACAGCCCACTGTGAAAAACCAATAAGAACCCCATGGACTGATGAAATTGATACGTTAAAGGGTGTACACCAGGAACATTTTGAGGTATAATTGCCCCATCGGAGGAGGAGTCAGGGCTGGCTGTCATTTTTTTCTCCTGCCTGTCACGCTGTCGGACAGACTTTTGATCTCTATTGAACTTTCTATGCTTATCACCTATCTTGGGTGATATAGACTTTAATTAACTGAACTATAACGAACTGCGACCTCGAATCCTGTACTTTGCCGGCTGGTAAAGTTGTGCAGGAAAATAACCTTTCGACTGAGAGGTTATCTGACTCCTACTGTGACACACTGTGTTACAGCCCAGACTTGACCAGATCTAACTGGGACGAACTTGAAACTATCAACTCTGCTTTGGTTTTTATGATTAATGATTGAACCTCTAGATTTATCCTGTTTTCTCTCTTTGTAATATCTTCCAGCTGTCAAATAATCTGTACTGTGTTTTGTGAGGCTATCAAAAATAGAAGTATTGTTATTAAATCAAATTTGAAATGCATTTCCTTGACCTGTCTATGCAATACGAGGCATTAGATAAATGTTTTCCATGAATTATCTCTATCGATTCCGTCTCATTCTTTTAGTCATATTTCTTATTTCAATGCATTTATACAAGTTGCTGAAACTTGATTTGAGATAATTATTTTATTCCAAGTCCTCATAAAATAATTGTTCACGTCTTCCAAGTATTCTAGTCCCTGGCAGCTCAACAAAAAGATCCATTGGAGGACCATGGTTTATAGTGAATCGGTTATTGCTTGAGTTTTTGAGGCTTGAGGATAATGTGAAGAAATGGGCCTAGTGATTCAAATTTTGTTGTAAGGGTAAAGTAAAATTTAGCATGCTTTGGCAGCATACCGATCTTGCTGTTGATGGGAATACTTAGCTGTACTTGCCACCATCTTGTAGGCTTAATGAATACTGGAGAATCAAGTTTCACTTGTTGAAGACTTCATGTGTCCAGACCGTAAATTCAGGCACTACACGCTCGAACAGGAAGTATAAAGACGAGCAGGAAAGAGCAGACCAAAATACAGCTGCGTGCATGTCAACTCATCTTCATTTGGCAGATGTCACTCTCTTTCCTGTAATGTACACCATAACTTTCTATAATATACAAGCAGGGCTTTAAGTGGGCGGGGTCTCACCGGTGCTGAGCACCGGCAGTTTTTTAAAGGGGGCCTCGAAACGGGTCTCTATCAGGCTCTGTTTTGTGCCCTGGCACAGGCGGTCCGTTTTCTCCCAGACTGCACTAACAGCAGGCATATCGTTGTACCCGTGCTCACACTGCTCACTAGTGGAGAAGTTACAGCATGACGTCATGCCAGGTGAGCGTTGTAGGGGAAGGGAAATCATTTAAAGAGAGCCATTTTCTCCTGGATTTCCTTCTCTTTTGGAACTAATGGATTTCCTTCTCTTTTTGGAACTAAGGAGCAGCAACATGGTCATGGTGTCACCAGGGCTTTAAGTGCAAGCTTTTTCAATATTATAAACAAGCCATAGTTGCTGCTCATTTATCTTATGCAGTTAACCATTGAAAAAGCCAACAGTACTGACTTGTTGCAGGTATGATGTTACTTGTTGTGTTTTGCTGTTTTTGTCATTGCATCCAGATATGATACAAGTCCAGCGGCACGCCTTGCTAAGCACAAATTTTTAGCTTATGTGTTTTTAAGCCACGCCCTTAATTACACTGGCCACACCCCTTTGAGAGATACCCCCCCCCCCCCAGTTTTTTCGTCCCACTTAAAGCCCTGTATACAAGGCAACATGTCGTCATACATTTCCCTTAGGCTACGTTGCTGGCCAACCTGCACCGTCATCCCTAAAATATTATTTCTCCAATCACTATAATCGAATCATCCTCTAAATTGATTGGCCTCTGAGAGCGAGAGAACTGGTAGACGTGTGCAGATGCATGCCACCAAGCTTTCTCCCAGGGCATTACCTACTGAGGTACAATGGTTGTGGGGAGCTGCTCTTCACTCCGATGTCCTTTATTCTGTCAGGAGCGGATGTTCATGCCGAAGAGCATGTTACTTAAAGATGGCTACCTCGCTCAGCAGATGTCCGTGAACCTTGGACTTTACAGCAGAGCGGACTGCAAAACACGTTTATTTTACGGAGACAGTTCCTTCCCGAACGAGAAATGTATAGAGTTAACATTCCAGTTTCAATTAAAACACTACATTGGCAGTGGGCACGACACAAATTCCATAATTGTAAAAACATAACTACCAAATGAAATTAATTTTCCCATCTTAATATTTTTATTGGGATAAAAATAAAGTGACACCCGAATTGACAAAAACGACAAAGTCAAATAGACATAAATGTACCCTTATGTCTAAGCAATATATAACACAAGTGCGCGCGTGGTCACAATGGACGCAGACCCCAAGCATTCATGGACGAGCTGTGGTCGGTGCACAGGCGGCTTCGTGTCATGAGCACGTCCTCAGCCAGGCAGTATATCTGGCCACTGACAGCTGCAGTCTGGGACTTGTAGTTTGTGTGTTACCATGCACGGCACCATGAATTTAACCAAGCCACACAGAAGCTAAAAAGTCAGGTGTATCAATGGGGTGTTACGGGACAGAAGTCCACCTAGCAGGGGAAAAGCCGGTGTAGAGCTCAGTTCGAGGAAGGGACAAGCGGAGAGGGGCTGTCAGTCTCTAATGTCACACTCACCGTCCCAGCAGCGCCGGCTTGAGATCAGGCTGATTGAGGTAGCAGGAGAGGACCGGTCGATGCGGAGTCCTTGCTGTGCACGCACATAAGTTTCTCAGACAGTTGCAGTATTGATTTGGGCGGAAACGCATTTGCTCGCTGCAGAGGGAACCAATGGGGAAGATGCACTGATAAGGCTGGGTGGCGCTCGGCTGCGGAAAGCGCTGCGGACATATTTCAGCCCAAGGCATGCAACTTTCGTGTACTCCTCGTTCTCCCGGGGCACGTGGTTGTTTATAGCCTCAGTCCCATAACCAGAGTCAGTCACCCACTTATTAGTCACTGACAATTCACGAGTGAAGGGAGGCCGCAGACACGGGCGTGCAGTAGGCACATATACATAGCTGCCAAGGTTTCAGATTGCTATGTGTGACATTTTTATAATTTTACTTGAATTATGAGTGACATTTCAACGACTATGAGTGACACTTTGACGCAAGCAAAATCAAAGTAATGAAGACGAGGGAAACATAATTAAATATCAGAAATGACACCCATTTGAGCAACGAGAAACTCTAAGATCTTAAAACTGCTGGAAAACACCAGAAATAAGGAGTGTGAGGCACACATTACAGACAACCAGGACACTGTATTTATCCTTAACTATATTAGTGATTGTTCACCCCTAATAAAAGTGATTACCAGCACTGCTGAGCGGTGTCCGCCCCAGTTGGAACACCACTGCCTGCTGCCCAGCCCCACAGCACCAGATCTACTGTAGGCTGCGAGTAAGGCAGTCCCAGAGCTACTATATACAGGCTCTTGACTTAAACTATTTGGTGCTGGCCGCGCTGAAAGTTGACAGGCACCAGTGTGGTCACTGCACGCTGGCGCTGTCTGCACTGATTAGGGCTGCCTGGGCCTCCGGTGCCATCTTGGTCCTGGTAGGAGGTATCTCAGGCCAATTCTGTAGGAATCTATGTGCTGCCCACAGTGGTTCGTGAGATTGTGCCAAGCGGTTTTGTGGCCTGGCAGGTTATGTTGGCCTTGAAGGGTAGTGCATCACTGCCTGCTGCCCGGCGGTGCCGGATCGCGCTGGCGGGCTGCGGCTGTCACAAGGTAATTCCAAGCTGAACACCGGGCTGTTAGCTGTCGCCGCAGCGGGCCATGCGGAGAGCTAGACGGACCGGCGTTGGTGTGGCTGCGCGCTGGCGCTATCATGGTTGGGTAAATGTTAAGTGAATCAGTCACTTACTTGGTTTTGCTCCTACTGTGGCCGCGGCAACTGCTCCAGTGGCAAGCGTCAGCTCGGTCACGATTCTGGGCCTGGCTCCGCAACTCTGCTTGCACTTTGCTGTAAACTTCGGCTCCGACACCGGCTCACTCGTCCGCCGGCGCCTCGGACGGCTCCCTTCATTCACGTGCTGGATTATTTTTAGATAATTAATGCGCTATGCAAGGAGCAGCGCTGCCAGATAGCCAGTGTAGCTGCTGTTTGCCCAAACTTTTCAATTTAACTGGCCGCTCGTCGCGCAGCCGCGGCAGCAGGAGGTCACGTGACCGCACCTCCTATTTTGTGCCACAAACCTCACCCCCAGGCTAGGTAGTAGCCACTCACATCCGGATAATGGGCAGGCCCCGGCGCCCTGGTGAGTGTGGGCTGTGTGTCAGTTTCACAGCCTGCCGCGCGGCGCCGCGGGCGGGGCCGGGAATATTAATTAAGGCTGCCTGGCAGGCGCGCCTGAGGCCGCAAATTGTAACAAATGTAGCTAGCAGCATTGCAGCACTCTGACTTCCAGCCAGAGCTGCGATCCTTAACTGTTTATGAGCCAGAGAGCGCTCAGCGGCATGGCGGCAAGTGACTCTGCTGGGAGCAGCAGAGCGGCGGCGTGCTAGTAGTAGCACCCAAGACAGTGGCATTAAAATGCGTGACAAAGCATTTCAGTGCGGTGATGCGGAACACCACACTGAAATGCGTTAGTGTCACACATGATGCGTGATACTTGGCAGGACTGCATATACAACCTTGACAGCGTCGGATTGGTAACGCGGGCACTCGGGCAATGCCCGAGGGGCCGGTATCCGAATTCAGGCTGTGGGCTGCTTTTTTGAGCAGCCTGAGGGGGTGATTTGGGCGGTTTCTGCGTTGTTCGATGCCGCCAGCGGCCCAGTGGGTGCCTGAGTGGCCTTTCTGGAGGTAGATGGGCGTCCATTACCTCCCTTTTATGAACGAGGCGGAGGTGTCACTCCCTTTCTCTCGCTGGGCCGGCCCATTAATATATGCATATTGGGCAGGGGGCCTGAGCAAAAGTGGCCTCACTTGTTTTCAGGTGTTTCACCAGAACAAACTAATCCGTGCATTTTTTTTAAACCCCCCCCCCTCTTTTTTTTTTTTTTATAAAATTTCGCCGAAGCAGTGTTTTGCGGAAAGGCAATATGCAAATGATGTGGGCCACTTTTTTTTTTTAGCGTGCCCGGGCCGATTTTTAATCCCAATCCAACCCTGCCTTTGTACCAGGCAGAGCGGATGGTAAACAGTCGCAGGGCAGTATCCCTCTCTGCCCCCAAAATGACCACCACCCTTCTAAGGCAACGTTGGGAGGGAGGGGCGCAGACAAACACTGGCCATTTGTGTGTGTGAAAAAGGCCGCTTTATTGAAACGGGTGCACATAACAAAATTAACCTGGCAAACCGCCTTACAAAACTAAAACCTCGCTATACATTCATAGACTATCTCCTGTCCCATCCCCACCCCAACGATCCCCCCCAAACATGCCCACCCTGCAGATAACTCATTAACTGTATTGCTCTTCAACATTTCCAAATTGAATTCCCCCTACGTCCTATGAGTATCTATATGAACCTGTAAGTAACCAAATGTCCTAAAGAGAACCTTTAACTACCTGCCTACCCTCCCCTTGCAGATGTATCCACCACTGGCAACGACAAGCAACTTACGCAAACTCCTGTCCAACTTTTCATGCTCCCTCAATGCACCTGCTCAAGCGACAACTAATACAAACCTACCCCTGCCCACCTATCGCAACGTCAGGCCTATAAGGGGAACCCTAGACCTGCCGCCCCCCATACCCCCAGAGCCCTAATGAAGGGGAGGGAGGGACAAAGATAAACACCACAAGGTTGGGCTACCAGTCACCAGGTCACCTGTATCTAAAATGGTGACTGGTAGCCCAAGCAATACCCCTAAATAGCTGTTGGGCTGTTATTGGGCGATAAACAAGCCCAACTACAAAATGGCAGTAATTGGACTGCACCACCCTCCCAATCTGCCCGGGGGACAGACCTCCCCTTGGTCAGCTGCCCCCCCCCCCCAAGCCCACCTTGGGAGGCAGGGGCGCAGACAAACACTGACCATTTGTGTGTGTGAAAAGGGCGCTTTATTGAAACAGGTGCACGTAACAAAATTAACCGCCTTACAAAACTAAAACCTCCCTATACATCCATAGACTATCCCCTGTCCCACCCCCACCCCTACGATCCCCCCCAAACATGCCCACCCTGCAGATAACTCATTAACTGTATTGCACTTTAACATTTCCAAATTGAATTCCCCCTATGTCCTATGAGTATCTATATGAACCTGTAAGTAACCAAATGTCCTAAAGAGAACCTTTAACTACCTGCCTACCCTCCCCTTGCAGATGTATCCCCCTCTGGCAACGCCAAGCAACTTCCGCAAACTCCTGTCCAACTTTTCATGCTCCACCGCCACCCAGACAAGGGGGGTTAACCCTAACCCCCCTTTTCTGCTCCCCCAACCCCCTCGGTTTAACCGTTCCTCATTCCCAATCGCATCTAACGAGTCACTTTCAAAACTTTACCTAAAACCTCCCTGATCTCCAACAGATACAAATCCATACCTATACAGGAGAGATGCACCCAGTCCCCCCTAAAAAATTCCACTGCCTCAAACTTAATGTCAGAATGACAGATTCTCCCAAAACCGGTTTCCCTTCAAAAACGAATCATTTCTCTATTCAACTTTCTCCTTGACCCTGTCAATCACTGCTGGTTTGTATGCCCCTCTCCAAGACCACCTCGGAACAAACTCCGTCCATAAGACAAACGTACCTGACCACTGTGCCTTAATCTCCAAGAGATCCTTCTTCATAATTCTTGTCAAAACCACACCCTTTTCCCTGACCAAATCGTTCTCGCCAAAATGAATAATAAAAACACCTGGGCACATGGGCCCTGCTATCATCCCATTCAGCGTAGGAAAAAGATCCTTCCACAACATGCCCCCTTTTCCCTTCCAGGTCACTTGAAACAACTCATCATTAAACCCCAAATTGGCCCCCACCACCCTCTGTCCTGCTTGAATCGCGACCCATTTTATGAATGAATGGCCCACTATCCAGATCGACATCGCCTCAGACTCCGAGCCCCGAACCGCACCTGGAAAGAGACAAAAAAGCAGTAAGCATTTACCATGGCGGTTCCCGTGCTCCCGCCTCCTCCCGTAACTCACAGACATAGCGCCTGAAACATCCAGATGACCATCGCCCTAGGCGCATGATCTCCCCCTCTGACCTCCCGTGTGCAGCTGCGTCTGACGCAGCCCCAATGCGGAAAGAATGCGTGCCGAACTCGGCCGCCCGCACCCCCAATCTACACAGCGCCGCTCGCAGCATAGCCAGCAACTGATAAGCCGTTACCCTACCCCCTTGTATGTGCTTAAAAACCAACGCGCTGTCCCTCCCTCATACCTGCGCCCAGCGCTCACCCCATGCAACTGGGCACGGCCTCGGGAAACCCGAGCTGTGCAAATCGACCCTCTTCCCCTGCGCCCTCTGATCCGTCTTGGATCTCCGTATCGTAACCTCCCATTGCCCCGGCGCCTGTATCACATCCTCCCAGAACAAACCCCCGCATCCCTTTTCTCCAGCAGTTCCGATACCCTGAAAGCCCCGCAAAACATCCAAACTATGAGCGCGGAAAACAAAAGTGTCTCCCCGGAATCACAGCACACTGCCGGCAATTGATCCAGCACCCTCAATAACAAAGTTCGAGACATGGGTCTTCTGACCCTCTTGCTCTGCCCCTGCTCCCTCACCCAGCCCTCCAATATCCGGCGTCCCAGTTCCCCTGCCGAGGGGGAGTAATCCCACAATAATTTACCCATGAAAGCCAAATCTGCCAACTTCCCGGCAATAGTCACCCTCGATAGTCCCCTGTCAGTCAACCACAATATAAATTGCACCACATCTTCCCCGCGTGCCCAACCCGGTGCCCTGCGCCGCGCCCCCGACGACAAAAACTCCTACCATGCCTGGAAATACACCCTACGCGTGGAATCCGCTAACGGCCACACCACCAGTCACACCATCCGGCGTTGCCGACAGACCATAACTTCTCTGGCATTGGGGTTGGTTCTCTGTCCGCTTCCTTGGCTTACCCACGGAATCTCCCCCACTGTGAACGAGACAAAGCATCCGCAATGTCATTGTCCACCCCCGGAACGTGGTACAATCTGAAAGTTATGTCATGACGCAAGCAACACAGCACGAATGCCCGCAACAACTTCAGCACTTGCAGGTCTCTGGTTGACTGTCTATTGACCACATCGACCACAGCCATATTGTCCACCCGGAACAACACGCGCCTGTGCGCTAATTCCGCGCCCCACAACGTCATCACTACAACCAATGGGAAAAGCTCCAGGAAAGCAATGCTCCCCCCCCCCCATGGGCCCACGCCGCCGGCCATTGCTCCGCGCACCATCTACCCTGCCAATACACGCCAAAGCCCAGGCCACGTCGGAGAAAATTTGAACGTCCCACTCCAGATCTTCCCGCCTCGCCAGTTGAATACCGTTGAAATCCTGTAGGAACACACACCACATCTTCAGATCCTCTTTAACTCCCGCTGCAATGCGCACATGGTGATGGGGGAGAGCCCTCCCTGCCAATGCCCTTCCCAACTTCCTGCAAAAGGACCTACCCGCCCATACCACTCTACATGCAAAATTGAGGTGACCCAACAACACCTGGATTTCCTTCACCCCGACTTTCTCCCTCCCCAGCATGCTTTTTATTAAGTCCAGCATCTTCTCTCGCTTGTCTCCCGGCAGTCTGGCCTCCATTTTCACTAAATCAATTTCAATGCCAAAAAACGACAGAACCGTGGCAGGGCCCACCGTCTTTTCGGGGGCCAACGGCACTCCCAGGTCGCCCATTAGCTCCTGGAAGCTAGCCAGCCTCGTCTGGTAGTCCGCCGAGCCAGGCAACCCACGAAGAAGAAATCGTCCATGTAATGCGTCACCAGATGCTGCCCCGTCTGCCGTGTGAAGACCGATTGTAAAAATGTGCTAAAGCACTCAAACAAAGCACAGGATATCGAACATCCCATTGGCAGCGCCTTGTCCACATACCAATTGCCCTCAAAATGCGAATATAGGTGTTTACAACGAATGCGTTGTTCACGGATTCCTTTACAACGCAGTCGTTACAACGACCACGTTGTTACCACGCGAACCATTACATCGCAAGTCGTTTCAACGACTTGCTGTAGGGGGCTCGCTGGACTTAGGAATAGTATTATTTACTATTCCTACTCCAGTTTGTGCAACAGCAGGGAAGGTGTTGGATTCTAAATCCAACAACAGCACGCCCCTTACAGCAAGTTGTTGAAACGACTTGCGATGTAAAGTCATGCGTGGTAACAACACAGTTGTTGTAACGACCGCATTGTAATGGTACCGTGTTGTGGAGACAGCGTTGTAAACAGTGTTTCCTTCAAAATGCATACCCAGTAGTTGGAAATCCTCTGGGTGTACTGGGAGCAGCCGAAAGGCTGACTTCACGTCGCATTTCGCATCAATTGACCCGGGCCCGCCGTCACAACTAGTGACATGGCCTCGTCCACTGACGAGTAAGACACTGACGACGCCTCTACCGTAATGAAGTCATTCACCGACTGACCCGCCGGCCACGACAAATGCTGAATCAAACGAAATTGCCTTTCTTCCTTCTTGGGCACCATCCCGATTGGAGACACAATCAGGTTCTCCATAGGCCAATTGTTGAATCGTCCCGCCATTCTACCCTCCCGCACCTCTTTCTCCAATTTGTCCCTCACTACTTGCTTGTGTTCGGCCGCGGAACGCAAATTGTCAGCCCATCTCCGAATCCGTGGACCCTCGTACCCCAACCTGAACCCGTAACAGAACCCCTCCCTCAACAGCTCTGCTTCCCCCGCTTGCCCGTAGAACCCCAGCCAGTACTCCAGCCTCTCTAGGTAAACCGGAGTAGGAGTCCTTCGCACCAAGTCCTTGCCCCCCTCTGCCCCCTCTTGCTCCCGTGAGTTGTTGTTGCTGACCCCCTTGCCCCCTCCATACTGGTGCCACGTTCCTCCTCCCTGTTCGCTGTTCGCGCCCCCTGCCCCGAAGCAGCTGACAAGGGGGTGCCTGCCTGAACACTTAGAGCATTCATGGCGGAATTTGCAATATTCCCGCGTACACAGCCCCTTGTTGAAGTCCCAACACGACCCAACTGACCCCGCCAAAGGCTTTGATGGTGCCCCAACCCCTCCCTGGGTGGGCGGTCCCTGAAAGGGCCGGTATACTATGGGCAAACAGCTGGCCGTAAAGATAGTCTTCCCTCCCTTCGCTGCCCCCATTGTGTGCTGCCAAAGATCAGAATCCAATTCCCCCCACTTTGCCTTGGGGTCCCACGCCAAACTCGCCCGAAACTCCTCATCGTACTGCGCCCACGCGTATCCCCCCCGTGATTTGCGCTTTCCGAATCACGTCCATGTATTTGAACATCGCGACGCAGCGCTCGGGTATTTTTCGCAATACACACTCTCATACATCAAGAATGCTGCCGTCCAATTCTCTATCGTGAGGGAAACCTTTGGCCACTTGGCCAGTTCGTACTCCTCCTTCGAGCCCTCCTTAGACCGCACTTCTCTATGCAGGAGTTTCAGCATTTCAACGTACTCCCCTTTCCAAATGTGCTCTTTTGTCACCAACCTTAAATGGGCACCCAATGGCTTCGTCACCCCCATGTATGGTAATTTCTTAAACTTCAACTCCTTACTGTCAAGACCGTCCTTCCTTCCTTCCCCCCCAGCACTCTCAAGGTCCTCGGATTTGCTGGGGCCCCCCCACACCCCCACCACCCACCTGTTCGTCCGTGCCCACTCCCACATCGGTCACGTATTTACCTTTGCACAGCCTCTCACCCCCGTTGCGCCCGTGCTAGCATCAACGCCTGTGGACACCATTGTAGGAGCAGCAACCACTTTCGCTGCCTTACCTGGCGCCAAGGTCAGTGCCCATGCTGGTGCCATCCGCCTCGCCACTCCTGACCCGCCTGGCTTCCTTGCGTCCACTTCGTGCCTCTGCAAAACACTAGACACTTTGTTAGCTGGCCCCGCCCCCATCATCCTCCGGTTCCTCCTACCGGAGTTCCCCCTCCTCCAGGCTATCCTCTTCGTAATCGAACGTCACCCCACAGAAATGGTCCTCCACACACTCCGTCACTGCGCCACACCATAGGTGCCTCCCGTTCCGCCAATTTCGCCGGAACGCCACGACGACCAGCGTCCGGTGGAGCCGAAGCGACCCTGCGCTGCTGGTTCGCCGCTACCCTACGTGCCTTTGCCATCTCGCGTGCGCCAGAGGTCGTGCGTGACCTACCGGTTGCTGAGGCCAACGAGGTCGCTCGGGGCCTTCTTATGTTGGCCACGTCGGGATCCTTTGCCGATTTCGGGCAGACCTTGCGGGGCCCAGCCTTCTCTTCCCCTCGGCGTGATGGAGCTGCCCCCAGAACTGCCAAGTCCGCTCCCACACCCCATTCCTGCCCCTGTAACGAAGAAAACAGGACTGGTGTGCTGGCACCCCGAGACCAGACCCCTGCCCCCACTGAGACCCCGGGTGCGGCCCCTCCACCCTCTCCAGTCTGAGTGGTTCCCCGGAAACCCCCCGCCCCTCCCCCATTGACCAGCCCCTGATGGGTGGTCCCTTACATATTCCTCCCCTCTGGGGCCCCCTCCTCCTCGCTCCACTCTAGCATTGCCGCCACCAAAGCAGAAGATGGCTCCCAGCCCCTCCTCCCTCTCCCCCCAGGGGTGCAACTTCCTCCCTGTTGGACTTGGCCCTTTTTGCAGGGTCATCCCTAAACTTTTTGCCTTCCTCCTATATTTTTTCTGACCTGTTGTTGGCTGTTTTATGACTCTGGGCACTTTACCACTGCTCATCAGTGCTAAAGTGCATATGCTCTCCCCATTATAAATTGTGTGATGGATTAGGGACTCCATGATTGGATGATTGGTTTACTTGTCAGTCCCTAGTACAGTGCACTCAGTGTGCCCAGGGCTTGTAAATCCAATGCCGCTGGTGGGCTTGCAGCACTGGTTGTGCCACCCACAGAAGCAGCTTGTAAAATGTGTCTCAGGCCTGCCATTGCAGAGCCTGTGTGCAGCCTAGGGCTGCCATGTCGACTTGGTGAGTACACCCACTTACCAGTCCCTCAACCTTCCCTTTACTGCATGTTGGTCACCCCTAGAGTAGGCCCTAGGGCAGGGTGCATTGTAAGTATAAGGTAGGACATGCCCTGGTGTGTGTGGCATGTCCTAATAGTGAATTTCAGCCATTTTCGTTTTTCACTATTGCAAGGCTACCTGCTCCCCATAGGCCAGAATGGGCAGACTGACTATTAAACCTTATAGTCAGAACTGACCCAGGGAGCATGGTAGAAAAACGAATTTAGTATGCCGGAACTCAGAATAATAAAATACATCTTTTAGTGAAGTTGGTTTTAACATTCTGTGTTTGAAAATACCATTTTTAGAAAGTGGGTATTTTCTTGCCTAAACTTCCAAGCCTGCCTCTGCTAGGTTGTGTATTCCTTGTCTGGCGATTGAGTGACAGGGGCTGGGGGTGGCTACAGGAGACAGGGTGAGTCAGCACAGGGCTGAATAGAAAGATCTGCATCCAGAGTGGAGGGAGGAGTTGCACCTGGGTCTGAATAGGGCTGTGCCTGCCTTCCACAATGCTGGCTCCACCTCCTGCCGGGCGGCTGAGCACTCTGCCCCACATTCTGAAAGGAAAGAAGGAGTCAGAAAAACAAAGTGCTCCAGGACTGACCAGAACTGGTTTTGGACTAGGCAAAGGCCTCTCTGCCTTCAGAGAACAAAGAGAAACTGTGTATAAAAAGGGGACCCAGACCCCTAGGAAATTAGATCACTTTGGGAAACAAGAAGAAACCTTTGCTGAGGAGCGGAACCAAGAAGAAACTGAGGAGAAGACTATCCCTAAGCTAGAGGGATCTGCCTGCAGTGGTTGCCTGACTGCCAAAGGAAGGAGAAAGGACTTTGTGTGCACTTTTATTCAACTTGTGAAGGATCTCCAAGGGCTTGAGAAAAGAGCTTGCCTCCTGCTGAAGTCTCAGGGACAACAGACTTCAACCACCAGCTCCCCAAGAATCCTTTGGAAGTGCCTGCTGCTGTTTTGGGCCTTCTGAAGGGACTGCGTGTCGCAAGGAGCTGGAAGCGCGACTCAAGAGGGAGAAGCGTGTCGCCGTCGCAGCCGTCGCATCACGGAGATGACGCCGCTGTAGCTGTCGCATTGCACCGCATCTCAAGAAACGTCTCGCAACACCGAAGAAGCGTGTCGCAGCCGCTGCCGTCGCATCGTAGATGTCGCCGCTGTAGCTGTCGCATTGCACCACATCGAGAGAAGCGCCTCGCATCCACGGAGAAGCGTGCCGCCGTCAGAGCTGCTGCCGTCGCATCACGGAACAAGGGTGTCGCCGCTGCAGCTGACGCATCGAGTCGAGACTTCTCGCAACATCGGAGATGCGTGCCGCATCAGGAAGAACTTGACGTCTTTATTTCTTTGCACCAGAACTTTGTCGCATCTCCATCTCTGCAACACTTTCGTTGTGGAAACGTGACGCATCGTAAGGTACATTGACTCAAAGTGTCGCATTTTAAGAACTGAAGAGAACTAAGCTAAACCTACCCTTTTAAGAACAGTATTGTGGATTTTTGTCGTTTATGGTCTTGTGTTAAAACTATATAAAGAATACTTATTTTTGATATAAACCTTGTGTGGTGTCCATCTGTAGTGTTGTCACTAGATTACTGTATGTGTTCACAAATGCTTTACACACTGCCTCTGAGATAAGCCTGTCTGCTCGCGCCAAGCTACCAAGGGGTGAGCAGGGGTTATTTTAGGAGTGTACCCCCTACCCTGACTAGAGGCGAGGGTCCCTATTTGTCACAAGTACCTACCTGTGCCAACTAGAGACCCCCAATTCTAACATTGGTGGTCAGCGGTGAGGATTCTGGACTTGCATTTGTGACTCATGTACAGTGATTGGTGAACACTACTAGTGAGTGCAGACCAAACGCAACCACATACTGTTTTTCTGTTTTATGGTGTCCTCCTGGAAGTATTTTTGATACCATGACTCTGGTTAGTTGTTGCAAAATGGAACTCAACTTCTGGCACATGTTTGTCTACACAATGAAGGAACTACGTGTGTTTTGCAAGGAAAGGGGGCTGCCTGTGAAGAGAAGGTCCAGGGAGGATCTAGAGGCATCCCTATTCCAGTATGAGTTACCCAGCTGGAAGGCAACACTACCAGTTGAGTCTGAGAAGGAGGAATTCCCTAAAAGTGAGGGAGAAACAGGAAAAGATAGCTGGCTTCTGGATCATGAGCAGAGGCTGAGAGAGATTGACGAAGAGCTGAGAGAGCTTGAGGAGGCTCAGAGGGCCTTAGCCCAAGAAAAGAAATTTGGGCAGCTCAGGAAGTGAGCTTTGCTGAGTTGGAGGTGGAGTCCAGCTTAGATGGTGGCAGCAAAATTAAGTTATTCAGTGCTGAGAGAGTAGTGCACACACCCAGAGATGTGGCGCCTGACTTGGAGGGGTTAACATACACCAGGAGGTTCAAGGACATGAGGTAGCTCCAGTAGTGCGCAGTGTCCCTGAGAGGAATAGGGAAACTGACACAGGGATTCATGGTCCTAGTGGTGGGAGGGACACTCTACTGACTCTAGATGAGAGGTACAGGGAGAGGGTTCCCCATGGTTGAAGTCCTGGTGTGTGAGTGTGAAGACCGCCCAGAAGAGTGTGGGTTGAGTGACAGAGACAGTCAGATACTGTCTTGCCAGTCTCAGGAGAGTGGTGTGGGGTACGTATGTGAGGCACTGGATGGTGAGGTGAAGGATAGTTTGGTTAACACCTGTGAGGGGTTATGTGATCCAATTGTGGGAGAGCATATTGTAAGTCCCTGTTTTCCAGAGCTATGCCAACACCTGTTGGAGTGTGAGTTCTCTGACCCCAGGGAGCTCACAATGGAGGCAGACCTTTTGGTGGATTCCAGAGGGTCTGAAGAGGCATTGGGGAGTGACCCTAAGAGGAATGGCTCAGGTGTCTTCCAACCCAGAGTGGTGGGAGAGGTTCAGTGTAGCCCAGCTAGGTCCCGTGGTAATGGGAGGGTGTAGGGGCTCCCGTCCTGTCTCTGAGGAGGAGGAGTGAGTGTGGGGCTGCATGTCCCAAGGTGCCCGAAACCCAGTCTCAGAGCCTGGATGGTTCTTTAAGGGAACACCAGGTAGGGAGCCTAGGCTGCCCTGATGGGCCGCCTGTTGAGGAGGATCTCCTAGTGTCTAGAGAACCTGGAGCGTCTGTAAATGGAGCTCCAGTGTTTCTGGTGTCTGGCAGTGCTACTCCTAAGTGGAGGGTGCAGAAGTCCAGAGTGAGGGGTGAGAGGGGAGAGAGTCCCCAGTGGAAGAACCAGTGGGTCAGGCACCAGCCAGAAGGGCTGAGTCACCAGTGAATGACCATGGTGACACCACTTCTGTCCTGGGGATCTTCACGCGCTGTCAGATGGACAGGGGTCGGGAGATATGCGCCAGGCAGACTGTCACACAACACCTGAGAGATGTGTTACCCTCTGGGGGGCATGCGTGCTCCCCAGGAAGTCCTGGTGCGCCAGGCAGATTCTTACACAACTCTAGAGGAGTGTGTTTTCCTTGGGGGGTTGGTGTACCCTCCCGGAAGTCCTGGGTTGCCAGGCACAGGTCCAGCCTAAGGGTACAGACCCTGGGTTGGAGGGCCAGGTTCAGGGTGTCCCCCTGACCTGGAGGAAGGGGCAGCTGCTAACAGTGCCCCTACCAGTTTGTCTTCTGGGGGCACCGCTCCAGGTGGGAGGGTGCAGGACCCCAGTAAGGGGGCGGGGAGAGGACAGCCTCACCCCTGGCCTCTGCCCAGTCTAAGGGTACAGACCCTATGCTGGGATCCCAGTTGCAGGATAGAACCCCTGAACTGGTGGGCGGAGTGTGCAGGACACCTGCCACAGGTGCCCTGACAATTCTGGAAGAGGGTACCGCTCCTGATGGGAGGGGACAGTACTCTGCAAGGGGTGCAGAGGGAGGGAGTCCTCGCCTCTGACCCCGGTTCAACTGGAGGGTTTAGACCCTAGATTGGAGGATCAGGTTCAGGTGTCCCCCGTGACCTGGACGCCCAGTTGCAGGATAGAACCCCTGAACTGGTGGGCGAATTGTGCAGGACACCTGCCACAGGTGCCCTGACAATTCTGGAAGGGGGTACCGCTCCAGGTGGGAGGGTACAGAGCCCCAAGGAGGAGGACCGGGTGTGGGAAAGCCCACCCCAGTCTCCAGTCCAGCCGCCGGGTACAGGCCCGGGGCTGGTAGATCAGTGTCAGGATGTCATACCTGACCTGACAAGAGGGAGCATGGACAAAGGGTGCCAAGCACCTGGGGCTACTGCCCCCCGCTCTCTGACGCCACAGAGGTTTGAGAGCCCTGAGAGGCATAAGGCCTGGGTCTCATCCCTGACCACTGTCAGTGGCCACTGTGGCTTGCTGTCTGTCTGTTGGGACACACCTGTGAGCAAGTTAAGGTTAGGTGCTGCACAGGTGGGGTCCACAGGTGAGGAGAAGGGTTCCCCATGGATTAGCTTGGTGGGCCCTGAGAGTATGGACAGAGGGATTCCAATAGGTTCAGATTGGCGTAGAACTGGAGTATGCCCCTGCTGTTGCGGGCCAGGTCCAGGTTCTATCGCCTCAAAGCAGGAAGCCCATCAAGGTAGTGATTGGTCTACCCTGCGTTTTGGCTGGAAGGGGGTTGTGTTGGACTTGGCCCTTTTTGCAGGGTCATCCCTAAACTTTTGCCTTCCTCCTATATTTTTCTGACCTGTTGGCTGTTTTATGACTCTGGGCACTTTACCACTGCTGATCAGTGCTAAAGTGCATATGCTCTCCCCATTATAAATTGTGTGATGGATTAGGGACTCCATGATTGGATGATTGGTTTACTTGTCAGTCCCTAGTACAGTGCACTCAGTGTGCCCAGGGCTTGTAAATCCAATGCCGCTGGTGGGCTTGCAGCACTGGTTGTGCCACCCACAGAAGCGGCTTGTAAAATGTGTCTCAGGCCTGCCATTGCAGAGCCTGTGTGCAGCCTAGGGCTGCCATGTCGACTTGGTGAGTACACCCACTTACCAGTCCCTCAACCTTCCCTTTACTGCATGTTGGTCACCCCTAGAGTAGGCCCTAGGGCAGGGTGCATTGTAAGTATAAGGTAGGACATGCCCTGGTGTGTGTGGCATGTCCTAATAGTGAATTTCAGCCATTTTCGTTTTTCACTATTGCAAGGCTACCTGCTCCCCATAGGCCAGAATGGGCAGACTGACTATTAAACCTTATGGTCAGAACTGACCCAGGGAACATGGTAGAAAAACGAATTTAGTATGCCTGAACTCAGAATAATAAAATACATCTTTTAGTGAAGTTGGTTTTAACATTCTGTGTTTGAAAATACCATTTTTAGAAAGTGGGTATTTTCTTGCCTAAACTTCAAGCCTGCCTCTGCTAGGTTGTGTATTCCTGGTCTGGAGATTGAGTGACAGGGGCTGGGGGTGGCTACAGGAGACAGGGTGAGTCAGCACAGGGCTGAATAGAAAGATCTGCATCCAGAGTGGAGGGAGGAGTTGCACCTGGGTCTGAATAGGGCTGTGCCTGCCTTCCACAATGCTGGCTCCACCTCCTGCCGGGCGGCTGAGCACTCTGCCCCACATTCTGAAAGGAAAGAAGGAGTCAGAAAAACAAAGTGCTCCAGGACTGACCAGAACTGGTTTTGGACTAGGCAAAGGCCTCTCTGCCTTCAGAGAACAAAGAGAAACTGTGTATAAAAAGGGGACCCAGACCCCTAGGAAATTAGATCACTTTGGGAAACAAGAAGAAACCTTTGCTGAGGAGCGGAACCAAGAAGAAACTGAGGAGAAGACTATCCCTAAGCTAGAGGGATCTGCCTGCAGTGGTTGCCTGACTGCCAAAGGAAGGAGAAAGGACTTTGTGTGCACTTTTATTCAACTTGTGAAGGATCTCCAAGGGCTTGAGAAAAGAGCTTGCCTCCTGCTGAAGTCTCAGGGACAACAGACTTCAACCACCAGCTCCCCAAGAATCCTTTGGAAGTGCCTGCTGCTGTTTTGGGCCTTCTGAAGGGACTGCGTGTCGCAAGGAGCTGGAACGCGACTCAAGAGGGAGAAGCGTGTCGCCGTCGCAGCCGCTGCCGTCGCATCACGGAGATGACGCCGCTGTAGCTGTCGCATTGCACTGCATCTCAAGAAACGTCTCGCAAGACCGAAGAAGCGTGTCGCCGTCGCAGCCGCTGCCGTCGCATCGTAGATGTCGCCGCTGTAGCGGTCGCATTGCACCGCATCGAGAGAAGCGCCTCGCATCCACGGAGAAGCGTGCCGCCGTCGGAGCTGCTGCCGTCGCATCATGAAACAAGGGTGTCGCCGCTGCAGTTGTCGCATCGAGCGGAAGCGTCTCGCAACGTCGGAGAAGAGGGTCGCCGCCAAAGCCGCTGTCATCGCATCACGGAACAAGGGTGTCGCCGCTGCAGCTGACGCATCGAGTCGAGACTTCTCGCAACATCGGAGAAGCGTGCCGCATCAGGAAGAACTTGACGTCTTTATTTCTTTGCACCAGAACTTTGTCGCATCTCCATCTCTGCAACACTTTCGTTGTGGAAACGTGACGCATCGTAAGGTACATTGACTCAAAGTGTCGCATTTTAAGAACTGAAGAGAACTAAGCTAAACCTACCCTTTTAAGTACAGTATTGTGGATTTTTGTCGTTTATGGTCTTGTGTTAAAACTATATAAAGAATACTTATTTTTGATATAAACCTTGTGTGGTGTCCATCTGTAGTGTTGTCACTAGATAACTGTATGTGTTCACAAATGCTTTACACACTGCCTCTGAGATAAGCCTGTCTGCTCGTGCCAAGCTACCAAGGGGGTGAGCAGGGGTTATTTTAGGAGTGTACCCCCCTACCCTGACTAGAGGCGAGGGTCCCTATTTGTCACAAGTACCTACCTGTGCCAACTAGAGACCCCCAATTCTAACACTCCCCATATTCCCGACTTCCTCCCCCCACCCCCAAAGACCCCCCTACTCATATATGCATCTAAACGCGACACTAAGTCCCCCCCTCCTCTACCTGTGCCTCCCCCCATGCAGAAAAAATATCCAGGCCCGACCAGTCCTTGCCGGGTAACAACCCAACCTCCCCTCCTTCCCCCCACCCCGGTTCAAACCCCTCTGATGCCTCTCCTAAATTCAAGGGGGCCTCCCCCTCCCCCGCTGCACTCATGCTTGACCCCACGTGGACCCGGCTTTCCCTCCACCCTGCCCTCCCTGCCACGATACCGCTGCTCTCCTTGGCCCCGTCTGCAATATCATTCCCAGTGAAGCGGGCGGCTCCACAGACGCCACCCTCTTCCTGGACCTTCTCTGCCCTACATTACCGCATGAAGCGGGCGGCTCCTCAGACGCTGCCCACTTCCTGCCTTTCATTACCCCGGCAGCCCCGTACAGGCGCGACGGGGTAGGCTCGCCTTGCTCCTCCCCCTCGAGCGCTGCCGCGCCCACTGCCCGCTCTCCGCTCGAGCCAGCCAACTCGGGCAGCGCTCCAGGCCTCCCAATGGCCGTACCCCTCCTCCCACACGCCGAACCAGCTGGCGCAGGGGATCACGCCATACCAGGCTCGCCACCAGGCCGAAACGCGGCCGCTCTTGGAGTCTTAGAGTGGCCGCGGGCTCTTACCTCCGCATCTCGGTTCACCCCCGCAGCACGCGCAGACCGCGGGGCGAGCAACCGCTGCCACACCCACAGAGGCCCTATGCGGTACCGCCGGCAATGCTGCCAGTGCCTCGTGGACGACCAGATCCATCCTGCCAGTTGCCTTCAGTAGACGAATAGCTTCAGCCACCAAAGAGTCACTCGACATGGTAGGTGAATTTTATTTACTACCTCGCCTGAAAACAAAACTTCCTGACTAACCAGGACAAAGATAAACACCACAAGGTTGGGCTACCAGTCACCAGGTCACCTGTACCTAAAATGGTGACTGGTAGCCCAAGCATTACCCCTAAATAGCTGTTGGGCTGTTATTGGGCTATAAACAAGCCCAACCACAAAATGGCAGTCGTTGGACTGCCCCACCCTCCCAATCTGCCCGGGGGGCAGACCTCCCCTTGGTCAGCTGCCCCCCAAAAGCCCCCCCCCCTGTCCCAGCACAGAAAGATTTATTTATTTATGCGTTTTAATATAGCACAAACTTTACCCGAGAACCAGTTATATTACATAAGGACTTCAGAGTTCATGAATAACAAAATATACGAAACAAATAAACTCTAAACTCACATAAGAATGTTAGTAAGTACATACTTCTACTACAGATACTAGCGGTTAGAGTTACATATATACAAGTTGCAAATTCACTCACGATTACATTTTAAGAAGAGTTGAAGTGATTAGGGTTGGACAAATATGTATTACATATTTACAGAGCATGATCTTGCCATTGCTGGGGTTCTTGCGGTGCACGTTCAGCCAGGCCTCCAGAGTGCTGTTGCATTTGCATTGCTGTTGCATTTGCGGGCAGTGATCTAGGGCCTGGAGGGATCCTCGAGCTGGTGACGTCCAGATGTCCCCCATGCCAATTGTCCCGGTTGTGTCAACAACTCCAAGGCAGCAGCAGACATCCCCGGGGGCCTGCAGGGTGCCGATGGGGTACGGAAGTTTGCTTCTGTGTTGCTGAACCCAGCACACAGACTGGGGGTTGAGATGGGGGAGGGGGGCAGCCGAGTGGGATGGTCTGCAGGGATGTCCAAGTCAGAGAGGGCCGCGGGCTCACCTTTGGCGCGGAGTAGGTGCCTCCAAGTCTCCCTGATATCAGTCGGCTGGGCACAGCGGTGCATCGCCAGTGGACCCGGGCCCAAATGGCCGAAGATCAGTGGCAGTCTCCCAAACACCAGATGGTGCACAGCAGTCTCCCTTGCACCGGTCACTGGGCATGGCGGAGCACATCAGCAGACCCGGGACCACCCAGGCCGGGCCACAATGCACACAACCCTACTGCTGGAGTGGGTTTCACCGCAAATATGGTGGTCTCACGCGTTTCCCCTCCCAGTTGTTGCTGTGCGGTTCTCGCCATGTCGCCCCGTTCCACGATCCTGGGCACCACTGCCCACCACGGGAGATCGAGCGATCATCTCCCTCGACTCCCGAACATGCGATGGCTAGATGGAGGGGCTCCGCTGGGATCCATGCCTGAACGGCGATCCCCAGCCCAGGAGCTCATCAGCTTGTTTGCTCTTACCGGCGTGGTGTGACTGACTTCATAAAGCACTGTTCCAGCCTTCGACCGTTGTATCTCGAATTGTAGCAGCTGAAGAGATGGCGGATTTCAGCCTTGAAGTCTGCACTGGGAAATAGCTCTATCACTTTCTGGTAATCCTCATTACCCTTAGTTCATTTTATGTCCCCCTTGTCTTAATCATTGCCTTGAGATACAGCACAGCAACAGTCCTTTGATGTTTAAAAAAAAAAAAAAAAAAGATAAATCTTAAATATTGAAAGGGCCGTGCCCATAAGTTCTAGATCTGTTCTAGAGTCACAATCCGATGGTTCTTTTTCGCAGCATGAAAGTGTAATGAGGAGAAAATTCATTAAACCCACAGCCAATTAATTTGTCATTATTTCATTTGGATACATAATAACTCACAGTCAACTATATAAGGTTAGTTAATTTATTACAAAGCCAAAAATAACTGGACATAAAGACACCTCAACACGAGTGTATAGAAATTCAAAGGAATTAGCATGAAGCCAAATCTGCGTATCCAATTCAGATGATGTAGCATAAAGAAGACTATTAATTCAAGAAACAAAGCATTACTTTCCCCTAACGAAATAACTTTTTCATCTGCAATGCAAACGTGAAAAAGAACAGATTCTACAGTGCACAAGGAAATCACAGTATTAATTCTAATGCGAGAGTTGTCAGGGACTTGCGTTTCCATGCCTATGATTTAAGCTAG